>CM062805.1:1293026978-1294226978 GCA_031772625.1 Pinus tabuliformis
ATCCTCCCAACCATACGCTGATATGCATTGCAATCCTTGCAGATAGCCACTCTTGAGCCAAATTCAAAGTCTATGAGGGAAAGTGCTCAAGGGATCTTCACAACAGTTGTATTCACCTTCACTTGAGAGTTCCAAAGTTCCTTCCCTCCTACTATTCTTCAACCATCATGCCTCCTCCCCCTATCTATTCTCTTTCCAATTGCAATCTCCCTTTTTTTTCCTTTTCCTACACCTTGCTCGATGGCATGCTTGACTAGGATTTTCTGCGGCGATCATGGGTGTTGGTTCATCCTCCCACTTTTAACCTATGCACCTCATTAGATTATGAGCATAGTTTCCTCCTTTTCCTTAATGGGGCTCCTTGCAGGGTCTTCAATTTTTGGTTGTCCATACTCTTTTCTCCTCCCCCTTTGCAGTGACTCGATGCACATGCTTTAATGCCCATTCTCTTGACTCCACTACCTATGGAGTTCTTACATCAAAATGTACCCAAACTGACTTAATTGCAAGCTCATCTCACCAAGAAATCTCTCCCTTTCACCTTCACAAACTCTGAATCTGTGTCCCTCTCAACCCAGTCATCTTATATAATTTAATATAACTTGAGTGGGTTTACCATTCATAACAATGTTTACAAGAGGGGTTAACAAGAGAGGTTGTCATAATGATGATGTAATGCACACAACTAATTGTGATACATGGCCCGTAAGCAATATGGACATTGAAACCCCTTCTACCGATTAACTTAAAACTCTTCATGATCAACTCCTCCTTAAGCTAGATGACCATGTCTTTTTGGAAAATGATCCATAAGGGATTTGTTTGAATCATCGCATGACATGAGGTGCCCAATTGAGGATTTACCACATAGTAATCACTATTATTAGTCATCACATAAAACTTCCCTCTTTTACCTCCTTTGGCATTCTTATCGAATCCAATAGCTTAGTTTGCTAGAATTTTTTTGTGGCTCGCCAAGTTGAGATTTGCAATGCCAAATGGGTCAGCGATTTCACAAAAGAGATAGCCTAGCTCTTGCCTCCTCATGCTATAATCAGTTCTTTTTTTAAAATTTACACTATATTGTTTGGATCTCTTTCCGCAACAATAGTATTACCATTGGTTGGATCTTCTCCTCTTGAATTTTCTCCGCTCTCTCTCTCTCACTCTAATGCATCATTGGCATGGAAATCTTGCATTCTTTTCGATCTAGACATTGATAGATTCATTGTATCTCAAACTCAATCTACCATTATTCATTGCGTGACCATACAGAGAAATGAATCAAAGTTTTACAATATTTTAATTTTTACATAAAATGACTGAATAAAATATAAAATGTGGTTACACAAAACAAAGAAAACCACTCGAGTGAGTAAAGCAAAAATTATTAAATTACACTTGAATTTGTTTTTCACGTTATTAAACAAAGACGTTATTTTCATATTATTAAGCAAAGACGTTAGAAGATTTTATATATAAAGTTTAATTTTACAAAGATCTTAATTTTTTGTGTGTTTTATTTTTCTTTTTCTAATTAAATTTTTATAAATATTAAAATATCAGTATTTTATCAAATATGCTCACATTGTTATTATTACAAATTAAATAAACAATTTCAATATTTTTTTTATAAATATAAAATTTGTAAAATTATATGCTCATACGGTTAAAATGCTAGATCTAAATTATTACTCTTCCCAATCCAAAATAAATAAATAAAAATTAAAGTATATCTAATATATATATATAATTCAGACCAAATACTCCGAACTTTATAACCTCGTGACATCGTTACCAAATACGGCGGAATGGGACGAAAGGTAGTCAAAATTCTTAAATTTCCACCTATGAAATTTAGTTTAGTTTAATTTTTTTTTTTTTATAATTTTAAATTTTCATTATTTCTCATGAGCATTGAGTTGTTCCAGATTATTTAACTATTATTTAAAATAGCTATAGATAATTTGATGTATAATTCATAGAATTCATAGACATTAAATTACAATTATATAGATATATATATATATTATATAATTTATGAAATAATTAATAATTATTAATATAATAAAATTTAAATATAAATGTAAAAATAAATAAATAATGTCTTATTTTTATAATAATGTGAGAAAGAAAATTAAATAAAATATTATTATATTTAATTTAATTTCAATGAATACAAAATTTTAAAAATTGAGATATTAATTAAGTTGATTGTGTTTGTGTGTTTTTATTTAAACTATCACAAAAATTGAGATATTAATTAAATTGATGGTGTTTGTATGTTTTATTTAAACTATCATACAAGTTTTATTTTGTATAATATAATTTTATATTTTAAATTATTAATATTAATACAATATGTTTTAATTTTTTAATAATGTATATAAATAAAGTGTTTTAAATTTTCTAAATAAGGTATATAAATAAAATGTGAAAGAACCATGTTCAAATAGAAGTAAGGCAAAATTGTTTTATTATCGGTTTTATTATCCTGAGACATTAATTTGTGTGGCAAAATTTCCTTTAACTTAAACATTCGTGTTGAGACTATAAGCCTAAAAAGATGAGAATCTTGGATTGAGGTTAATAGTAAGTTTTGCTTAATATTACCAATTCATAATTATATAGACATAATTTTCATTAAATTATTTATAATTAATATTAAAATAGGTCTATTTTAAATAGAGATCTAACATGAGCTAAGAGGAATTCAATTTCTTTACATGCAAATTTTTTTATAAGGCAACATTTTTAACTGTTTCGTATAGTTATTTATTTTATTTTTATTTTTTAGACTTTTTATTTTGGTGGACATAAAAAAATATGAAAAGACAACATTACATATCATACTAGGTTGTAGAATAAACTTCTGGGCCAATAATATGAATAAAATTATAAATATTTTATTTTATATTTTTTTAAATACAAATTAATATTTAAAAAATATTATTTATTTTTTATATTAAAATTTATATAATATAATTTCAAAATTATATAAATAATAGTTATCATAATTATTAAATAATAAATAAAATAAATCATTTAACTTAATATGAAAAATTATGAATAGAATATATATTATACTTAATTTATTTTTATTCAGGAATATCACTTTTTCAAATTTTAGATTGGTCTTATGAGAGGATTAAACAACCATAGGGAGTTGTTAACTCTAAGGTACCTAATATTGTTTGTTATGGAAAGAGAATCACAATCCTAACAGATTTTTTTTATCTCGGACTCTGTTGTTGGCATTAAGTGGTTCAGAGCCACACAGCGCTAACATAAAAATCTTTTTCTCATGTTTCTTATTGTCACCTCTAGTAGGAGCGTTGTTGCATCATATATTTTATCAAAGGAAGGTGTTTGGATATGGGAATTTAGAAAATCATTAAACAATTAGGTGAAGGCACACATTTTACAAATGTTCATTGGTGGTTTATAACATGTTTAATATCCGGGAAACATGATGATATTTATTTTTATTTTCTGTTTTTTTTCTCATGATTTAGGATGTTGATATTTATTTTATAAGTTGTTCATTGGTGTTTATAACATGCTTAGTATCCGGGAGGCATGACGATATTTTTTTTTGTTTTTTGTTTTTTTTCCCATGATTAGGATGGATGATATTTATATATATTAACATAGATCCATTTTAAATACAGATTTAACATGAGTTGAGAGGGATCAATTTCTTTAAGTGCAATTTTTTTTTATGAGCTGACATTATTTAATGTTTTGTATAATTATTTAATTATTTAATTTAGATTTTTTAGATTTTTATTTTGGCAGACATGAGCAAAATTTCAACTTTGATGATGGAGAGGGAATTTTAACTTTGATGAGGGACATGGAATTTCAACTTTGATGATAGACAGGGTTACACACCATACTGGACTATAGAATGAACCTCTTCGCTAAATAAAGTTGAATATGAACATTTTAAGATATATTTATGTATACAATTCAAAGACTTAGTATCTTTGATCTTGAGTGTGTTTTATTGTGATCATTCTAATTAAGTTTAAATCAGATTTTTAGAATGCTCAAAAAAGCATTAAAAAAATGTACTTTTTCATTATCTAATGAAAAAAAAAATTATACTTAATTTATAAAATTAAACTTATTTATTATTATATATTATTTTTAGTTTTGATTAACACTTATAAATTACTTATTATATTAATGTATTTTTATTGTAAACCTTTTTATTTGTCTTAATATTTGCGAACCTAATGCAAAGCTTATTTTTCTTTGACACTTTTTTTCCCCATGGAAAAAGTCGTAATTTCTATTACTGGTGAGAAATTACATTCTGTAGATGCCATAGCATATGCATATTGAGGTTGGTTGCCTCCCGAAAAAAGACAGTTTGTTGTAACAACAACAAGCATAAAAGTTTTGCAGCAATCTCCGCACAGGGAGGTCGTGAAAGTCTCAAAACTACTGTAAACGACAAGGTAAATAACTGTACCAAAATATCCTGTAGTCTCCACGCAGGGAGGGCATGAAGGTCTCAAAAAAATAAAGTCACTGAAACAGTCCATGCTGTATGACTGTCAAAAATTTTCTAAGAGAGTTTGTAACACCATAAGTACTGTAAATAGTGTTTGATGAAAACCAGTAAGGAGCCAAAAAAGATAAACAGAAGTGTATAAGGAGAGCCAGTGTGATTATGTCTCCTGCTGTAAATGTAGATCTATGAACGGTCTGTGGTAGTATTGGTGGAAGGTTCCATCAACTTCTTCCTGAATCAGCCAGTCCTCTTCTTGCCTACGCGCTGCCTCCTTTGATAGGTAGTCTGCCCCTGAGTTGCGCTCCCTGTAAATGTGATGACAGACAAAGTTGTCAAAAGATGTCGTAAGTCTGTGAGCCTCATCCAATATATGTCTCAACGTAAAAGCAGAGCAATGAGAAGTTCTGTTGAGCCAATTGCAAACAAGTTTGGAATCCCCAAACAGTTGGAGATGTGAGCAGTGTTTCTCTAGGGCAAAGTGGATGAGATGTTTGGCAGTGGTTAGCTCAGCGTAGTTGTTTGTGCCTCTTCCCAGGTTCATTTGGATCTTGAAGCAGTGGGATTCCCTCAGATAGAGTATGGCAAACCCCCCCCCCCACCCCCCCCCCCCCCCACAACCCTCTTCTTGGGCTGAGCCATCAAAATAGGCCCAAGGATATGCTTTATCTATGAGCTCAGGTTGAATGTTTCTAGAGGGAGTCTGAGAGGTGTCTTCAGGCAGTGAGTCAAAGTCTGCAAGGATACAAGATCTGATGGAGAGCCAAAGGGGATCCTTATGGTCAAAAATAGCCCGGTTCCTTGCCGTCCAAAAAGCCCAGCACATCAGAAGGGGTAGATTTCTGTCTCTACCCTTGTGCCTCTCTAGCCAGTCCAGCCAGGCCTCCATGATAGATCTCCCTTGCCAACGCTGAAGGGAAGGGGAGGGGGCTAGAATAAGGTTCCATTGCTCAGAGATAATAGGGCAGTGCAGGAATAAGTGTTTGGTGCTTTCCTCATTGTTCCTGCATAGGTGACACCAAAAAGGACCATGGAAGGATCGCTTCATCAAGTTTGAGCCGGTGGGGATTTTTTTGAAAAGGATGGTCCACATAAGCAGTCACGTTCTAGGGGCTGCTTTAAGCTTCCATAGGGCTTTCCACCAGGGCTGTACATTCTCTGGTTTAACGATCTCCATGAGTTTCAGATATCCTTCCTTCGGCGAGTATCTCCCATTCTTCGCATATGCCCGCACAATTTCGTCCTCTCCTTCCATTATCCTGATGTGAGATTGAGTAAGAGCTTCGGTGAATCCCTCCCAAACCTGATGCCAATGGGCTGGGAGGTGGAGGTCTAGGGCCGACTTCCAGGCCTACTGGAAAAGAGTGGTATTTGCCGGATCAGCAATATGGCATAGATGAGAATGTCCTTGATCTGCTAGGAGTTCTATCACCTCTGCCGGGAACCTGTGAGCATTCCCACATCCGATCCAGGGGTCCACACCTATACGGACTACATTCCCCTCATGAATCCTCCAAGTTAATCCTTCTCGTATAAGGGGGAAGGAGTTTAGCACCGCTTTCCAGATAATGGACAGGTTGTTGCTGGCCCTATGATCCCTCCGAATCCAGTCCATAGTGTTTTTAGGGGCGATGTATTTAGCATAAGCTACTTTTTTCCATAGACTTTGCGTGGTGATAAGTTGCCAACCCAATTTTAGCCAAAGCTTTGGCAAAGAGGTCCAACCTTTTTATGCCCCAGCCCCACCATCTCTTGGGCCTAGCAATTGTGTCCCATTTTACCCAGGCGAAGAGATTTCCCTGCTTGTTGCCTTTCCATAGAAACCTGCTGCAGATTTTTTGTAGCCTAGCTAGAATTCCCCTTGGGATCCAGGCCAAAGTCATCCAGTATACCGGTGTCGCTTCCAGCACAGCTTTTATGAGAGTGAGCCTGCCCGCTCGAGAGAGATATCTGTTGTACCAAGTGTTCAATCTCTTTTCCACCTTAGAGATGAGCCAAGTCCAGTCTGCAATTTTGTAGCCCGATGGTTTCAGCCGGAATCCTAAATATTTCAGCCCATCCTCCAGAGGTTGTAAGGTAAAAGGGAAACGACGGAGAGCAAATTGTACTTCGAGCTGGGAGCAACCTGCGACAGTCAGAGTGGACTTGTGAACGTTAATAATCATGCATGTTGCCTTCTGGAAGAGATCAAAGACATACTGTAATGTTGTGGTGTCACCAATACTGCCATTCAAGAAGATGAGCACATCATCCACAAACAGTAAGTGGGTGAGGAAGCAGTTGTCCATGATTTTTATCCCCACTATTCTGCCCCTTCTGTGTTCGGCCCCTATAGATCTGCTGAGACCCTCCATGATAAGAAGGAAAAGCAGGGGTGAGAGGGGGCATCCCTGCCTTAGACCCCTCTCGGCCGAGAAAAATGGAGTGGGAGCTCCATTGAGAAGAACACTGTATGAAACGTCAGTAATGCAGCTCATGATCCATTTGATATACATGTAAGGGAAGCCCAGATGTGTAAGCAGCAGGCGGATATAGAGCCAGTTTTCTCTATCAAAAGCCTTGGATAGATCCACCTTTAAGATCATCCCTTTCAGGTTCTTGCAGTGCACCGAGTGGAGGAGTTCTTGGGCTGTTCCGACAGCTTCATGTATCTGGCGGTGCTGAAGGAAAGTGAATTGTTCAGGGGAGATGTGAGCCGAGAGGATGGGCTTGAGCCTGTTAGCTAGGATTTTAGCTATGATCTTGTAAAGACAGTTACACAGCGAGATGGGCCAAAAGTCATTAAAAGAGGCAGGCTTGTCAGATTTGGGGATGAGAGCAATGAAAGTGGATTTGATAGCCGGGGGCATTTTTCCAGAGAGGCAATAGTGCTCCACCACCTTAAGAAGATCCAGACCCAAGATGTCAAAGAAAGCTAGGTAGAATTCTATGGACCAGCCATCAGGTCCCGGGCTCTTGTCTCTTTGGAAGCCTTGAATGGTAGCCTCTAGCTCCCCCAATGTTACCTCCTTAATTAGCTCCTCCCCTTCCTCTGTATCCACAAACCTGGGGAATAGCTCAGCCACACGCATGATTTCTAGCATATTGGCTTCCCTCGAGGCCGCATATATATTCTTGAAGTGTATGGTGGCTAAAGAAGCAAGCTCTCTGGAGGTATTTCCCTGATGTCCTTGATCATTTTGAAGCTCCCAGATGGTGTTGATGGCTTTCGCCCATTGGCAAAGCGGTGATAGAACTTTGTGTTTTCATCTCCCTCCTTGAGCCAGATCGCTCGGCTTCTTAGGCGCCAACTTTCTTCTCTATCCTTGAGGATTTGAGTCCTCAGCTTGGTCAAGTGTGCATAATGTTATTTTTGTTCCATGGTGGTGAAAGTACCCTCCGTATGATCTTCAAGATCTGCAATGGCCTGCTCTGCTTGGATTAAGATTAAGTCTTCCTGTTCCCTTTTCTTGTGCACCCATTTTCTAGATAAGCCCTTAATTTCCTTGAGATTACTGACAAAGCCTTTTGCTGGGTCCTACTCCTCGGAGATTGGATGGGACTTCCAGAAGTCCGAGACGAGCTTCATGTAGGAGGGGTCTCGGAGCCAGGTAGAATTGAATTTGAAAGGGGCTGAGACCTTGTGGGATCGATCACCAACTTCCAGGTAGATGGGCCGATGGTCCGAGATTCCCCCGCTGCCTACCCATTGCCTAGACCTGGAGTGACTGATGTGGAATGCCTCCTTAATAATGAATCTGTCCAATCTCCTATCTAGGCTTTAGCTTCCAGTACGTTTGTTTTTTCAAGTGTGTTGGATCTTGGCAGAAGGGATATCAATCCAGTGGTGATCCTCTAACAGCTGCTCGAAGAAATCAGATAGCGGGTCTATCTGTGCCATGTGGCCCCATGATTCCATGTAGCCCAAAGAGAAATTCAGGTCCCCGCCTAGGATCACATAGTCATCTTGGAGGAGAGAGGAGCTAAGGAGCCTTCGCCAAAAGGACTCCCTGTTGTGGCAGGGACTGTAGACATTGATGATCCTCATCTCTTCCTCCAGGTCCTTGGAGTAGATATCTGCACCCAAGAAGCCCCCACCTCCCCAGATGTTCTTCAGTACAATGGATCTGTTCTTAAACCCAATTGCAACCCCCCCAGAACGACCTGAGATGTTTAGAGCATGGAAAGTCCAGCCCGGCAACCATGAGTTCAGAAGGGGGATGACTGACTCTGCCTTGCTTAGGGTTTCTTGTAGAAGAATCACATCGACCAATTCGGATAAGAATAGTCGCTTCATGGCTAACTTTTTCTCAGGGCTAGCCAACCCTCTACAGTTGAAGGACAGAAGCTTCATGGAGGAGGGGGGGCAGGGTGTCCTTTGCTCTAAGAACCATTTCTATGGTTTGTTGCTTACCTTGGACCACCTCATCGCCTGCTTTTTCTTTTGCCCTGTTAAGTTTGGATGGTCTACCTCTTCCTGGTCTGGGGGAGAGAAGGGAGGGGAATACATCTAGCCCTATGGCATCCGGCTCTCTCTGCTTAGCTATGGATTGGGTAGTATACCTCGGAGTCGAATTTACTGAGGGGAAAGGAGGTGGGAGAGAGGAAATTGGGGTGGAAGAGAGAGAGCATGAGGTGTATATGGGCAACGGCGTCGAGAGGGAGCAAGACATGTAGGAATGTCCTGTCTGATGGGGGAGGGGAGGGAGCCGAGAATCAAGAGCAGGGTCGAGGGAGAGCAGGGGGGGGAATCAAAACCGGGGGAGGCAACTGGGAGGAGAGTGATAATAAAGAAGCAGAAAGTTGTGAAACAGAGGCATCAGTAGATAGAGACATACCCGAAGAGAAGACGTCGCCTTTTGCTGCCTTGGAGCGCGTCAGTGGTGGAGAGGGAGGCCTGATAGGGTTCTTGCCTCTTTTCTTCAAAGCAGGTACAAGCGGCGCCTCCACTGTGTCCGAGGTTTTATTCTGCTCCGCCATCTAAGTCACGGCTGCCTATGGAGGAGGTTGATCATTCACCGGGTCTTGTCCTTGCTCTTGGAGGTCCTGCTCGTGCTTCTTGAGGAGGGGATAGGCTTTGTAGAGGTGACCCACCTGATGACACCTCCTGCATCGATAGGGGATGCCTTCGTAATCCAGCAACTGTTTCCTTGAAAAAGATCTCCATTGGATGATGATGTTTTCCTAAAGACCACCTCTGGTATCTAAGTGAAAAAGTATCCTTGCATAGGCCATCATTCCTATGGTCTGGTAGGACCTGTCATACTCCATGAAAGTGCCCAGAGAGTTCCCAATTTTCCAGAATATGTCCTCAGACCAGTACTGAAGAGGCAGCCCCAAGAGCCTGATCCACACCGGCCCGACCCCAATTTGTTCAGTCTCTGGGTCGAAGAGTGGCGTCCATCTCTTGAGGAGAACTGGCACTTTTTCAAAATGCCAAAATGAAGAGAGAACCCAACTCATATGGTCGGCCCTAGCAAAACGCATGGCAAACCATCCGTGAACGAATGTCTGGAAGAAAGGGATGCCCCCCAAATGCTGTCCCCAAATATCTGTGGCCCAAGATTTCAGTCTGTCCGCAGAATAATTCCTGCCTCTGATACGTCCTACCAGGACTCTGTCCGCGTAATCCATCGCGTCCCCCCACTGAATATCTTCTTCGAGCCGGAGGATAATGTCTGCGGGCCTGGATTTGAAACACCTTTGTTTCTTCGAGGGTCGGGAGGACATGCGCCTAGGGTTTGTTGTGACCCTCGCCTCTTCTGGAGCTGTGGGCGGTGGAGGAGGGTTAGGGTTTGGGGGGAGATCGGGGACTGCTTCAGGAAGGGGGGGAACCGAGGGAGCCAAGGTCGGGAGGGGAGCTACTGGAGGGGGACTTCAAGTAAGGCGCCAGACAACAATGCAGATGGGAGACCCGATGGCTCCGAAGGACCCGTGTGATTGAAGAGGAGTGAAAACAATCCGAGAGAAACCCTAGGGTAGCTAGGGAAGGCACAACGAAGGGCGTCCAGGAGGAGGGTTCATCTGGTTGAGCAGAAATAGAGTGAATGGGGCCCGATGACTGAGGGAAATCATCGAAATTACCAGACAGACTTTCACTGTACAAACCTCCGGAAGCCACAAACGTGGAGCGCCAGATGGAGCCTTCCACCAGCGGAGAGTCCGAATAATCCACCTCGTCTATATCCATCGTGACAGCTACGTTAAGAATAGGTAAACCACCTCGGAACCAGCTAACCGTCGAAAACCGGCACCGACAACGATGGAGAAATGGGACTAGCCTTGAGCAAGGAAAGCGAAGGCAAAAAACTATCCAGGGTGAGCATACGGGTAACCGACGGGGAGGGTGCGGGAGCAAGCCTGTGCATAGCTCTCCTCTTTGCAACTGAAACCCTAGCGGTGAAAACGATAGAGTGAAGAGTAAAAATAACCCCCTCGGCACGAGGGTGTAAAAATTAAATGGAATATGCTGGCCAGAGGCTCAGGTACCGAGGAGTGTCAGGGGTAGCTGCAGGACCAATGCCGGCCTACAGGACCCCTTACCGGTGACCACCGTTCTTCTCATGCCATGTTGTTCCGTTGCAGGGTCGCCATCAGTCCTCATTTTTCTTTGACACTTTGTATTATAAGTAAAATAATTTTTATATTTTTAGAAAGGATATTTGTTTAGGATTACATTTTTATTAGGAGTGAATTTTTTATTTTAAAATAATATGTTATATTTTTGGAAAAAATTACTCTTATATAATGTTTGTTTATAAATTAGTCAAATATATAAAATAAAATGAATCAAATTAGCCTATTGAATATATTGAGAATAAATGTAGGATTTCATTTTTGTTCTTAAAAAGTGGATCTCTATACCATTGTCCCATTTCCATATACTTAGAAAGAGATTAGTAGAGTATGCATAGAGTGGGAATGCCACTAGGGTTGCAATTTGAAAATGAAATAGCTTATCGAATTAATAGTTTTGATAAGTTCATCATCTATTTTGACATTTTTAATGAAGAATGATGATGGTGAAGGGGAATTTTTAATCGCATTTTATTGAAAATTTGCCTTGTGAGAAGCAATTTGTTTGTTAAATTCCATCCCTTGATTCCACTAAGGTTGTTGGAGTGAAATTTTATGGTTTCATATGCTTATTGAGATTAAATTTATGATAATATGTTCCAAATTCTTTGAATTGGGGTTATATGGGCTTGCTTGAATTGAGTTCTTATGGTTGTTATCAAATTTAGATGAGGTCATTCCCTCAAATGTTAAAGATGGTCTCTTAGTGTGTTATAAAATTCATTAAGTATGCTTCCTTATGACAAGTTTGGTGTTTTGGAGGCTCATTGTTGAGATTAAGGTACCAATAGTCATTTATAATGAAGGTAATGAAACTTTATTAGATGTAAATACATTTTCCATAAAAATTCATTGTAGATAATGAATGTATATATTTCCATTGCTTTGCATTCTTCTATGATTTTTATGATGAATGTGTGTAACTTACAAGCACTGTCACTTGCATCATATTTTTTAACATATAAAATAACCAATCACAATGCATGGATGATGGAGTAATCATGATGGTAATTTACCTTACATTTGACACCCGCTAATTTTTTTTCTTAAAATGGATGACTAATTACATGGTTTTACTTTTTCAAATTTCCATAATTATATATTTCTTGCAATGTCAACATAAGAAGGTCCTTTCATGGAGTTATGTTTTTTAGGAATGGAGAATGATAATCCACAATTAATAGAATGCATTATAAGTATTAAATATTTCAATTTGCATTTTTTGTAATTGAATTCAAACCTTGAAGACTTGTGTGGATTGCAAATCTTATACCCAACCACTGTTTCTGAATTGATTGCACAATGGCGAAGAAGGGCAGGTGAAGGACAACTCTGCACAATTCCTGGGTTGGTTGTTGTTACGGGAATAAGTACCCTAGGGCTTTGTGTTGAAACCCCAATAGAGCAAGAGCAAACTACAGTAAGAAACACTCATACAACTCAGGAAACATGCTTATATAAACAAACTATGAGATAGTGACCATACTCAGATGTCCTTCGTTTGGGTAGTTCCAGCAAGGTTCAGACCCTTGCAACTCCTGATGATCTTCAAATCTGCAAATCAACCAATCCGAACATATATAGCAGCATATAGATAAAGAATTTTAATGAAATCAACTTTATATCATATTTATAAGCAAGATGATTAATTATACATCAAAATAACATTCATACATGAATCACAATAGTATCTGATGCATAAACAAAGTTAATCTTAGGACCAAGATAGTGTTTCTTTTTATTGTAGAAAGTTATAACTAACATGAAGAGAATTCACTTGAGTCTTCTTATTCCGGCTCCAAGCGAAACCATCCTCCAGATCTGTCCAGTCCCAATCTTCAACAACCTCCTTCCATAACCAATACCATGATATCTCAAACAAGTGGGAGAATATCAACACTCAAGGAAACAAGGGTTTCCTTAAACTTGGGGAAGTGCTTGAAGCACAGGGATACTTCAGACTCAGTCAGGGATAATCTCAGTATAGTAATTCTATCTCTTCTCCTCCTTAATGCCTTCCCATAGAAGTCTATTTATACTTCTCCCAAATAGTTTTTTAGATGGGAAACAGTTGGGCCACGAGCACTAGGAGGTAATCAACAGGTAAAACCCGTGAACTCCGCCCATAGTTATGGAAATATAATTTTTTAAAGTGTTTTAACACATATACGCGGGCTATGTATTGACTAACCCACGTGTACACGCCTTTATCTCAGGGAAAATTAGCGTACAGGGAATAAAAACATTGTTTTTAAAATATTTGGACCAAGTCTGGAAGGAGAGGTTGCCCTAGGCCATAAACCAAGCATCACAAATACCAAGGGTGATATTTGGAGCTATAATAGATGCCCCCTAATATATGAGGTAAGAAGGGGTACATGATGGCCGAAATGTATTAAGTATATGGAAAGAAATCCTGTCGAGACTGAGAATGACTTCACCAGATTTCAGCCTGCCAAGCGATCAAAAAGAGATAAGAAAGAAACAACTGTCTGAGGCGGGCATACCCATGCTCGGAGAAAGTAAAGCATGTTCGCATATCAAGTACAAGCGAATCCACTATGTATACAAGTATAAAGGACTGAAAGTACATAATGGATCATCTGATCGTGATTGAAAGTACATGTCTGAATATCACATATAAGAAGATGATCAATGAAGCTGAAAGATGAAGCTGATCACTGATGTCAAAAACTGATCCCAATAGTACCAAATGAACATGATGGAATAAGATGATACTACATCGCAACTCGGATGCCAGCATATAAGATGTCGTTGTGAAGGACTGCAACATATAATGTGGATGGTGTCGACTAGCAGTAACAGGAGCAACTGACAAGTGAACCAAAACATGCTGATGCAACCCAAGGTCTTCACTGACTGTCATGGTACATTTCTACACAATGGGAATAAATGATCTAAGGTCGACCATGTGAGAAATCATTTGATTATCAGTCATTGATGTATACCGTTAACAAACACGAGACTACTCACCGATAATGATAATGAGAGTCAAGGTACCCAGTACAATCTAACAAGTGCGAATGAATGAGCTGAAGTCGAACACCTGGAAGAATCTATCAATCAGGGGACAATGATGGTTTTCCATTGTCGATAGCGAAGGAATCTGCCACTGATGACTGCAAACCCCAAGGTACTGCCAAATGGACTCTAGATCTTTGTCCCAGAGAAATGAGTCATAGTCGATATGAAAAGATCCGCTAAAAAGAAGGCATTAAGGCATCCTTCATCAATCTAGTGCGAGTGTAACCCGTAGGCCAATAATGTGGAAGGAATCAGACGAAAAATATGTAGTAACCCAACAGAAGCACATTTCCAGCATACACAAGATGTAGCTAGCGCACGATAGAAACCCTCTGAACCAATGAATATGAAAGTTGACACAGAGGCAAGGAATTTACCAATAGGGTCAAATGGAAACCAAGGCACTGTACGAATCCCAATGTGTGATAATGAAAGTTGATGTCGAACACAAGGGAAACCACTCAGTCAAAGACCCATGATACTAATCGATGCTGAGCACAAGGTGACCTATCAATAATGAAAATAGGGCCAGGTGCGGCTCTAGGCCTGTCCTCAGAGCAATATGTCGTCGTCGATAAGGACAAGACCTGCCAACAAGAAGTCAATGGAGACCTTCTCAAACGGCACGAGCAAAGGACCAATACAACTGATGTGATGACAAACATGACACTGACAACCAGGGATGGCCGACTGAAAAATAGGTCAAGAGACATCGTAGAGAGGCCGACTCAGGCTTACTTCCCTTGAACAAAAGCACGACTCAATGATGACTATATGGCAGCATATGATGACTCTATATAAGTTCGTCATGCAGGAAGCACGAGCAAACTCTCCATATGATTGGAAGAGGTAACCAATCGGAGGAGAAATGACTCAATAATAAGGTTAAGGCATACCTAAGTCAAACTAAATCCCGCCCAAAAATGGAGGAGTGACTTTCTTTTGAGTGCCTTTTTCAAGGGCGACACGACTGACTCTAGCTGCCAACAATATATGGAAATGTTGTCCCGTTCCCACTCTTTTTGGAATATATAATTTTTTTTTGTCTTTTTCTTTAAGCTAGAAAAAGAATAAAAGAATTCTATAGTACAGTGGAAAGAACGAGTGTCAGAGAAACATATGATCTAGTTCTTGGGATGGGAACAATCCTATGCTCAATGCAGGGAGGCGAAACTAGTCAAGGACACTCAAAGGGATGTTCCTTCCATGGGTCAAAGGGTGTGTCAAGTTGCAAAAGCTAAGTGATTGCATGGTCAATTTTGCAGAATACATGGTCAAATAAGTGGCTTAAACATGAGTCCAAGTGAAGCTGGCTCAAGGCCAAAGGGTGCAAATAGTCAAAATGCAATGCAACAGTACAACTCAACACAAAGGAGCCTCTAGGGTGTAAGGCCAGAAATAAGGGTAGAAGCAAGGAGAATGCGTCTTCAATGCACAAGTCATAGCGGGACTAAAGAGGACTCCCGAGCCTAAGAACAAAAAATCATCATGGGTGCCAAGTGACAACAAGGTACTATCTAGGGCACCCATGATAAGGTAGGCTCTACCACACAAGTCATGATATTTCTTAGCAATGAGAAGGTTCTGCACCATAACTTGGTGGGGTTGATCCTAAGGCCAAAATGGGAAAGGAAACTGATAAGTGCACAATGCAGTCGAAAAAACCTAACCTATATGCCAGTTTCGAGAACCTATACCTGTCAGAACGGATCAACCATAAAAAATTTCAAAGGAGAAATCTTCCAAGTTCTGTAAACATAAATAGGAACACTAGACAAGAAGTTAATACATCCCACATATAAATTTCATATAAAATCTTGTGTTATAGAATACAAAACTGAAAATGCATACCTTATATATACAATATGGTACAGGTAACCACGCAACCTTGTGGCTTACGCATAATAGTTCTTCTGGACAAACCCCTTGTAGGGCTCAGGCCAAGGACTCCTTTGGTAGTCAAAAATCATGGCTTCAAAGAGTTCCTCCTGTGAAGGCAAATCAAATTATGAGAAATCATGAGAACTACAAGGATCAAAAGAGGGAATCAAGGGATCCCATGTCGCTGTAGGAAGAATCTCTCAGTCAACTGTCGGGATCAAGTCCCGAGAAGGAGAATAATAGGTCAAAGAATCCTTCTCAGAAGTGATTCGACGTCGAGGATTCAATGCCACATAATTCACCCGAGGTGGGGTAGATTCTATTTGAACACTTGGAACAAACCAAGGGGTATTCTGCTGTAAATTCGAATTAGGGTGGTAATTATCAGATGCAAGCTGATCAATAGTGACAATATTTCCTTTATGAGGAAAACACATCACTCGAAAGAGTGAAGATACCACAGCATTCATAGCATAGAAATAATCATGTCCAAGTAGCATATTAAAATCTAACAGGCTATCAACCACCATCATATCGATTACGACAATATTCCCACCTAAATTAATAGGCAATTGAGGAAGAACATCCATAGATTCACCAAGTCTTCTATAATAGGCTAACAACTGACTCTGAGCTGTCAACAACTTTGGGGAACCCAAATATTTCCAAGTAAAAGAGGATATAATACTTGCAGAGGATCCTTCATCCACCATACATCGATAGATGTTTGTGGAATTAACTCTGACCTTTATTTGGAAAGGTGCGGTGGAAGGAAGACGAGGCTCGACAAGACTATCCCAATCAAAGGAGACACTCCTAGAACTTGGAGGTGGAACATTCGAAGAAATCGGAATGCCCCTTATACCAGAAGACTCTTTACTAGAAATCAAACAGACTCTTTTGTTAGGCACTTCACCCCCCAAAAGAGGAGTGTAATCAGCCAGAGATTGCACTCTCTCAACCACATTATCAACCAATGGTTGATGGGACTGATACATTATCAACCAATGGTTGATGGGACTGATGAGAAACCATATCAGATCCAGCAGTAGAAGAACTTTTAGACTCGAACCATATCCTTTGTACCTATGGAATACCAAGGCATAAATAAGTAAGATGGTCTCCCTTGCATATCTTACAAGGGAACTTAGGTTTAAAACTTCTACATCTAGGTTTCTTATCAACCTACATTCCACCAACATGACTAGCAGTGGTTTGCGGAGAGTCCCGAACGTGACTTGCAGAGGTCAGTGATTCTTTGCTAATATGACTTGCAGTGACTAGACTTATGCCCCCAGCATGACTTGCAGCGGCTAAATACATATCTCCAATATGACTAGCAGAGGTTGATGATGAATTTCTAGTATGACTCGCAGTGACTAGACGTGTGCCCCCAGCATGACTTGCAGCGGGTGAAGACATATCTCCATTATGACTGGTAGAGGTTGATGATGAATTGCTAGTATGACTTGCAATGACTAGACTTGTGCCCCCAGCATGACTCGCAGCGGCTGAAGGCTCATCTCCAACATGACTAGCAGAGGTTGATGATGAATGGATAGAATTATTCTTCTTCTTCGTCTTCCTCTTTCTCCTCTTTTTAGATCTCTTATTACAAGAAGGAGGAGAAAGAGGAATCCTAGATTTATCTTTGAAAGAAGATGAACAATTAACACCCATGTGATGCCCGTGAAATAAAGAATTCATCTGAGAAGCTTCAAGAACATCTGGAATATTCGGAGTGGACCACAACCAAACTGGTAGTCGAACATTCAATCTAGTAATATTCAAAGTGGCCATCAAGGGAGTACCAATTTTTCCAAAGAAAGGAAAAGCACGAGGATCCCCTTTTGGGAGGGTACCTTGGTTGGTTTCCACGGGAATATTGACCATATCTAACTTATTCACAAATCCTTCCCTCACGGGAATGTACAAATGACTTTTCAAGGAAGACAGATGCACAATCAAAACCTTTGCCCTTGAGGAGGCAACTCCATAATTTTCGAAAGAAATATCAAAAGCCTTTCAAGATCAGCGGAGTGGTAAGTCAATCACTCAAAATCTAAAGTCCAAAAGTGACCAGACAAAAATACCTAAAGCCAACTATATACAAAGAGAAAAGAGCACTCAACTATAAAGTCCCTAAAGATACAACCAATCAAGCAACTTCCAAGTATTTCCGCTCCGAGTAATGAGGACTGGACACCAAAATACAAGAAAGTGAAGGGACCTTTCGAAGATAGTCTGGGATAATGACGGACCAGGCCTACCAGCGAAGGTATTAGAGGTAGTTACGCTGACCTCTAGACAACAACATTTTCTGGTGCAAGCCCCCAAGCTTCGCAAGGGTGCCCTCCATAAGTACTACTGAAGGTGGTGCAACGTCAACCTCAGGTGCCACGGGATTCCCCTCCACAGCCACTTGTGTGGATTCCTGGGATAGGCAACTATGGACACCAACTCGTATCAGAAGCCGAGCGGAACAATCGTGAGGTAGGATCTGACAAGTAAGAGATGGGGTATCTCTCGTCCTTATCTTCACTAACCCTCGTGCTTAACTCCCAGTCACGGAGCGTTCCCAGTCTCCCTAACACTATTGGATTTCACTATTTAATCAGACTTCTATGTTTTACAAATTAGAGTGGCCTTGGAGAGTTTACTATCCTCTCGCCTAATCCAAGGCCCTAAATAAACTTAAAACTTGTTGGTGTATTCTGATGACAATACAAAAAGTTTTAGTTTATTTTATTAAGCGCTTGATTTTAAATGGTTGTTTTTTAAGTCAAAGGGATAAATGGAAATGAAACCGATGGTGTTGTTATGACACAAAAGAAATTAATGAAAAACTAACTTATATGAAATGCAATCATTTGTTCTTCGATGAAAAGAAATTTCTACTTGGGTTCTACGAAACTTCTATAAAGCAAAAAAAAATTATTTTCTTTTCTTATAGCACACTTCACACTCAAAAAAACTAAAAGTACTATTGATGCTTTAATAATGCAAAACTACCCTAATGCAAGGTGTAATGAAGATGCAAGATCCTAAATCACTCTAAAAACGAAAGCAACTGTTTATAACCATTAATAAGCCAACTTAAGTATTGAAGATAATATCAATTTTGAATGCAAAAATTCTCTCCAAACAAGAAGGACAAATCGCAAAAGATCACAATTCACTTTCAAAAAATGAAAAAGGAACCAAAAACTTGGCTAAAGAAAAGAAAAACAACGTTTTTTAAGATCTTTTATTTTTCAAGAAACAATCAAAACAACCTTTTGAAAGCAAACTAAATGCCACTTAAAACTCAAAGACCGAAAAAGAGCATGAGGAAACTTTGCAAGTTACAAATTCAACAACGAATGAAAACTTGAACTAAAAGGCTTCAACTTGTACTAAACAACCCAAACAGTAGCGAAGAGCTTTGAAAAACTGACCAAGAAGTCAGGAAAGAAACACTTTAAAATTTCTCAAAAAGAAACTTTCAAAAAGCAAGAAAAGGTGTAAGGCTACAAAATGACGGAAAGCAAAGCAAGTAGACCAATAATCGAGCTTAACACTAAGATTGAAAACAATCTGCTGTTTTGGAGGACCAGAACAATCAAGAATCTCTATAAGAAGTCTTGTGTGTCAAAACACAAATCATAAAACTCGCTCAAAAGCAAACCTAGGCCAAAACTTTTCAAACCAAAAGAGAGTTCAAAACAGTAATCTCACTGAATAATAAAATCCTAAACACAGAAATTGACCACTCAGAAACCAAACAGACCAAGAAAGAAATCTTTCTAGGCAGAGAGATTTGAAAAAACCATGCAAAAAATGGTATACGCAACTATGTTCAAGCACAGGGGCATGTACACGCACTTCTGATAAAGGAAACTCGCATATACGCAGGTTCACTTCACAGAAACAGGCGTGTGTACGCTACTATAAACAGACAAAAGTGCGTATACAAAGCTTTGCAAGAAAAGAAGCTAGATCAAAAAGATCAGACTTAAGGTCTGAGACTCTACTGGACCAAACAATACTATCACAACAAGCAAACCAAGAACTCAGCCCTGATTGACACTGAACAACCCAAACTAGGAATAATAAGATTTTTATCCCCAGTAGAGTCACCAATTCTGTTACGGGAATAAGTACCCTAGGGCTTTGGGCTGAAACCCCAACAAAGCAAGAGCAAACTACAATAAGAAACACTCATACAACTCAGACAACATGCTTATATAAACAAACTATGTGATAGTGACCATACAGAGATGTCCTTCGTTTGGGTAGTTCCAGCAGTGTTAAGACCCTCTACAACTCCTGATGATCTTCGAATCTACAAATCAACCAATCCGAACATACATAGTAGCATATAGATAAAGCATTTTAATAAAATCAAATTTATATCATATAAGCAATATGATTAGTTATACATCAAAATAACATTCATACATGAATCACAATAGTATCTGATGCATAAACAAAGTTAATCTCAGGAAGAAGACAATTTTTCTTTTTATTGTAGAAAGCTATAACCAACACGGAGAGAATTCACTTGAGTCTTCTTCTTCCGGCTCCATGCAGAACCATCCTCCAGATCTGTCCAGTCCCAGTCTTCAACAGCCTCCTTCCATAACCAATACCATGATATCTCAAGCAAGTGGGAGGATATCAACACTCAAGGAAACAAGGGTTTCCTGAAACTTGGGGAAGTGCTTGAAGCACAGGGATACTTCAAACTCAGTGAGGGATATTCTCAGTATAGTAATTATATCCCTTCTCCTCCTTAAGGCCTTCCCATAGAAGTCTATTTATACTTCTCCCAATTAGTTTTTTAGTTGGGAAACAGTTGGGCCATAGGCGCTAGGAGGTAATCAACAAGTAAAACCCATGAACTCCATCCATAGTTAAGGAAATATAATTTTTTTAAGTGTTTTAACACATATACGTGGGTTGGGTATTGCTAACCTGCGTGTACACGCTTTTATTTCAGGGAAAAGTAGCGTACAGGGAATAAAACACCGTTTTTAAAATATTTGGACCAAGTCTAGAAGGAGGGGTTGCCCTAGGCCATAAACCAAGCATCACAAATACCAAGGGTGATATTTGGAGCTATAACAGTTGCAGAGTGGGGGAGAAGGGCTGGAGAAGGATAGTTATGCACAATTCTTGGGCTAGTTGCAGAGCGGGGAAGAAGGGAAAGTGGAGAATAGTTCTGCGTAATTTTGGAGATCAGTACAGCCCTGGGTCACAACTCAAGTCATTTCTCTGGTTGGCCAGCGGGGGGCTTGATGGGAGATCTTTCGAGAAGTAAATACTGGATCGAGTTCTGGGACAACTTCTGCGCAGTTCTGGGAATCAGTCAGCTGCCTCATTTCCAAAATTGTGAAGTGCAGGCTGCCCAAAGGAAAACCTCAAGCTCTACGCAGTTCTGGGAAGTAATGTGAGGTCATTGAGATCGGATTCTTGTTGACTGAGAGTTGTCCGTTCGACAGATTTTCGGGAAAATTGACTAAGTGTGAAAGCAAGTGTACTTAAGCATACACGACAATGCGATCATACACTTAGCATGACTCGACGACAAGACACCTCAAACCAACAAGACAACATGTGCTTAGTGAGACTGACTCAAAGGTTAAGGGTGATAAGTGTGACAATTGAAATATGTCTTCAAATGACCGTGACGACACTTGTGTGACAGTTTTTACAACTTTATGTGTGAGTGTGACCGATGTCGACAGAGTGAAAACAACTCATACACAGAAAGACAAACCTTCCAAATTCCAAAACAAACATGCAAGCATGACATAGCGATCAACATGCCGAAAAGACGACCGGTGGTCGATCAAGCGAAAATGGTATGAAGACTCGACAAGAGCTCGTGGGATGAGCCCGAGTGTTTGCGACCATCAAGGGGAAAAGCCAAGGAAGGCTCCAAAATTTGGATGCAGGCCAAAATTTTGGAGGGTGTTGCAGTCGCTACAACACTTAGTGACACACTGGTTGAATATCAACTTCTTTGTTTCGTTTCATTTACAGCATAGGGCCTTGGCCTTTCAGGAAGTATTGATTCATTTTGTAGGTTACTTTGGCATCCCCACTTACCCCATGGACATACATGGTTCAACCTCATACCAACTCAGTCAAACACAACAAAATTTTCAGCTAGATCACATGTTTCAAAATTGGAAAGGGTAGTTTGGTTTGTGAGATTAAGAATTGTAGAGTATAAGTTTTCATCTCTGGTGTTGCTCCATTGCGAGCAGGCCTAAACAATATCTGGCGAAGTCATGCAGGAACACAAGCATTTCTCCACTACCAACGAGCCTGATAAATACCCCGATGGAGTTTCCTGGTTTACCTCTCTGCGCAGGAAGCCTTTCTCTTCTTTTGCCTTTGTATTTTTTTTTTTTAAGAGGAATGTGAATAGGCACTTATTTATTTTTGGGGCAGATGAGGGATCCCAACTTACTAAGAGCAGAAGAGGTTGTTCCTTCATAGAAGCATGTAAGACCTATGATTTAGGTTTTCTCGTTTAGTTTTTTCCCCTTCTCTGTTTCTACTAATTGGATCAAGCTTGAACACACAGAGCAAAATACTACATGGGGTTTCCTAGTTTGGACACAAGTTCATGGTTTGACCAGAGCTTCCCTTACAGATGGACATATTTTCCGTCTTGACTTCATCGGCCAAAAGTTACAACCAAACACAAAGAAGACGAACACATGACTGGACAAGTGCTACAGTGTCACAAGACTCTTTAAACTCAGCCACATACTTATTCAAAAGCCAGAACACAATATAGGAAGCACTTATTTACAAAACAAAATGACAAGACAACCAAAACAAAGCAAAAACAGTAAAGTAGAAAATCAAAACAAAAATAACAAAGCAATAGAGCAACAGTAAGCATTCTATGTACATAGGCGGGGCGTGGCCCCAGATTACTGAAAATAAAATTTTAAATCTTGGCCATTGACAGGAAGGTTGTCAATCCTCTTGTCAAGTGATTGCAAGTGATACATGTGTTGGCCAAGTTTTTCGTGAACTGTGTACGGACCAGATACTGGAACTTCATATGTTTGTCTTTGTCTTCGTGGGGTTTATCCCACTTCAAGACTAAGTCACCCACAATGAAGCTAGCGTTCCCTGCAGATTTTCGATCAAACCATCTCTTGATATGGTTCTATTGGAGTGAATATTTTTCTTTTGCTTTCATCCATTCTTCTTGTAACTTGTATAATGTGTCCATCCTACGCTGAATCAATAAACACATCTTGCCTTGGGACTCTTGGGATAACTGGAGAGTACGCAAGTAGATATTGGGTGGCAAGATGGCTTCGTTTCTATATACGAGGAAGTATGGAGATGTGTTCAGAGAGGGCTTCGGTGTAACTCGGTCAACCCAAAGTGCATTCACCAGGGCAGAATGGCAATTTCGCTACTCAGAGTAAATGGTCTTTTTGATGTTGCGAATAAGATTTTTGTTTGTCGATTCAGCAAGGCCATTTCCCTGCAGGTAATAGTTAGTTGAATGTTTAAGCACAATACCATATTGTAATGCAAAATCATACAGTTTCAACTAATGGAAGTAGGTTGCATTATCAAAAACAAATGATACAAGAATGCCAAACCTTGATATGATGTTTTGTTGAAGGAAGTTGATGACTTCTTGGTCATTCACTTGTTTGTGAGAAACTTATTTTGTCCACCGCGTGAAGTAATTTGTAGCAGTCAGAATGTAGCGATGTTGTTTTGATGAATGCGGGAATATTTCCCCAATGATGTCTAAGCCCCACTGTTGGAATGGTTCGTCCACGGTGTTGTTTTGATGAATGCGGGAATGTTTCCCCAATTATGTATAAGCCCCACTGTTAAAATGGTTCGTCCACTGCAACAGATTGCAGTGGGGTCGCTGACCTTTGAGTTCCGTTGGCGCATCGCTGACAGACCAGGCACTTGCGGGCATAAGCATGTGCATCTTTAAACAATGTGGGCCAGCAGGAACTGGCACTCATGACTTTATGCACAATTGTGTTACCCACTAAGTGACCTTCGACTGGTGCGTCATGCATTTCACGTAACACTCTTTCAATCTTATGCCTCCAAGCACCTGAGAAAAATTATGTTGTTGTGCTTTCTGTAAAGCACTTCGTGCACCAACTGGTAAGATAAGGCTTTGAGGAAAATTTCCCTCTTCTGCCACATGGAAAAGTGAGAGGGCATGGTGCCGTGTTCAAGGTACTAGTGCACTTCTTCGTACCAAGAGTTGTCATGTGAAGTATACAAAAATAATAATAGATTTTTTTTGTGAAAACCTCGTTATTACCAAGTTGACTGACACTCAGGCCCGGATTTGGGACAAAGAACAAATAAAATCAAAGGCATCTAATGATAATGGAGTCATCTAAGGAGGCGGAGGAATTGCCCGGACAACCAAAAGTGGTAAGAATCCGGGTAAAAAAAAATTCAAAAAATCTTGTAAAAGCAGTGTTTGAATTATATTTTTGATGGTGGAAATGGATTCAACACCATCAAAAACTTTTAGGGCACCTAAAATTATAAATTTTGACACCTTTTATGTGGATTTACAAAAATCCCTTGCGGATTTTTTCATAACATGGCCGCAGTTTCCATAACTTTCAGGGGAAAAAAACATAATTGTTAGACTATGGCAATGATAACTGGATAAAGAAATCATTACACACCACCAAAAGAAACGCGGGTTGCATGGACCAACATAATCCACACTTTAGTCAGACGCTTTGATTAATATTCCTCTCCAAATTACACGCAAAGCACCACACTTTAGTCAGGTTTGATTAATATTATGTCACTCAACTCAATTACATGCAAAGCACCACAACATATGTATCATTATGAACCTCACAAAGAATATATATGACAAAAACGTGATGTTTATTCTCCCATCAACTTTAAATTTTGTTCCTCTGTTCATTCTCCTATGTTGTTTTTTTTACCTTTAAATTCGTATAAACTTTACTTTTCTCTAACTTTAGATGATTAGACTTCTTTTGGTTTTCTTGAGTTTCGTTCATTCTCCCAAATTGCTGCATCATAGTGCGGAGGTTGCTCGGGCTTGACCAAAGGATTGTAATCTTCTCATATTTTCTGACTGATGCAATATACAGATAGCAGGGGTTTTCAGTTGCGCCTTTCCCCAGGAGATCACTGCGTAATGTGTTGATTGAATTCTTCCTCTTGTATGCTTTGTGATTTCTCAATTGATTAATTGTTTATGCTGATGAGTAGAGTAGATTCAAGTCTTTTGTTTTAGAAAATTACATAAGTAGTTTGAATCTACAAGGAATTTCTACAACCTTAACTATGGTGACTATTGTTTAGCTAAGAGTATTGAACACAAAGGGTGGGAAATAATGGATGTCCCGCACCAAAAAACATTTTTTAACCAATATTGGGGCCCCATATAGGTTCAAAACTCAATTAACCTACCTAGTGTGCTTGTGGGTAGTGGCACTTAGCTAAAGTGTATATGGGCACTCCCCTTGACTTGACCTCAGGCTTCCTTGGTGACAAGTGGGAAGTCTACTAGTTCCCTTGATAAGAAAAATGGTGGTAAGACCATTAAGCTAGGATGAACAATGGTTGTCCCACACAAGAAATCATTTGTTGACCAAAATTGGGGCCCTTCTAAGGTTTTGAACTTAGTTTACTTACATGAAATGGGGCATTGAGTACCTTTTATAAGACTTATTTGAAAATGTGGCCCTTTTAATTTTAAAAACTTTTTTTATGTGCTTTTTTAAGCGTAACATTCCTTTTTCTCGAGTTAGTTTGGAAGTCATTTTTCGTGGAACTCATCTAACTTACTCTGAAAAACCACTTGTATCTAAGGAGTTAATCTTCAATTACCAATGTAATAAAGGATATATACACTTAAATAAATAGATATTTCTGAATTCAAGTTTCTGTGATCCATAATGAATTACTAAAAGTTTTTCGGTAGAAATCATATAACTGAATTATTTTGGCGTACGCATTTTGAAACCAAACAGTGTGGTTCATCATCAGGACCAGATGAAGAGGCACACCATGGCAACCACGTAAATAGAGAGCAATGTAGAGAAAATATTTTTTTTTACAAGGTGGGAAAACCTATCATAACTGAGTTTTCAAACCAAGAGTGAGGACAACCATCTTTGGTTACTTCAGTTTTCAAACCAAGAGTGAGGACAACCATCTTTGGTTGCTATCCTGGAATGTAGGCTGACTCATCAACCTTATTCAAAGAAAACTAGCTAAATGCTTATTTGCCTTGAGAAATTTACCCTGTTCCCTGTTTCCTTATGTTCAAGGAAAAGAAACTTCTTATCGGACATACTCCAAGCCTATAAATAAATGGATATTAAATAAATAACATTAATAAATTAAAATTAATTATATATATAAATTTATAATTTTTTAATTAATATAAATAATAATAAGATTGTAATATTTTATTATTTAAATTATTATTTTTAAATATATAAATAAATTTAACATATTGTTAAAAATATTTGTTAAATTTTAAATAAAAATAATAATAAAACATATCTATAATATTGAAATGATCTATTTGATTAGTTAAATATAATCATTACAAATCCCTTTTAATCCCTTTTAAGATGTTTATACGGTTGATTTATAAACTCTATATCTTAATATATATATGTTTTTGGAAAATATGTAGGGATGTATATTTGTTATAGAAATTTTAGGATGTCAATTTGTTTTTTCGTTTCAAGAAATTGTGTATTTTGTTTGAAATGACTAATTGGCAGAAGTTCCATCCATTATCACAGATATGAAATTAAATAATAAAATAAAAAATAATTTTTTAAATAAAAATAAACTTTAAATTATATTTTCCATTTATTTTTTATAAATTTTGATAAATTTATATTAAAATTTTATATATTTTTTCATATAAACAGGATACATATAAATAGGATACATGGTACATAAAGTTAAATATAATAAAAAATTATTTTCTTTTATTTATTTATAAAAGTAAATTTAATTTATAAATAAAATAATAAAATTTATGATATAATTTTAAGTAAAAAAAAAATTTGTTATTTAAAATATATTTTTGAACGTATATATAGATTCAATAAGGTAAAATATTAAAAAGCGTTCAAATAACACTTCAATTTTACCTATTAAACTCAAGTTTCTAAAAATAGGTGTCATATTCGGAAACTCCTATTTCATAGACCATAGAAAAGTAAATGCTGCCTGACATGCGAGGCAGATAGCTTTCGCCCTCTGAGTGAGAGCACGCGAATCAAGATAGCAGCCTGGAGAAAAAAGGCGAAAGCTATATCAAACAGCATTTACTTTTCTATGATCTATGAAATAAAAATTTCCATCATATTGAATTAAAATCGGATTGAAATATATACCACAAATTTAGATATCAATAGTACAGCCAAATATACGGCGTTTTAAGCATCATCGCTGATTGCATGATAATAGACGGTCCAAAAACCCATAAAGTTCGATCGTTGTAAAAGTCAATCCTTACGCCCGACAATAGAATTTATTAGATTGCGGGTGAAAGGTAATTTGGAGATTCGAAAAGATTAAAGGAGGTAAAAGGACAGGGACATTTCTAAAATGGAGGCTATCAAATTTGAATCTCGCCCATAGTCGCCAAGGTCGATAACTACCACCACCGCTTTTTTCACTAAAGGCGGCGCGGAGAAACGGGGAACTTTTAGCCGCTGATGAATGTGAAGAAAACGCCTGATCGGCGACATTGGTCGCGAAGAAAAGCTCGCACCGTATCTCCTGAATAGTTAAAAAATGGAATTATATTTCATTTCTTTTTTGAGGTACATATTCTCTTGGCCGCTATGAGTCAGTGGCCCATTGGTTGTCACACAGCATCCCCCAATTCTGTTGCTATAAATTGCAACCTCCTCTTGCAAGAAAGACACACACGCGCACATGTGATGACCCCGTAAAACATGTAATTATGAAAAGTTACCATGGTAAGAAACTAATGTGAACTGTTAATTACTGTTGTTAAATGATATTACTTTATTTATGAAATGGAAGATATTTTTGGAAAAATGCTGGCAGCCTCCTGAGGGAGGATTCTTAAAGAAAAAGAAACAGTTATAAAACTGAAAAAGAAACTAACCATTCAGCCAGGAAAAGTCCTGGGAGGGAAAACCCCTGGGCTGTTGGGACAGACAGGGGGAGAGAAATTGCAAGACAGAAAAAGAAAGAAAAGGAGGGTTAAGTCTGGTAAGGACCAAATAACCCTAGCACAACAGTGCATGAGTCTTGTTGAGGGCTGCAGGCCTGCAAGACAGCTCGGGGGGAGAATCCAGCGTATTGATGGATCTCATGGTTGGGAGGATAAGAGCAAGCATGTAAATTAGAGGTGAACTTCTGGAGCGTTAACTATTGTGCCTAACAGACCAGGTATGAACTATTCACCAGAATTATATTTCTGTATTAGTATGCTGGGTGTATGGATGGAGAGTATAGTTGCACCTGAGTTCTGTTGCTAACTAGATCATATAATATTTAAACAGTTGCTAAGAGTGCTTAGAACTGGCTATTCAGACATAAACAGAGATTATCTGCTACATTCTTTGCATGTTAACTGTAAGAATCGAAGTATGATAACTGTAAATAAGATGTTGCATGATAACTGTAAAGAGAACGATGCATGATAACTGTAAAGAGGACGATGCATGATAAACTGTAAGGAACGATGCATGCTAACTGTATGAAAGAAATGCATGTTAACCGTATAGAAACTGATGCTCATTACGGTATGGAAGTCGATGCATATCTGTATAGAAACATTACAATGGTCCCGAAAGACCATAACTTTATGCAGAAGACGTGAGTGCATAGTAGAAAATGCATTTAACTATGCAATAGTGGAAGGGGTTATTAGTAAACATAACAATATAATGATTATGGAAACAATAGAATGGCACATAGATTGGTCGTGCTCTATAACAGCCAAGAAGCATATTGAGACATTAAGTGCGGTCCATAGTATATGGTAAAGCCGTTCCAAAGTGAACCCATCGGGCTATAAACCTAGGGTTTAGTCTCATTATACACGAAACAGATAAAAGACGATTACTGTATTACCCCAGAATGCAAACAAATAATATCATCAGCATAGTAACAGTGACATGGTGTCACAGAACCGCCGTGGTAGACAGTCGCTTAACCGCCATATGCAGTCATGCATTGACTAGCGAAATGGGCATGCCATAGGCGAAACCCTCGACTCTGTTAAGCAGAGGAAAGATAATAACTTTAAATCGAAAAGAACTCTGTACATTTGAAGGGCCAGTTCATATGCAAATAGATAAACCAGATAATAACTTTAATGAAACGGCACTGTGCATTTGGAAAGCAAGTTCATATGCATATAGACAAAACAAGTTATTACTGTAATTTAACCCACATGGAGACATATCCATCATACTCAAAGGAGGAAGGAAGTATATATATATTAACCGCGTGATAAGTGAAACCCCGGAGGGTACAGTAACAGACTGTCCATAAATGTCCAGAGAGCCGAGGAACAAACCCTGGCCTCTTCATGAATCCAGATACACTTTGAAAGATCACAAATATTACCTAAACAGCAAGAGAACTGAGATAAACATATATTCCAACTTAAATTGAGTCCATCTGGTTCCGGCAAGGGAGGCCGTGAACTATAGAAGCCAAATATACAAATTCTGGGCGAGGTACCAAAAAATACATATATCATAAGACTGTATAACCAGATTAGATGCGGGTTTCGGCATGGCAAGGCCGACCGCTAATCTCAATCAGGGTTTGGGGCCGAACAGAGGAACCCTGAGACAACAAGAAGAGTTGCCATGAGGAACCCTCAGGCCAAGGAAAAACGATACAAGTAAACCCTCAAGTAAAAACCCTCAGTCATCTGAACAAATCGAAGCTCTGCATCAACTCGTGGAGGATAAATACCTGGGAGTATTTCGGATGCATGATCTATCCTTGAGCGGCAGGAGGACCGAGAGGTAAAACCCTGCAAACAACGAACGCTGGAAGTTAGTCATGAATGTAATAACCGAAAACCATAAACCCTGTGAAATCAAGACATTGAGTATATAAATGTTCATCAGCTGTAACGAAACTCTGAAATCGGCGGTCAGATTACCTGGAATGGCTGGGCAAGACCTGGCATACGATGGAGACAAAGAGTCGTTGAGCTGAACGAGCATTCGGCAAAACCAATAGGTGCAAATGAACCTGAATCATGCGGCTTGTGGTATATAAAACCCGCTAAACCCTGGAACTTTTGTGAACCCTTAGATCTGTTCAGGAAATCCTCGCCGTCCATCCAAGCGGAGGAATGGCGCGCAAACCTCAGCGTGCTCCCCGAGACTTCACATGGCCCTTGCACGGTGCTAGACACCTGGCCAAGGTAGGTGAAGGCATTTACATTTCCGTCACACCTGGCATCGGAGTTTAATCGGAACAGCAAGCCAATTGATAACCTTTGCCCCTATCCGATCACCCAGGTTTCGTATGGTAATAAACCAGAAAGTAAAACCCTGTGTATTAGGTTGAACATATGTATATGCGAACCATGATAGCGCATCGGTATTTGAGAGCCAATATATATACATGTGTATAGTAATGTTCATGATCGAATATGTATATGGTTGGTCATAAAGTATTAGAGTTGTAATCAATTTTTTTTTTTTATTTGCTATTTTTACCGTGGAGTTGTGACAATGTGGTATCAGAGCCAAGTTTCAAAACTGTGGCCTCTGGAGCAGTAAGATCCAGCTGCATGGAAGATTATCATATAGTACATATATGAGGAAGAATTAATTCAGCTAACTGTTTTCCTGTTTATTAATTAGGAAATAATTAGAGAAACAACAATTCGCTAATAGTCAACAATAAAGATGGAGGAAATGCAGGGAGCTGACAGCATTCCTCGGGAAAATCCAGAGCTGTGGGTACAACTTGGTGTAGAGACACGCAGTACCAATCTGGCGATATTAGAAACTGTTCAAGAACTGAGAAGGGAGATGGCACGTTTGCGAGAAGACAACGCGCGATTAACAGTGGAACAAGAAAGAATACTGAAGAGTTTGTCGGACAGACAAAATCCACCAGTAGCCAACCCCAGTGCCGATCAGCAAAGAGCAACTGGGGAGCGGAATTACCCAACTGCACCTGAAATTTCAGAGGAAAAGGAGGATCATTCTGATAATGTACTGGAACAACAAACCTCAAAACGACAGAAAATGGAATTGCAGGGGGAATTCCGGAAAATTAAACCTCCACATTTCGATGGGGAACAGGAGGAAGCAGCAGAAGCATGGTTAATTAACATGAACAAGTATTTCCAGTTGTACGAGTATGACCAGAATTTGAAGGCACGACTGGCCATCTTTCAGCTACAAGGCAAGGCAACTCTGTGGTGGGAAGAAACCAAGATTGTGAAAGGAGTGAATGAGCAGAGTATCATGTGGGAAAAATTTCAAAAATACTTCAAGGAGAGATACTTAACCGAGCGATTCTATGATGAGAAAGCACGGGAGTTCCATGATTTACGACTGGGACAGCAGTCTATGGACGAGTTTATTAATCGCTTCACTTCCTTGCTTCGCTACGTGCCCTATATTAAAGAGGAGAAGGCCAAGGTGCAGAGATTTGTGAGCAGTCTACCTGCTTATATAAGGGAACGCATTGAGTTTGATAATCCCAGAACAATGGATGAGGCGATTCGTAAGGCACGAATCTGTTACCAGCAAAACAAACAAAAAGGAGACATTTCAAATAAAAGATGGAATGAAAGAAAGGGCAACAGAATTGCTGGTAATAATAATAAAGGGAGTCGCAATAATGGCAGCAAGGGTGCTGGTAAGGGACAGATGAGCAGAAATGTAGCAAAGAGTACCTTTCGGACTAAACCAAGTGAGAGCAGAATCAGTGAACCACCTGTCAAGTCAGACCTTGAGGGGATGACCAGACCTCCAGTCCAATGTTGGGGTTGTGGGGGACCACACTACGTTAAGAACTGCCCTCAGCGTAAAGGAGTGGACCAAATATCTCAGATCCAAGAAGCCTCGACTGTTGGAGAAGTGGCGCGCAGCATGCCAAGAATTAACGCAGCCTTGGATGACCGTCAAGCGGAATACCAGCCGACCATGGTGGAGTTTGAAGGTAAAATTTCAAATCTTTCTATAGCTGTTCTTATTGACCCAGGAGCTACTTTAAGTTATGTTAGCCCAAAAATAGTAGAACAGTGTAAGTTATCTGCTGAAAAGTTTAGGAACCCATGGCTGGTACAGCTAGCCACAGGAGCTAAGAGACGAGTCTTAGCCAAAATTAATAACTGTCCTTTCAGCATAGCAGGGCAGCCAATTACAGCAGACCTGAATGTACTTCCATTGGGGTCCTACGACATCCTGATTGGTATGGATTGGCTGGAAAAACATTGGTCGTTGGTAAACTGTAAGACCAAAACCATCTATTACAAGGATGACTTGGGGCAGCAGCAAGAGTTGCAGGGGATTAAACACCCTATACAGATCCGACCTATCACTGCTTCTCAGCTAGCTAAATGTCTCTGAAAGAAGTGCCAGATTTACGCTATTCAAGTGGGTTATGCAAACCAGAAAGACAAAATATCTGCATTAGACAGCATTCCGGTAGTGCAGGAATTTGTGGATGTTTTTCCTGAAGAGGTACCAGGACTGCCTCCAAAAAGAGATATAGATTTTACTATAGAGTTAACACCAGGGGCAGCCCCGGTGTCACGGGCACCGTACCGGATGAGCGTACCCGAGTTGACAGAATTAAAAATGCAACTACAAGAGTTGCTGGATAAGAATTATATCCGCCCCAGCGTGTCACCGTGGGGAGCTCCAGTATTATTTGTCAAAAAGAAAGATGGAACTCTCCGTATGTGTATAGACTATCGTCAGCTGAACAAGCTCACGATTAAGAACAAATACCCCTTGCCTCGGATTGACGAACTCTTTGATCAGGTGAAGGGAGCAAAGGTTTTCTCCAAGATCGATTTGCGATCTGGTTATCATCAGATCAGAATTAAAGAAGAGGACATCGCCAAAACCGCTTTCAGAACACGCTACGGGCATTACGAGTTTGTGGTGCTGCCCTTTGGCTTGACCAATGCACCCGCCACCTTTATGTGTTTGATGAACAGCGTGTTTCACCGGTTTTTGGACAAATTCGTGTTGATATTCATTGATGATATTCTGATATATTCCCGTTCCCATGAGGAACACAAAGAGCACCTAAGGATGGTGTTGCAAACTCTTCGGGAACATCAGCTATATGCTAAGTTTAGTAAGTGTGACTTTTTCAAGGAGGAAATTGATCCGGATTTAAGCAGGAACGCAACAAATTATAGAGATAACCATAAATACAGAGATGCAATAACCATAAACACATAGATGCAGCGGAAATAATGATTCATTTCATTAATGGAAAATACTGAATACAACCAGAAATGGAAATAAACCAGCTAGGGCGATGGTAGCTATCTCTGAGAAGAGATGTGCGGCTACATGCCTCTGAACTGTTCCGAACTGTCTTACAATGAGGCTCGAAGGCCTATTTATTGTTGAGAAACAATGGAAAACCCTTCACATACCGAAACCTAACCCTAGAAGATGAAACGCCAAATTGTGGGCCCCGTTTGGGTAAATTGGTACATCAATTTCCCGGGGTCGTAACTTTGGCATACGATCTCCGTTTGACGCGTACGATAGCTCGTTAGAAAGATCTATCCGAGTACTACCACTTTGGGGGGCAACCATAGGGCTCGATCGCCCCAGAATTCCAAAAAAACGTCGTTTAGGGCCTCAAAACGGCTCCGGAAGTTCAGGACCCGAAAAACTGCTAAAAATACTAAACTGTGCTACAATTAAGGAAACTGAAAAGACTGAAAGAGACAGTTGTGAGGGTCCAAATGGGTTGGTGGGTGGCCACCAACATCCACCTGGATCATTCCTCCCCCCTTAGGAAGCAATGGTCCCCATTGCGTTGAGTTCCTCCATCTGCTGAACTTGTCCTGCAATCTCTGATGTGTCCAGTGATGGTGGGAAGCATGGTCGACGATGATCCACATTGAACACTCGGTGCAAACGAAGGAATGGAGGAATGCTGTGCTTCAAAGCATTGTTTCCCATAGCCTTGGTACTGCTGTGAGGACCATGTCGGAGTGGTCGGAGCTTCTGATGGGCTCTTGTAAGGCGTTCTTTCTGCAGATGTAACCAAACTTTGTTGCCCACCTGAAACTTATGTGGTACCCCTGTGGGTGAGGAGAATTTGTTCCTATGTTCTGTCATGACTGTATCCCTTTGCTGCTGCTGCTGCTGCGTGTAGGAACCCTTTGCAGGGGTCATGGATGTAGCAACGATCTTCCCCTTATTTTGAGAGTGAACCAGACAGATGAATTTCCTGGTCTGTGATATGAGCTCGCTGCCTTTCTTGGTAGTGATCAAGGATGTGGCAGTAGGTGGGGCTACCTCTGGTATCCTGTATAATGAATTATTCAAAGAAATAATGACAGCACGAGGCCTGGACTCATGCACAGCATGTCGCCTCCATAAGTATGGCTGGCCTAATAGTACATCACAAACATCCAGAGGTGTAACATCACACAATACCTCGTCTGTGAAGGGTTTGATGCTGTAGGGAAGGCGGCACTGCTGGCGAACTTTCAGATCTCGTCCTTCATGAAGCCACCCGATACTGTATGGCTGTGGGTGTGGTGTAGTTGGTAGGCCCAACCGCTTCACGACCTCTGCTGAAACCAGGTTCTTTTGGCTACCACTGTCGACAATGAATTGCAGCGGTGAACCCTTCACCCACATCTGTGAGTGGAAAAGACGCTCCCCCTCCTCTGGATCTTCTGGCTCATTTTTCTTGATCTTGGCAGTGGCAACAGTGGCGCTGGGATCCGCATCAATGATCTGCTTCCCTTTGCCATTCCCCTTGTCGGGTTCTGGCTCAGGGTCAGAATATGCATATGATTCGGAAGCCTTCAACTCGGCCACCAACGACTGCTTGGTCCGACACTCACTTGTGTTATGAGTGGGACTCTTGTGGAACTCACACCACTTTCCTGTGTCCTTCTTCGGTTTCGTGGTGTTGTTCTTTTCTTGTGGCTTTGACGGGTTATCTTGGGTCACCCCGCCTTGGCTTTGTCCTTTGGGCTTCAGATTTGTAGATCCAAAGTCTCGCTTCTTCTGTTTGAACTTTTGCTCGATTTTGACAGCGTATCGGTATGCTGTGCCGAGTGAGGAGATGTTCAAGAACACCATCTCTTCTTGGATGTATTTGTGCAGGCAGCCGCGGTATTTGAGTACCAGATGCAGCTCAGAATCTTTGATACCCAACTGTGTGCGAAGGGTATGAAAAATTTTTGTGAACTCCGGCACATCTTGGTCTCGTCCCTGTCGCAGTGTGGTCCATTTGATGTATTTGTCCTCATAGCTTCCGACAGGGTAGTACTGCTCTTTGATGGCATCCCGGAAGTCATTCCAAGTGGGTGCAGCTGAAAATAGTGAGCCTGTATTTTCATCCTTCTGCTCGCAGTAGGTTTCCCACCAGTCCTTGACGTGGGGGGCTGCTTTGAGAAGAGCAAAAACAATCTTTTCCCGACTTGAAAATTCATGAACAGAAAAATACCCATCTAGCAGATTTAACCATTTATCTACGGCATCTGCGTCTATTTGACCCTCGAATATGGGGATTTCAAAATTAACTTGTACCTTGAAGGGTGTGGCATTTCCAGAGTCGCTGTTGGAAGCCGATGCGTCGCCTCTGGGTAGCCGCTGAAGGATCTGCGCAAAGCTATCCATCATCGCGTTCCGTTGTCGCTCGAGGGCTTCTTCGAGCAAGATTTTGATAGGATCTCCTGCCCCCTCGTCTTTCTTCTCATCCGCCATGGGAGGCCGTCGGGATTTGCGCGGCTGGTCTTGCAAAGGTTCGACCAGTTCAAGCCCTAACTCCTTATATCCCGACCTCGTTGGGGACATGCAAAGAAAAACAGAGAAAAAGCAGACCGCTCTGATACCACTGATCCGGATTTAAGCAGGAACGCAACAAATTATAGAGATAACCATAAATACAGAGATGCAATAACCATAAACACATAGATGCAGCGGATCCCATTCGTGTTGATATTCATTGATGATATTCTGATATATTCCCGTTCCCATGAGGAACACAAAGAGCACCTAAGGATGGTGTTGCAAACTCTTCGGGAACATCAGCTATATGCTAAGTTTAGTAAGTGTGACTTTTTCAAGGAGGAAATTCAATATTTGGGCCATGTGATTACTAAAGAAGGAATTGCAGTAGATCCTGAGAAAATAAAGACTATTATGGAATGGCCCATACCCAAGGATGTAGCTGATATCAGATCCTTTATGGGACTAGCTGGCTATTACCGAAGATTTGTGGAAGGTTTCTCAAGGATAGCCTACCCTATCACTTCTTTGCAGAAAAAAGGGAAGGTGTTTAAGTGGACAGCGGAATGTCAGCAGAGTTTTGATCGGTTGAAGCATTTACTCACCACTGCACCCATCTTGAGTATAGCTGATCCTAACAAGGATTACGTGGTGTGTACCGATGCAAGTAAAGAGGGTGTGGGAGGAGTATTAATGCAGGAAGGGAAAGTAATTGCGTATGAATCAAGAAAATTAAAAGATCATGAGCAGAAGTACTCTGCTTACGATCTAGAATTAACAGCTGTTATTCATGCGCTGAAAATGTGGCGACATTACCTCTTGGGGAGGAAATTTCTGTTGTTAACAGATCACCACAGCTTGACCAATTATTTCAGTCAACCTACCTTGAATGCAAGACAAGGTCGTTGGGCAGATTTCCTAAGTGGATTTGATTTCGAGATTAAGCACTTAAAAGGCAAAGAGAACCGGGTGGCTGATGCATTGAGTCGAAAGGTGCAGTGTTTGTGTGAACTTTCAGTCAGCAAGTGGCGAAACTCTCTGTTTGAGCAGATTAAATCAGCAGCAAATCAGGATGCTGAATACCAACAATTAAAGCAGCAGGTACAACAATCAGTTAATGAAAAATTACAGCAAGGATATACACTAGACAGTGTTGGCATGCTGTATTTTAATAAAAAATTATATGTACCTGATTCGAGTGACCTTAAGAACCTAATTTTGGACGAGTTTCATACCAGCCACTACACTGGCCATCCAGGGTACCAGAAGATGGTCACTGCACTTAGGAAGGAATATTTCTGGCCCAGAATGAAGAAGCAAGTGATTGAGTATTTGGCAAAGTGTTTAGAGTGCCAGCAGATTAAGGCAGAACATCAGCATCCGGCCGGGCTATTACAACCTTTGCCTATTCCGGAATGGAAATGGGAAACCATTTCCATGGATTTTATAACCGGTTTGCCACGAACGAAGAAAAACAATGATTCCATCATGGTGGTGGTTGATAAGTTGAGTAAGGCGGCACATTTCATACCCGTGCAGTCCACTTATAAAGCGGTGCAAATTGCTCACCTTTTTATGCAGAATGTGTTCACGCTGCATGGATTGCCGAAGGTAATCATTTCAGATCGGGATGTAAAGTTCACATCCACCTTTTGGAGGACGTTGTTCGCTGAGTTAGGAACAAAGCTGAACTTTAGCACAGCCTATCACCCGCAGACCGATGGTCAAACCGAGCGAGTAAATCAAGTGCTGGAAGATATGTTGAAGGCATATGTGATGCTGAAACCAAACCAATGGGAAGAATATCTACACCTGGTTGAATTCGCATATAACAATGGATATCATACCTCAACACAATTGAGCCCCTTTGAGGTTTTGTATGGGCGAAAATGCCGCACACCCTCAAGTTGGGGTGGACCTGAGGACAAGCTGAGTTTGGGTCCGGAAATGCTTAAAGAAATGGAAGACATGGTGAAAAGGGTGCGTGCCAATTTGAAGGCTGTGCAGGATAGGAAGAAAAGTTTTGCGGACAGAAAAAGGAGATTTAAAGAATATCAGGTTGGGGACCATGTGTTTGTGAGGATCCAAACCAGAAGAAGCACACTGCAATGGAGCGGATGTGCTAAGCTGGCTCCTCGATACTTTGGACCTTTTCAGATCTTGGCTAGAGTGGGGTCGGTAGCTTACCAACTCGCCCTGCCCAGCCATATTAGAATTCACAACGTTTTCCACGTTTCTGTTCTAAAGAAATATGTATACGATCCTAAACATGTGATCAAATGGCAAGATGTTCGGGTAAGAATTAATCCCGTTGTTTGAATACGCAGATATGTTCAACAGAAAACTAACTGAAGATATTGATTGTCCGCAGGTCGAACCGGAAGGCGAGGTTCTGGTCGAACCACAGAGCATTCTCGACCGGAGAGAAGTGCGGCTGCGGAAACGGGTTATTACCCAAATTAAAGTGTTGTGGCAGCACTATGGGCCTGAGGAGGCTACTTGGGAAGACGAGGAGCTTATGAGGAAAGTTTATCCGGACTTATTTAATGGGAATAGACATCGGGACGATGTCCAATCCCAAGGGGGGGGAGATGTGATGACCCCGTAAAACATGTAATTATGAAAAGTTACCATGGTAAGAAACTAATGTGAACTGTTAATTACTGTTGTTAAATGATATTACTTTATTTATGAAATGGAAGATATTTTTGGAAAAATGCTAGCAGCCTCCTGAGGGAGGATTCTTAAAGAAAAAGAAACAGTTATAAAACTGAAAAAGAAACTAACCCTTCAGCCAGGAAAAGTCCTGGGAGGGAAAACCCCTGGGCTGTTGGGACAGACAGGGGGAGAGAAATTGCAAGACAGAAAAAGAAAGAAAAGGAGGGTTAAGTCTGGTAAGGACCAGATAACCCTAGCACAACAGTGCATGAGTCTTGTTGAGGGCTGCAGGCCTGCAAGACAGCTCGGGGGGAGAATCCAGCGTATTGATGGATCTCATGGTTGGGAGGATAAGAGCAAGCATGTAAATTGCAGGTGAACTTCTGGAGCGTTAACTATTGTGCCTAACAGACCAGGTATGAGCTATTCACCAGAATTATATTTCTGTATTAGTATGCTGGGTGTATGGATGGAGAGTATAGTTGCACCTGAGTTCTGTTGCTAACTAGATCATATAATATTTAAACAGTTGCTAAGAGTGCTTAGAACTGGCTATTCAGACATAAACAGAGATTATCTGCTACATTCTTTGCATGTTAACTGTAAGAATCGAAGTATGATAACTGTAAATAAGATGTTGCATGATAACTGTAAAGAGAACGATGCATGATAACTGTAAAGAGAACGATGCATGATAACTGTAAAGAGGACGATGCATGATAAACTGTAAGGAACGATGCATGCTAACTGTATGAAAGCAATGCATGTTAACCGTATAGAAACTGATGCTCATTACGGTATGGAAGCCGATGCATATCTGTATAGAAACATTACAATGGTCCCGAAAGACCATAACTTTATGCAGAAGACGTGAGTGCATAGTAGAAAATGCATTTAACTATGCAACAGTGGAAGGGGTTATTAGTAAACATAACAGTATAATGATTATGGAAACAATAGAACGGCACATAGATTGGTCGTGCTCTATAACAGCCAAGAAGCATATTGAGACATTAAGTGCGGTCCATAGTATATGGTAAAGCCGTTCCAAAGTGAACCCATCGGGCTATAAACCTAGGGTTTAGTCTCATTATACACGAAACAGATAAAAGACGATTACTGTATTACCCCAGAATGCAAACAAATAATATCATCAGCATAGTAACAGTGACATGGTGTCACAGAACCGCCGTGGTAGACAGCCGCTTAACCGCCATATGCAGTCATGCATTGACTAGCGAAATGGGCATGCCATAGACGAAACCCTCGACTCTATTAAGCAGAGGAAAGATAATAACTTTAAATCGAAAAGAACTCTGTACATTTGAAGGGCCAGTTCATATGCAAATAGATAAACCAGATAATAACTTTAATGAAACGGCACTGTGCATTTGGAAAGCAAGTTCATATGCATATAGACAAAACAAGTTATTACTGTAATTTAACCCACACGGAGACATATCCATCATACTCAAAGGAGGAAGGAAGTATATATATATTAACCGCGTGATAAGTGAAACCCCGGAGGGTACAGTAACAGACTGTCCATAAATGTCCAGAGAGCCGAGGAACAAACCCTGGCCTCTTCATGAATCCAGATACACTTTGAAAGATCACAAATAATACCTAAACAGCAAGAGAACTGAGATAAACATATATTCCAACTTAAATCGAGTCCATCTGGTTCCGGCAAGGGAGGCCGTGAACTATAGAAGCCAAATATACAAATTCTGGGCGAGGTACCAAAAAATACATATATCATAAGACTGTATAACCAGATTAGATGCGGGTTTCGGCATGGCAAGGCCGACCGCTAATCTCAATCAGGGTTTGGGGCCGAACAGAGGAACCCTGAGACAACAAGAAGAGTTGCCATGAGGAACCCTCAGGCCAAGGAAAAACGATACAAGTAAACCCTCAAGTAAAAACTCTCAGTCATCTGAACAAATCGAAGCTCTACATCAACTCGTGGAGGATAAATACCTGGGAGTATTTCGGATGCATGATCTATCCTTGAGCGGCAGGAGGACCGAGAGGTAAAACCCTGCAAACAACGAACGCTGGAAGTTAGTCATGAATGTAATAACCGAAAACCATAAACCCTGTGAAATCAAGACATTGAGTATATAAATGTTCATCAGCTGTAACGAAACTCTGAAATCGGCGGTCAGATTACCTGGAATGGCTGGGCAAGACCTGGCATATGATGGAGACAAAGAGTCGTTGAGCTGAACGAGCATTCGGCAAAACCAACAGGTGCAAATGAACCCGAATCATGCGGCTTGTGGTATATAAAACCCGCTAAACCCTGGAACTTTTGTGAACCCTTAGATCTGTTCAGGAAATCCTCGCCGTCCATCCAAGCGGAGGAATGGCGCGCAAACCTCAGCGTGCTCCCCGAGACTTCACATGGCCCTTGCACGGTGCTAGACACCTGGCCAAGGTAGGTGAAGGCATTTACATTTCCGTCACACCTGGCATCGGAGTTTAATCAGAACAGCAAGCCAATTGATAACCTTTGACCCTATCCGATCACCCAGGTTTCGTATGGTAATAAACCAGAAAGTAAAACCCTGTGTATTAGGTTGAACATATGTATATGCGAACCATGATAGCGCATCGGTATTTGAGAGCCAATATATATACATGTGTATAGTAATGTTCATGATCGAATATGTATAAGGTTGGTCATAAAGTATTAGAGTTGTAATCAATTTTTTTTTTTATTTGGTATTTTTACCATGGAGTTGTGACACCACACAGCTTTCTCGATCTCTTCTGGCGGCCAATATGTCTCAGCTGGAGGAAGGAGGAGCTGCTGCTCATGCTCAGCACATCGTCGAAATATTCATGATAGTATTTATGCTACCAATGTTAAGGCTATCGACGATCGTCTGGAAGCAGCTCTGCAATTTTATATACACATACTGGTGGAAGCCGAGAAGTATCAGGAAAATTATGGAAAGTCAAGGTATCGGAGGCCCAACTCCTCGCTTTATCACTGGAAATCTGGGCGAGATGACTAAATTAAGAGAGCTCAAGACCGCTAAAGACATGGATCCTGTCAGTCATGATATTGTGGACAGACTCTTGCCGCACTATGTGAAATGGACACACGATTATGGTATGCCAATCTTTCCTGCTACTCTTTGTCTGTAACATTTCAGGAATTTTACCTCCAATCTTTTATTGCAGAATGAAATATGAACAGTTCCCCCTTGCAGAATGAAAAAGATAGCCTGAAGGTGACTGCAAGGGTAAGGGGAATATTAGTTAAAATCGATCAGCTGGTAATACTTAATTTGATTTGATGTGATAAATGAGTTTGGTTACATTTAGTCGTTATAGCTGTTTTCTGATCTTGAATTATAGCTGTTGGAGGTCTGCTCTGTCTATTTAACATGCATAGCTTTATCTGTTCCTCAACTTGCTTTGACTATGAACCACACTGGTTGGTTCGAAATGCGTCGACAAATGAAATACCATGTTATTTTCGTCGAAAAATAACTAATATATTGAAAATATTTAATATATTGAAAATCTTTAAAATATTTGATTTTTGCAAATTACAAAATTGAAAATTAAAATTTCAAGAAATTGACTAGGAAAAATAGATAAATAATTATAAAAATGTATATCACTTGGAGTAATACTTGAAAAATAAACAAAACCTCTTACATAGGAAAACACCACCAACAACATAATCAGTATATATAATCAGGTTACATAGGAAAACACCACCAACAACATCTAGTTACAACATCTAGTTAGAGGATTCAAAGTAAATTACAACATCTAGTTAGAGGAATCAAGGTAAATAATCACTTTACATCGGCAACCACTTAAGGTAAATAATCACTCTACATCGGCAACCACTTACCTTCTAATAAGAGGAATCAAGGTTACATAGGCAAACACCACCAACATATCTATGTGCTAGTCGGAAAAATAAAAGTAAATAGTCACTTTACATAAACAAACACCACGTAAAACACCACCTACCTGCTAATCAGAGAAATCAAAATATATCACAGAAGTCAAGATATATAATCACATTAAGTATCAAAATAGATAATCACATTACCTAAACAAACATCACAAACAACATTACTTGCTAGTCAAAAGAATCAAGTAGACAATTGGCATACATAAACAAATACCATAAACAACATCCACATGCAATTCAGAGGAATCAAGGAATCAAAGACAAATAATGGCCTCAGAGTGATAGCGTTAAATTATTAGTTGACTGAATCAATGCAACAATAAATGAATGAATTTCGGAATAAGGTACATGTGCAAGCAAAGTATCCATTTTTCTTTACATGCGGCAAAATGTGTGATCATACATGGTAAAGTTCTATCTTGATTCCAATTTTATCAACATTAAAATTTCCATAACATGCACAAGAATTTGACGAATAACATCTAATAACAGGACTGTGATGACGGGGAATTTGGATTTTAATGTCTTTTTCTTTTTAAAAAATATGATACCTGATGATGTTTATGTTATATTTATGGAAAAGATAATCTGAATATATGTTTGACAAGTTTGTTTGTGTGGCAGATTTGGGGTGAATAGACAGGTGTTGGAACTAAAGAAGGAGGTGGAGGAATCTCTACAGCGATTGGTAGAGGCCCGGCGAGGCTCAGTGAGCATGGGGCGGAGTTGTTCATATGGCCATGACCTCCTGGGATTGCTGCTCGCTGAGAGCGAGAAGCTGGGAGCCACGCCGTTCACATCGCAAGAGCTGATAGACCAGTGCAAGACTTTTTTCTTTGCAGGTCAGGACACCACGTGCACTCTACTTACGTGGACAACCATGTTGCTCGCACTCCATCCGGAATGGCAGCGGCGAGCTCGCGACGAAGTTCTAGCAGTGTGCGGTGGCGGCCCTCCTGATTCCAATACTCTTCGAAATTTAAAAATATTAAGTTTTATATATATCGATAATAGATTTATAACAAGTGTTTGGGTAAATTACTTGGAGATCAATGAGAATGATGCATTGCAAAACATTAATAATATTAAAGATATTGTTACTTCTAAGTTCAAAGAAAAAATGTGGTGTGAGAAAGATTTAGCGCGAAAAGAAAATTAAGTTATCATAAGAAGGTCATCAACCCCACCTTAAAAGATCAAAAGTATCTCTATTTTAAATAGCTTAAAGAAGAAAATTAATATAGCAAAGATTAAAACGAATTCTCATGAGCTCCATAGTGAAACAGGGCGTTGCGCAGTTCCTAAAACACCATAGATGGAAAGGCTCTGCCATATATGTGAGAATAGGAACATCGAGCATGAAAACCACTTCCTCTTAGAGTGCCCCACGTACAACCACATTAGATCTCAATTTCACATTCTTTGTTACAATATTGACCTTCTTAGCCTTTTGCAATGTCAAAATTATAGTGAGGTCGAGAGGCTTCTCTCCAAGCTTTTTGAGCATAGGAATAAAACCTTAAATCAAAATAAATAATTTGTTTCTTTAGTTCCAATAGACTAATGTTTGGTCCCAGCGGACGTTAACCATCATCATCATATATATGTACGAATTTGTTTACAATTTTAAAAGTTGATTTATTTTATTTAAAAATATTTAAAAATAAGATTATGATGGCAAGAGGTTTTGTTTATTTTTCAAGTATTACTCCAAGTGATATACATTTTTATAATTATTTATCTATTTTTCCTAGTCAATTTCTTGAAATTTTAATTTTCAATTTTGTAATTTGCAAAAATCCAATATTTTAAAGATTTTCAATATATTAAATATTTTCAATATATTAGTTATTTTTCGACGAAAATAACATGGTATTTCATTTGTCGACGCATTTCGAACCAACCAATGTGGTTCATACTCTGGTTCATAGTCAAGGCAAGTTGAGGAACAGATAAAGCTATGCATGTTAAATAGACAGAGCAGAACTCCAACAGCTATAATTCAAGATCATAAAACAGCTATAACGACTAAATGTAACCAAACTCATTTATCACATCAAATCAAATTAAGTATTACCAGCTGATCGATTTTAACTAATATTCCCCTTATCCTTGCAGTCACCTTCAGGCTATATTTTTCATTCTGCAAGGGGGAACTGTTCATATTTCATTCTGCAATAAAAGATTGGAGGTAAAATTCCTGAAATGTTACAGAAAAAGAGTAGCAGGAAAGATTGGCATACCATAATCGTGTGTCCATTTCACATAGTGCGGCAAGAGTCTGTCCACAATATCATGACTGACAGGATCCATGTCTCTAGCGGTCTTGAGCTCTCTTAATTTAGTCATCTCGCCCAGATTTCCAGTGATAAAGCGAGGAGTTGGGCCTCCGATACCTTGACTTTCCATAATTTTCCTGATACTTCTCGGCTTCCACCAGTATGTGGTATATAAAATTGCAGAGCTGCTTCCAGACGATCGTCGATAGCCTTAACATTGGTAGCATAAATACTATCATGAATATTTCTACGATGTGCTGAGCATGAGCAGCAGCTCCTCCTTCCTCCAGCTGAGACATATTGGCCGCCAGAAGAGATCGAGAAAGCTGTGTGCGCGTGTGTGTCTTTCTTGCAAGAGGAGGTTGCAATTTATAGCAACAGAATTGGGGGATGCTGTGTGACAACCAATGGGCCACTGACTCATAGCGGCCAAGAGAATATGTACCTCAAAAAAGAAATGAAATATAATTCCATTTTTTAACTATTCAGGAGATACGGTGCGAGCTTTTCTTCGCGACCAACGTCGCCGATCAGGCGTTTTCTTCACATTCATCAGCGGCTAAAAGTTCCCCGTTTCTCCGCGCCGCCTTTAGTGAAAAAAGCGGTGGTGGTAGTTACCGACCTTGGCGACTATGGGCGAGATTCAAATTTGATAGCCTCCATTTTAGAAATGTCCCTGTCCTTTTACCTCCTTTAATCTTTTCGAATCTCCAAATTACCTTTCACCCGCAATCTAATAAATTCTATTGTCGGGCGTAAGGATTGACTTTTACAACGATCGAACTTTATGGGTTTTTGGACCGTCTATTATCATGCAATCAGCGATGATGCTTAAAACGCCGTATATTTCGCTGTACTATTGATATCTAAATCTGTGGTATATATTTCAATCCAATTTTAATTGAATATGATGGAAATTTTTATTTCATAGATCATAGAAAAGTAAATGCTGCTTGATATGCAAGGCAGATAGCTTTCGCCTTTTTTCTCCAGGCTGCTATCTTGATTCGCGTGCTCTCACTCAGAGGGCGAAAGCTATCTGCCTCATGTCAGGCAGCATTTACTTTTCTATGGTCTATGAAATAGGAGTTTCCGAATATGACACCTATTTTTAGAAACTTGAGTTTAATAGGTAAAATTGAAGTGTTATTTGAACGCTTTTTAATATTTTACCTTATTGAATCTATATATACGTTCAAAAATATATTTTAAATAACAAAAAAATTTTTTACTTAAAATTATATCATAAATTTTATTATTTTATTTATAAATTAAATTTACTTTTATAAATAAATAAAAGAAAATAATTTTTTATTATATTTAACTTTATGTACATGTATCCTGTTTATATGAAAAAATATATAAAATTTTAATATACATTTATCAAAATTTATAAAAAATAAATGGAAAATATAATTTAAAGTTTATTTTTATTTAAAAATTTATTTTTTATTTTATTATTTAATTTTATATCTGTGATAATGGATGGAACTTCTGCCCCTTAGTCATTTCGAACAAAATACACAATTTCTTGAAACGAAAAAACAAATTGACATCCTAAAATTTCTATAACAAATACACATCCCTACATATTTTCCAAAAACATATATATATATATATATTAAGATATAGAGTTTATAAATCAACCGTATAAACATCTTAAAAGGGATTAAAAGGAATTTGTAATGATTATATTTAACTAATCAAATAGATCATTTCAATATTATAGATATGTTTTATTATTATTTTTATTTAAAATTTAACAAATATTTTTAACAATATGTTAAATTTATTTATATATTTAAAAATAATAATTTAAATAATAAAATATTACAATCTTATTATTATTTATATTAATTAAAAAATTATAAATTTATATATATAATTAATTTTAATTTATTAATGTTATTTATTTAATATCCATTTATTTATAGGCTTGGAGTATATCCTAAAAATACATTTGCTTCCATAAGAAGTTTATTTTCCTTGAACATAAGGAAACAGGGAACAGGGTAAATTTCTCAAGGCAAATAAGCATTTAGCTAGTTTTCTTTGAATAAGGTTGATGAGTCAGCCTACATTCCAGGATAGCAACCAAAGATGGTTGTCCTCACTCTTGGTTTGAAAACTGAAGTAACCAAAGATGGTTGTCCTCACTCTTGGTTTGAAAACTCAGTTATGATAGGTTTTCCCACCTTGTAAAAAAAAATATTTTCTCTACATTGCTCTCTATTTACGTGGTTGCCATGGTGTGCCTCTTCATCTGGTCCTGATGATGAACCACACTGTTTGGTTTCAAAATGCGTACGCCAAAATAATTCAGTTATATGATTTCTACCGAAAAACTTTTAGTAATTCATTATGGATCACAGAAACTTGAATTCAGAAATATCTATTTATTTAAGTGTATATATCCTTTATTACGCTTAAAAAAGCACATAAAAAAAGTTTTTAAAATTAAAAGGGCCACATTTTCAAATAAGTCTTATAAAAGGTACTCAATGCCCCATTTCATGTAAGTAAACTAAGTTCATGTGTGGGACAACCATTGTTCATCCTAGCTTAATGGTCTTACCACCATTTTGCTTATCAAGGGAACTAGTAGACTTCCCACTTGTCACCAAGGAAGCCTGAGGTCAAGTCGAGGGGAGTGCCCATATACACTTTAGCTTAGTGCCACTACCCACAAGCACACTAGGTAGGTTAATTGAGTTTTGAACCTATATGGGGCCCCAATATTGGTTAAAAAATGTTTTTTGGTGCGGGACATCCATTATTTCCCACCCTTTGTGTTCAATACTCTTAGCTAAACAATAGTCACCATAGTTAAGGGTGTAGAAATTCCTTGTAGATTCAAACTACTTATGTAATTTTCTAAAACAAAAGACTTGAATCTACTCTACTCATCAGCATAAACAATTAATCAATCGAGAAATCACAAAGCATACAAGAGGAAGAATTCAATCAACACATTACGCAATGATCTCCTGGGGAAAGGCGCAACTGAAAACCCCTGCTATCTGTATATTGCATTAGTCAGAAAATATGAGAAGATTACAATCCTTTGCTCAAGCCCGAGCAACCTCCGCACTATCTCTATTCTTTTGCATTCTTGAGTTGGTTTTCTTGAGTTCTGATCATTCTTCCTGCATATTGAATTATTTACTTTTAGAATCGCATCAACTTTATTTTTCTTTATTCACCGTATCATCCACGCCCAATCCACCTCTAACGCTCTCTATCATAGCCCCTCTTCAGTTGCCCTTCAGGCTCCACCCGCGGATATAACCCGTATATTCTCTCATCATTTTTCTCTGTTGTGTTTTGTCACAATAACAAGAAAGGCATGGCAATTGCAACCAGGGTAGCCGGCAACCCCCAAAATCAATTTAAGGTGGATGGTGATCTTTTGATTTTTTTATTTTTTTAATTGATCGTCTAAATTGACTCTCAAGAAAATATGCTCAACATATGTTTCATCCAAATGCTTATCAATGGATGTAGTCCACCAATTTTTTTAGAAATTTTCAAAATATATTTAATTTGAGAAAAACTACAAAATATCTTCCTTTTTTATTCACATTAATTTTTGGATTACAAAGTCATCCCTATAAATCAAAATTAGTATGAAATATGCCATCTTGAAGAACCTATTATTCTTGGATAGATTGGTTAATTGAGAAGCTAATTCATTATAAACGATATTAGCGAGTCAAATACATAATCATTTTTGTATGTGTCATAAAGCATATAAAGAATGCATTTTGGAACATTTTTTTGTAGTTTTTGGTCTGTGTCACATGCACAAAGCCAATAAAAGTCCCTAAAGGGTTGTTTAAATAAAGAGATATCTAGAAAAGAAAGATCCTAAGGAACTTGGAGAAAATAAATCTCCAACAACATTAGCCTCACCTATTCTGACATTAGGAATTACAATTTTTTTATTGTTCTTGTTTCTGAATAATAATAATAATAAAAAAGTATACAAATGAGCAATTTCCCTAAAATCAAAAACTTATGGCACACATACATTGTTCATCAATCCACTAATCCAAATATTGTTATGGTTCTTCTCTTCCATTGGTAGATTTACATAATGCTCACATGCAATCAACTATTGGAAGTTCACTTTGATATGACCAAGTAAGTCAATGGTATCATTGCAAATAGCTTATTTGCCTCCTCTACCAACCATGTTCATTTCATAGCTCAAAACATTTTCTCAATCAATAATGCACTCATTACTGCTAAGCTACACAATTTTTCAATTTTTTATATAATCACTAGCTCTTACTATTGCAAACACAAAATTGGCTCCGACTATTGCAACTCTGAACTCTGTTATACAAAACATTTCTTAATAAATCTAAATTGAAGATACCAAAGCTAACATTTACGGAAACCTGTGTAAATATACCTCGAAATTCCAAAACCATTTCGCATGTTTATTACGCATTTTGCTTCTGCATTACTATAAATTCTTTGTAATAATGACAACTAGCTCACAGGTTGTCGATAATAATTCTTGTTGCAAAAGACATGCTAATTTATCCCTATTATAAAACGATAAGGTCACATGGTTGGTGCCCACTACTTTGTCATTATCAACTTTGATTTACGAATAACTTGACACACAAATTTGAAAAATCTCAGAGACGCATGCAGTTTGAATAAACATTGCAAATTGTTTCGCTCTCTTCTATGTTAACCTAAATAAAATCTAGTTCAAAAATTAATCGCATATTTAAAAAATTCCAAGAAATGAAAATATGGAGAGAAAATATGCAAAATGATGAGTATGTACGTAGAAATGAAGATGAAAAAAAAGAAAAAACACTTGCACACATTCGCAAGTTTTCCACAACATTTGTCCATTTTTCATATCTTCTGCAATTGTGCAATTAATAATTAACTTAAGTTATGAAGTACAACTAACAAATTAGAACTCTCAAATATTGAAAAAAAAGTGAAAAAAAAAAATTAAGAATATGCATACCTCAAGAGTATATATGATTTATACAATTTATGATTGTTATTGCCTTGCAACAGTTAAATTAATTTATGATTGTTATTGCCTTGCAACAGTTAAATTAATTACTTATCCAGTTAGGACTCTGCATGAGAATGAAAATAAATAAATAAATAAAAATATATTGTTATAAGTTATACGAAAATAGCTAAAATTTAGAAAAAAATGTTGCATTGCATTTATAATTTCCTATGAACTTTATTGTTTCAAAACAAAAAAAATGTATAACTTATGCGTAGTTACAATCACACAAAGTGTAACAAAGCATGAACTGCATCATGATCACTCCAACATGAATGTAAAATATGAACATGACATTGCTGAAGAGGGAAACTTGTCCAAATGTGATCAATAATTGTCTTATTCCAATAAATAAAATTCCCCATTACTTCTTGTAACTGTTCACACCGCATATACTCTAATAATTGTTTATCTCATTTTCTATTTGAATTTCTATTAATATTGAAATCTCCAATCCCTATAAAAATGTAATCACTGTGTGTGAATTGTACCCTTGCTATTGCTATATTTTCAATGATTATTGAAACAGATACAAGTGGCACAACATATACATTTATTATGCATATCTGGCATTAGAAATACTTATGACAAAACTAGTTCAATTTTGTTATTGCAAACATTTTTTGTTGGTACAATTTCTATGTTTTCTTCTATGCAAGTAAGGATTCCATGAAGACAACTTGATATGTTCAAATTGAATTTGTAAAATTTTATTTTTTTCAACTATGGTCAAATTTCACTTTGGACAGCTCAAATGACCAAGATGATGCTTGCATTATATTCCTCTTTTTGAGAGGAACAAAATCGACCTAAAGATCACCCAATTTGGTCAAGAGAAAGTTGAGTTATGAATTATTTTACACATACATGTATTATGGAATGGATTAGCCCTAACCACATGAGTAATTGCTTGGGTCAGTCTTAACCCCAAGTGGACTCTCAGGAAATCCTATAAATAGAAGAGACCTCAAGATCATTTGGACACATCTTCTTTTATCTTTTGTCTTAGTTCACACATATTCGACTGAAGGAGTTTGCATAAGGGTCTAAAATCACATGTGTGAGGTTCACTCTGAGTTAGGGTTTTTTGGATCTCAGACGTTGGCACAGAACTAGGCATTTTAGTCCCTAGACGCTAGCACACAAGCCTATGAGAGCAACTAGAAACCTGTAGACATTGTTCAAGAGGCTTATGGGGGAGACTTGGGCCTCAGAGGCAGATCTAGAGGTATCGGTCCCCGGTCACTCGCATAGAATGGTCTTGAGAGCAAACAAGATGTCCCGAACAGATGCACATAACTTCAAGGGAGCGACCAAGGGTTTTAGGTGTGTTGCACCTCGGTCACATGCACAGATTCTTCCTGAGAGAAACTGAGCAGTCATAGTCACCTTCACACAATATCCGAGAGAGCGACCATGGAGTTTTAGTCGCACACTAGCAGTTTTGATGAGAGCGACTTGACTTTAGATCTAGGGTTTAACATCTTGGCTTCAGTTGACTTCAGTGATCTGGTAGATTTGGGTTTCTCTCTGCTATTATACAAATTTGTAGAACTGATTTGTTAATATCCATTGCAAACATATGTATTGGGCTCATTGACAATGAAAACAGTGCTCAACAGCGTTTGGCATAGTGACAACAGTATACAACAGTTGACCTCAGTTTATGACAACATATTACAGTCATTCGTATGAGGGTTTTGATTCTTATCATGATTAGATCTGTTTCATGGATATCATTATTGTTTCGCTGCATAGATAAAGTTATGGATCATTGTACTCTCTTTTGCTGCATCATTTGATGACGATCAAAGAAGAATAATATTTATAAGGGTTTTCCCCATATTGGGTTTTTCCTTTGCCTTGGACCAATCCTGGTTTCTCTATGTGTGTGCCTTTTCTTCTATTGTCCCTTTTTGTTCCATTGCATTGATGATGATGGTGATGTTGTTTCTTTTTATATAATTGCATATGGTGATGTATAATGGTGTATATCTGAATAATGTAATGATGATATGGAGTGAACTTAATGTATTAATGATGAAATGTAATTATCACAGCAAATAACAATGTCACCCTATGAAAAATTAGCATGGTTTTGCAGCTAGACTAAAGAGAATTCATGGAGATCACCCCAATGATGACACCCTTGATGGAATAAAAAAGAGGATGGTGGAGACCTAAAATAATTCTAGGGTTTGAGGAAAACCCTTGGCATCTTGTTGATTAGGGTTTGATGGATTCTATGAGGTTAGGGTTGGAGAGAAAACCCTAGTTTATGGAAAATACTTGGGATTTGATGTATGAAACTCTAGCATGGTCTATGTGAAACACCTGACGAAGATTCGATGAAGCCCTAGAATATCTAGTTGGATAATTGAAGACAGCATTGGTGTATGGACCATGGACATTGATGGATCTTGAAGATTGGTTCAAGAGGGAGAGGATCGCCTCTCATTGAAGATAAGTATTTCTTGACTTATGATTCTTCTTACTTGTTAGATTTATGGATCTAATGATTATGTTTATTGCTTGTACTTCCTGCATATGTATTTGGGTATATGGATGTTTCTAACCTCCTTGATGAGATGAGATGTTTAGCTCCTTCTTGAGGATCATTTTGAGATGCATAACTGGAAAGAGACAAAGAGGTACTTGACGAAAAGATGACAAAGTGCTTCGAGCTGCCCATGTCTAATGAATAGGCGCTTAGGTATTTGAGTACCATAAGGTATGCATGGTATGTTGTGTTTCATCTATTGGCTCGGTAAGCCCTAAGGTATGATGAGAATTCCTCTTTCTTTAAAGGCTCATACATGCATATGAAAGTGACTTGGATTTATGTCTCCTATGATGAAATTATGCACTTGGTGTTGAACATTTTGACATTCTTGAATTCTATGAGGTTATCTAATGTTGATGCATTAATACTCTTGATGTTTGGCTAACATATATGATCTATCTGTTTGATATCTTGATCCTATAAAGAAAGCTAGAACCTTGGCTCTAGAAAATGATACTCTTGATACTTGTCATGATGGATTTCATATAGAATGATGGTTCATTGACTCCTATACATGAGTCTACTGGTGATTCTTGTGATAATCATGATGAAAGCATATGGAAAGAGTGATTGATACTCTTTTTGTTTTGATAAATCTTTATTGAATGACCTAATTTGATCTCATTGTTCATGAAGAGCATGATAATCTTTATGTGATAGGCATAAGTGTAAGATTTATATTCTAGACCTCTTACTGCCTGTGGTCTTGTCTTGATGGCATATGGTTAAACTAGATGCAGTAACTTGATGGAGTAACTTGACAGAAAATGTGATTGTGTTCATAATCTTTAAGATATGATGTTGTGTCTATCTGTTGCTTTGAGTCTAACCTTTGATGAATGACTGATGCCATGATGTTAATAGCCATATGTTTATGATCTAACAGATTTTTTGTTTCATGACTCAGTAGAGACATGTTGCTTACATGAATGAAGATGAATGATGCAGATCCCCAGTTAGAGGGAGAATCTCTTCTCAAGATTCTTGCCCTTATTACTATTTGTATTCTATGCTACTAAAGTATGATTTATGTGCATATGACAGTATTGATCTGCAATAGAGTCTTAGATCTAAAGCCTATAGAGAAATTATGGTTTCTGCTCCAGACACAGTCACAGATCTAGGAGATCTCATCCCTGGACACACACATGCTAAGTCAAAGACAGTGTCTAGGTAGTTAAAGTCGCTCTCATGCTAACATGAAGGGAGAAACCATAGGTTTGAATGTTGTTGACCATCATCTGAAGCTTTTTGAAGCTGTCTAGACTCTGAATCATGATGTCCCTAACATATTTTGTCAGTGTTAATTGATTTCTGAAGTTGTTGTGTTAAATTGTTGATCATCTAATGAAGTATTGTGCATGAAATTAGATGGTCACTTGGAAGATGTAAGTACCACAGATCTATTGTAGAGTTGTAGCAATATCTGCTAGCAATAAAAGCTTGAATGTTTTTCATAACATGAACATGGAGACTGAACTTGTGTTTGCAGGTGATTGGGACATACATATAGATATCTCACTATGTTTGTGCTACAAGAGGTTGGCATGATTTGACATTACTGGTATATATGAAAAGTGTTTTGTCATGATGCTTGACAATAAATTCGAATTGATGATTGAGATGTGCTTTGACTATAGATCTCTCTACGATAGAAATTTGGACTTGACTTGATGTCTAGTGATCTGATTTGATGATTTTTTATTTTCCCTGATATTGATTCTATGTGGGCATGATGACTTATGTGGAAATTGGCCTCCTTGATCTTAGCTAATGGTTGAAGTAATGATAGTTGTGATTTCGCATGAAAAATGGAACCTCCATGACTTGTCCTTGATGTATGCATTTGCACCTAGTGACAAGATGACTTGTATTATGATTATTAGAATGACTTAATCAAGTTCGGATTGATAATGCATGACTTGTTGGCATGATGAAGTCATGCTTTGATATGAGCTCCACCTATCTCTTGGTTGAAAGTATTAATGCTATGATAATGATGACTTTGATAATGGTCATGATCTGGCTTCTAAAATCTGATGAGTTGACTTTATTGTTGATGGTAAAACTTGAGTTATGTAAGAATTATTATGTTGGCTTAGCATGGCATTATGTTTAGAGCATTGCAATTCAAATATGTCTAGATTCAACAGTTATCTGATGAAGTTAGGATGATGAGTTCCAAGGTATGGATTTGATATTGATTATGGTTTTGGTTTTATATCCTGATGATCTACTTGTGACAGGTGATGAGCCTCTGATGATCTAAATTAGAGGGAGATGGCTTATGAAGCCCAAAATGATGTATCATGGCATGATGAATTGATTTCTAGAATTCAGGAAAGAAATTCCATATTGCAAAACTATTGGAAGAAAAATTGAATAATGAAAATGCAAATCCTTGGATACTCTGATTGAAAGTTCAAGATGTTGTTGAACTTGACATGGCATCTAACAGTTGATTGAAACATTGATGTTCTATTTTGAACATATGTATATATGTGTTGTGCATAGAACCTGAATAAATTCATGATTGAACTGCTTCATTCACAAGTAAGTGGTTGTCGAGCATGCTTTGAAATATATGCATGAGGTGTTCTAGTTTTGAGAATGAGATATTTCTCCTATAATATGTATCTACATAGATGTATCACTGATATTTGAGATTATTGTTGATAAGAAAATTTGGATGTTTCTTTACTATGAAATATTCCATGATATCTTGGACAAGAGGTCCATAATACGATTGAGAATGAGTATGATGTTGCTAGCATGGCTAGCTATGAAGCAGGATAAAGAAGCTCCTTAGAGAGTTGTTTGAGCATGACATGGATACATTGTGATGATCTGATTGACAATAAGTCCCATATTTATAGATAGGACCGAGATACTCTCATACAATTAAGACAATGCAGTTGTTTGAAACAAGCTCAGGCTTGTGGTTGGTGCCTCCTTGAGAGGGAGGATGATTATGGTATCATTTTGTGATTTATATGATTATATATGATCTAACATGATATTTTATTTGATGTTCGGTATGAACATGAAACATATGCTATTGAGACAAGAAGATACCAGTTTCAATTATGATGAGAGTAGTGTTGATCGAGAAAACTGAGCCAAATCTCCCCCCATCTTTGAGCTCCCTAGGTGAGGAAATGAGGGAGAAGGGATCGTGGGCTTGAGGGAACTCTAAACAATATGGTGTTAACCCTTTATGTTACCCATAGCGTTGGAGAATGTTTCTCCCCTGTCTTCATAGGGTCGAGGAATGTTGCTCCCCTATCTTTATAGGATCGAAGAATGTTTCTCCCCTATCTTCATAGGGTCGAAGAATGTTGCTCCCCTGTTTGGTCTTTGCAGAGTATACCCTAGTTGGCATCATACCCATAAGAAGGCTATCTTTTCGGGAATACCACTTCTCCATTGGCCAACGAGTTGAGCGAGTACTTGGGGTGTACAACCCAAGTCAATTATGATGTAGGTGTTCTACTACATGACTATTATGGGTCATCGATGGGAAGATGAGTAGGAAATAGGATGGGTTGACATAACCCAATATTAAATTCCAAGGTCGAGGGTGTACTCCGCTTTGTGATGAGTTATCCTATTGCTCGGTATGGGTGGAAGCTATTGCTCCTTAATGTGGTTCCAGGTTGAGTTGTGCTCCTTGATGATGATTGATGATCGTCTTGGTAGTAGCCCATCGGTAGAGATTCCAGATAACAGCCTGATGGATAGAGGGTGGTAGCTTTAGCTCCCCTTCGAGAACAAATTATTCTTCTTCTAGATCCGAGAATGTTCAACATACAAGAAGGAACAATAAAGTGATAAGTAGGAATAAGAAAAGGATAGATCGAGATGTACAATGGTGGTTTTTGATGATGAGACAATTGATATGGACATGACACGATTACTAAATGACAGATATGATCTGTGATGATACGTGATGACACTCAAAGATTCCATAATGGCATATTGTTTGATGGACATATATTGGCAGGTGGAATTCTCCCTAGTTGAGAGGGAGTGTTAATTTTTTCAATTGCAGTCAAATTCCACCTTGGACATTGATGATTTCATTAGATTCCTCTTTTTGAGAGGACCAAAATCGACCTAAATATCACCCAATTTGGGCAAGTGAAACTTGAGCTATGAAATATTTTATTTATACATGTATTATGGAATGGGTCAGCCCTCACCACATGAGTAACTTCTTGGGTCAATCTTAACCCCACGTGGACACTTAACAAAGCCTATAAATAGAAGAGACCTCAAGATCATTTGGACACATTTTCTCTCCTCTTTTGTCTTGGTTCACACAGATTCGACAAAAGGAGTTCGCACAAGGGTCTGAAATCACAGGCGTGAGGTTCACTCTGAGTTAGGGTGTTCTGGATCTCGAACACTGGCATAGAACTAGGGATTTTAGTCCCTAGACACTAGCACACAAGCCTATGAGAGCGACTAGAGACCCATAAACGTTTTCAAAGAGGCTTATGGGGGAGACTTGGGCCTCAGAGGCAGATCTATAGGTATCGATCCCCAGTCGCTCGCATAGAATGGTCCTGAGAGCGAACAGGATGCTCGGACACATGCACAATAACTTCAAGGGAGAGACCAAGGGTTCTAGCTGTTTTGCACCTCAGTCAGATGCACATATTCTTCTTGAGAGAAACCAAGAAGTCACAGTCACCCTCACACATTATCCAAGAGAGCAACCATGGAGTTTCGATCGCACACAGATAGTTTTGATGAGAGTGACCTTAGTTCATATCTAGGGTTTGACATCTTGGCTTCAGTTAACTTCAGTGATCTAGTAGATATGGATTTCTCTCTTCTAATATACAGATATGTAGATCTGATTTGTTAGTATCTATTGCAAACATATGTATTGGGCTCATTGACACTAACAACAATGCTCAATAGTGTTCGACACAGTGATAGTAGTATACAACAGTTGAGTTTGTGACAACACATTATAGTCATGAGTATGAGGGTTTTGATTCCTAGCATGATTAGATATGTTTCATGGATATCCTTATTATTTTGCTACATAGATAAAGTTATGGATCATTGTACACTCTTTTGCAGCATCATTTGATGACGATCTAGGAAGAAGAATATTTGCAAGGGTTTACCCCATAGTGGGTTTTTCCCTAGTCTTGGACCAATCTTGGTGTCTCTATGTGTGTGCATGCTTTTCTTCTATTGTTCCTTTTTGTTTCGCTACATTGATGATGATGGTGATGTTTTTTATTTCTATATAATTTCATATGTTGATGTAAATGATGTATATCTGAATAATGTAATGATGATATGGGGTGAACTTAATGTATTAATGATGAAATGCAATTATCAAAGCAAAGATCAATGTCGCCCTATGAAAAATTAACATAAAATTAAGTATTTGACAACGGAAATTTTAAATGTGCTTCCTAAATATGAAGAATCATAGCATTCATTAAGCCTTCATCACGCACAATGTCATTCACATGAGCATGTAGACTTCGTGTATTCAAACTTGTAGTCATTAAAGTATTTTCACTTTTTATTGCCTTCTTTATGTATCTTAATTTCCATGATGCTTAAATTCTTAAGCATTTTGTTTCTTCTAATACTTTCTTATTCACTCAAAAGTTCTTATGTGTTAGTATAATGATTTCATTGTTCTAACACATGACAATGCTATGTAAACTAGTTCATGTGTCGATATCCCACTTGGATCAAATGCAAGTCCATTCAACGTTAAACCATGTGATCGATGAATTGTTCTAGCACAAGCTAGTTGTATTGGAAATTGTTTCTACACTATAGTTGTAAAGTTTTTGCTATGACATGCTAATGGTTTTGAAACACGTAATATTGGATTCCAATCAGATGAAATGTTTTCGTCATACAATTCACGATACTTGTTTCTTTGAAGTTTACCAATATCTGGATTTACAAAATATATCCATAACACATCAACATTCTTGCTATTTTTCGTATATTTTTTGCATATTCCATCCACACCATTAATGAGGCCATCTTTTGTATTATAATTCCCTACATATAGCTAAACAACAACATTGCATTTGATAAAGATTATTAACAGTAATCTCATTGTTCTCTTATATGCTACAAAGCCTATTTACTTACCATGAGATTCGTCAATTGGATCAAGAACTATTATCTCTTCATTTACATGTGACAACATTTTTTTGTTATACTTTTGTACATCCTTGTTTCTGTGAAATAGTTATGGAAACAATGGATCCAATGGAGCAGGTTTATAGCACTTATCGTTTATATATTTTATGTCATCATCAAATTGTTGATTCACTTGCATTTTTTTAGGGATTTCAACTAAATTGTTATCTTTTTAATGGATTGTGGTACACAGTTCATAGCATTTAACTTTTTCCTTCCATAAATTGTATACTGTTTTTTTTCCTACGAAAATTGGTTGCTAAAAAATTAGAGAATCTTTGATAAGTTTTCCCTGGAGCAAGTCACCTGGAATATTTCCAAAATAATCCAACAGAGTATGCTTAATTTTCCATAAACTTTTATAAACTTGGTATAATAATGTTAAACCTATCAAAGACACCTCATCAATTAGCATAACCCAAAGTTGTTTGCAATGTTTTGTCAATGTGTCTAATTTTTTTAACATTTAAGTAAAAGATATTTCAAATTTTTAAATGGTAAGTAGAATGTAGAAGCAACATTATACCACCTGTATTGAATGTTGTCTTTCTATAGATGTTGTTATGATACTTTTTAATTGAAATGAGTGGGCCATATCTTAACATGTTAAATATAATAATAATAATAATAATAAATAAATAATTACAATTATATCTAATAAATAGTAATTATTATTATTATTATTATTTATGTTGAAAAAGTTAAAGTTGTATATTATTAGTGAAATTATATCTAATAAATAGTAATTATTATTATTATTATTATTTATGTTGAAAAAGTTAAAGTTGTATATTATTAGTGAATTTAAAGTTATATATACTTTTAGTAAATTATAAAAAGAATATTTTAAATAGCGGCTTTTGATTGAGAAAATATGTTATTATATTTGAGATTAAGACTTAAATTTTAAATTTTAATTAATTCAAAAGTTTAAAATTTTTAAATTATTAATTAAATTAACTGTTTTAGTCCTTTATTTTAATTATTGTTAAAAAATAATTTAATATGATTAAGGTTGTTATTTATCACAATTTTGAAAATCATTTTTTTGTTTGATTTTTGTTTAAAAAAAATATTTCCAAGATTAAAATTAATTTTGAATTTTTTTAGTGGATTATTGTTTAAAAGAATAGAATCTTTTCAAGATTAGAATTAATTTTTATTGTGAACTCTGTCTTAGTCAATTCTCAAATTTTTATGGGATGAAAAGTTTTTTATTTATGCCATACTAAAAGGTTGAAGATGAAAAGGAGTTTCTCCTAGATTGTCCCTCATATATTCACATTCATTTATCACACTACCAATTTTATTAACCTTTTAACCTAACAAAATTATGGTGATCTCAAAATGCTTCTCTCACTTCTTTTCTAGCAAAGAAATAAGTTGTAAAAGGATTCATATTAATTTCTTACCTTATAAGTAGAACATATAGATCTTAGAAGATGTTTTTTTTTTTTTTAGTAATAAATAATAGGAATAATTAATATATAAATTAAACATAGATACATTTTTAAAAACATGGGACGAGATTCCTAGCAATGGATATTTTAGATTTTGTTACAATAATATGAGCAAATGCCATGGCTTATCAACACCACATACCCAAAAAAACATTAACTCACTTCATGTGACATTTGTTCATATCATTTTTTTTAATTAATCAATTTAATTAAAAGGTTAAAAATAACATAACTATTTTGGAAATAAATCTCATCCTTTAATTTATGTATACTATTATGAATATTTCATAATATTTAGTGGAGGTTGAATCTCTACCATCCATTTAATAATTATTGATAATTAAATTAAAATTGTGAAAACACTAATCCAAAATAGACATGCCTATCAACATACTTTTTTTTTTTAATTATTTATTTATTAATATCAATGAATGAAATTAATAAAATATTTCATTTTAATCAATATTTTTGCAAAAATACTCTTTTGGAGAGGGTTTAATTAGCGAAAATCATGAAAATGAAGTATTATGTTCTAAGAAGTTCTAGGTTCAAATCACTAGAGTGTACGGTACGCTATGTGTAGGATCTAGTGTCAAGATTGATACGAGAAAATTGCTTATTCCTCTAGTATATACAGGATTGATACGAACAAATTGCTTATTCTTCTAGTGTGTGTGTGTATATATATATATATATATATATATATATATATATATATATATATATATATCGTTTTTTTAAGATTAATAAATATTTTTGTCTACTAACTCTTGGATAAACAATGATCTTATGCTTTGTTAAAACACTCTTTAATGTAAAGTTACTAGTTCAATTCTTAACCTGAATCAAAGTGATATATTAGACAAATAAAGATATAATTTTTCCAAACTAAAAAAATATTTTTTTTTTAAAATTAAATTAATATCTATTTTTTTAATTCCTAATAATAAAAATTCATATATTATTTCTTTTAAAGAAATTACAATGCTATAATTATTATTATTATACTTTTAAAAAAATTACAATACTATTATTATCGTAATACTTTTGCTACTTCTATGTAAAATAAATTTACAAAAATATATTGTATATCATTAATTTATACCTCAAATTGATAAGATTAATTTGAATTTCCTCCGTGATTCAGATTGTCCATGTAATATAATAAAATGGTCCATAAAATATATTTTTATCAATATATTTTTGAAAATTTATTTTACATAGAAGTTTAAAGATCAATTCAAATTTGTTCAATGATTTAGAATCTAATTTCACATGCAATATAATAAGATTGTTTATTTAATATTTTTTACTATATGGATATTGTGTTTTTGTTTTTAAAATTATAATAATAAATATATTACAAATAATATATATGTATATATTAAAATTATAAAATATGAAAAATAAAGATTTAAGTTGAAATAAAATATTTTATTTTAATTATAAGGTAGTAGTAGTGAGAGGGATTATTTTTCATCTTAGTAAATAAATAGAGACTAAATATGGGTGGATATTTGGTGTAGTCCAATAATCAAGCTAAATACTTAGCACTTTGACAGAATTGAAAATAGTAATAGCAAAAAAAATCACCAAAATATCATTATAGGGAGACTCAATGATTATGTCGTAAGGCGTTCCTCTCTGAAATCAACTCCCCTCTTTTTTTACGCGTCTTACTATGATCCATTTGATCAAATGTTGGACGATTAAAATGTTTGCCACCGTTAATCATTTTTTGTTATAATTGGATGAAACAATATCGATCTTCCTAGTTGAAACCATTTGAAACCATATCAATAGGAAGCCATATGAATAGCAAGAGGATGCTCTATGCCCCTCCTCGGAAACCCAAGTCTTTCCCTGCAATTCGTTTGAGAGAAAGTGTCGGATCCCAAGAAGCGTAGACGGGATGTCCTCCCTTCTCATATGCAGGTTGGTTAATTTTATGATTGGTTAAATTACAATTAGTTTTCTTATAGATCTAAGTCAATTAGATTTTGAAAATAAGGTTTTTTTTTGCAGTTCTGAATCCTGTGAGATGAAAAGAGTTTTCTCACAGGTGGTTACTAATTTAGTATTTTTAGCTTTAAGATGAAGTTTCTTGGTCAATTGGTGGAGAAGGGAAAGAGCAGCAGGGACAAGGTTGTGACCAGGAGTACACCATCAATCTTCACAAGCACCTCCATGGTTGTGAAGATCGGGAAATTTTCCCAGAAGGCTATGGGAGCCACCGATGTGAGGCTTGATGTGAAACTTAATTAGGTTGTATGGAGCAGGGGCATCAGGAGTGTTCCCAGGAGGATGAGGGTTCGAATCTCCAGGAAGCGCAATGACGAAGAAGATGCCAAGGAGGAGCTCTATTCGATTGTAACGATGGTGGAGGGGGCTCAGTGGATTGGGTACTAAGATTGCGGTTGCAAGATTCAAGCAGTTGGAAGAAAAGCCTCAGAATTCAGAAGCAAGGGTTTGGGTAAAGCCATGGCTCTGATAACAAGAGTGAGCAATTGGGTCTCCGAAAATCTGATGTTGGTGCTGCTGGAATGCTCTGAACGAATGCCTTCGGCAACTGAAGATACTGACAAATCTGTACCAGAAAATCAATGTAGAGAAGAGATTCCAATGGAGCCATCTGTATGGAAGAGGCTTCCTGAGGAGATATTGGAGTTGGTCTTGGCCATATTGCCACTGAAGAGCATCCTGAGATTGAGAACAGTCTGTCACAAGTGGAAAGGAGGAAAATGTAAAGACACTAGTTTTTCTACTAGGAAATCATTCTTATGGTACTGTATTTGAAGAATGGGATGTCATTGCTTGGTTACAAAATTTGCAAATTGAGGATTATCTATTTTGCAGTGTTATGAACATTTTGTTGTCAAACAAATCATGGATTTTGAGATCTAAAATACTTTAATTAGCTAATGCATGTCTCCTCAGACCATCTATTATGCTTGCTTCTATGAATTAATTTGAGTCATGAAAAATTGTACTTATGCTATCAATGGAATCCACGCCGGATTTGTTGTATGCAATGAACTCCTCCTATGCAACCTCCACCATGGTGGGTCTAGAGTCTCTATCAAATGATAAACATCTGAATGCAAGTTCAACAACTCTTTGAAGAGCTGCTCTGATATCAACATCTTTGCCAACTTGTAGAAAGGGATCAATGATTTCATGAAGGAAGCCTCCACTGATTTTTGTTATTGCGAGGAATGCTAGGTTGACCTCGTTCTTCTTACAAGAGAAATCCACTACTTTCAGTGCAGTTATGATCTCTACCAACACCACCCTGAAGTTGTAAACATCGCTCCCTTGGCATTGAAACCATAATCAAGCAGAATGTTGCTTGATTTCACGTCCCTGTGATAAATTGGAGGATTTAGGGTTGAATGAAGGTAAGAAAGAGTGCAAGAAGTTTCTGTAGCCACTGATACTCTTTCCCTCCATGAAAGGCCTTTTCCTATTTCCTTATGTAAACATTGATAGAGTGTGCCATTGGGCATAAATTTATAGACAAGAATGGGTTCATTGTTTTGAAGGAAGCAACCTAATAGTCTAACCAGATTTGGGTGATGTACAGTTGACAGAATCCTGATTTCATTGAGGACCTATTCCATTCATTGAGTATCTTTATGCCTTATCTTCTTTACTGCAACAATATGTTTTCCTTGAAGCTTTATGCATAGATTGTGCTAAAACATTATGTACCCAATCTCAATTCACTAGAGAAGCTTTTTGTGGCTATGTCCATTTGTTTGTAGGTGTAGACTAGACTATTTACTGGACCTCCCTGGACAGACATCAACCATTTGAGACTTCTCCTTGTCTTCAATGCGCCACGATATCTTTGGTAACAACAGTAGAGAAGGATGAATCCTACCATCATAGTGCTTCCAACAATGAAGACTGGATAAAACCAACTAGAAAACCAGACCCAAATGAATGGAATCTCGTTTTCACACTTATATTACCATAGAATGAAATTAAAAGACAATATAGAACATCCCTGAAATTTAGCAAATGAACAAATCAAAACAAAGATCAATGATATATGAAAAATTTTGAGAATATTTAGGAATTTGAGTAAAAGAGAAAAATCTATCTCTAGGGTCACATTTCAAAATATTTCTAAATACTGAAAAAAATAACAAATAGTGATGTGACCAATAATGTGAATCATGTGATAGGTCAATAAGAATAGTTGGTTCCCATTCCATTGATGGTGAATGTAGGCTTTTTACAAATTGTACCACCCCAAAGTTGTAAACATCGCTCCCTTGGCATTGAAATGATAATCAAGCAGACTGTTGCTTGATCTCACGTACCTATAATAAATTGGAGGATTTAGGGCTCGATGAAGGTAAGCAAGAGCGCGAGCAGTTTCTATGGCCACTGATACTATTGCCCTCCATGAAAGGCCTTTTCCTATTTCCTTATGTAAACGCTAATAGAGTGTGCCATTGGGCATAAATTTATAGACAAGAAAGGGTTCACTATTTTGAAGGTGACAACAAGCCTCATTTCATTGAGGACCTATTCCATTCACTGAGTATCCTTATACCTTATCTTCTTCACTGCAACAATATGTTTTCCCTGAATCTTTCCTACATAGATTGTGTTGAAACCGCCTGTACCCAATCTCAATTCATTGGAGAAGCTTTTTGTGGCTATTTCCATTTGTTTGTAGTTGTAGACTGGAATATTTAGTGGACCTCCCTGGGCATACATTAACCATTTAAGGCTTCTCCTTGTCTTCGATGCGCCACAATATCTTTGGTAACAGCAATAGAGAAGGATGAATCCTGCCACCATAGTGCTTCCAACAATGAAGGCTGGATAAAACCAACCAGAAAATCAGACCCAAAGGAATGGAAGCTCGTTTTTACACTTATATTACCATAGAATAAAATTAAAAGACAATATAGAACATCCCTAAAATTTAGCAAACAGACAAATCAAAACAGAGCTCAATGATATATGAATTTTTTTTAGAATATTTAGGAATTTGAGTAAAGGAGAAATATATATCTCTATGGTCACATTTCAAAATCTTTCTAAATTGTGAAAAAATAACAAATAGTGATATGACCAATCATGTGAATCATGTGATAGGTCAATAAGAATAGCATGTTCCCACTCCCTAGATGATGAATGTAGGCTTTCTACAGATTATACCACCCCGAAGATGTAAATATCACTCCCTTGGCATTGAAACCATAATCAAGAAGAATGTTGATTGATTTCACGTCCCTGTGATAAATTGGAGGATTTAGGGCTGGATGAAGGTAAGCAAGAGCGCGAGAAGTTTTTGCAGCCACTGATACTCTTGCCCTCCATGAAAGGGCTTTTTCTATTTCCTTATGTAAATACTGATAGAATGTGCCATTGGGTTTAAATTTATAGACAAGAATGGGTTCGATGTTTTGAAGGAAGAAGCAAGCCTAATTTGGTTGTGGACCTGTTCCATTCACTGAGTATCTTTATGCCTTATCTTCTTCACTGCAACAATATGTTTTCCCTAAAGCTTTCCTGCATAGATTGTGCTGAAACCTCCTATACCCAATCTCAATTCACTGGAGAAGCTTTTTGTGGCTATTTCCATTTGTCTGTAGGTGTAGATTGGAATATTTAGTGGACCTCCATGGACAGACATCAATCGTTTGAGGCTTCTCCTTGTCTTCAATGTGCCACGATATCTTTGGTAACAATAGTAGAGAAGGATGAATCATGCCACCATAGTGCTTCCAACAATGAAGACTGGATAAAACCAACCAGAAAATCAAACCCAAAGGAATGGAAGCTCGTTTTCACACTTATATTACCATAGAATGAAATTAAAAGAAAGTATAGAACATCCCTAAAATTTAACAAACAGAAAAATCAAAACAAAGCTCAATGATATATGAAAATTTTTTAGAATCTTTAGGAATTTGAGTAAAGGAGAAAAATATATCTTTATGGTCACATTTCAAAATCTTTCTAAATTGTGAAAAAAAACAAATAGTGATGTGACCAATAATGTGAATCATGTGATAGGTCAATAAGAATAGTAGGTTCCCATTCCCTTGATGGTGAATGCAGGCTTTCTACATATTGTACCACCCTGAAGCTGTAAGCATCGCTCCCTTGGCATTGAAACCATAATCAAGCAGAATGTTGCTTGATTTCACGTCCCTATGATAAATTGGAGGATTTAGGGTTAGATGAAAGTAAGCAAGGGTGCAAGCAGTTTATACGGCCACTAATACTCTTGCCCTCCATGAAAGGCCTTTTACTATTTCCTTATGTAAACGCTGATACAGTGTGCCATTGGGAATAAATTATAGACAATAATGGGTTCACTATTTTGAAGGTAGCAACAAGCCTGATTTCGTTGAGGACATGTTCCATTCACTGAATATCTTTATGCCTTATTGTGGTGCAGGTAAATTCTCAGTGCGAACACAAACAATTCCTCTAGATCAAGAGAGCGTGTCTAGCCACAAACAAATAATATATGGAAAACTTCCTTAAGCTAAAATCAAATAAGAGGGCCTATCTCTTAGAACGTTATTGCTCTTGGTGATAATCCTGCTTCCTTACTCCAGCTACTTTCGTTTCCTTACTTCGAATACCTGAAACAAGAAAACAAACAACAGCAACAAAAGTGATAGCATACAAATTGCATTCTGCCTACTTAACAAGTGTTTGCTTGATGGGGCCTGACCCAGGTTCAGCGTTGATTAGTCAAACAAATCCCTACACTATTGGCCCTTTTGGCATCAACGCGCAAAGCGCGGACCAAAGTCTCACCCAAAGTAGTATGGGGGGATGCTGGAACCAAGTTTCTGCACCTTGAGATGGTTGTGACGTTGTTTGATTCCCTCTATCCCTGCCCTTGCGCAGGTTGCTTCGCTCTAGGGCTTGCAAGACAAACCCCGTGTTTCGTTCTTTAATACCTCCGCGAAAGGATACGATCGTCTTTCGTGCAGCCCGAGCCTGCTGCCCAGGTACTTTCGTGCTACTATGGCAGCGTGCCATACAAATTCCCCAATTAATCTAAGTTCTTTGTTTACCTTATCAAACAATTATGGTTATCCCCGCATAAACAGATACTCATATATGCGTTCATTTATTCAATGTAATTGCATTCATTCACGCACCATATAAGCATAATAAAGAAAAATCATACATAACATATCAAGATGCATCAACAGAACAAAGACACAGAAGTTTCAGAATATCTCTCTTTATTAATATCTTCCAAGTGGTTACAACCTCTGTCTGCCCTATGCACACAGCTACAGGGGTCCGCGTACTCGGCTGCGGACTCCTACCCTAGGCCTCTGCGCACTCACCTACAAAGCCTCTACCTACGTTATAACCCAAGACTTACACTTCTTGCTCTAAGGCTATGACTTTCTTACATGATCTGCCCTTTTATCTATTGGTTTTGCTTACTACTTAGAGCTTAGCTCTTTTTATACAATCCCATGGTCCGCGGACCATGGGTAGGTCTCTTACAACCGACTTTTCTTTACAAAACTAAGGGTGGACTACCCTTTTTGACTCATAACACCTTCATGCTCCGCGATCACAAAATGCGGAGTCTTTACAATTATATTGCAAAAATTTACTTAACATGGGATTTTAGCCCCAAAACTGCCCTTGGGGGATCCTGCTCCCAACAGGCCCCCAACACAAACATCATGACTCGCCCTCGAGTCACTCAGTAGGCGTGGAGATCTTTGCGCAAAGCTCATCCAGCTCGACCCTGATGACCACAACTTCGGTTGTGCACTGAGTTGCTACTTGCTTCGTATCTTCGACTGTTTTCTCGATCACTACCCCTGCGTTGTCAGCCTGAAGTTGTTGTTGTGTCACTTGCAGAGTCGCAAGCTTGCCTTCAATTTTTTCTGTGACTACGTAAGCTTCCTTCAGCCAAGGCTTAAGTTGCGCCTTCATCACTGCTTCCTTGTGCAGCGCTGCATCCACCTGTTCCTTCAACTGCTTGGCTTCTTGCAGCTTGGCTAACCTTTGTGTCAGCGCAACTAATCGCGATGTGCCCTTAACTTCATCATAGCATTGTTGGAGTTCGCGCGCTTTCATTTCTAGCTTCTAGATGTTTGGGTCCTCCTGCACGCTGGTCAAGACCTCAAATGAAAGTCAAGCTTCAAAAAATCTTTAGACCATGTTAACTGTAAGTAAATGTCATTTTATTTTTAATTATTGTTATATTTGATGACAGTGAAATGAATAGATATGATTTATGAAATGCACGTGATGGTTATACGAATGGATATGATGCTTATGTTTTTGGTTAACTTCTCCTGCACCTACAGTAACGCACGAGGTATTCTTAAATTTGCACTTACGACAGTTAATTATATTTATTTTTTAAAATTTTCAAAAAAATTATTTTTATTTTTTATAATTTTAAATTTTAGTTATTTCAAATATGCATAGAATTGTTCCGGATTATTTAAAAATAGTTATAGATAATTTCATGTATAATTCATAGATATATTAAATTATATATATATGAATTATATTTTTGTAAAACTTAAGATATAATTTAAATATATATTAAATAACGTTTAAATATATAAACAATAAAAATAATATTTTATTTTTATTAATAATATGGGAAAGAAAAATTAAAATAAAATATTGTTATATTTAATTTAATTTTTAATTTGAATGAATATAAAAGGTTAAAAATTAAGATATTAATTAAATTGTTTGTATTTGTATGTTTTATTTAAACTATTAAATAAGTTTCATTTGGTATAATACGACAATGTTTAAATAGAAGCTAGGGTTTAATTTTTTCTCTATTTAGTTTATTTTTGAGATATATTAATTTCTTCTAAGTTAAACATTAGTGTTAAGACTATAAGCTTTAAAAAAAAAATATTTGAATATTTTGGAATTGAGATCAATCGTAACGTGTGTGATTTGATCCTATCTCTTAGGGTCTTGCTCAATGTAACCAATTATATATATATATATATATAATTTTCATTAAATTATTTATTAATTAATATAATAGGAATAAAATTAATAAAATATTTTATTTTATATTTTTTAAATTACAAATTAATATTTTAATTTTTATATTAAAAATTTACATAGTGTAATTTAAAAATTTATATAAATAATAAATAAAATAAAACATAATTTATAAATAGAATATATTATTATACTTAATTTATTTATATTCAAAAATATAATTATAATTTTGTGAAATGAAATCAAATAACAATAAGGAATTGTTAAGGAGTTGTTAAGTCGAAGGTACTTCATATTGTTTGTTATGGAAAGTATCTCATATTATTTGTTAGGGAAAGAGAATCACAATCTTTATAGATTTTTGGAGGTTCCATGGTTGTCATTAAATGGTTTATAGTCACACATTGCTACACATAAAATATGTTTTTTTTCATGTTTCTTGTTTTCACTTCTCTTAGGAGCATTATTGCAGCATATACTTTATCAAAGGAAGGTGTTGGATATGGGAATTTGGAAAATCATTGAACAACTAGGTGAAGCCACACACTTCATTGATGGTTTACAAGAGGCTCACAAGTCATTCGTTGATAGTTTACAACAGGTTCATTGATGGTTTAGAGGCTCACAAATCCATAGTTTACAACAGGCTCAGTAACTCGGAGACATGATGATATTTTTTTTCTTTTCTTTTTTTCTTTTTTCTTTTCGTGATCTAGGATGGTTGATATTTATGTATATAAAGCTAAATATGAACATTTTAAGGTCTATTTATGTATACAATTCAAAGACTTAGTATCCCTAATATTGAGTGTGTTTCATTCTAAATATGAACATTTTAAGGTCTATTTATGTATACAATTCAAAGACTTAGTCTCTCTAATATTTAGTGTGTTTCATTGTGATTAGTCTAATTATATTTAAAGCCTGGATTCTTGGAATCCCCACATAAAAAATGAATGTAATGTTTTCATTATCTAATGAAAATTAAAAAAAAAAAAATATGAAAAAAAAATTATAATTAATTTATAAGATTAAACTTATTTATTTATAAATTATTTATTATATTAATGTGTTTTTATTATAAACATATTTATTTGTCTTAATATCTGCTAATCTATTGCAAAGTTTGTTTTTTTTTTACATTTTGTATTACAAGAAAAAGAAATTTTATATTTTTATAAGGGTATTTATTTTTGGATTACTTTATTTATAAGTAAAAGAAATTTTATATTTTAAGAAAGGTATTTTTTTTAGGATTATTTTATTTATTTGGAGTGAATTTTTTATTTTAAAATAATATGTTATATTTTTGGAAAAGAAATACTTATATATTATGTTTGTATATAAATTTGTCAAATATATAAAATAAAATGAATCAAATTAGCATATTGAATATATTGGAAATGAATGTAGGATTTCATTTTTACTCTTTGAAAGTGGATCTCCATACAATTGTCCCATTTCCATATGCGTAGAAAGATATTCGTATACATAGAGTGGGGATGCCACTAGGGTTGCAATTTGAAAATAAAATAGGTTATCAAATTTAATAGTTTTGATAAGTTCATCATTTATTTTAACATTTTTAATGAAGAATGATGATGGTGAAGGGGACTTATTAACTTCTTTTTATTGAAAAATTGCCTTGTGAGAAATAATTTGCTAGTTAAATTCCATCCCTTGATGCCACTATGGGTGTTTGAGTGAAAATTTTCTGGTTTGATATGACTATTGAGATTAAATTTATGGTAATATGTTCTAAATTCTTTGAATTGGGGTTATATGGGCTTGGTTGAATTGATGTCTTATGGTTTCTATCAAACTTGGATTGGGCCATTACCTCAAATGTTAAAGATGGTATCTTAGTGTGTTATAAAATTCATTAAGTGTGTTTCCTTATGACAAATTTTGTGTTTTGGAGACTCATTGTTGAGATTAAGGTAACAGTGGTCATTTATAATGAAGGTAATGCAACTTTATTAGATGTAAATAAATTTTCCATTAAAATTCGTTGTAGTAAATGAATGTATATATTTCCCTTGATTGGCATTCTTCTATGATTTTTATGATGAAGTGTCACTTTCATCATATTTTTTAACATATAAAATAACCAATCATGATGCATGGATGATGGAGTAATCTCGATGGTAATTTACCTTACCTTTGACACTCACGACCTTTTTTTTGTTAAAGTGGATGACTAATTGCATGGTTTTACTTTTTCAAATTTTCATAATTATATATTTTCTTGCAATGTCAACACAAGAAGGCCATTTTATGCAGTTATGTTTTTAAGGCATGGAGAGTGATAGTCCACAATTAATAGCATGCACCATAAGTATTAAATATCTCCATTCACAATTTTTGTAATTGAATTCAATCCTTGAGGACTTGTGCGCATTGCGAAATCTTATACCCAACTACTACTATTTTTATAAATGGATATCAATATTGTTTAGAAACATTTTTACATTTGACAAGAATATGGAAACATACAATTTTCTTACATGTTATGTATGTTTCATTTACATCTTTATAGTTCTTTTTTTTAACGAAGGTTTGTTTGCTATTGAACTATTTCAAATAAATTGATATTTTGTATTTATAGGATAGGTGATCAATTAGGCTTGCTGTAAAGCATGATGGTGGCTATTCATGTTTTTAGTATTAATTGACCTAGTTCATTTTGTATCTCTCTCTCGCTATATATATATATATATATATATATACTTGAAAATTGAGAAATCTTGGACAATCTATTTTTTTTATTTGACCATGGATTGCGTTTTCATTTGGGGTTTGTTTCATCTCCACTGAATGTGTTTTGCATCATTATTGTGTATTTTAGAATATAGTATTTGATTATGAAGTGCATATAATGTTAATTTTCTATGAGTTAGATTTGTTGATTTATTTTGATCTAGTAAAAAGTGGGGCTCAAAACAAATCCCTTCCATATTAAGCGTCCATGCTCTCATTATGGCTTGGAAGATCTAAAGGGGATAAGATTATTATATTATCATAGTTCATCTACTTATGATATTTTTCATCCTAGTCATGATAAGCTTGGGCATCCTAGAGTTTTGAAATCCCCATCACCACTACCTTGGGGATTTAATGGAAATTTTTCATTAATTCACCTCTTCCTGACCGAAAGAAAGGAAAATACCTACTTATGCAAACACATCCATTTAGTTAAAGAACAAAATACTTGTAAGAAATTTTAGCCTTGGAAAAATCATGACAACTTCTAGTCACTGTTTAACCAAATGAAACCTCAACATGAAATCTTTTACATTTTCTTATGGTTATGGGTTACTTTGTTAGGTGTATGTCTAGCCACCAATAACTCATAAAATTGAGGTCATTTTTGTGTGTGAATAGAGGAACCAATAACTAGGTTAGTCTCGTACTCGCGTGACATGTGATTAATTCCAACCACAACCACTATAACCCCTAGGTTCATATGTAAGCCCTTTCCATAGGCACGGGTGAATCATGGGATTTGAACCTCGAACCTCCTCGCACATAACACTTCATTTTCACGATCATCACAAATTGAGTTGGCCCCAAGGGGATGGAATTAATGTCATCTTATTTATAACTAAGAAATGAAAAAATGGTGTTGTTTTGGAAAGGAATCACTTTGCATTAACCTAAAATGGGGATGGGTTTATTTCAACCAAATACACTTTCCTAAAAGTATGATTAAATATATCTTTTGGGTTTTGAAATATCATGCATTTTGAAAATATAAAGTGCTAATGACAACAAAGCCATTTATTGTTGTGTTGCAATGCACTTTTTCCAATATCATCTAAAATTTGATATGCTACTGGTGGGCCCCAGTATTGTAGCAATAATGCTACAACTCCTGGAGCTTCCTTCTCTAATTTTATCAACCCGGTAGTTCGTAACAAACTTGGAAGCGACGGTGATGTATGCACAAGTACTAGCTCTTGTCGCAGCTGTCACTTGGTCAGCTGGCACAAGTCCGCTAGGGCTCAAGCCAACTTCTATGAGCTCTCAGAAGAAGCTTTTTAACCGATGAACGAAAGCTATCTCAAAGGAAATTAACCTACTGTAGGGAGGAACTGAAAGCCAACAAGAAACACAAACCCTAGCAAACCCTAATTCTACCAGCTAGTCCTACTGATGCAAAGGTGGGGATGCAAACTACTGAAAGAGATGCCATTACTTCTAGGAATGTGAGATGCATGTGTCTAGACTACTTTGATCTAAAGAAAACATATTTTTGTATTTTTGTTCAAGTTGTTGGAATTATTATGCGTGTGCTTCTAACTGGGTCTTGACTGTGCAGGGATAGATCAAGGGGAGGAATGCTTGGAAGAGGTCAGGAAGGCTCAGAGAGGGTCTAAGGAATCCCTAACATCCTTTCAGAGAAGTTCACAAAGTTTAGATGCCTAGCAACCGTGTTTATGAGCTTCTACAGGAAGTCTGCAGGGGTTCTACAGGATGTTCAGGATTTCTACAGGAAGTTCAGTAATTCCTACAGGATGTTCTACAATCGGATTTTTGGGTGATGGATGAGTGGAAGAGGCTGCATGGATGGATAGGGAGGTAGGAGGGGAGCTTGTAAGGACTCAGTGACAGAGAGATGAGATGAAGAGGGGGTGCGCTAAGCTGGTTGGTCTAAAGGAGAGTAGAGGGAATGGAAGGCCGAAAAGGTAGGATAACGTGGGTAATAGAAGAGTTGGGAGGCAAGTGGTCTAACTGGGAGATGAGTAGATGGCCTAGGCATGGCTTAGAAGGATAAGGGAGTGAGGGAGTAGTGCTGCACAGTGTAAACGAAACAAATCATCCACGTCCTGCACATAACCGAAATTTCATCAACCTATTCTAACTGTTTTTATAAAACCAAAGAACAGCAACGTTATTTTTAAGGAAAATCATGCATGGTACTGAAGCAAAGAATCATTCCACAAGATCTGAACGCATGGACACTTCTACAAACGAAGACATTGCATCAAAGATTGCAGGAACATGTAAAACAATGTTTTTGGTGGGTGGCACTGTCTGCAATTCCAGTCCCTAAACAGAGGTGAAAGTGAGTGTGCAGTCAACCCTTTTTGGAACTCTTATTAACTCCAATCTCCTTACTCTATTCTAAACTACTGAAGCAACTCTGTTCATGAAACTAACCTACTTAACCACACCAAGAGATTCAACTCAGCAAACTGCGTTTCCAAATGCATGTAAAGGAAAAGAAATACAATGCTAAAAGAAAGGTAACAATACAAAGGAAGGATGCCTTAGGCTCTCAGGTTGGGCCCAACCCCGAGAGCTATGGCTCCTTTAAGAACTCAGAACTGAACTCAACTCGGCCTGCTTTTCATTAAAAGATAATAGTCATGAGTCAAATAACATGCCAAAAATGGCTTACAAAAGAGCAAAACAGAGCTATCAGCTCGTAGTTCAGAATATGCAACAAGGTTTCCAAAAGTTTTCTCTCGAAGGCTCTAGCCCTATTATTTATACATCTTGAGGCCCCAAGCTGGCCTCCTAAATCAGTGGGGCTTGGCTGACCAAACTAAGAGTGATCTGTTGCTTCCTCAAAATCCGTTTGGCTGCCTTCTAACTCGGTGGTGGTGGCTGTTGGAGCTCGGAGTTGGGGGTGAAGATCACGAGGAAGGCCATTCAATGCTATGGACAACCTTCCTACAAAATCTCAATCCCATCTTGGTTGTCTCCTAGCCCTCATCTGCGTGGTTTTGCTCCATTAAATGTCAAAAAACCTGAAATAAGCACGTGTTAGCCACCTAGGAATAGTGACTGCCCTCATTCGTACAAATGACATAAATATACTAAAAAATGATGCATAAGTTATGAAAAATGAAGGGTTGAGCAAGGGTAGTTAGGCCAAATGAGCCCAAAATGTTACCAAATTTGGGGCTCATCAGCTACCATAACATGTGTTTGAATCGAGAGAGGTGAGGCACTCTACAACCTAGTGCGAGGGAGATGTTTTGTGTGTTATAATTCTAATTAAATCAATTGACAAATTAAATATTTGACCTTTTGTTTCTTATAATAATGGAGAAGAATGCACATATTTTTTATATTACCCCCATAAATTTATATTTGTAGATCCATTTTAACTCAAGATGTATTAAGAGTCAACAAGTTAGCTCCTTAGAGTTTTCCAACCCCTCTTGATGCTTAATATATTATGGTTAAAATGGATTTGTGCTAGTTATGTTCACTTGATTCAAGTTTTTCTTCTAATTCGTCAATGTTTTTCCTAAGGCTTTGATGCTAACCTTAGCATTGTAAATCTTGTCCAAGTTGCATACTATATCTCCTATTAGAACACAAAATTTGATAGTTGAATTTTTGAACAATTGTGAAACATATTATAATTTTGTTGGTTGTGGGTTTCCTTCTTCCTTTTGTTTAATGTTCTCCTTTCCTTTGTATCTATTAATCTTGTCCTAGACATATTTTACCTTCTTTGGAATTAGTTGATTTATAGAGTGTATATTTTATGTTCCTCCACATTGTCCCTGTACTACTCATACATAACTCTACATTTAACAAACCTTTGTCCTCAACACACTACTCTATTTTCCCTGCACATCAATTTTCTCCACATATCCACCATCTACACCACCTACCATACACTCTCATCATGTTTCACCCTCTCTACATTTTGTGTCCCCGTGCATCGTATGCACCTCTACAGTCCCTACTCTACACCACATGGAATATGTAGAGCATTGATCATTTCACCTCTTTTTGCACTCATACCATTGCATCTTCAATTTGAATTGTTGGAGCAACATTTTAAAGAAATATTTTGAGAGTTGTGTAGAGGAGCACCACATAGAAGCATACCATAGAGGAAGGTTGGATAAGGTTCAACACGTGAAATGTGAAAAATTAGGAAAGTCATTAGAATTAGGTTGTGGGTTTTTTCCTATGGTAATATTTACCACCCATAGTAAAATAAGAATTTTGTCAATTTTTCTCTTAAATATAAATCCATGATGTGAAATATGGAGAGGCATGGATGTGTTCTGATGATGTGTTTTAATGCTTTGTAATAGTTTCATGCTATAACAACTAATCTATTAGATTGGTGAGCCATGATAGTTAGAAGGTAATGAAGACATCACAGTAATAACAAAATATATGTTTTGGATTAATTTATGTGTCGGCACGCATGATGTCAGGAATTGCCTATTTTCATTTGTATGGTTTTGTTGAATATATTGGATTTAATGCATAGACTAGGGGCATACCCAAATTTTGTGTTCTGAATAACTAATATATTGAATAAAGACTAATGATAAGTGTAGAATCCACACCTCCTTCATCATTGTAGAAATGTCTAGGTTCCTATAGCCCCTCATAGATGCCTCAAATGAGATTTCACCTACTCGTAGGTGATGCTGAAAGGGATGGTGTTTGAGGGGTTTTTTTAGCTAATTCACTCTAGCCCCAAGTTTGCCCTCTGTGCACTAAAAAATGGTTCCATTGTTGGGACCAAGATCTGCAATTGAAGTGGATGAGGAGGCCAACTAAAGAGGAAATATAATAATGGTATAAAAGAAGGAACATGAATTTATGGTGGAACAAACTAAAAGACAACAAACCAGTCCTAAGGAATGGTTACAAAAGTATGCTTTTATATAATTTCACAAAATTTTCTTTCATGAATTCCCAATTTCTCTGGCCAAATGGTTGCAAATACTATCAAAGGAAGCTGGAAACTAGGGCCATGTTGTACTACATAACTGGATTCCTAAATTGATTCGAAGATTAAATTATGTAAGCAACAAAGTTTCATGTGCAATAGATTTCTAGTTGAATAGTATATTGGAGGATTTCATTGTTGAATTTATGATTTGGGGCACTCATTCATATAGTGCAGTTGAAAGGGAATTTTTCAAAGGGCTTTAAGGAAGATATTTAAGGTTAATTGTTTACCTGGATAAATATGTTATTGTGTGACAAAGGATTGATGACACTAGAATCTAATACCATGAGAAGTTGAATTTCTTTGCATGTGGTGGGGAGACTAGGGTCTGACCAGTGCACAAACTAAAGGAATAAAGGCGAGGGATACAGTAACATAAGAAAAAGATAATATGGACTGAGAATGTTGAGAAATCAAAGAGATAGAAGCATAGAATATATAAGAGGGGTCAGAGCACGTACATCAACGTAGGAGGAGAGTGTGACAGAAGCAGACAACATAGTTTTTCACAATGGAGTAAGATTTTCATGCAGTAGTAAGAGAGAGATCTACATTGGAGCCTTCGGCAAATTGAAGGTTAGTGAGAAAGATCATAAATGGAATAAGAATGAATCAAAGTAATGAAGATTGTGAATTTAGTGATTGAGAAGAAGAAATTAGCATTGATTTCCTACCCAATCGAGTATCGTGTGTAGAAGATAATGAAATATTGCACAATGAAAAATGAAAGGAAAGGAAGGAAACCCTTAGATCAAATGAGAATGAGAAAACCCAGTGTATCCCAGTGATCCTATTGAGGGAATAACCTACATCGAACTTGTTGTGGCGTTTTCTAGCACTTGGAGCACAAGTGCCTCAGGAGATATAGAAAGCTTCCTAGAGATAGCCTATGGGTTGATTGTAGACCAGTGCCTCGGACATCTTAGATAGAGGAGTGCATGGAAGATTATTTGAGAGGGGTTTTCGCAACACTCCAACTGTCACATAATTACAAGAGAATAAAGGGGGCTTGGTCAATAGTCTATCATCCAGGTAAACTCAAGTCGATACATGGATCCAAATACTCAGGGAGTAAATTGGGCTAACCTCAAAGAGAAATGTTTGGTTTTGGTGACCGACACACAACAACAAGAATCTTTATATTGAATTTGTAGTAAAGTGAAGAGGAGGAAAGGAAGGCGGTAACTCAATGCATAGAGCTGTTAAACTGGACATAATCCTAAGCAGCAATATTTTGGCAGAAGGATGGAATTTGATGCGCAGGGTTGTAAGAAACACAAAATGCTAAGCCCGGTTTTCTGATAGAAATATGGAAGAGGGAGTAGATGAAAGAGAGGAAAGAGTGGAGTGCTTATTGAGGTTCCATACCAGATATAACATGGGTACCATTTTTGCCAAACAACAAGAGTAAATCTGGGCTCACACGGGTTACCGCGGATTAATCAAATAACATAAGTAAATATGTTTTGTACACAGGTACTGTAGGTTATAGACTAACACAAGTAAATATGTCTTATACACAAGTATTGTTCACTTATTCAACAACCTAGATAAATCCATGAATCAGAGGGAAATCGACAAATTCATCACACTATTTTAGAGGAAGAAAAACATATATGAAATGAGATTTACAAAGGGGAAAACATACTGCACATTTCTCTTATTGGAATCACCAAAGAATTTCATTAATCCAATATGAGTCTAACATACCATTCCATTAAATTTAGCCAGATATCATTCAAGTCCCCCATGAACAGGAAAATAGAACCAAAAATGGCATCTTAGAATTCATACCCTGTGGGTACGAAATTCTGGACCCTTTTTCTAAGTGTTTCTCCCCCTTATTTATACAAAGAAGGGGGTGGCTTTGAAACAACAGTTTCAAAAATATCTTTGCCTAAGCTCCAACGGTCTCATAGACTAGCTATCTCGGCATGCAAGGCTTTTCTTCCTAGAATCATTGCAATCGGGATTTGATCCCTTCTTGGAAATAAATGGAAATTACAGAATAATCAGAAATAAAGAAAACTGAAGGATGATGGAAGCAAGTATCCCTCTACAGTTTCTGTGAAAACCCTCAATGAAGCTACATCTCTGTCATCGTGTGTCCGTCTAGCTGCTCAGCTAGTCCCTGTCACTTTCACCTTAACTGCTTGAATAGCTCGTTCTCTGGAGTTGCGAGTGGGAAATTGTATTTTCTTGTTGCAAAGTAGGAATGGAGCATGTCTCGACATTCCTTTGTTGTGTATCGGAGTGGAGCTACATGTCGAGCCATTAAGTCTTCCTGAGCCCCCCATACTGGTTTACCACTGTGCCATACTTCATTCAACGCTTTAGCTGTCGAGCCACCCGCCTTTAAATATTTGTACCTCACTCCCAGGGGTATCGAAATTTCTTCACTAAAAGGCATCACAGAACAGAGGGTCTCAATCGCCCTTTGGCCCCCTTTGGCTTAGACCTCATTCTTCCTTTCTTTTCATGTGACCAGGGGTTAGGATCAGGTGGTTAATCCTTGGGTGCTAGGACCTTTGGACTTCCCTCCAAGGTCTTTTTCCTTTGTTACGTAGAATCCCCCACATCAGTGATTTATCATGCTTTGCCTTTGATGTCTCCCCTTGACCCTTGCAATCGTCGATCTGTGGGGTTGGGCCCACCAAAGGTATCACAATCGCAATACAGGAGAGGGAGAATTTTAACTTCTTTCATAGTGTTGGTCGATTTTCCAAACGTGAAATCTTCATAAGGTATAATACATAAAATATCGCATTTGGGAGGGTCTTCGCATATCGCAATCGCAAGTTAGAAGGGACTTCGGTGGAGGAGGGACCTTGCCCTATGCGATTATCGATTGCCAATTTGCAATGGGTGACGTCATCACTGCCATGTATCACCTTATGAGTGCTAACACGTGTTACTCGGATATGCCTCCTTAGGACCCTGAAAATGCCAAATTTGTGTGCCACGTGTCCTCCGTACCACCACGTCATCTTTGTACTGCCACGTTATGATGACATTAGCCACCACGTCATTTTATCAGGACCAATAGTATTCCGCCACGTGGCATGTCGAAGGAGAGAGAAAAGTACCACTTTCCTCTTGTTTTTGCGTTAATTTTCTTTGTAAATCAACCTCTGCCCTCCTTAGTGCTTTAACACTAGAGGCTTGAATCTCAGCAATTTCAAGGTTATCGACCTTCAGAAGTTTTATGACATTTATATTTGTTTGCACCCTTTGACCCTTGCTATCGTTAATATGCGATATTGAAGTTCTGCTTCGTGAAAATCCAATATACTATGAGCCATGGGCCTTTGACCGCCGATTGTGATTTGTGATATCAACGATTGTTGATCGCTAATCTCACTTCCCTATTTTGTTGTTGCTGGAAACTTCGACCTCCGATTGTGATGAGCCTCCCTTAGTCTTTTCTCTTTATTTTCTATCTTTCAAAGGGCAGTTTAAATCTACTCTAACTTCTGATCCGGAAGTCTATTTTTGGACTTCCATATACCGTTGGAAAGCTTTGAGAGCATGGAAAATTTTAGGGGCTAATATTCATAGCTGGGCTAATATTCCATGGCTTTTCCAAAAAAAAAATCGCCAATTTCCATTTTTTATAAAAATAATTCGCCCACATTTTATAATATAAAATGATTTGAATTTAAATACTGCCAAAATTATATAGAGAGTATATATAAAAACATAATAAACCTGAATATTTTTACAAAGATATCACCAAATATTTTATAGTTTTCATATTAGAGACTACTAGATTTGCTGAGGTTTCTAAACATTAAGATAAATTTCGATCCTTAAAATTTTCCTTGTTTGAGAGTTTCTATGGCCTGGGAAGATGGCTTCGAGCTTCACTTCTCTTTTGCACTTTTCAAAGCTAAAAACACACTTAACAGTGAGTGACAACAAAACCCATGAACCCACACACATCTCCAATCCAAGAAGTAATATCACCAAATAGTCAAACAGGACCCAACTAGTCAAGAGTATCAGAAAGTAGAGCTACAAAGAGCATCATGAAAGATTCTATTATGTTAATTTTGGCCTTCCATGGTGATGAGATACAAGATCTCGAGCAACATCTTCTTTTCTATGAAGCAGATTGGATTGTCCAGCAAGTCCAAAATGAATTATTGGAGGTTGAATAGCTAGAAACCACCTTCAAGAATCACACATTAAATTGGTACATGAAATATATGGCTATTTCACAAGGAGGACAAGGCATATTATTAGGATAAATCAGACACTTAATGCTAAAGAAATTCTAGAAACCAAAATTGGAATCCTAGTGTATCACAAAGATAAGGAGATAAAAAAATCACACTAACGAGTCAATATAGGATTTTGACTAGAGGTTTAATGTTTTGTTGGATTGGATGACATTAAAAATTTCATATAAATAGCACAGAGAGTGGTTTATTATAGGACTATTGTTGCATATATGCATCTTATTAACTTAGAAGAAATTCACTTCATAGTTTGAGGCCTTAGTAACTGCTATGAAGTTAGGAGCATCTCCTGCACGAAGTGGAAATAATGTAGGGATGGCACAAGTCCAATCATAGCTCGAAGTCTTAACAATTCAATTTCAATACCTAGCAAAAGGTAGGGAGAAGCGTGAATAATTTTGGTGTACCATATGCAAGAAGGAAGGCCATCATAGGAACAAATGCCTAATTGTGACAACATACATGGCTACAAGAGATGAAAATTCATTGGCATAAGGTAGGAGACTATGGTTAAAGGTTTTTATATTTCGGTTCACATACCAATAGCATGTTCCATGATGCAGAAGGATTAAAGCTTGATCAAAAATCTGTTCTGCGACTTTTTCAAGTTAGTAGGACACAACATGCATACTTGTCATGCATTGGATTTAATGAGAGATTTCACTACTAATATGTGGAAGGTTCACGAGGAAGAAGGGTTTGAAGCTAAAATATTGATCTATAACATACCTAGAGCATATAATCACGGAAGAGGTCAAGGGATGTAAGGAAGAGGAAAAGGATTTCAAGGTAGAGGTAGAGGCCCAATAATTTTTTATAAATGCAAGTAGCCAAGACACATTACATTGGATTTCCCTTACCCCTACATGACATGTAACTACTGTAAACAATTATAAAATGCTACAAAACATTGTCCTCATCTTATTGCGAAGTGGTAGGATAAGAGGGGATAGAACATGCAAACGATAACTATGGAAGTGAACATAGATCATCCACAAGTAGGAGTAATTACACACCTAGGGACGAAGATAGGAGTATATGCAAGTGGACAAGGAAGCCAACCGCACTAATGGGTAAGAAAAATAGTAGAACCACCTCTCAGGCTTGATCTAGTAAAGGAAAAAGAAACATATAAGTAATATAGAAGAGAGTTGGTGGAAATAGAATGAGGCTCGTCGATTTCGACCATGTAACAAGAACTTCCTATATATGACTTGCCTCTAATATACAACAAGTATGCACATAGTGTAGTGGATGAAGAGGTAAGACCTATTAAAAATTTCTTAAGAAGTTTCTTAAAATTAATAAAGGATAGATCGACCCTGAACAAGTTACACAAGATGATTGACCAGTGCACGCAATAATGGGAAATTCCTATTGTATAGATCCCCAGATGTGCAGTTAAGCAGATTATTCGTAAGAAAATGAGAAGTAGGCAATTTAGAATTAATAAGAAGATCATTGCATATGATATCGACCATATTATCCTAGATCTAGGTTTGGATGTAAAAAATATTCCTAAGAAAGCATGGGAAATGACGGCCAAACCAAAGCTAATTTGGTCACCTATATAACTGAGAATGGCCAACCAATCCAGAATCTTTCATATTAGTTTATTGGTGGGAGTAGAGGTCAATATCGATGGAGTCAAAAGCATTATTGATTTCAAGGTAATTGAGATTTTGGATGATATTAATCCTTGTCCTATCTTCCTTGGGATTGACTAACCTTTTGAAAATAAAGTTATAATCAACTTTAGGAGAAGGCAAATGACCTTTGAATTAAGATATTTAAGGGTGGCATCGCCATTAGATTCAATGGAAGGATATCGATATGTGGAGCTAGTAAGGGGTGGATTCAACACTGAAGACCTAAATAACATTTACAACATGATGACACATAGGGATGATTATAATATCCCTGACCCACTGTCGGGTTCATTCGTGGCACTCTTATCCTACCATTAGGGATTTTCCACCATCTGCTAGGTGTAATAACATCTAATAATCCTTTGTAACCAGTATGGACATTTTTTTTAATGGTGTTCTAGTGGTGCCACCAACCACTTTCCGATACATAAATTTCATGTAAATACTGCCAAAACTCGTCACTTGGGTATAAACCCTTTCATTATATTCCAACTTGGTGATATTCAAATCTAAAAGGAAATTTAATTTAGGTCCTTTTAATTTTATTATTCACACAACAACTATAACTCACGAAGAGAAAATTAAAATTGATACATAACTCAAAAAGGGTTCATAATAAATTACAACATAATTAAATAAATGTTACAAAAATACTTATCTATTAAATGGAAAATCAGATACAAATATTTGACATTCCTCCCAACCATAGACCATGTTGTTCAGTATCTCTTAATAGTGTGTAACCTTTGAGCTGGGGCCTTGACTCCATGAGCAACAAATTTCCCAAATTTGGGTACATGTCTAGTACCAACAACCAACCAAGTTACCAAACCCCAACAACCTCTAACTATAGGCTCAAGGCCCCATAAGCCTACACCCAAGTGGTGCACCCATTTTCTGCACTTGCAATTCCTTGGTTGTGCCACAACCTCTATGCGTAGGTTTTAACCCCGTACAGAAATTACCTGCATACGAATTCTAAAACACAGAAAATAAACAATGTGAGAGCATAACACATAAAACACCTATACATAGATATTTTCCCCTGGATCCCAAAACTGGGACTACCAGATTGATTTTTCATTATTTTCCTTTCAATGTTACAATACATATATATACATGCTAAAGCATCTGATACCATGGACCAAAAATCCATCGCATGCAAAAACATATGCGAATACCATGCACAAAACCATAGGTAGTTCAGCCCAATCTAATATAGGGTCCAAAAAAAATTTCCCTGGGGCATTGCCCCGGACCCCATGAGAGCTTAGTCATTTATCCATCCCTACAACGCCCATTGTTTCTCTACACTAAGAGAACTTCTTAGAGCTCATAGATTTCGTCAATGCATCTGTAATATTCTTCAAAGTGTCTGCCTTTACCAACAACACCTTTTTGTCTTCTATCATATCCCTCACAAGTGATATTGGACATCAATTTTCTTTGTCTTTGAATGGTAAGTAGGGTTCTTTGCCAAGAAAATTGCACTTTGGCTATCACAATCTATCCTTATAGCTCCCTGTACTAACCCCATACTTGAACACAATCTCTGCACCCAAACTGCTCCTTAATTTCATGAGCAGCTGCCATGTATTTTGACTCTGTAGTTGATAGTGCCACTACAGATTGTTTCTTACTCATCCAACTGACTGCACCTCCAAATAGGTTAAACACATACCCACTTGTAAATCTTCTCTGATCAAGATCTCCAGCCCAGTCTGCATCAACAAAGCCACGAATATCCAAAAATCTCTCCAATATTGGTCTTCCTTGGTAACACAAACCATAATCACTAGTGCCACACAAATACCTGGAAACCTGCTTCACTGTTGTCCAATGCTCCTTCCCTGGTTTTGACATAAACCTGCTCAATACTCCCACTGCATGTGCAATGTTTGGTCGAGTACAGACCATTGCATACATCAGGCTACTGACTACACTTGCATATGGAACACGGGACATGTCCTCTTCATCTTCTTGTGCCTTGGGACATTGTTCAGTATATAACTTTACACCTACAGGAATAGGAACCTTCACCAGTTTACTATTATGCATATTAAACCTTTGCAATATTGTCTCGATATACTTCCTCTGGTTTAACTAGAGCTTCCTCTTTGCCTGATCTCTTTTAATTTCCATGGCCAAAATATAGTTTGCAACACCAAGATATTTCATGTTGAATTTGGAGGACAATTGGATCTTCAAATCCTGGATAATTTCTTTGTCATTTCCAACCAGCAACATGTCATCCACATACAAGACCAGATAAATAACATGGTCACCAATTAATTTAAAATACACACAGTGATCTGCTTTGCTTCTGGGGAAGCCAAGTCCCCGTATAAATGTATCAAATTTCTGATACCACATCCTTGGTGACCATTTTAGCCCATACAGGGACTTCTTTAACTTGCATACCATTTCTTTCTTACCTTTCACCGCAAAGCCTTCATGTTGGTTCATGTAGATCTTCTCTTCCAGATCCCCATGAAGAAACGTTGTCTTCACATCCATCTGTTCTACCTCAAAATCAAAAGCAACAACAACAGATAAAAGTAATCGAATAGAAGCTACCTTGGCAATAGGAGAAAAAATATCACCAAAATCAATTCCTGGCATCTGGGAATAACCTTTTGCTACCAACCGAGCTTTGTATTTCTCCACCTTTCCTTCTGCATTTGACTTCTTCTTGAACACCCATTTTCTACTAATGGGTTTCCTTCCAGCTGGCAACTCCACCAAATCCCAAGCCGCATTTTTGTGCAAAGATGACATTTCATCAACCATGGCCTCTTCCCAGAGTTTTCCATCCTTTGAATCTACTGCTTCCTTCATAGTTCTGGGATCATCATTAGTATAGATAAAGAAAAATTTGAACAGAAATTAGATGGACTATACCTTTCTAGCTACCTTCTTTCTCGAACTAATCTTCTCACAATTGGAGTTTGTGGCTCTTCATCTTCTGATTCGTCTTATGTTGTAGAGTCTGATTCTTCCTCCTTTAGCTCAAACTCTATCTTCTCAGTTTCCTTAGATGGTACTTCATGTTTAATAACATTTTTCACCTCTCTAAACACCACATCTCAGTTGTACACAACCTTCCTTGTTACTGGGTTCCAAATATTATAACCCTTTAAACCATCCTTATACCCATTAAAGATGCACTTTTCAGATTTACTATCCAACTTTGTTCTTTTCTCCCTTGGAACATGTGCATATGCATCACATCCAAATACCCTCAGATGTGAAAGAGAGGGTTTCTTACCAGTCCATACCTCTTGTGGAGTCTTATCCTCCAATGCTGATTAAGGTGATCTGTTGACCAGGTAACATGTTGTCTCCACCGCCTCTTCCCAGAATTCTTGTCCTAACCCAGCACCACTGAGCATGATTCTTGCCCTTTCCATCAACGTCTTGTTCATTCTTTCTGCAACTCCATTTTTCTCAGGTGTGTATGGAGTATTCTTCTATCGTGCTATACCACACTTCTTATAGAATTCTTCAAATTCCTTGCTGCAAAACTCTCCACCGTTATCTGTCCTTGGCACCTTTATCTTCTTCTCTGTCTGGTTTTCCACCAGAGCCTTAAATTCTTTAAACCTGTCAAATAATTTAGATTTCTTCTTGAGGAAATATATCCATGTATTCCTTGAGAAGTCATCTATAAATGATACATAGTACACAGACTTACCCAGCGATGGAACCTTCACAAGTCCAAACACATCACTGTGCACAAGCTCTAATATATGTTTCACCCTCTTACCACCAGAGGGAAAACTCACCCGATTTTGCTTCCCGTATACACAATCACTATAACAAAACAGGCAATTTGCGCCAGATTTAGCACCAGATTCTAGTGCATTTTTTTCTCAATTGGGATGAGCAACCTGGCGCTAAATCTGGCTCTATTGTACAATTTTTAAAGCGTCCTTTTTTGCACCAAATTTTGCATCTTTTTTACGCCAAATTTTCCATCATATTTTGCACCAAGATTTTCATTTGGTTTTAAAACAGGTTTTGCTTCTAGTTTTGTGCCTTTTTTTGCATCTATTTTTGCATCATTTTTTGCTTCCTCTTTTGTGGAATTCTTTGCTTCTATTTTTGTGTCATAATTTGCATCGATTTTTACACCATCTTTGACATCTTATTTAGTGCCTTTTTTTACATCCAATTTGTGCCAATTTTTGCATCTGGTCTTATGCCATCTTTTTCTTCTAATTTTGTACTTATTTTTACATTTATTTTTGTGCCAATTTTTCTGCCTTTTTTTACACCATCTTTTCCATCCAATTTTGCACCATATGTTGAATCTGATTTAGTGCCAAATTTCGCATGCATTTTTGCACCATTTTTTGCATCCACTTTTGCATTTTATTTATCTCCCTTTTTTGCATCCTATTTTGCACCATATTTTGCATTTAATTTTGCATCATTTGTTGCATCCAATTTAGCATCATTTTTAACACCATTTCTTGCATCCAATTTTTCATCCTTTTGAGCATCTAAATTTGCATCCTATGTTGAACCATATATTGCATCCACCTTTGCATCCCATTTTGTGTCTATTGTTACGTTCACTTTTGAGCCATTTTTTCGTCTACTTTTGCATTTGTTTTTGCACCAAGTTTTGAATGATTTGTTGCATCATTTTACATCCAATGTTGCATCTCAATTTGCATCCAAAATTGAGCCATTTTTATGCCCATTTTTGCACCATTTTTTCTTCTTTTGTGTCCAATTTTGCACCATTTTTTATGTCCAAATTTGCATCCTTTTTGGTATCTAGTTTTTCATCCTTTTTGGCTTCCAAATTTGCATCCTTTTTTCTGCCACATTTTGTGTCCACATTTGCATCTCATTTTGCACCTAGATTTTAGTTGGAATTTTCATCTAGTTATGCATCATCTTTGACATCCTTGGTTTCACCATTTTTTAGTCCCATTTTGCATCTTGTTTTGTGTCTTTTCTTACATCCTTTTTGCATCCTAATTTTACACCATTCTTTGCATCCTCATTTTGGTGTCTATTTTTGCATCCTTGTTTGCACCCAATTCGGTATCCTTTCATATGCCCTATTTTGTTCCCTTCTTTGTGTCTAGTGTTGCACCCTTTTTTAATTTTACTTTAAAAACCTTTTTGTGTCATTGTTTGCATATTGTTTTGATGGCTAGTTTAACATCCAATTCTACTCCCAATTTTTCATCCATGGTTAAATCCACTTTTGGCTTCTTGTTTAGAGTTTTACTTTTATTTCCATTTATGACCACCTCTATGGGTTCATTTTACTAAGTTCATTTACATAGTGAAATATATTAAATTTTCTAAATATCATTTTGCTGTAGGATTTAATGCATGGTTAGATGAAAACAAAACCCTCTCAGTTTATCTCAGAAACCTAGGACAAACCAATTAAGAGAAAGGTTGTTCTAAGGCTTAGGATTCTTAGTAGATCAAGATGTAGAGTATAGATTAAGAAAAAGAGAATGAATTCTTGTGAGTCCTCGCATGCAGGTCTTCTTGGAGTTTTTTGTATAGCCAAGAAGCGCTCCTAGCTAGCTCCAAAGCTTGGTCCTACACATAAGAGAGAGAATAAAGCAACCTTCACAACATAATATCTTAATAATCAAAACTATAAAAAACATATAAATATTATTGAATAAATAAATATAAACCAAAAACCCATGCATACATTAGTTAAATAGAAGAAGTAAAGAATGAATAGAAACATATGGAAGGAAGAACAACTGATCTATATGAATAAAGGAGTTGGAGGAAAGTTACAACAATCAGATATAGTTGCAACATCACCTCCCCCAACTCATAGCTCCAAAACTCTCCCTCTCAAGACAGATCTCAAGAGCGTGACAATACAAAATTCCCATCATTTTTTCAATGCCCAAGCCTCTAATATATAGGAAAGTGGAGGCTATGAAGATTTCCAAAATTCCTCATTAGTTCAATTTGGGAAAAAACTTCTGGGTGAATAATGTTTCCTCATATAAAAAAGGAATTTTCCACTTTTTAGATGCTTTTGTGCTTAGGAAAAAGCTTCCCCATGCTTTATGGCTCTTTCCCACTTTTGTATGCTTTTATTTTTTAGGAAAAAGCTAAAGATGAGGATAAAGAGATTACATTCCACCATATGTTTCCGAAAGTGACCAAGAATGTCAAATTCAAATTCTAGTTTGCTTATGTTTTAGTTTTTTTTTTAAATATATATTTAGTTTTAGTATTTTTTTTTTTCTAGAAAAATATATTTAGTTTTTGGTATATTTTTCTATAAGAAAAATTATATTTTGTTTTTATAAAAATGGATTTTAAACATTCCATTCATGCTAAATTTGTGATTTTATGATAGGAGTTTAAATTATATATAGTAAAGTAACTTAATGTCATGTGTCGTGTTGCTGAGATGGGTGTTATACATCTCTTTCTTGCTAAGTTATAGAATGTGCTTGGGTTTTCTTAATGCAATAAAACTAATTATGTTCTTCATGATATCTTGAAATGTTCATCTTGAACCAGGCTAATAAAAAAATAAAGTTAAAATAGGTTTTCCTTTGTCCTTTATAGATCTTTGTCCCCATTAATCTTGGTCTTAATAGATTAATTGTCTTGTGGTGGCCTTGAGTGGTCACTTCCATTAGTTGCATGCTTTGTAGTTTTCAGTTAGTGACATTTTTTAGGCTTGATAATATGTTATTTAATTTATCAAAATGTGTTATTGTCCATATTATTGTTAAATATTAATATTAAATATGCTGATTTTTAAGCATGTTTTAGCAAAACTTTCCCAAAATGTTTATAGATTGTATTTTATAATGCAATTATTCTTTGCTTGATGAAATTGTTTTGGATATTTTTTTTAATGATTCATTGATTGATGAAATTGTTATGGATATTTTTTTTAGTATATTAAATTGTATGTGATAAAGTCAAAAATCACCTCTTTTTTAGATTTTCATTGATCAATTTCCCTTAAGGCCATCAAGTTCACCATTTGGTCCCAGGTTAAGGAAATATAGGAGTCATGAAGTGGAATTGTCCAAGCACTTAAATCTTAAGACATGTTTCTTTTTAGTCACTTTATACTTTCTTTCTATGTAAATTTTTGATGAAAATAGTCTTGGAACATGAGGGGCGTCAATAGTAAGCGAAAACAAACTCCTAAAAGAAAAATGGTATGCAAAGCACCCATAAATAATGTTGATATAAGAAGCAAAAATATTAAGTGAGGTTCAACCTCATATAATTAGAAAATGGGGGAGGAATTTCCAAGTAGTAGTGATTGATGCTTAGAGATACTTGGGTGGAATGGTTATTATTTGAAATGATTAAGACATCAAGGTTACCAATATGTTTACCTCTTTTCGCATTATGACAATACAATTTTAGTTAATTGACATTGAGGACTACTACCATGTATCCAATGTCTATGACTCCAATATCGCAAATGGAAAACCTCTATTTCTCAATTCTATTTCTAGCACAAGTAATTTATACTCCCCATCTCCATGGATTGTTGGGAGTGACTTCAATATTATAAGTGTCTCGAGGAAAAGAAAGAATGAATCGAAATGTTTAACAAGATATTTTGTAAGCTATACCATTAAAGCCACAAAGTAGTCTCCATTAAAGTTGTCAAGAAATGAGTCTCCAACCCACACATGTGGATCAATGAGATGTAATACATGTGTGTGTGGTTACGAACTCAATACACCTCTATAATAACTCCACAAACTTATGTATTTCACTCTGTCACATAAATTGACAGTAGTGTGACATAAGTAAACCAAGAGTAGACATGAAAGCCTTAGGAAACAAACATTCCTTAGATCCTCAATTAGGTGCTTAATGATGAAGTGAAAATGCAAGGAGAAAAGAAGAATTCATGATTTAACCATCACATACATGTGATCAAGTGTGACTAGGAGTGTATATATTCATATATTTTCCAAAGAGGGAGTGAATACATGAGTTACCATTTATTGGCCCTTATTTTTCTTTCTTTTTCATTTTCTTATATATAGGACTTAGGGAATAAGGTTTTCATAAGTTTGGCACAACTCATAGATATAAGATTTACATGAATTTTCACTTCAACCTTAGAGTTTAGACTTAGATAAATCAATATAGTGTATGTTTAATGATTTTGGCTTTCACTTTTTTATTGTATTCCATCACAAATACAAAAGGGGAATATTTTGCCACAAATCTATGAATGCTTAATCATAAAGTCGTCATGTGATGAAAACAAATTAATGATGTTATTCTCTACGAAAATGATGGGTATTCTTGAGAAAATCTTATGCTTGTGGATGTTTCCTCCCTGGTTGAGAGGGAGTGAGGGTAGACACCATGTTATCCATGTGTCATGTACTATGGCTAGGATTAACAATCGTAAGCCTAGTAAAGGCACTAGTAGGGATAATGGTGGATTGGATAAACATCTGGGACCAATATTCTTTGAGAATTTGGACATTGACTAGGACTAATCGCCATAAGTCAAGTACATTAATCCAAGATAAGAATAGTCATGAGGATTGACATTTTCTGGTGTCAAATATTATGATAGTGGATTAGGAAATGATCATGTGAGGACATACCTGGTAAACATCTTGGTGGGGTAACTGCCTTGAAAGGCAGTGGTGTCCAAATTTATGCCTCCCAACATTGTGCTCTGATCTAATGGAGAGATAAACTTGTTAGTCAAGGCCTTACTATTTTGAAAATTTTGGCTATGATGATGTAAATCATCATTGATGCTTATCAATCTAGATCCCTTCTTATATGAATATTTCAACTTGAGAGTACTTTTTTGTCTCATTATGAGTACCTCGCTAGTTTAGAGGGAGGGTCATCATCTTCATTATTGCCATCATCACCACCATCAATGTGATCATTATTGTCATCATTTCATTATCATCATAATCACCATTCATGTCTTCTTCATGATCATGATCATCATCATGATTTTGTATATTGTCGTCAATTGTTCATAATTATAGGTATCATAAGAAATATCACCAACCTTAGGACAAATGATATATGAAAGAAAAATAACCACTTTATTTTTTAGAAATGATTGATGATCATCAACATCACTACCATTATCATCGTCATTATAATTGTCATCATCCCCATCATCATAACTAATATAAGTTTTATCATAATTTTTGTCATCTTCATCATGAACATCATAATCATCATTCATGCCATTATTGTTCTTGATTATGACCAAGATGAAAATAATGATAATGATGATCAGATGATGATGACTTGGAAGATGACGCCAAAGATAATTATTATGATTTTTACCATGATAACATTTAAAAATTGGGAGGAATGGCCAAGGTCATTAGCATCATCATCATTGTCATTGTAACTCCCATTGTCTTTATCATCATTGTCATTATCATAACAATCGTAATTCATGTCATCGTCATCATCTTCATTATCATCATCGTTATAATTATTGACATTGTCATCAGTTGTTCATAATTTTCAATGTCATAAGAAATATAATCAATGCAAAAGATATGATGTGTGTTGGAAAATGGATGCAAAAGTAAACAAAAAAATGGGGGTAAAAATAGACGTAAATTTGGATGAAGAGTGGACACAACATAAGTAGATGCAGAACAAGACAGAAAAATTGAACAAAAGTGGATGAAAAAGTAGATGCAATAGTTCATACAAACTTGAACACAAAATAGGACTCAAACATGGATGAAAAAGTGGAAGAAAACATGGGCCCAATAGTAGGCATAAAACTTAGCATGAATTGTGGTGAAACAAATGTGGATACTCCAATGAATGTAAAAAAAAAGGGACACAAACTTGAATGCAAAAAGGAGGAAAACTTGGATGAAAAAAGGGATGTAAACATGGGCCAAACATGGGTGCAATAGTGAACACAAAATTAGTTGCAAAACTAGACAAATCAAAAGTGGATGTAAAAGTAAATTCGAAATGGGATGCAAAAAACATAAACAATATTTGATGCAAACTTGGACACAAAAGAGGATGCAAATATGGATGCAATAGTGGAAGAAAATGTGGGTTGCAATGATAGGCATAAGATATGGCACAAATAATAGCACAAAAAAGGTGGATGTAATAATAGACACAAAAAAATATGCAAACTTAGATGCAAGACAAGATGCTATAAGGGATGTAAAAGTGGATGCAAACACGGGTGCAACATGAGAAACAAAATTGGATGCAAAATATGGATGAAATGGAAGTACATGCAAAAGAAGATACAAAATGAGATGCAAAACCCAATACAAAAGTGGATGCAAAAATAGATGAAATATTTTATGCAAAAGAGGATGTGAAGATGGATGCAAAATTGGAAGCAAACGTGGGTACAACAGTATGTGCAAAACATGGAACAAATTTTGTCACAACAAAAGTAGATGTAATGATAGATGCAAAAAAAGAAGCAAATGAAGATGAAAAATAGGATGCAAAATAGGATGTAAAAGTGGGTGTAAACATGGGTGCAACAATGGATGTAAAATAGCTTTTGCAACTTATTTGAAAGAGCAATTTTTTCCCAACAATTAGACTTGTAGCATAAAGAACATGGTTAATACATATGATTCGACCAAAAACTAGTTACTACCAAAATTCAACCAAAAAAAATATTACTGCATAAAAATAGAATTAAAAACAAAAAAAATAAAAACAAAAATTTCCCAAATTAAAAATAAATAAATGATAAACTTTTTTTACCAAAATTTAGTGATTTTTTTAGTGCTAATACTAACATCACCATTACAACAAGATATTTTTTTAGTGCTAATACTGCCATTACAACAAGATATAAGAGGGATATAATGCAAAAAGTTTAATAATAATATGTATGTAGAAGATGGTCTTCAGACTGGTGAATTCATGATAATCAATGGGACTACAGTCAAAATAATTGGATGTTATTTACTTTTTTACATAGATTGTCAAAATAATTGCATAAATCGATTTTTTTTAACCAAAATTTAACAAAAACTTTGCTAGTGCTAACATTAGAACCACCATTACAACAAGATATCTTTCTAGTGTTGACAACACCATTATAGTAAGATACCTCAAGAGAGACAGAAAATTTAAAAAGTATGATAGTAATATGTATCCAGAAGATGGTAGTGAAACTAGTAATTGTTCATTCTCATTATCATAATCATTTTCATCATCATCACCATCATCCTTGTCATCGTTATTGCCATCATTACATTATCATCATAATCACCATTCATGCCATCATCATCAGCTCCATCATCATCATCATTATGGACATTGTTTGCAATTGTTTATAATTATAGACGTTGTAAGAAATATCATCAACCCAAAAAATGTGATCAGTGCTAGAAAAGGGTTGTTTAGGACACATTGATATACGTAAGAGAAATAACAACTCTATTTTTGAGAGATGATCGATGATCATCATCATCACCACCATTACCATCGTCATTGTCATTTTTATCATCCCCATCATCATCATTAATGTAATTTCTATCAACATTGTTGTAATCATCATCATCATTCATGCCATTATTGTTTTTGATGATGACCTAGATGAAAATGATGATGATGACACCAAAGATAATGCTTATGATTATGACAATGACAACATCTAAAATTGGGAAGATTCGCCAAGGTCATTATCATCGTCATCATCATAATCATTGCCATCATCATCATTAATGTCATTGTAACCACTATCGTCTTTATCATCATAATCACAATTCATGTCATCGCCATCATCTTCATTTTCATCATTGTCAATATTATTGACATTGTCATCAATTGTTCATAGTTGTCAATGCCATAAGGAATATCATCAATGCAGAAAATATGATGAGTGTTGGAAAAGGGATGCAAAAGCGAACATAGAAATGGGGGCAACAATAGAAGTAAAATTGGATGAAAAGTGGATACAACATAAGTAGATGCACAACAACATGAAAAACCTAACACAAAAGTGGATGCAAAAGTAGATGCAGTTGTCAATGCAAACTTGGATGCAAACATGAAGGCAAAAGTGGAAGCAAACATGGGTCCAATGGTAGGTGTAAAACTTGGCACAAACTGTGGTGAAACAAATGTGGATGCAACAACGGACACAAAAGTAGATGCAAAAATGGATGAAACAAAAGTGGATACAATAGGGGATGCAAAAACATACACAATATCTGATGCAAACTTGAACACAAAAGAGGATGCAAATGTGGATGCAAACGTGGAAGCAAATGTGGTTGCAATGGTAGGCGCAAGATATGGTGCAACAAAAGTGGATGTAACAATAGACAAAAAAATATGCAAAATAAGATGCAAAAATGGATGTAAAAGTGGAAGCAAACATTGATGCAACAGGCAAAACAAAATTGGATGAAAAAAATGGATACAATGGAAGTAGATGCAAAAGTAGATACAAAACGAGATGCAAAACCCAATGCATAAACCTGACACAAAAGTGGATGCAAAAATAGATGCAATATTTGATGCAAAAGAGGATGTGAACATGGATGCAAAATTGGAAGCAAACGTGGATACAATAGTGAGTGCAAAACATGGTGCAAATTATGGCATAACAAAAGTGGATGTAATGATAGATGAAAAAAAAGAATCAAAGTATGATGCAAATGAAGATGTAAAAAGGATGCAAAAAGTGAAATTTAAAATGGGTGCAACAGTGGATGCAAAATTGTATGCAAAAGTGGATGCAATAGAAGTCGATGCAAAAGTAGATGCAAAACGAGACACAAAACCCGATGCAAATCCTGGTCCAAAATTGGATACAAAAAGGGATGCAAAAATAGATGTAGTAGTTGATGAAAACCTAGATGCAAATGAGGATGCAAACGTGGATGCAAAATTATAATCAAAAGTGGGTGCAAAAGGAGGTGCCAAACTAGGCGCCAATTGTGGCACAAAAATATTAGATGCAATAGTGGGTACAATAATAGATGCAAAAGAGGATGTAAATATGGATGCCAAACAAGATGGAAAAGTGGATGCAACAAAAGTAGATGCAAAATTATATGCAAAACTAGACACAAAACTCGATGTAAAACTTGGCGCAAAAGTGATGCACAAATGGATGAAAAAATGGATGCAAAAAATGATTTAAAAAATGGATGCAAAAGTTGCAAAAGTTGATGCAAGTGTAGGTGCAAAAAGTGGATGCAAATGAGGATGCAAAAGTATGTCAAACAAAAATAGATGCCAAAATTGATGCAAAACCTGGAACAAAACCTGGTGCAAAGGATGACACAAAACTTGGCATAAAATTTGGTGCAAAACGTGGTGCAAAACCTATCGCAATACCTGGTGCTAAACTTGGTGTAAGATTTGGTGCAAAACTTGATGCAAATTTTGTGTCAAGTTTTGCACCATATTTGATAAATGGATGCAAATAGCACCAAAAATGGGCTCTAGATGCAAAAAAAGAAGTAAAAAGGGACGCTAATCGCTGGTTTTGTTGTAGTGAATTTTCACAGAAATCAAAATTCAGAGAGCTATTAGTCATAAATTTACCATGAAGTATTCGAAGGCCCTTCTCTCCAATTTGTCCAAGCCTTTGATGCCATTGCACGATCTTTTCTCCAGAGACCACTAGATTTTTTGCTCCACTTTCAAGAACCACAGAACTATTGCACCCATCAATAATAGTGCTACCTTGTAGCTTGTATATAGTTCCGATCCGAACTCCTGCATCAATACCAGTGCTCCTCGAACCATCTTGCAGGTATCTTTCTTGAACATTGTTTTTGCACCTGCATCATCCAGATTTCTTACAGAAATCAGATTTCTGGCTAATGCAAGAATATTCAGAACACCTAGAAGTGTTCTAATCCTTCAACCTTGCAACTTCAACTTAACTTTTCTGCCACCAACGATTCTAGCCTTCTTGTCATCCCCTAAGAAGACATCACCACCATCACATTTCTAATACTCGCAGAACCGCTCTCTATGGAGAGTGAAGTGAAAGGATGCACCTGAGTCAATCAACCATGCCTCATGATCTACATGTGTACTTGAAGAAGCCAAGTACACATCCCCACCTTCATTTGAGGTGGTTTTTACCTTTGTAGAAGGAGAATCATCGGATCCCTTTCCTTTGTTAGGAGCTTTAGATTTACAGTCCCTTTTGTAGTGCCTTTCCTTTCCACATTTCCAGCACACCTTTACAGGTTTTCCTGGAGATTTAGATCTCCCTCTAGATTTAGATCTCCCACTCGATGACTTAGTTTTGTTTCTATTCTGGGACCGTCCTTGTACAGATCTCCCTCTAGATTTAGATCTCCCACTCGATGACTTAGTTTTGTTTCTATTATGGGACCGTCCTTGTATAGACAAGGCATCACCATTCTAGCTCTCCATATTTTTCCGTCTCATCTCCTTCGTCAACGAGGATGAGACTATTTCATCAAACTACAAGGTGTTTGCATTGCTACCTATTGCAATAATGAGACTATCTCGTGAATCTGGTAGAGAACACAACAAATTGATCCACTTATCTTCATTTGAAATTTTAATATCAACAGATAATAACTAACTTACCATAGTATTAAATGCATTCAGATGCTCTGTCACTGAGTCTCCATATTTCATCCTCAGGTTATATAGATTTTTCCGTAGGAACAATTTATTCACCAGAGACTTAGATTGGTACAAATTCTCTAACTTGACCCACAAATCCTTAATCGTAGCTTCCCCTAATACATTCAACAATACTAAATCTGAGACACACAATCGTATTGTGCCCTTTGCCTTTTGATCCAACTTCTTCCATTCTTCATCGAACACTCCCATTGGTTTAGTACCCAGACCTATCGTGATCCACTGATCTTTATCTACCAACAAATCCTCCATCTTGAGTTTCCATAGCTCAAACTCTAACCATTAAATTTCTCGATCTCTATCTTTCCACTGCTCGCCATCTTCTTTCACCACCAGAATGGATCTTGCAGATCTCCCACTGAACAGGGTCTACCACAGGCCTGAGCGAAACCCTCAACAATAAAGGCATCCCCTTGAATCCAAAACAACTCTGATACCAAATGTAGGTTTTAACCCCGTACAGAAATTACCTACATACGAATTCTAAAACATAGAAAATAAACAATGTGACAGCATAACACATCAAACACATATACACATAGATTTTCCCCTGGATCCCAAAACTGGGACTACCAGATTGATTTTTCATTATTTTCCTTTCAATGTTACAATACATATATATACATGTCGAATCATCCAATACCATGGACCGAAAAACCATCACGCCCAAAACCATGTGCGAAAACCATGCACAAAACCATAGGTAGGTTCGCCCAACCTAATATAGGGTCCAAAAAAAAATTCCCCAGGGCATTTCCCCAGACCCTGTAGAGGGGGGCTACGCGCCCTCCTCAAACCCCCTAGAAAGGGTGGTCTGCTACCCCCACTGCGCAATTGGCACAACAAAGGGGGGCTGCACCCCCCCTCTAACCCCCTGGTTAACTAGGTTGGCTAGTCGTGGAAAGAATATAACGCAGCCCAACACTATGGCGTCTTATTATTAAATGTTTATGGTCTCATCTTTGTGGCTCCGGGAGTTCTTGCTACCTTCCAAGGTATCTAGGTACCCTTCAGGCCCTCATATCAAACCCTAGAAACCTCGAAGCTCATGCCCCCCATTAAATGTGCCAAAGTGGTGTGCTCCCTCATTGCACCCACATTCCCTTGGTTGTGACACCACACGGTCTTAGTTATAGGGCTCCAGTATTTTTATTTCCATCTTGCGTATTTGGTCTCACTATCTCACTTACTACCCCTTCATAGGGTAACACCCTTCTTCTATGTGCACGACTTCTCTTTTTTGATACTTGGAACTCTCTAAAGTCATGTATAGAATTTGTCTACCCTCTTGTACTCTTTTTCCATGATTAATAAATCATATAATCTCCATTGTATATTCCCATGTAGTCTTGAACCCCCATACTCTTTTTCTCAGATACCTGGTCTATAGCCATTATGTGTTTAGTAATATTTATAAATTAAAAATATTTACAACATCAAGATTTCTATTCTCATAGCATATAAAGCATATACACATGGGTTCATTGGCCCCAAAACATATATAAACACATACACATGAGTGCACCACCCCAAAAATAGGCCTCAGCTCACAATCCCAATTAATATATTTTAGCTCACCAGCCTTAATTTCACCTATACATGGTGTTTACAAAATAGAGGTTGGGTAGGGGTGTAACATTCCTCCCCCCACCCCCCCCCCCCCACATTTATTCATCATTCATTATATGTACACATATATACAATATGAATAAACAAAATGGTGATGATTAAACAAAAGGATAAGGGTACTTTTTCCTCATTACATCATCATGCTCCCATGTAGCATCTTCATGACCGAGGAGGTTCTCCTGCACCTTAACCTTCATGTCCAAGATTTGTACTGGTTAGACCTAGAATTATCCCTCGAGCTCCACCTGAATCATATTCTAATCAATCACATGATTAGTATTAGGAACATATCTATTAAGTAATGAAATATGAAACACATTATGAATATGCATGGATGCTAGCAATGCAATCCTATATTGAATTGGACCAATCCTCTCTAGGATCTCAAATGGTCCACAATATCTAGTTGCCAACTTGGAATAACTACATAATTGTAATGAAATTTTCTTTTCCTTCACTTTCAGGAAGACATGATCATTGACTTTAAACTCCATGTTTATCTTGTTATTATCAACATAGCTTTATTTTTTATCTCAGGCAGCTTTCAAATTCTATTTAATTTTTATCACTTGCTCTTCTATGTCCCTAATTATTTTTGGAGAAACAATAGTCCTATCCACTGGATTATCCCAACTTATGGGTGTATTCCATTTTCTATCATACAAGGCTTCAAATAAACTCATCTTAAATGATGCCTAGTACCCATTATTGTAAGTGTTAGCACTCTGTAATTTTCTAAGGTTGCAGAAGAAAATCGTAAAGGTAATCACAAACCTACTTTAGAAGTTGGGATCTAGCCCTGCCAGCTTCAGAGAGGGCTCTCTCTGTAATATTTAACTTTGTTGTACTAAATATTAGGCTAGTTATAAATTTTTAAGGTTTTATTTGTATTTGAATGGTTGGTTGATAGCTATATTACCATTGGGCTATGGAGTTTGTTTCATAAAATACGGATCGATTTTAGTGTTTACATATAGATCTCACAGGGCAGCGTAGCCAAACTGATTGGATTCTTTTAGTTCATGAGATGGGGAAGGAAGAACAGATTAAGATTCACTTTAGATATAGAGAATTGTTACCTGAATTCTATATTTAAAGTTCGGTAGAAAATATGGAAATTATTCAAAGTCGAGAGCAGAGTTTAGATTTAAACAATTTTGTCCTTTAATTATCTATTGAATAATTTAGATTTAGAAACAAATATGTGTGATAAATAGAGAAATATAAACGCATAGAACAATAGAGGCACCTCACCAACAACTTGACACAAGAATCTTGTGAAAGACCTTTCTGTATTACTGGTAAATCCGCTAATGCTTCAGCAATGTACAATAGTGTTCTTCTATATAAAAACCAACATGTAATACTTCAAATGATGAAGTATTTATATAAATTCTAAAGTAAAATATATTGAAAAAATATCAAGATTTATTACAAATATCTATTCGTATATCTTGAAACAAAATTCAATATTTTATTACAAAAAGGTATAAAAATAAATTAAATTGTTCTAAAAAATATCAGTGCCATGTGTATTGGTGATGTTTCGGGACGTTCTGGTAGTGATTGGGCCTTTAATCGAGCAATGTTGTTTGATTTGTTGGCATGTGTGTCTCGTTGTCCCACTATTCCAGTGCGTTCTATTTGATGATTGTAGTTGTTGAATGAGCAATGGTATTTATCTTGTTGTCCTCTGTCCATTTGCTACTTGTTGATTAAAATACGTTGAATGTGTCCTCATTGTCTTCTTTTCCTTTGCTACTCTTTTTTCTGTTAAAAGCGAGGCAGGGGGACCAATTCTTTTAGACTATGAATGGATGTTTGGAGGGGCCACATGGTAGTTGAGGACTGGAGGCCGGGAGATGAAGTGGAGGTGGAGCCGGCTTTGAAAGTCAAAGGAATCTGCTTTTTGTGGGGGGGGCGAGTGCTAGGGTGATGTATGAGAAGGGGGGGGGGGTCTAAAATATGGAGAGGATGACACGCAACTTTGAGCTTGGACACCCCCTTTAATAATTGAAGTGGAGCTCAGGGGGGTTCGAAGTTTTCCTCTGTCGTTGATCTGGGTCGTTGAGAGATAATGATTTTTTAACACACAACCCTTTTTCTTATCGCAATCGCAATAGGTTGGGGCTTTCCACATCGCAATCACAACCAGAAGGAAGTACACAGGAGTGGGACCATAAAACCAGATCCGAAAACTATAATCAGTTGTGACTTATAAAATATCACGTCCGAAGGGATCTGGCTTATCGCAATCAGCGAGACTTATCAGCAAGGGACTGATACTTATCGTCAGGGGCCAAGACTTATCGTTGGGGCCGAGACTCATATACAGGAGGCCAGGACTTATTGTTGGGGCTGGGACTCAAACGAAATTGACAACGAGACTAATTGGCAAGCGGGACTGATTGCGGGATGCGAGATGCGGGATGTTAATCGCAATCGGTAGCGGGATTTGGTGTGATATGCAATAATATCGTCAGGGCCACGATTTATCACCGGGGGTCGAGACTTATCGTTGGGGGCCATGACTTATAACCGGGGGAGTGATTGTGGGATGAGGGATTGACTGCGAGATGGGGGCTACTACAGGATTTGGTGTGATATGAAATAATATCATCGGGACCAAGACTTTAAGTTGTGGGACTTATCGATGGGCGGGGTTGATTGATGTTTTGTGGGCATGTTTAATGATATGGGAAATGACCTGAGTTAAGTGTATAGATAAAAAATTAATATGCAGCTAGAGTTTGGAAATATAAATGGATTTCACCTAGAGTTTGGGAATTAATATAAACAAAGGGAAAATGGATTTCGGCTAGAGTTTGTGATAAAACAAGGAAATGTGGCTAGAGTTGGGTTTTATAGCTAATGAAGGGATAATGGAATAAACTATGAGGGAATGGTTATGTGGGTCCCAACTAGAGTTTAGAATCATATTGCATATTCATAATGAGGGAAAAGGTTTTTCACAAGGGATAAATGCAAACATAATTTAAACTGTAGCGAAAATAGTTCTTGGGCCTTTATCTGCTTTTGAAGTCAAGAATTTGTTTTGTCCTATCTTCTAATCCAGGAGTTGGATTTGAGCGTAGGATATACATTATAAATATGCTTCTAAGAACTTTCTGATGAAAACACCTGCATTTTGATATGATCCAAACATTGTCATGCAAAAAATTTCCTTAAATCCTATTACTTGGTGTCGCTTTGGAAATAATTTGCAGGATGAAATATTATTTACAACATATCAAACATAATAATGATCAGCTATGATCAATCAATCCTATAAAAATTATAGGACCCTAACAGTGGCTCCAGTTGGGGATGGCACTCTCCTTGTGAGGTGTCAATAACACCATAGATTAGTAGCCTGATCCATTGGGTTGATCCCAAATATCCAACCTATTCTGCCATAAAATCTTTGCGACTGAAACTATTAAACTGAAATCAAAACCATTCTGCACACTGAAAACTAAAATCTGAAATACATACTGAACTTAAAGTTGCATTGCAAATTGAAACTGAAACTGACCATAATACTTGAAAAAACATGCTCATGGTACTAAACTCATTTACACAATGCTACCTACTCTACACTACTGAAAATTATGTTGAATCAAATAATACAAAAATTCCAATGAAGCCAGTCAATTAGTTGCTGAAATAACTGGACTACTTGACTACTTGTTAGCAAAATCAAAAGGAGAACTTGATTATTTGTCCATAAAATCAAAGTTGTAGAGTGCAATGACAACTGATGTTAGATCTGGTCATGAAAACATGATTGAACACTTGAGCTAAAAAGAACCTCCATGTTATTTTCTATAGATAAGTAAAGGTATGATTAATTAGTTTACCTTTAGGGAAAATTTTAAGAAGCCCCCCAAATTTACATATATAATAAATGGGTGAATCTCCATGGTATATAGGAAAATGGAAGGCGATTTTATCAATAATATGATATGTATATATAATTTTTTGGCGAATCTCTCACGAAGCATGGCGAATATTTTACTCAATTATAAAATCTTGTGTTTACTGAATACACAAATGAAATCATTGCATTTCTTTAAAATATCTTTTGAAATCAAAATTACCGAAATTACATATCGATAACTAGTGGGTGTAGGATAAAGTTCACCCGTGCCATTCACAGAAAGCATGAGAAAAAACCTAATACTATATATAAGACCAAGAAAAATTCAAATTCATCACTTCTAGGGACCTCGTAACCACCCTGCCAATACACAAGTATGTTCCTGTTTGCAATTAGAAAAATTACCCAAATTACAATCTGTTTACTCCAGCATATGTTGGAAAGTTATAGAAGGATGACTAGTGCAATCAATCCATTCCTTTTAGCCCTGGATTTGTTTCAGTTTAAAACAGAAGTACACAAATATACTTGTCCAATGTCTATGCTTTAACCATTCACCTGAAGATGTTTTTACAATATAATTTCCTAAGTCTATTTAATATCTTCATTATCATAAAAACCAACCTATATCTATCTTAACTCCACATCTACCACTCTTAGGGGGATGAAATCTATTTATCCCTCTGAGCACTTGGTAGACCCAGAATTAAGATGGATCTAAGATGATAGAATTTCCCCTTTAAATAGTCTATGCTCACATGAATACCATGCTATTACCATGGGTCAATACCATGGGTTATCATAAACTTGGAGCTTAAAAATTACTATTAGTAATTTATAAAAATTAATAAAATTAATAGTTGATTTTTATTTTAACCAAGCTAAAATGTTTAACATACATTAAATTACAACATCCATTTTTACTCTTGATCGGGTCAAATATTTTTTCAGTCTATGCTAGTTTGCATATCACGATATTTGATACCTCTCGGGGGTTGGTAGATCCAGAGTAAAGATGGATCTATGCTGGTTTAATTCCCCAATTTAAATAGGCTACATTCCAGGTGAATACCATGGGTCAATACCATGTGCCATTTTGGTGAATACCGTGGGTCAATACCATGTGCCATTTTTATTTTTATTAATACTAATATTAGGGTTAATAATGTTTTTTTGCATGGTATCAATAACAATCTAGTCCATGGTATTTGTCCCATAGTATTTTGCCCATAGGTTTCACCTAAATATAATTTTTTGAGTGTTCATGAATATAAGGTGACTTATGGAGTAAATATAAAAAATGTTTTATTTGTTTACCATACCTCTCGTTTATTTATATTTTTATTAATTTACCATACCTCTTTTACAAATATGGTATTTGGCCCATAGGATTCACTTAAATAAAACCTCTTTCTTGAGCCTTCATAAATAGAACGAGGGTTATGGAATATAAAAAGAGGTTTTATTTATTTACCATGCGTCTAGTTTATTTATATTTTTATTTATTTACCATACCTTTTGAGTAAGTATAAAAAGACGTTTTATTTATTTACCATACCTCCACTTTACTTATATTTTTATTTGTTTACACCCTTGCATGTATATAAGGTGACTTATGGAGTAAATATAAAAAATGTTTTATTTATTTACCATACCTCTCATATATTTATATTTTTATTAATTTACCATACCTCTTTTATAAATATGGTATTTGGGCCTTTGGCCCATAGGATTCGCTTAAATAAAACCTATTCTTGAAAATGGGCGAATGGATTCACTTAAATAAAACCTATTCTTGAAAATGGGCGAATGGAAGGTCGTAACTCCTAATTTCAAGGGCTAAATTTACCTTTTTTACCCTCTCCCTTAAAATAAGGTGGGCTATTTGAGGTGATTTGTAAAAATGTACTATGATACAAAATATTCGCCCACTAAAAATTTAAAACCCCTTAATTTCGCCAAAGGGTGAACATTCGCCCCTAAAATTTTCTATGTTTACCTTGCATGCCTTTATTGACCGATTGAGCATGGAATATTTCATCAGTTGTATTCTCAAGGTTAAACCCCGATTCCAACTGTTCAGTTTCTACCTTATGTTCAAAAACAAAACTCTCATCCCTCTGCAAATCAAAAGGCATTACAATCTCCTCTTGTTTTGGAGCAGGAAGATTTTCCAAGAATTGTTTAGGATCTTGGAAATTATAAGACTGAATCTGAAAATCCAAAAGTTCAATATCCTTCTCAAATCTTTTAGCAACAAACTTTAATTTTAGGAGAAAATTTATTCAATTTCAAACAACGAAACACAGTCGTTGAAAATTCTTCATCAATTTGAAAATCAACTAATTTATCGCTGACTTCTCTTTAAAATTCATAAGACATAGGGTTTTCCACATACCATGTCATCTTGTTTAGCAAGAAATCTTATCAACTTGTAGTCATAGTCACCATGAATTCTCTAAAATCTGGATTCTTTGACAGTGGAGTCACACTAAAAACTTTGAAGCTCTGGATAATTTGAACATGGAGTCGCCAGTTGAATGATACAACCTTCTTGTGTCTGATCATTGTCCACCATCAGTAATCAGGTCTGGAACTAGATATGCTTTTCTTATGAATCTGAAATGTTCAGGTCCCCAGCGGAGTCGCCAGAATGTTAGCACTCTGTAATTTTCTGAGCTTGCAGAAGAAAATCACAAAGGTAACCACAAACCTACTTTGGAAGCTGCGATCTAGCCCTACCAACATCAGAGAGGGCTCTCTCTTTAAGATTTAACTTTGTTGTATTGAATATTAAGCTAGTTGTGAAGTTTAAGGCTTGATTTGTATTTGAATGGTTGGTTGATAACTAGATTACCATGGGGCTATGGAGTCTGTTTCATAAAATACGAATTGATTTCAGTGTTTACAGATAGATCTCACAAGGCAGGGTAGCGAAATTGATTAGATTCTTTTAGTTCATGAGATGGGGAAGGAAGAACAGATTAAGAATCACTTTAGATATAGAGAATTGTTACCTTAATTCTATATTTAAAGTTTAGTAGAAAACATGGAAATTATTCAAAGCCGAGAGAGGAGTGTAGATTTTTAAAAAAATGTCCTTTAATTATATATTGAATAATTCAGATTTAGAAACAAATATGTGTGATAAACAGAGAAATATAAACACATAGAACGATAGAGGCACTTCACCAACAACTTGACACAAGAATCCTGTGAAAGAGCTTTTTGTATTATTGGTAAATCCGTTGATGCTTCATCAATGTACAATAGTGTTCTGTATTAAAACCAACATGTATTACTTCAAATGATGAAGTAGTTATATAAATTCTAAACTAAAATAACTTGAAAAAATATCAAGATTTATTACAAATATCTATCCGTATATCTTGAAACAGAATTCAAGATTTTATTACAAAAAGGTATAAAAATAGATTAAACTTTTCTAAAAAATATCAGTTGCATGTGTACTAGTGTTGTTTCTGGGCGTTTTGGTAGTGACTAGGCCTTTAATCGAGCAATGTTGTTTGAGTTGCTGGCATGTGTGTCTTGTTGTCCCACTATTCTAGTTTGTTTTGTTTGATGATTGTAGTTGTTGAATGAGCAATGGTATTTATCTTGTTATCCTCTATCCATTTGCTACTTGTTGATTAAAATGCGTTGAATTTGTGCTGACTGTCTTATTTTCCTTTGCTATTATTTTTCTGTTAAAAGCGAGGTAGGGGGACCGATTCTTTCATACTATGAATGGATGCTAGGAGGGGCCACGTGGCAGCTAAGGACTGGAGGCTGGGAGATGAAGTGGAGCTAGAGCTGGGTTTGAAAGTCAAAGGAATCTACTTTTCGAAGGGGGGTGCTACAGTGATGTATGAGAAGGGGGGTCTGAAATATGGAGAGGATGACACATAGCGTTGAGTTCAGAGCCCCCCCCCTTTTAATAATTTTAAATGGAGCCCAAGGGGCTTCAAATTTTTCCTCTGTTGTTGAGAGATAAGGATTTTTTAAAACACAACCCTTTTTCTTATCACAATCGTAACAAGGTTGGGGCTTTCCAAATCGCAATCATAACCAGGAAGGGAGTACATGGGAGTGGGACCATAGACCCAGATCCAAAAACTGTAATCAATTGTGACTTATAAAATATCATGTCCGAAGGGATCTGGCTTATCGCAATCGGCGAGACTTATCAGCGGGGGGTCGGGACATATCGTCAAGGGTCGAGACTTATCACCAGGGATGGGACTCATAGCCAGGAGGCCAAGACTTATCATTGGGGTCGGGACTCAAACACAATCGACAATGGGACTAATTGGTAAGCGGGACTGATTGCGGGATGCGGAATGCTAATCGAAATTGGTGGCAGGATTTGGTGTGATATGTGATAATGTTTCTGGGGTCGAGACTTATCATTGGGGTAGAGATTGCGGGATGGGGGGATGACTGCGGGATGGGGGCTGACTGCGGGAATTGGTGTGATATGCAATAATATCACTAGGGTCGAGGCTTTCAGCTGCGGGACTTATCAGCAAGTAGGGTCGATTGATGTTTTGTGGGCATGTTTAATGATATGGGAAAAGGCTAGAGTTAGAATGTATAGATAAAAATGGATATGCGGCTAGAGTTTGGAAATATAAATGGATTTCGGCTAGAGTTTGTGATAAAACAAGGAAATGTGGCTAGAGTTGGGTTTTATAGCTAATGAAGGGATAAGGGAATAAACTATGAGGGGATGGTTATGTGGGTCCCAGCTAGAGTTTAGAATCATATTGCATATTCATAATGAGGGAAAAGGTTTTTCACAAGAGATAAATGCAAACATAATTTAAACTGTAGCGAAAATAGTTCTCGGGCCTTTATCTATTTTTGAAGTCAAGACTTCGTTCTGGCCTATATTTTAATCCAGGAGTCAAATTTGAGCGTAGGATATACCATTGGAAAGTTTCTTCTAAGAACTTTCTATTGAAAACAACTGCATTCTGATCTGATCCAAACATTGTTATGAAAAAAAATTCCTCAGATCCTATTACTTGGTGTCGCTTTGGAAATAATTTCTGGGATGAAATATTATTTACAACATCTCAAAAATAATAATGATCAGCTATAATCAAGCAATCCTATAAAAATTATAATACCCTAACAGTAAGAAAATCCCACCAAGTGCAGGTAGTTTTCCCATTTTGATGGTTTATCCATCACATACATTCTCAACATATCCTCAATAACCTGGTTAACTCTTTGTGTTTGTCCATTTCACATTGGATGGTATGTTGTGCTGAAATTTAAATTGGTTTTGAATGCTTAAAATAAAATTGTTTAGAAGTTAGATGTAAAGTTAGGATCCCTATCTCAAATAATTTATTTAGGCACACCATGTAGCCTCTCAATTTACCTCATATAAATTTCAACAACTTTGGCTAGTTTTTATCTTGACTTCATCAGAATAATGTGGGAATCCTTGGTGATTTTATCCACCACAAACTATTACGAAATCGTGTTTCCTTGTAGTTATGGGAAAATTCGTAATAAAATTAATAGAAAAATCTCCCATTTTCACTCAAGAGTGAGTATTGGTTGTAGCAATCCAACTGGATGCCTATGTTCAGTTTTAACCTTTTAACATTCCAAGTAACTCGCTATATAATTAGTGATCTAGGTGGCTCTGGAAAGGCTCAAAAATCAAATTTCTTAGATTTCATCTAAACTAGGACCAGTTCAAGCAGCTCGTCATCCTGATTCTAACGGTGCAGATTCCACATCGCATCCCAATCAGAAAATCAGGTGGACCACAACAGATGATGTGGAAAATCACAAGTCAACAAATGACATGTAGGTGACAGAAGGGGCATATAATGTGGACCAATGAGATCCTGCCACATGGCCCAATCACATGGTGCCTCATGCACCTCAAATTAGGCCTAGGTGGCCTTGGCATGGTGCAACCTACATTTTTGTCTTATTCTCATGATTTTGGGAGTCATCACATACCATATATTATATGGTTTATCAATTATATAAAACCAAAATTGGGCTTTAAAACCATATCAAAGAAAAATTGGGAGTCCATGGGTTTTGAACCCAAAACCTCCCCAACAACAAGTAACTTAATATGACTATGCCAACCATTGTGCCAATCACACACTTTGTCTTATTCACCCTCACAATTTGTTATAGAATTCCATTCAAATGGTTCAATGTGAACCATGGAGAATACATGACAAATGAGGGCATAGGTAGGCCAATGAAGACACAAATCTCAAGAAAAATCTAGGAATATTGTTAAAGCATATGTTAATGAATATTTCAAAGAATGTTCTCTATGAGGAATATTTAAGATTACCTGGGGGTAGAATTTTGAAGGTGTCAGAAATATGACGATTTTATACTCATTTGAACCGGTTTTTCGCAAGGCACGCAATGGCATGATCAGTTTCTTCATCTGAGTAGTTGAATTTCAATCAACATGCATAAGATAATATTTGAGGAATCTTTGACATTCATGGGGAGACTAGATACGAACGAGTCAAAAATGGGTCGATTTTACAATCATATTTCACAGATTTTCACAAGGAGCGCGATGGAATAGTTAGTGCCTTCATCCGAGTAGCTAATTTTCAAGTCATCCCCAGACTTGGAGGTATAAGATGCATTATTTCCATGTCTTCATTTGAGTTTTTATAAGATGATGATTTTCATTTGAGATCCATGTATGCCACTTTGTGATAGGATCATTGTATGCCACTTTATGTGAGAGATTATTCCTTTATCATGCTGGAGGAGAGATTTTATGAGTGAGAGTTCTTATAGGATAGCGTCTCATGGAGAGACATGCCCCTTTAGTTAAGGGGGCTCATACTTGTATTGATAGATATTGCATCATGTACGCATCATCATCTTGCAACAACTAATGAAACGACCTCCTCAGTCCTCACTCTTGACATCGGGCCCGGAGACATAGCCCACACTGGGTGAAATTCATTATCATATCATGTGTTTATGGTTGTTTATGATTATTGTTTCTTATTTGATGTTCATGGTTTGTTGAAGTTGTTTAGAAAATGCATTGCGGATTTTTGTTTGAAAGAATTCACGACAATTTCCCGGATCAATTAGCAACCTCTTTCTTCATACCTAGCCAAAGGTATTGTTTCTTAATTGTTGATATTATCTTCTAATACCCTGGGTGCCTAGCATAAGGCACTCTATGCATCTCGTTTAAAACTAGATTTTTCAGCCTTTGTGAATTTGGTACATATATTAGACCCTTGTATAAAAGAATTGCATCTTTCCCTTTTTCGTAATCCATGTATTTTGGCTACAAATTACCTTATTGTAGGTTGCTCTTTATTTCCATATATTTCTTATGCAAACATCCAGCCTCTATAATTTTGATTAATAAATCATATTTGCATACACTCATGGCTATAACATGCATATTATGCACCCTTCTACTTAGTGCATCAACTACTTTAATTTCCCTTCTTGTTATGTGCTTAATTTCAAGTCACATTCATCCAATAATTCCAACCATCTAATATGTTTGGAATTTTAATATGGTTGTCAAAAAAAATGCTTCAAACCATTATGATCAGTCTATTATTCAAACATTCTTCCCATGAGGTAGTGCCTCCAAATTTTTAAGGCATGTATGATGGTTTCTAGATTCAAATCATGAGTGGTATAGTTATTTTTATGTTGCTTTAGTTTTCTAGATCCATAACTTATTGCATTCCCATTTTGCATGAAAACTCCTCCAAGTCCTTCTCTACATGCATTTGTGCACACAAGGAAGTCTTCATTCATATTAGCTATATTTAATATGGGTGCACTTGTTAACAATGCCTTTAAATGTTGGAAGACCTCTTCACACTTATGGGACCATTGAAATTTCACGCCCTTCTTTTGCAAGGAAGTAATAGAATGGACTATTTTTTAGAATCCCTTAATGAATCTTCTGTAATATCCTACTAAACCCATAAAATACCTCATATATGTTACATTTTTAGGTGTTGGCCACTATATGATTGCTTTAACCTTTTCTATGTCTATTACTATCCCTTCCTCTTAAATGATGTGACCCAAATAATGTATTTTACTTTGATAAAATGAACACTTATTCAGCTTGGAATACAATTGATGCTCCTCGAATACCTATAAAATCATTCTCAAGTGTTGTTCATGTTCTTCCACATATTTAGAATACACTAGGATGTCATCCAAAAATACAATAAAGAACTTGTCCAAATAATTCCAAAAACTTCCATTCATCAGACACATGAAAACACTTGATGCATTAGAGAGCCCAAAAGGTATAACTATGAATTCATAATGGCCATAATGAGTTTGAAATTTTGTCTTATTGATGTCTTCTTCCTTAATCCTTAGTTGATGATACCTTGATCTCAAGTCAATTTCAGAAAACACCTTAGCTTCCTTGAGTTGGTAAAATAAGTCACCTAGCCTTGGCAAGGTGTATTTATGCTTTACTATGACTTTGTTAGACTACCTAAAATCATACATAGCCTTAATGTGTCATCCTTATTTTTAACAAAGGGGATTGTAGCACCCCAAGGAGACACACTTGGGCATATATACCCTTTCTTTATGGGCTCCTCTAGCTGCATTTCTAATTCATAAAGTTCCAGTGTACTCATCATGTATGGTGTTTTGGACATTGGGGCAGCTCCAAATACCAAGTATATATAAATGCCTATGTCTTGCTCAAGTGTAATCCTATAATTTTGGCAAACACATCATCAAATTCTTTAAGTATTGGATATTCCTCCACACTTTATTGTTGATCCTCAATTTTTTCTCCCATGTGGGATGCATAAATTTAACATTCCTTTTTTAAATCTCTCTTCAAATGCATCGCTGATAACTCCCCAATACATATTGGCCTTGGAATTTCCTATAGTTTTCTTTGTTTCCCCTCTTCATTAAGATAGGTAAAATGTTTATTATATCATTCCATTATTGCATGATGTCTCTCCAACCAATCCATGCCAATTAGGAAATCATACGATACAAATGGTATTGTATTTAGGTCTACATTCATATATAACCCATTCGTATTGATGGGTAATTCTTTAACTAGTTCAGATATACTCCTTCTAGCTCTTGTAGCAAGATGAACTAACCATGTCCTATGATGCTTAGTTTTCTTTAAGCTAAATATTTCAATCAACTTTTGATCAATATAACTATGACTAGATCCAAAATCAATTAGAATGGAAATGGGATGATTATTTAACTTACCTTCAACTTTGATCATTTGTCCCTGATGCTCATCCTACATATTGTCCAATGTTGCATTAATCATGGGCATGCTTCTACCCACATCCTCCACTGCATCAACTTCTTGAATGTTGTGCACAGTCCTTATCTTTCCTTCTCTATGAGGGTAGTCCTTATACATGTTCTCTCCTTCACAACTTCAACACCTAATTCATTGAAATCTTAGTCTCTTATTTAAGGAATCACCCCCCTTTAGTTCACTAGGGGTTGGTTGTGTTTACTGATTTTCCTTGGAATCGTTTCTAAAGAATGAGGGTTTGAACCCCCTTTTCCTTTTCTCCAACATGCTTCTCTTCTTGTTATCCCAAGTCATTTGGAGGCCTGATTTACTTTTTCTCTGCTCATATAGGTAGTCTTCCTTCCTCGCAACTTCATCCAATGTCATATGCTTCTCTTCTTGTTATCCCAAGTATTTTGGAGGGCTAATTTATTTTTTCTCTACTCATATAGGTACTTTTCCTTCCTTGTAGCTTCATCCAACATACTTGGTTTGTCAAATTTAATCCTCTCACCATACAAAGGTGGTAGCCCACATACATATATCTATATCTTCAACATTTCATCCCCAAGAGAATCCACATACCTTAGCAATTCAGTGAATTTTCAACCATTCTCTTCCATAGTCATACTTCACAGCTTGAGGTCAAAAAACTCCTTCCTTTTTATTTAATAATAGTGCACATATAAGTATTTCATTTGGGAATTCCTTCATAAATTTCCTCCATGATAGTTTCCTTTCATCTAGATGGTTCAATTCCTTGAGTTTTTCTGACAACATATTTGCCTTCCCCTTAACATCATAGTTAGAAATTCTTGCTTCCAAATTGGAGTAATCATATAACTATATTTACTTCCTCATTTCCATTAACTATGTTTCAGATTCCTCTTCTTTATTATGTTCCCCATTAAATGTGGGAGGCTTAATTTTCTTGATTTCTCCTTGAATATTATCCAAGTTAGGCCTTCTCCTTGGCTTCCTTGTTGGCAATATGCTTGGGCTACTACTTGATTCCAAGGTAGCGTAATCTCTCTTAGTTCACCTTCTTGATGTATGATAGTATTTCCTAACAAAAATCCTAGACTGCCTTGAATCTTCAACAACTTTTCCTTTGAATCATGAATCATGTTCATCTACTTGCTTGGAATTAGAAATTTGTTGGTCCATTCTCATCTATAGTTGATTTAGGATTCATAAAATTTGGGTATTAATATGTTTTTGTTCCCTTATCAGTCTCTCATTATCACCTTTGTAATTGAGCACCTCCCATTTGAGGCTTCTCATGGTTTCCTCCATACATATGTCCTTTGGCCTACCCACTCCATGCCCATTTAATTATGTTCTAACATTAGCCATGCTAACATTCATGGCTCTGACCTCCCCCTCCTAGATGTAGGACCCTTGAGCATTTTCTATATTCTGAGTCCTCATATTGATCTTGTCTTATACCTCATGTAGCCTTGTTTATGTATTTTCACAAAAAAATTACCCAAATCTAAAATTCCTATTGACTATCTAGTTGCTCAAATATAATTCCTAAGTTTGAAGTTATGGCCTCCGAAAGTTTGGTTGTTTATCCCAATTTTCCCTATTTATCAGACACACTATTTTTGTTTTCCTGGGTCAACATGTGTTCCCATTTATGACTATTTTGTAATGATTCCCTATAACTATATTATAACATACATACTTCCCATATGTGCCTCCATTCATTAGAAGGTAACTTCTTATACCAATTTAGTTTTCTTAGTTAGCATTGATCACAAATTGGCTTGTGTGATTTTCCCTAAACACCTAAAATGCATACAATTATTTTTATTTGCATGTCAATCCTTGCATAGGCCCCCAACCTTAACTTGGGTCCTTACACATGGTGGTGACTGATTGGAAATAGCTGCACGTGGGGTCCACTTTCCACTTTTCACTATAGCAGTGAATTTTCCCCTTTAAGATTCAATGGCTGATCCTAGGGAAGATGGATGGCCCCAATCCTCGTTGGGTTGAAACATGCACAAGATTTCATAGGGTACCATCCACTCGATAGATATAATGGATAGGATCATAAAATATTAACGGTCATGTGTATATTGTGCTTCAACCTGCACAGGTGTTAAAATATACTTGCGTCCTTGAAAAATCCAATAGCTAGGATCACACAAGATCAATGGCTCATATGCATATCACATCCAATGGTTAATAGTTGCACCCTAGGTGGATCCAATGGTTAATATCTCCCTAACCTTATTGCCTAGATGTATATTTGTCTTCAACTTCTATAGGGCTTAAAACAAAGTTACATCCTCGATGTATCCAATAAATGAGATCTCCCTGATTTGATGACCTAAATGCATATTGATCTCCAACTTGCACGGAGGTTAAAACAGATTTGTGACTTCGACAAATCCAACGATTGATATCTCCTTGATATGATAGCCTAGATTCATATTAACCTCCCAATTTCATGGGGGTTAAAACAATGTTGTGCCCCTCACAGATCCAACGGTCGAGATCTCCCTAATATGATGGCCCATATGCATATTGGCCTCCAACTTACATGTGGGTTAAAATAAATTTGAACTATTTATTGATATGATGGCCAATATCTCCCTAATCAAATGGCCCAGATGCATATCGTCCTTCAACTTGCACGTGGGTTAAAACATAGTTGCACCCATGACAGGTAGACTGGCAGAAATCTCCCTAATTTGATGGTTTAGATCACATATCTTCCTCCAACCTATACAGGGTCTAATAACACCTTGTCACTCTTATGGATCTAAAAACTATGGTCATTCATTGAAATAAATGGCTCACAATGAATATGCCCCCCCATGACATTCATAGAGACGGTGGGGGTCCACACTCTTGGTTCCCTTAAAGGTTCCATTCATTTAATTAGACTGTAGGGGGGTACCCCAATGAAATCATACAACACAGGGTCTACACTCATGTTTCCCCTCCCTCCTCGGCATAGTTCCACCTTTTCTTGAGTTTTGTGATCCAGCTAATGGTTTCACCTCCTTTGGCATGGTTACAACTCTCCCTTTAGGATAGATTTATTGTGTGATAGATGTGTGGATGGTTGACCCCATCAACCGTCCTCTGCTATGATTGCAGACCCAACCATTTTTACATTACCCATCCATAAGGCCGATATAACTATAAACAACATGGACTAAACATTTCTTACCCACAACCTCAAAATTCCTCCTTGTTAACGCGACTATTGCCCCCTTTTAATAATTTATTTCCTTCAAACCTTTGCATAGGTGGAACACATTGTAACTGTTTACTCATTTTCAAAAATGGTCAGTGGACAACATTATGTAATCCTGATTAGGTAAACCCTAGTTTTGTCGCTAAAATAACCAAATCCAAATTTTCTACCACTATTGATATGTATTGCAATAATTTATGAAGCCTTTCATTCACAAAAGGATAACAACAACATAAATGTTTCTGAGGTTGTTCAATTTTTCGAATTTTTACAAGAACATTTTATCAAACCCTTTCTATGAATATTTTATAAATTCCACTTATAGGCCCTGTGTCCACCACATATAGGCTCAGAGTTTGAACTTGGTGACTCTGATATCACCTATAATATCACCAACCCACTGTTGGCTTTATCTATATTACTCCCTACCTACCACTGGGGATTTTCCACCTTCCATTGGGTGTAACCATGTTATAACCCTATGTAATCAATATGGATGCTTTTTTATGGTATTCCAATGGTGCCACCAACCACTTTCCAAGACATAAATATCATTCAAATACTATAGAAACCTATCACCTAGGTATCAACCCTTTCATTATATTCCAGCATGGTGATATACATATCTAAATGGAAATTTAATGTAGTACCTAACAATTTATTTATTCATACAACAACTATAACTCATGCACAACAAATTAAAATTTATACATAAATCAGAAAAGGTTTTATAAGAAATTGAAAAATAAAATGTTACAAAGATACTTATATGTTAAATGGCTAACTCACTCTAGACCTTCAACATTCCTCCCAGCCATAGCCCACATTGCTCATTATCTCTTAACAATGGGTCACCTATGAGATGGGGCCACGACTCCATGGGCAAAAACTTGCCCCTAATTATAATAAGGTAGTGGCTATGGGAATATTACTAATGTTAACACTAACAAAAAGGTTTCCATGATTCTCTTACTTTTCCATAAAATAATTTTCCCATCATTAAACCAACTAACTTCCTACTCACATGAACTATCTTTGGATATTTCTTTATCCTTCATGGATTATGTCAGTGTCAGTATCTTCATCCCTCCATCAATGATCAAATTTATCTTTTTGCATGCATATTAGGTGTCCCATCCGATCAGCTACATTCCATTAGGTCATGGATCAACTGATGGTAGTGGTTCATTTTCAATTTCCCTCATGGCATTTACTTGCTGGCCTACTTTCACATGTTTAGCTCATTTACTGTCATTTTGTGTCATTTCATTTGCAAAAGCCAGTTTTAGGGTTTTAGTCTCACTAGGTCAAGGGTTTGCCACCATGGGCATCAAAAACTCAATAAAAGGTCAACAGGCACATGAGAAGGTCTTATAAGTTCATAAGATCAAAATTTCACTAATGATATGCTCAATAAATGATTTTTACCTCAAAACTTTGTTTTGAGGTGAAAACAGAGTTTTTTATTTCTATGTACAAATTTTATGTAATTTAAAGTGTTTTCTATATGTAATAAGTTCCAGCTGCTGCCCTTGCTCACCTTGCCAACTCCAGCCACTGCAAACAAAAGCAAAAGCATCAATGCATTAGTTTACGAAGTGATCAATAAAATTCAATTCAAATGAAAAACCGAGTTTATGACCAAAGTGACTTTTACATTAGAAAAGTGGGTTTGAAATAAGTAAAAATTAAAAAGGCATCCATATATAAAGTGAAAGGAGTGTTATTCATCAATTTCATTGTGCAAGATACCCTTGGAGAGAAAAAATTGCGATTTGGAGGCAAATTGAGCAAAGGAAGTTAAAAACCTTGTTTTCCAAGAAAATTTTCCTGGCGTTGCGCATCAAAGGCAGTGCGTTGCGCATCAGTGGGTTTCTGCCAATGTTATTTTGCAAGGCCACTGCGCATTGGGCCCAGTGCACTGCGCATCAGTCCAGAAGTTGCCAAAACGTTCCAAATCACTCAATAACCCTCAAAAATGTTGAATATCTGTCCTACAAGTAAGTTATCATTATTCTTGAGCTGAATTTGATATCCTACATGTGTTCTTCATGAGTTTTTCATTTTGAAAGTTAAACCCTAGCTTGTCTTCATTATTTTCCATTTCATTGTACAACTTTCACTCCATAATCACAACCAACATCATTAAAACCCTTTTCTCTCTTCCATTGTGCTAAATCACTCCATTTATCCCATTGTCCATATCCCACTCCCATAAAACAACTCATTCCCTTCATCAAACCCTAAATCCCTCACTAAACCCTAGTTTCCCAAAACTTATCCCTTCATTCCCCAACTCCATTTCCCATTAGTAAAATCTCTTCATACTCATCTCCCTTGTCCTCCCTCATTACCATTTTCCACCATATCATCATCACATCACTTCCCTAAGACAAGCACCAAGTACCATGGCAAGAAACAATGGGTCAAGCTATGAAGATGAAACACTAAGTGACAGTTCAAGAGAAAGAAATGTACAACCTAGGAGACCTCACAAGGGTGGGAAAATTATTAAAGAGGAACCTATTAACATTGCTGAACTCCTTGCTTGCCCCCTTGCTACCACTTGTTTCAAATACCAATCTTGCTTTGAGTTTTGTGAGATGGTTGAGAGAGTTAAGTATCACCATGAATTAGCAAGGTAATTTGTCATAAACATGGAGAATAATATGGTACACCTTGCTGGGATCAATTTCACTCTTTCACCAGCTATTATTGCAGAAGAAACTAGAATGCCAGATGTAGGGGAAAGGTGGAACAAAAGACAGAATATCAGCAAGCAGCATTATGAACCATATATTAAGGCCAAATATCATGGTAAATTGAGGAGAGTGTTTCCTTTCAAGTTCTTGGAGGACCGGTATGTTCCACTTATGAAACTCATCATCAAATACTTCACATGTGAGGGTAGGTTCTCCAGACTCTATGCCTATCATATTAGATTACCTATGCACTTCACCAAGGTCAGAATGATGAGTATTCCATATTTCATATGCAAAAACATAGAGAGGATGACCGTGATTGCAAAAATAAAACCATACCCACAGCAGCTCAACAATATTTATCACTTTGCTATCATCAAGATTATTCTTGTGCATCAGCTCACTTAGTTGGGAGTGTCATGGGAAACCTTCATCGCCCATGAAATCTTCAAGGGGCCTCAAATTTTTGCAGATCCTCAAGAGGAAGGTGAACCTTCCGGGCAACAAAAAGAGCCTGAAAGCAAAACTGAATAGGCTCACATTCCTGTATTTATAACTTATGAAAAAGGCACCAGGAGACTTTTTGCAACTACCAAAAGAGTATTATCTCCACCAGGGGTGGAAGGGGTCTCGTTGTCTTCACTGGATCACAGGAAAATGCTATCTTCACCTGGGATGTAAGGGGCTTTGCCTTCTTCTTCAGCTGAACAGGTACAAGACAAAGGAAAGCAAAAATTGCATGATGAAGGGCCTTCTGAAGGCAAGACGGGGATTTTGTTTTGGTTGAGGAAGATGACATTGATTTGGGCTCTCAAAGCTCAGGACTCAAGGATGTGATCATCAAAGAGAAAGAAGCTGAAATCCAAGCCTTATCACTTGACCTTGAGAGGGCTAAATGGATCATTAACTTCCTTGAGCAAGAGAACAAGCAATTGGAGGACAAACAAGCAATTATGGAGCTGCAAACCATTAGGGAAAATTGACAAGTGGCAAAAAGAAGAAAAATCAAGATGACATCACTAGAAAAAGAAATAGAGGTTGACCGAGAATCATGGCTGGAAAGAGTGAATATCCACCTTGAGAAGTTGCTTGATAAGGCTAACAAGGAGAAGAACATGTTGTGCCACATGGCTTATCATTACTTAGCTCGGAATAAAATTTGCAAGACAAGGATAAATGGCCTAAAAGCTAAGTTAAAGAGAGCCTTAAAAGCCAAAAGGGAGCAAGATAAACTTAAAATTTGGCTGAAGCTTCCTTGGCTTAGAAAAGCAATTAGTAAGCTTGCCTCTTGCCAAATTTGAAGCAATTTTGAGAAATTTTTGTCATTTCACAATTTTTAAATGCAAAACACAGGAATTTTCAACTAATGCGCAGCGCCACCAGCGTTGCGCATTGAGTTGGCTTGGAATTTTGCAAAATGGCTTGCATTTTTGGACTCCTTATGGGAAAATACTAAAACCTAGAAAGTTTCATGAAATTTGGAGGAGATCTGGGTCACCTAAAGGGCAAAAAACACCTAAAAAATGCCCTCTCTGGCACTTTTTGGACCCACAGGAACCAGTCTTGGGAGAAGTGATTTTTGAAGGGCCAAATGGACTCCAAATCCAAAAATTCCAATTTTCCTAGAAAGTAGACAGGTATAGCTGTCCAACAAGCCATCTTGGACCTGATTGGGTTAAGTGGAAGACCTTAAAACTTAGCCTTGAAGTGGCACTGCACATCAAGCAAAATTTTGCCAATTTTGCTTAAAAACTCAGAATTTCGCCTAGTTTTCTACCAGTTTGACTTTTTCTTCTCTATTTGGTAAATTCATGATGTAATATGATGTAACTTGATGTACTATGATGTAAAAATTATTAAAATGACTTAAGGAGGTAGATACATCAATTAGAGTTGGTTTGAAGATCAATGAATTAGTTTCCATAGTTTTAGAGGCACGGTGTTCCACTGCCTATTTTTCAATTCCTAGTTTAGATCTTGTTGAAACAACTCCTTGACTCATGGATTCGACCCGTGATGGCTAGCATAGGTGGTTTGATGCCTATATCTTGTACTTTCTTAGTCATTTGTCAAGGTTGGACTCTTGTGGATGCATTGAGCTACTTTGTACATCACTTCTGCAGTTTGGCAAGGAAATGAACCAGAGTTTTGCAGCATTTTGTGGGATTCTTATGGTAATGTGAATTAGTATTGTTTTCTCTTCTATTATTTAGTTTATCTTATGTGTATATGTTCCATCATCTCTCTTTTCCTGCATAACTAAATGAATCAAGATTAAAGGGTAGAACCTGTTGGTGTTTCAGTGCTCTGCCTTGGGGTTTATTTAGTTTTAAATGTTTTCTGCTATTCAAGAGGACTCATGACATTTTCATGCCTTCTCCAACTCCTCACCAGTCTTTAGACTCACCATAACATTCATTTCAAAGTGATAAAACACTTGCCTACCTCACCCCATAGAAACCTCTACAAATCTGAGTTGATTTCCCAAACCCAAAGTTGCCTTCCTCATTTGATCCAGCAACCAACCATCAAAATCAAACACAATCCTCTGACCTAATATACCTAGCCTAAAATCAGCATTTATTTTCAGTCATCTCAAGCCTTAGTTGCCATATTCTCATTGAGATTGACAAGGAGAGAGCCCTCTCCCAACCTGGTAGGGCTAGCTACTAGGTTAAGCATGGTTTGATGTTACCCTAGACCTGCCTTCCTTCAGCCTGAGGTAGATTTAAGCACTAACAGATTATTTAAACAAATTTCTCGAGCTTCCTTTGCATAGATAAGAACATCCTTAATGGCTTGAAACAGTGGGATCTTCACACATACATTTCTTAATTCTCCCAAGAATTAAACCTTGGGTTGAACAAGGGTTGTTTCAACACATAACCTCTATGGATAAAGAGAAAAATATAACTCATTTTCATGACATTGTTTCATTGAAGTATCTTGAGCTTTTGAGGAAATAAATTTTGGTTTTGGAGATTTATATTCATCATCTTCTTCTTAGATGATGGGAGGAATTTGGTCTTGGGTCATTTTTCCAGAATGCAGATGGATATTTTTGTTTTCCATTGATGAAATGAGATAAGTAGGAAAAGAAGGTAGTTTAGTGTTGTAGGTGGGTTTTACTACTTTAATATTCAGGTTAGGTATAGGTCGGGTAGGTAATTGAAGTCGATGTAGAGTTTGAGAAGATTTATTAAAAGGTAGCTAAAGTTTTTGCATATGTTCTTGATGTGGAGTTTATGGTGCAATATTTCCAAATGGGGAAGGTCCTCTCCAGCCTCGGGCCCATCATTGATTTTGCATTTGAGGGGGGCATTGTAGCCAAGTCAGAGGATGATACCATCCAAAATTCAGAGTAAAATATTTGTAAGGTTTGGATGAAGATCCAAATCTTTAAGAGGGCCATGGTTTCTTCTGATCCACAAAAAAAATCTAAGTGTCCTCACTAACTTCTTGGAAATTTCCCGTAAGCCTTGGAAACCTTGAGTAAAATGTTTTTGCTCAAAAATATTACATGCCTCAACATTATTTAAAGGACATTCTTGAAGAGGGCATTTATTTCGACATTGGGAGAAAAATATGTCCAAGGACGACTCAACCTCTTCCTTATTCTTTTTCACTTGAAGGGTGTCTAACTGGGAGCTAAGCATAATAAGGATATTAGTATTTAAATTATCTAACAAGCCTCCTAGCTTAGCTTTAGTTTCCCCTGTCCCACATGACTTGCTAATTCTAGAGATTGCATCCCAAGAAGTTTTCCCATATTTTAAGCTCCATATAGAATGCCACCTACATAGGTCACAAATATCCTCATATGTTAATAGGGAAACATCTCTTTCTCCCATGACATTCAATGTATCAAAACATTCCTCTCATATTCCTTTGAGGAAAAGGATACATAGGGTTTCTAGGTCCAAAGTATTTTGTTTTTCCCTTTGCAAATTATATTAAAACCTCTCCACATAATCCTCTAGATTTTCATTATATGCTTGAGACATTTTTAAGTTTAATAATTTATATCCCAAAATTTACAATAGTATTGATATTTCTTCAAGATTGTTGTCTTCATATCATCCCAAGTTCGAATCAAGTTTCCCCCAAGTCCCATAAATTATCAGAGGGCTACACCTTTCAAAATAGAACGAAATAATTTCAAATGGGCATACATGGAATAATCATAGTTACAACAAAAAACATCAAACTCAAATGAAAAAGTACCACTACAAGGAAAATACCTTGTAGTGGAGGTTTTTGCAAAATCCCCTATAAAAATATCCCAAAAAATATGTTTGTAGCGGAGGTGGGCAGGCAAATGTTTTTTGGACGGTGCATCTACCATCTACAAACACATTGGTGCTTTACTATCCATACAAGGACCGGTGCCACATAAAACATGGTGCATTGTGGAAAATTTATTTTTATAAAATAAAAAAACAGGGTACGCTAAATAACATAATGCATTGGTGCTTGAATAATCGATAGCACCAGAAAAATGTTAACTTTTAAAAATGGTTGGTGTTATATACACCCATAGCACCGGTGCCCTTCATGTAGTAAAATGACCCGGTGCACACTAAGAAGGAGCACCGCTATAGTTTTTAAATTTAAAAAAATGCGGTGTTATTTTCCAACGATGCACTGGTGACGTAAATGTACTAAAATAGCCCGGGGCATCTTCTAAAGAGAACCACTAGGTGATTTTTAACTTTAATAAAAAGAGTGGTGCTATAGTCAAACAAAGCACTAGTACGGTACATGTATTAGAATGCCCCAGGGTGTTTTACCAAAAGCACCACTATATATGTTTTAATTTAAAAAAGGTGTGATGCTCTTGGATATCTTATGCATCAGTGTGGTTATCCTAATGCACCAGATGAGGGATAAATAAAAACAAAAACCTCCCAGCCATAAATTTTATTTTTACCATCCACAGTTATCGAGAGATTTGAAGCACCGGTACCACTCTTTCCTCATGATAGTTCCCTGGCATCAATGCTTCTCTTGCTCACCATCTTTTTGTACCATGCTCACTGCCTAACTTTCCAATTTTGTAAAATCGTGATAAAATTTGTTTTTCTCCATTACGTGTCAACAATGCCTCCCCAATGACCAAATGTCCAAGTAATGTATATGTTTCTCTTTAATTTAATTTTTTAGTGGATTAGAATTGCAAATTAGCTTAAAATTTCCATTGTTTTTGAAAAAAAAAAAAATTCCTTGTGTGGTGTGCTTGATATGTTCGAGTCGCACCGATAGAAGTGCACCCTTTAAATTTACAGGGTGCACCACAATTCAGTGCTTGAACATAACGCACCACTATTGTTGCAGTGTGTTTCACAAATCAAAATGCATCGATAAAGCTATAAATTGTACATCGGTGTGTTACACCTGGTGTATTTATATTTACCAAATGCACAACAAAAATAATATTTAAAAATATAGCTATAACTAGTGTGTTTGATAGCTTGAACATTTTGTACTAGTGCGAAAAGGTTATATGTGCATAGGTGTGCATAAGAGTGATACACTGCGATGAAAATTTAAATATGTGAACCAACAATGGTGTGTCATATGTATGTGCACATCGTTTCCAGTGCTGTTGTGTTTGACAGTGCGCTAGAGCTAGTGCATAACTGTGTTTTGGGCACACAATAATTTTTTTTTTTTTAATTGAAAGTTATGTTTCCATATTTATAAATACATTTTTCATTTAATAAAAAAATTGTATTTTATGTATGAGGTTGATGTATTTTATATGTCAATCATGTAGCAGAGACATTAGCAAAGGGAGCAGCAGGCGGACCCATACAATATGGTCTAACTATAGGAGACTAGAGAGAGGGAGAGAGATTTATACCCTCGCCCTATTACTCGAGCGAGCTGAGCACTCTTAAGGAATGTAGGCCTCCTCAAGTACTATGAGGAGGGGACATTCCCGAAGGTGCACTATATCTTATTAGCGCATTTGATCCACTGATGGAGTGCCCATGAGCAAGCTTTCCATGTTAGTCCTAGGTTGTCGTATAGGCCCTCTGAAGAGGACATATACATTATCACTATCCTATCTAGGAGAGGGGAGGATTTTCCACAGTTCCCTGATATCCCCCATGAGGTTGCAGCTAAGAATTAGCTTTCCTACACTCCAAGATATGTAGGGCCTCATGTAGGACATCCAACAAATTTTTAGGTTCATGGTGGAAAACTATGAATTTCTTCTTTTGTTGCAGATGAGGTTAGGTTCCTCTAGTTATTAGTCACCACCATGGAACACTCTAGTAGTGATGGGAAACACATTAGTTTCCCTCTTTTGCATTATGTCAATTCTTTGATTCAGATTCCATGTTGTATCAGGTAGTTTGCCAAATTTTTTAGGCGCTTTTGTATGGCTTTAAATTGATGTTGTGCATTGAGACATGGGAAGATGATCTTCCCTATCACTTTAGAGATTTTTTGTTTATTTTTTGAGAAGTTTCCATAAACGAGGCCTACATTTGACCGTCACCCTCCTAGGTCAACCATTGAGGTCTGGATGCACATGTAGGGGCATATGATGCCTAAGAGGGGCCTCCCAAAGTATCCAGACAGGATTTCAGCTGAGGCACTTGCGTTATTGGCAAGTCAGGATGACCATGTGTTTGTCACATTGGTATTTCCGTACACGGGGATTGATTGGAGAGTATTTCCAAACATCCTCTTCACACCGTCTGAGCCTCCAGATGATAGAGGTAATATTAGTGTTTTCTTTAAATTAATCTAGTTTCATTTTACTATTTTAATTAATTAGAACTAAATTTATTATAGCACATTCTTTAACTTGTTTTATTAAATTGTTTAATGAAATTGTGTAATTATTTTTGTGTACTATATATTTTGTAGAAATTGGCACATTCGATGGGGACATCCCTCCTCCCCTATCAGATGGAGGAGATGAGGGGATGGGCGAGGCCTAAGAGGGTGAGGCACATCCTTAGGGGGGCATGGGCATCTGGGGCCATAGAGGTTGTCTACAATTTTGGATGGACTACTGCGAAAGATTGGTCAGAGTTTTGTTTGACAAGGGAGTCTACCTTGCAAGAGCTTCAGATATCAGCGCATATCTTAGGTTTATGGATCTATATAGGACTATCTGTGTTGGATGATGTCTCTTATGCATCATATCTTTGGAGCTATTAGGCTACTGGCATCGATGAGGGATGTAGGGCATGTAGAAGCAGATACATCAGATGAGGGTGGTGATCATGATGATGGGGGTGGTGATTGTGATCATGATGATAAGAGTGGTGATCATGATCATGATGATGAAGGTGGTGATCATGATGCTTCTAGTAGTACCACCCCATTAGATCATGGTCGTTAGGGTGTCAATGATGCTTCTGGTAGTACAACTCCTCATTAGTCGAATGTTGATGAGATGTTAGAGCTAGAGGATGTGCCTTATGTTTCTCCTGATAGTGCAATCCAACCACCTCCTCCTCCACCTCAGAGTTTGATGTCAAGCCATGTTGAGGTAGTAATTGGCCATCCATCATCTTTTGTTGTAGACTAGCCACCTCCTCCTCGAGGTCAACTAATTTCAACACATGTTGAGGCAGTAGTTGACCATCCATCATCTTCTACTATAGAATAGGTTGACACTACTACGTCAGTTGTATCAAATATAGTTATATCAAATATTTGATTGCAGTTATTTGACTTGATGTAGTTATTTGACTTATATATATATATATATATATATGGTGCATTTTTTTTGTTCGTGATTATGTACTTAATTAATATGTTGGTGTTTGATGCATATATTGTTAGGTCATGTTAGATATGTTCATTTAATGTGCTTGCAGATAGCGTGTATGTGATAGCAGCTATTTTGACATGAGATTATTTTAGGATGTGTGGGGTAATGATGTTAGATTACAATGTTTGTGTTTTTTTAGATGTGGTCACAATGTTGATTCCCTGTTATATTATTAGATTTGCGCTAATGATGTTTATATGTGCTAGAGGTGTATATAATTAGATGATGGTAGTGAATTCGAATGCATATCTTAGATTATGTTTATGTTTGTTAGAAGATGGTTATCATCATGATGTTTATTTTTATGAAATAACATTTATTATGGATTATGTATTGGTGAACTTATAGCAAACTTTTATATATGAAATTGCATGCAAAACGACTTTAAAAAAATGCAAAGATATTTTTATAAATTACAAAGTTTAATATGGTTGAAACTATGATTGTAAAATTATTATAAATAACTTTCTATTGCTTATATAGTTAATTGATATTCAATCTAACTTAATTAGTAAAATATTTCAATACTCACAAGGAAAAAATAATTAAAGGTCAAATAATTTAGTTAGTTCTTAATAATACAAAAATGTGTAACTCATTCAATTTTTAATATAAAATATTGATAATAACAAATTATTCAAAAATACAATTTAACTAATTCAATATTGGTTTATAAAATTCAATCAATTGTTAAATTTTAAAAACTTAAGTCAGAATTTTTGATAATTAATTTAGATTTAATATAACTTAAAATTTTCTATTTTTATAAAATTTAATTTATTACTAAAGTTATGATATTTTCAAGCAATTTAAATTTAATATTTATAGGAACTCTTACCAATTTAAATTAGAAATTTCTCTAAAGATGAGGATCAAGAACTGTAAAATAAGGCTTGTGAAGTTACTTATAGTTGGGGATTTGTTCTATTGGAAGTTCTGCCTTAAAGAGGCAAGTGAACTTTTTTCTAGTAATAAAGATATAACATTTTGGTGCTATTTTGGTTCTTTATTTCCTATTGTACTGGTTTAAATTTAACTAGTTTTAATAATAAATATGAGTTAAATAATACAAAAATGATACTATATTAGAATTAAACTTTTGGCAAATAATATATTTAATTATTTCTTAATGAACAACTCAAAAAATATTATTTTTTCTACATACTTATCATGAGATAGTTACTAATATTCATGTTTTCACATTTCTCTTAGCTAATATCACATCATTTTCACAATAATAAAAACATGTCTACTTTAAATAATTTACTTATAACTACATAGAAATAGATATTTATTTTACATAATCTAAATAGGAAAGAAAAATGCATCACCAAGTTTATTTGAAAATCAAACAAATGTCTCTTAATCACTATCACATTATTTATCATTTAATTCCTAGCCATAAAATATTCATTAATTCGACTTTTATTTATATTTACCATTGAAAAGAAAAGTCAAAATTGTTCCATTATTTATGAAGAAAAATTTAAAACCTCTCATGCATCCATGTAAGCCCATTTGTTTCTCTTATGGTCCATAAAAGATGTAATCAACATTTTATAAATGCATAAGACCTCCTTTTAGTTTACATAATGTTTCATGGACTGTAATTTAAATATAGTAAACATGACTTTACCTCTCATGTCAAGATTTTAATCTTACGTGTTAATACACAATTTTTCATTGTTAAAGTCCTCATAGAGTTATCACTACATGATGATTTATATTGATTTTGAACTAAACAAGAAGAAAAAACATGTAAATTGATTAATAAACTAGTAAGTATCTAAATCAAGATTAAATCTTCAATGTTATTTCTAAATTCACTATTTTCCTCTCATTTTCCTATTTGAGAAGGATTGTGACCTTAAATACTTATTATCATAGATATTGTACACGATTAGAAATACTTAGTTTTAAGTGTAAAAATGTCTCCACTACAAAAAAATGTTTAAAATTGTTTGTGAATCTTATCAATTATATTATAAAATGCCAACAAGACGAATAAAAAAACAATATAATTAGAAAAATAGAGAAAATAAAAACATACAACAATAGTATAAATGATGAAATAACTCAAGTACATATCCCTCTCCATTGTTAACACCTTGATTATCTCCCTCGCTTGGCATGATAACATTGTTGTTCTAAAAAATATGTTTTGATCTAGGGTTGTGTCTTAATATGAACCACCAATCCCTATCCAAGACATCTAGGTAAAAAAAAACTCGATTGTAGTGTTTTGGGAAAACATAAGGCTCCCTAGCTTCACGCCACATCTTTCTAGAGTTGATAGATATCAACCCACTATCATGATCATCCTTTACATTATTCTGATCAAAGGTTTCCCATCACTTGCACCTAAAAATAACACATTGGAATGAAGAGAAGTCCAATTAAATAATATCTTGTATCTTTCCAATGTAACCTAACATCCCCTGAATTAGGTTTTGATCACGGTGGCTAGCATGACTAGATTGGTCGAACCTGACTTCCACTCCATAGTCTTGTGTCATGCATCCTCCATTGGCATCCTCCATTTGAAAATGTTATCCATATGCCCACATAGATGGGAACAAATGAACCTATAAAAAAGTGAAAAAAATCATTGTGTCTTGTGTCTAATAACCCGAATATAATTAAAATTATAAAATATATATGTGCTACAATTCAAAGGTGTAGTATGAAGTTAAAATTGTACAGAAAGAGATTATAATTACTGAGTTGTTGCACCCAATCCTTATGTTTAGTGCGTACTCTTCAACACGCAAGTAATGACCAGATGCACCATATTTCTCTCTGACTTGATCAACAACCCAATTGTTAGGGCATTCCATTGCCATATTTTCTTTTAAATGATTAGTATAAGGAACACTTCTACTATTCAATCTTTTTAATTTTTTCTGGTCACTGTCCCACTTCCTCCTCTTGTGTTCGTACAATGCAACCCATGGTTGTTTTGCTTCCATATTGTAAAGAATGAATTTGTTAATGGCTTCAATTTCTAAATTCGTTGATGAAATCAAAATAACATATATATAGTATGTGTGAGATCAAAATATGCATTAATATGAAGTTCAGTGCGAATAGTTATTGTGTAGTAATTTCACAAATGATAAGCATGCACTTACTCTTTATCATGTGCCTCTTTCATTCATTTCAAGAAGCTCCCATTCTCTTTTGTCTTCATCCCTTTTGTCGTCCCAAATCGTTACACCTAGTGTGTTGTCGATTTGCTTGGTGTACTCATTGGCATAATAAAAAGACTCATACGATATATACGCCTCTGCCATAGACCCCTCAGGTTATTCCCTTTATCAAACCAAACCTTTCAAGTTCTTCATGTACCTCTCTAAGAAGAACATCCAATGACAAGAAACCATCCCAACTAATTCAACCTCATCTACTGGATGAATTAGAATATAAACCTACAAGTCCATGAAACTCGTCAGCAGTTGCTTCTCAAACATACCAACAATCTCATCTATCTCTTGAAACCACCGTGGAATGATAGCCATATGAATCTCAGATCAACATACAACTGCATATAATTTAGATATCGAACATCGTGGGTCTTAGGGGAAGTCATGGTTCACACACCCCCGCACGAGCAAAGGATAATGACACTACACAATAAATAGTACTTTATACAAAAAATAATTATAAAATATCTCATTACATAAAAATATCAATAATAAATAATAAAATCATGTTTTTGACATACGTACTCTTAGAAGGTTCAAATGGTCATGTGATTTCAACCCCAACAAACGGTCTTCCACAGTGAAGTTGCACCATAGTGAAGACCCATATAAAGAAGGTACCCTCACACTCATTATAAATTCCTTTTCCAAAGAAATATCGTCTTTCTTTAAAATCCACGGGACATCACCTTCTTTGAAAGACCAAGAGGGACTAGCATCCCCTCTAGTTTCTTTTCTTGGCTAATGTTTCTTTTTAGTTTTTGAAGAAATAAGATCTCTCCTAACATCCAATGTGTCACTTTCTTTCGATGATATGTGCCTCCATAAATAAGATGAAACATTTTTAAATGTATGCATGGTATCTAGTAAGTGGGCAATCCTAATATGCTCCCAATATGGGAGCTCATAAAAGACAAATTTCATTTTCATCCAAATGGGAAATTTCTCAACATATGTGTCAAAGAATTCCAGATCATCGAACATCGACTCCCCATTTGAATCAAACATTTATGCAAACTCCTTCTCCTTCTTTCTCTCTCATATGTTATAATTCATTCAGCTAGTGTCATTATTGTAGGGCTTTGGGTTCTCTCCGATTTACCATTGAAAGCGGATGTTTCTCTTTTGTAAGGTTGTTCTTCTAGGAGGAATACCCTAGAGTAGTCATACGTTGAATTTTATAAGTGGTCGGGCCACTTAGACTTCAGAGAAGGTCCACAACATTTACATCCATGTTATCCCTTTCTTACAAGACCTACAAAATTATTGTATAGAGGTTGGCACATTAGCGACCATGAAGATCATAACAATTGCAGCGAATTAAATTAATATGCAAAACAATATTGTTACATATATAAACAAATCAATAAAAATTTAATTTACCAGAGCAAACTCCTAAGCATAGATGATCATGTACGATGTAAGCATATATGCCATACAACGTAAAACTCCTCTTTGTTGTGATGGGTCTTGATACATCGTACACATGTATCCATTCCCATAATTCCTTTAATTCATCTACCAATGGTTGTAAGTAGACATCTATATTCTTCCCTTGTCTTCTACCAGGGACTATGTGAGCCAACATAAGATGTTCATTCTTCATATGCAACCATGGGCGAATATTGTTATTGATCACTACTACAGGTCAAACAAAATAGTTGGTGTTATGGAGGGAGTATGGTTTGACATCATCTATGGCTATGCTAAGTCACAGACTTCTTACTTCATCCTTGAATTTTTCAGGCCATGTATCCTATATATGCTTCATGTCTATTGAATCTGTTGGGATTCACATAACTCTTGACTCACTTCTGTGTGAGGCATGTCATCCTTGCAACATAGCTAATTATTTGCAATGAAAGTTTCTTTTAATCCTTGGGATTATAGGCATGTGCCTCAATATCTTATGAGGAGTACCATGTGATTTACCCTTTTTTTTAATTATGGTACCTGTCATGCCCACATTTCATACATATCTCTTTGTCTACATAATCTCCTCTATCTAGAATACAATCATTTGAACATGCATGATATGATATGTAATCAACAACCAACGTTTTCAACAATTCATTTGCCTCTTCGCAGCTACCCGGAAAGACATTATCACTTGAAAGAACCTTATCTTTGGATAACTTGTAGTTGGTCAGGAATATAATTGTACAATGTCAATATTTAACGTTCATAAAATCGACCATTTTTAATGTTTATTTTGTGGCAATATTTCTCAAAATATAAGGAACATGATCGATCATGTAGGTGAATTACATCAATATTGTTGAGAAAAATGCATTTGGCATGCCAAACTTTGCTTTCAAGTTGTACAACAACATCGTTGTCCCCAGCTCAGTAGATTTTGACTTGCTTCCAGGTCCAAAGAGAGGGGTGGTGGAAGTAGATTTTAGACTTTCGAATAAGATATCATTGATATGAGCATCGTCCCCTGGCTCATAGTTCTAGAATGCATAATCCCCTAGCTCATTGTCAACTTATTATGAAGAACTACTATTGTTGTATTCATTCCTTATAGGTGAAACTTCATGTAGTGGGAATTGAATAGGTGGTTGATTCAATCATTCTTTGTATGCTTCCTCTCCAAGTCTTTCTCTTAATGTAGCCTTCTCTCAAGTTGACATTGTAGTAGGGTGTGGTAGAACATGGTAGGTGGGTTGCTCATCATCACTAGAATCCTAATTTATAAAAATATTGAACATCATTAGTACAATATCAATGATATTAGTAATCATGTCAATGCAATTGGTTTGTTGAAATTACATTATACCAAAAAATTATTACCATCATTGATCTAGGATTGTGGCTAGAAGATGCCATGTTTCAATTGGCAGGGTGAAGAGGTTGTCCATTTTCATCTACCAACTGTGTGTGATATGCTGCTTTTGATAAGAGCTTCCAACGTTTTTGAAATGGAGGAATATTTTCTACATCTGAACTTGATTCTGAATCAAGATCTTGCAAATTTGGATACATTTTTATTCAAATTGACATGGTTTAAAAAAAAAACAATTAGATAATCAAAATATAAATAAAATTTGAACTTATTTGAGATAGAAAGTGATAACTTCATGAAATACTTTGATAGAAATATGAAACGAGCTGGAATTTGAAGAATTGCCCATTTGATATTATTGAGATTTTGTCCCTACATTTGAGAAAAATCAGAAATAAAATTTTGTGTGATATTTAAAATTAATCTCAAGAACCATATAACTACATTCTGAATTTCAATATAGTTTTCAAACCATTTTTCAAGAATAAGGCGACTTTAAGCAGAAAATGTATACTATGAATTATTGTAATTCATGTGGCTGTGTCTAAATGATAATTTGAGATTAATATGTCATTTTATGTGAAAATAAAATTCCAGATAGCTCTTAAACATGACTGGTGCACTTACCAGAACAAAGCGCACCGATGCATTTAAATAATACCAACACTGGTGTGTTCAAATAGTACCCACACCGATTTCCTGCATTCCAAAAAAATGTCATCATATTGGTGCTCTTGTACAAAAATGCACCGACGCATTTCAAATAAAAGCAGCATCGGTACACACCTGTTTTCGGATTTTAGAAAAATAAAAACGAATTCAACTATCTTGGTGCTCTTATACCAATTACATCAACGTTTCTTTTCTATACAAATTGTATTGTTGTGTTAAAATAATTAATTGCACCATTTCGGGATTTTGAAAAAAAAAATGTATTATGTTTGTGCAATGAAAACAATTGGCACTCTAGCAATGTCAGTGAACTTTTCTTATAAAAACACTAGTGTGCTTGACTATCAAACACACTGATGTTTGGATAAATTGAAAGAAAAACCATGATTTTTTCTTCTTCTTTTTTAATTCAAAAATGAGTGGCAATTGATTTTTTGAAATCTAATTTCATAACGTCTTTTAAATAGTATAAAGTTATTCACTATTTCATTATTTTTCCCAAAATTTCAAGGGAGTGATTTTCAAGAGAGACATACAAGTAGCATTGTGTAGCAGCAGAACTATTCAAAAGGTCAAAAGTTGAAATTATGGTTGTTGAAAATGCAACAAGAAAATCCTAATTTAATTTTTTCCTTTAATTAAATTAGGAATAAAATTGTAATTCCACGTCACAAGACAACTTGTATGAGTTAACTAAGTTAATTTGACTTAGTTGGCTCAGTTAATTCAAGTGGAGGGTCTAAATTGAGTCATGTAGAGTGTCTCCTACATTATAGGAGCCCTGATTGAGTTTATTTTAAGTTGTAACTAGTTAATTCAGTTGAACTAGTTCCAACTAATGGAGGAACTAGTATGAGGTTCGATAGTGGGGTGTTGGTTCATGTGTTCAACCAATGAACCAATGATTCACTCATAAATAACTCATGCATGTCAGATATGAGAGTTACCCAGTTGAGATTGGATTTCATAAACAGTGTACTATTAGTTGTATAATTATCTAAATTGTACAGGTGGTGCATGCAGTCAGACGAAGGCCTATGAGGATTGTGAAATCCCAATTGAGGAATTTCCCTAATTAATAGGGGATAATTCCCAAGGAAGCAACGCAAGGAAATAGGGAATTGGGAAGCCAAAATTTGGTTAAGTATTGGCCTAGGTTTGACTAGGAAGTTGTGAGACAGATAAAGATAGTGCAAAGGTTGTTGGGGTTTGAGAAAAGCATTGTAATCTTCTCATATTTTCTAACTAATGCAATATACATATAGCAAGGACTTTTAGTTATGGCTTGCCTTAGGAAATCATTGTGTAATTTGTTGATTGAATTCTTTCTCTCGTATGCTTTGTGATTTTGTGATCATTTTATTGTTTCTGATGGTGAGTAGATTAGATTCAAGTCTATTGTTTTAGTAAATTACAATTAGCAGTTTGAATCTACAAGGGATTTCTACATGATATCATAGTAGAAATCACTCTAGAAGAGAAGAATATGAGTTTTTCTTTTGCAGGTGAAATTGAATTTGCAGTATCATTCTTCAGAGTCAACAGGATGTCATTCTACAAATTGAGACTTGAATATTCCCTTGAGGGTAGTTCGAACTATAATTCTTAGAAGGACAAGATGGAGGCAGTTTTGGAAGACAATGGTCTTAAGGAATTCATAAACAAAGATATTCCTAAGCCTCAAACAACAAATGTTCAATATCCAGAAGAGTGGAGAAAATCTGTTGCAAAGGTGAGAAGGATTATCCTAAAAGGAGTTTGAGATCATATTGTCTCAAACCTCCACAGTAAGGAGACTCCATATGCAACATGGAAGGATTTAACGAACCTATTTCAAAACAACAGCGACCACATGAAACTGGCACTGAAGGACAAGCTCAGAAAAATAAAGATGGAGAAGGGTGACACAATACTAGAGTACTTGACCAAGTTCACCCAATGCCAGGATGAGCTTCGAAGTGTTGGTGTTACAATTTTTGAAGATGATTTGGTTAGCCTAGCACTTCTAGGCCTTCACAAGAGCTCGAAAAACTACCAGGATTCGATAAATGGGAGGGAAAACCTACCAGAGTAGGAGTGTTTGTGGTCCAACTTGGTGCAAGAAGAGATTTGGTGGAACACCAGAGATGGATCCTCATCCAATCATGATGATGATCAAAACTATACCTTAGCTAGAAAGGTAAAGGAAGGGAAAGGGAAGTCATCCCATTCCAAATCAGATTCCAATTAGGGTGGCAAGAAGAAGTACTTGTAGAAAATGTTTTCACTATCATGATCCGGGACACTATGCCACAAAGTGTCTGCATATGAAGGCTGACAAGAAGCCCTCGGGAGAAGCAGTAGGTGAAGCTCTTGCTTCACAATTCAAGTTGGAATTCACCCTCATAACTTGCATGGTGACATCATTGATGGGTAGTTTTTGGTATCTGGATAGTGGAGCCTCATTCCATATGACCAGAAATAAATAATTATTTAGTGACTTGGAGGATAAGTACCTCTAAATTCACATCGAAATGGGAGATGATGGAAGGTATAACACGACCAACATCAATGTTGTTACTTTTTGGAGGGAGTCTAGTTCTCCTCTCACATTAAAAGATGTCATGTATGTTTTAGGTCTGAAGAATAATTTGGTTTTAGTTACTATGTTGGAGGACCTTGGCTAAGATGTGATATTTAGAAAAGGAAAGGCCTTCCTTTGTCACAGAGCCTCGGGACAAGTGAAGTGGATCAAGGTTCAAGTGAAGAACCTCTATAAATTAGATGTAGAATATTGTGCTACTTTGAGCACAAAAGCAGAGAAGGCTCAGAGCCAATACATCGTTGAGTTGTGGCATAAACGATTGGGGCACTTGCACCAAGGAGCTTTGAATATCATGCAACATATTTCTAAAGGAATTACCAAGGGTGCACTAGAGAAGAGATATACATGCAAAGGGTGTACATTGGGGAAGCACACCAAAGCCACCTTTCATGATAAGGACAGTTGATCGGAAGTGATCCTTGAAAGAGTTCATTCAGATATGTGTGGACCATTCACGACAGCCTCCATGACCAAGCACAAGTATTATATAATATTTGTAGATGATTTCTCACATAAGTGTTGGATTTTATTCATATAGAAGAAAGATCAGAATTTCACTAAATTTTGTGAATTTAAAGCACTTGTTGAGAAAGACACTAACAAGAAAGTGAAGTCTCTTAGGAGCGATAATGGTGGATAAAATGTGTCGAGTGAATTCAATAACTTAAGTGCATAAGAAGGCATTCGACGGGATTTAATAGCACCCCATAACCCACAGCAGAATGGGTTGGCTAAAAGAAAGAACAAAAGTATTGTGGGATTTGCACGGGTGACGTTACATGATCAGGGCCTACCATTGCACTTGTGGGCTAAAGTATGTAACACAATTGTATATGTGCAGAACAAGAGTCCTCATTGGATTCTTAGGATAAGTACACCAAAATAATATTTTTTAGGTAAGAAACCAGATGTGGCACACTTCAGCATCTTTGGTTCATTTGTTTACTGTCATGTTACCAAGGATGCAACAAAAAATATAGAACCAACAACTAAATTGGGAATATTTGTGGGGTACACTTATACACCTCACAACTATCAGTTGTACCTTCCATTTCACAGGATTGCATTGGTTCATAGAGATGTGAAGTTTGATGAAGAGATAGCCATGAGATGTTCCCTTGAGAGGGAGCTTTAGTTACATGTAGATGAGGATCCTTTAGCTCCAAAGTAATAACCTCGGGATGATGTGGAGCAGGAGAAGAGAGGAGAGGAGAAGAGAGTGGAAGCACCCACTCATGCAGAGACTTCCATAGATGGAAGGAATCACACCAGAGAGGCTAACATATTGATGCATGATGCTAGAGAGAATCTGGGAGCACCCACATCACAACTCATGAAGAGGAGGTCACTAAATTAGTACACTAGCTACATGGATATGATGAGCAAGAGTGTAGATATTGAGCCATCCTCATTCAAGGAAGCAGTGCAACAACCAATATGGGTTGATGCCATTGTTGAGGAGTATGAATCCATTATCATAAGTAATGTTTTGGAAGTGGTCCCAAGATTAGCAGACAAGTTAGTGGTGAGTTCCAGATGGATTTACAAGGTAAGGCAAGAAATAGATGGGACTATGTAGAAATACAAGGCCACATTTGTGCCTGGAGGGTTCTCTTAGGTGGAGGGAATTGATTATGAGGAGACCTTTGCTCCAATAGCAAGGTACTCTTCAATTAGATCTATTTTAGCACTTTTAGCATAGATGGGATGAAAGATACATCAGATGGATCTGAAGATAGCATTCCTCAACAGAGTGATTGAGGAAGAGGTATACATTGAGTAGATGGAAGGATTTAAGACATTCAGCAGAGAGTTGCATGCATGCAGACTCAAGCAAGCATTGTATGGAATGAAATAAGCACCATGTACTTGGTACACCAAGATCGACAGTTATTTCACCAAGCTTGGCTTCACCAAAAGTGAAGTATATGTGAACCTTTACCATATTTTGGTTGAAGGTAAATTGTTGATTATAGTATTATGTGTCGATGATTTAACTCTAACAGGTGATGAGAAGCTCGTAAAATCTTGCAAAGAGGATCTTGTAAGAGAATTCGAGATGGAAGACCTAGGGCTCATGCATTATTTCCTTGGTATGGAAGTATGGAAAGGAGATGAGGAACTATTTGTCTCTCAAGGAAAGTATTCCAACGAGATACTGAAAAAGTTCCACATGGAGAGCGGCAAAGCCATGGAGACTCCAATAGCAGGGAATCAGAGGAAGGAAGATGCTACTTCAGGTGAAGTAGTGGAAGCTAATATTACAAGCAGCTTGTGGGTTCACTTATGTATTTGGTGAACACACAATTGCACATATGTTTTGTAGTTAACCAGCTTAGTCAAGAAATGCTTAAGCTAACCAAACTTTATTGGAAGGTAGCTAAACATGTGTTGAGATACCTCAGAGGCACCACTCAGTTTGGTCTTTGGTACAAACAGACATAGGGAGTGAAGTTGCAAGGCTTCACAGATGCATATTGGGTAGGGAGTCCATTCGACGGGTAGAACACATCAGAGGGAATCTTCAGTATTGGGTTAGCAACAGTTTCTTGGTACATCAAGAAGCAGAGATTAATCATACTCATTTCAGCAGAAGTAGAGTACATGGCAACTAGTCAAGCAATTTGTGAAGCTATCTAGATGAGGAAGATTCTTGTTGGTTTATTTGGTCAGCACATGGATCCTACAATGATTAATTGTGACAATTAGAGTTGTATCAAACTCTCTGAGAATCTAGTTTTTCATGATCGGTCCAAGCATATCGACACCTAGTATCACCATCTACGAGACTGTGTGTAGAGGAGAATCACGTTGTTGGAGTACATTTCTTCAGAGGAGCAAGATGCAAATATTTTGTCAAAGGAATTGTCCAGATGAAAATTTGAGTTTCATAGAGGCAGGATCGAGGTAGCAGATAATCACTTTCTTGTTGAGAGGGAGTGTTGAAAGTGCCACGACAAAATCCTAATTTAATTTTCACCTTGAATTAAATTAGGAATAAAGAAGCAGCTCTGCAACTATCTGACCTAGGGTTTTTCTCACAGTCTGCACACTGTAACACACTCTGGTAGGGGGCAGTGCCCTGTTCACGAATCCAAGATAGCGGGGGCTTGCCCTGGCCCAACAAATGAAGCAAGCGAGGGCTAATGGGACCCCTTCTTACAAACAAATAATGATGGACAAAGGTAAAAGTCCTTTGGAAGGAGTGTAGATCATGGGTTCAAACACCACAGGGAAAAATGAGCTCAGCAAGAAGACAAAAATGGATGGCAATATGAAGGAAAACCAGTTTCCACACCAAAAAAAAGGCATAAATATTCTGGAAGGAAAAGACAAACCAGATCCCACTGAAGGAGCGGGAAAGAACAACAAAGAAGCGACGGATGCGAGAACCTCCCCCTTGAAATGCTCAGAACCGGCCGCAGAAAATAGGTAACCCAAAGACCAGGGGCGATGTAAACAAAAAACTATAGAAATCCTGAGGGTTATCATCACTGACCCCGAACTGCAAGCCTATAGGGATCACATGGCTATTCATGCAGTGATATGCAATTTCATGGGCTTTTGGCCCACAAAAAAATCCTTATGCCAATGGATCAAGCAAACTTGGAAGCCGAAAGGAGATGTTACACTCCACCTAGGGGCCAAAGGATTCTTTACGATGGCTTTTGCAAATCTTGAAGACAGAGACCGCATTTTTTATGGAGGCCCTTACTCTATGCCTCAGCAAGCCTCTACATGAGGCCCTGGAAACCAAATTTCGCACCAAAGCAGGAAACATTCAAGCATATTCATGTGTGGATCTGCTTGTTTTCCCTCCCTATTGACTACTGGAGACCTGCGGCTTTGGAGCGAATCGGCAACAAACTAGGCACCTTCATTCAAGCGTCAGAAGCGACCCTCCAAGAAAAGGTACACATCTTGTGCTAGAATATGTGTTGAAATGGACGTTTCAGGTGTTCTCCATGAGGATCTATGGTTGGAATACAGAGATGAAGTCTTCTTTCAAGCCATATACTATGAAAAAATACCTTTCAGATGCAGAAAATGCCATGAACATGGCCACCTAATCCGGGAATGTCCCATGCACAAGCCTGTAGAGAAGGCCAAGGATCCCCCAAGCAAAAATCAGGATGGTTTCGTTCGACCCACAGGCAGACACCGCAATAACAGAAGAAACCAACCAAAGACAGGAAACATCAACAAAAGGTCTATGAATGCCTTTGAGGTGCTTGGAGAGGAAACTAAAGCAGAGGAGGATACCCAAACACTGACAGCGAGGCAGGACATCCTGGAAAAGAATGATCAAAACAACCAAATGCCAACTCCAATCTCGATTGATGATTTTTTCCGAGAACCAGGATTGAGGAAAGACATGGAAGGGGATGAGGAAATGACATTGAGCAAAGTGGGCAGAGAGGATCAGGACCTAAATGATAGTCTAGAACAAGAAGGAATGGACCTTAACACCATAGTTGAGCAATGAAAACAAAAAGGGGTGGAGCACATTCCATAGGAAGAGATTGACAAAGTCAACTTCCTCTTTCTATCAATGCAGGATGTAGCCCTGAGAGGGCAGAAAAGGGGTCTGGGCGCAACAAAAGGACTGGGCATCAAGGCACAAAACCTACACCAAACTCACTCTAATGCAAAACATAAAAACAAATGGGGCAGAAGAACAAACGATGAGGCACTACATGAGCTCAGCCAAATTCTCATCAACTCGGGCAAGATGAAGGTCCTTGAGGCTTTCCCTCTCTCCTCATAATTATAGTTTAACTATGAAGATACTCTCATGGAATGCAAGAGGGTTCAACAGCCAAAACAAACAACGATTATTGAAAAAGAAAGTCACACAGGAAAATCCGGACATTGTTTTCCTGCAGGAAACCAAATGTTCTAGGCTAAAGCTGGAAGGCATAGGTAGAAGACTGGGAAAGAGAATGGAGCACTTGGACGTAGAGGGTAATGGGCTGGAAGGGGGCTTAGCCATCTTCTAGAACCCCCACTCCCTAATCCTCCTTAACGCCGAGGCCTCCAGATCCTACATTTCCATTTAAATGCAAATCCTGGGAGAAGTTGGCACTTACTTATTCACAAATGTCTACAGCCCCCAAAGGCTAGAGGATAAACTACAGCTACTGGACAACCTATCCAAGATGCAAAAAAGGCACTCTCATGCTAAGGCCATCTATGGAGGAGATTTCAACATGATTACCTCTCTGGAGGAAAAGAAGGGAGGACTTCGAACCTTAAACAAAGATGCAGAAGCCTTCATTTCTTTCATAAGAACGGCTAACCTGGTGGACATCCAACCAAAAAATGGCATTTTCACTTGGAATAATAAGAGAGGAGGAGATAGGCTTATCACATCTAGGCTTGATTGGTTTCTAATCTCGGATACCATTCTCCTTTAAGGAATCACAGTGGAACCTGAGATTATTCCATCTAGAGGATCGGATCATTGGCCCATCTCTTTACAAGCAACCAATCTAGGAACCCCAAAAAATAGACCCTTTCATTTTGAAAAATTCTGGCTCAGTCATCCAACTTTCACCACCAACATCCAACTTTGGTGGAACGAGCATCTGGACATTAGGGGAACCAAAATGTTTCGGCTTCAAGCTAGACTGAGGCACATTAGAGCAAAGTTTCGAATTTAGAACCAAGAGGTCTTTGGCAACATCTTTGAGGACAAGCAAGCCCTGGAGGATCATATGAATCTAATACGTAACAACTAGATCAAGGGGGACATATCTCAAAACTCCATTAACATGGAGCGTGAACTCCTGCAAAAATGGAACGATAGATGCAATCAGGAAGAAACTTTATGGAGACAAAAATCCCATATTCAATGGTTGAACGAAGGGGAGAAAAATACCAAATTTTTCTATCGCTCAGCCATGGATTACAGAGGCACTAATAAAATAACCAAGCTTAAGGATGAACAAGGAACCCCCTTTCAATCTCATCAAGAGATTGCTTCTATCCTCGGGAACCACTTCATTCTTATTGCCACAGAACCAGACATCAACGGACAAGAGGCAATCAATACAGTCATTACCTCTATTCCCAAGCTAATCATAGAGGAACATAACAAGTCCTTAGACCGCCCGGTCACCCTCCTAGAGGCAGAAGAGGTAGTCAAAGATATGGCCAATGGCAAAGCGCCGAGACCAGATGGATTCACCATTGATTTCTTCAAAGCTTGTTGGGACATAGTGAAGCAGGACATTTGGGCGGTGGTCGAGGACTCTAGAAGATCCTCCTCCATACTCAAATCCTTAAACTCCACTTTTATTGCCCTCATCCCCAAGGAAGAGGCTGTCTGCACCCCTTCTAAATTTCAACCTATAGCCTTTTGTAATGTGTTGTACAAGATCATCTCCAAAGTCATGGCCAATGGGTAAAAGCCTATTCTCCCTTTGATCATCTCAGAAGAGTAGTTGAGATATGTGGAAGGGAGGCAAATCATGGACAATGTTTTATTAGCACAGGAAATTATCCACACCCTTCAGTCTCAGAAAAATGTTGGAATGATCATTCAACTAGACCTCTCAAAAGCATATGATAAGGTTAGTTGAACTTATCTTGAATCAATTTTGAAAGCTTTTGGGTTTTCCCAGCGTTGGATCAGATGGATTTTAGCCATGGTAAAATCTCCCAGCTTCTCTATTTTGGTCAATGGAGCCCCTTCGGACCCCTTCTTCCCTTTCGGAGGCATTCGTCAAGGAGATCCCATCTCCCCTTTCCTTTTTTTTATCTTAATGGAAGGTCTAAGTCATATCATCAAATTGGCTAAGGATAGGAATATCATCAAAGGTCTTCAACCCCTGATTCACTCTCCTACAACCACCCATCAGCAATTCGTGGATGATACTATGCTGCATGGCACCCCTACTGCTAAGGAGGCCCAAGGTTTCAAAGCCATTTTGAACCTGTTCAGCCAAGCTTCTAGTATGGATCTTAACTTGGATAAATCTTCTGTTTTTTTCTTCCATATGCACTTAGCGGTCTAAAAGCACCTCACTAATATCCTAGGTTTCAAGAGGCGCAACCTTCCTTCTAAATATCTTGGCATTCTTCTCACTGGCAAGCCTTGGAAAAAACTCCACTGGGAGCATTTGCTTTCCAAGTTAGAGGACAAGGGGAATTACTGGACCAATAGAGTTCTGAATTTTGCAGGAAGACTTGTATGACTAAGTCGGTTGTGCAAGCCATTCCTCTTTACATGCTCTCTATCCTCCCAGCTCGAAAAATGGTTTTACATAAAATTAGGAATATTCAAAGAGCCTTTCTCTGGTCGGGAAAAGCAGATAAACACAAGTGGGAACTTGTAGCCTGGCCTAAATTATGCAAGCCCAAAATCCTCAGGGGCTTAGGGCTGCAAGACCCAGATACTATCAACAAAGCTTATGGAGCTAAGCTTTGGTGGTGATGGCTCAATGAACCCCATACACCTTGGGAAAAATTATGGAAGGCCAAATATGCCGAAACATGGAGATCGGAGGACCTGATCAGAATGATAGATGCCCCTGAAGGTTCCCCTATTTGGAATCTGGCCAAAGCTAACAGCCACCTCATTCAGAACCACTACTTCTGGGAAATTCAAAATGGCAACAAGGCTTTATTCTGGGAGGATGCATGGCAACAGCGGCCTAAACTAGAAAACCCCAACTATCTTGCCCTATAGAGATGGTTTCAAGCAACGGGAAAGACACTAGTCCATCAATATTGACCTGATATCAACGAGAACCAGCACTAGAGGAAATGGAACCTAGAGCCTCTCCCCCCGGAGGAAGACATGATAGACCTCCTCAGCAACCTAAACTCTGATTTGAATAAGAGAATGATCCTATCCACTCAGGAGGAGGATCAACTCAGGTGGGGAAAACTCGATGGAGGAACTTTCAACCTTAAGGAAGCCAGAATTTATCTCGAGCACCAGAACCTCAAAGACAAAGTAGCTGGGTACCCAAATGTATGGAACAATGCTCTTTGGCCAAAGATAAAATCTTTTCTTTGGCTTCTCATGCATCACAAAATCCTTACCTGGGAGAATTTAGTGAAAAGAAGTTTCATTGGGCCTTCCAGATGCCCCCTATGTGAAAAGGATGAGGAAATGATGAACCATCTCCTTAATGACTGTGACTGGACCAATAATTTGTGGGAATGGATGAAAGGAATTTTCAAACAAACAGACAGACACAAAGATTCTATTCAAGACTCCATTGCAAATTAGCGCACAAAATATTCCAGTTGTAATGTGGTTAACGCCCTTTGGAGGCTTTGCCCCGGTTTTATAGTCTGGAACACTTGGAAAGAGAGGAACAGATGAATCTTTCAAAAAGAAGTCAAGTAGCTCGAAACCATCAAAACAATCAGTATGCACAGTTTAAAAGAGACTGCCCTTACCAACTACAAAGCGGAACATGACAAGACACTCACTCCCAATGACTCTTGCATCCTACTATTGTTTGGCAGGAATGGTCTAATAAGTCACAAGGCTCAAGATGACCAACTTCAACCTGCTCCCGTTCCTTCGGCCTGGCTGCCCCCCACCCCGAAATTCTGCAAATTAAATTTCGACGGGGCCTCTAGGGGCAACCCTAGCCCTACAGGGCTTGGAGGCGTCGTCTGAAATGACAAAAGTGAAATCTTCCACATTTACTGTAGAGCACTTAGGGAGGCTACCAACAATGAAGCAGAATTCGCAGCCTTGGAACAGGGGCTACAAATCCTCATCCAGCTGGGCAAAGGCTCTGTTATAGTGGAAGGTGACTCCCTCTTGGCCATCACTACGCTGAAGAGATTGTACAATGAAACTAGACCAAAGAAAGTTACAAAGCACTGGGGATTAGCCATGGTTACAGCGATCATTGCGAGACATCTCTCCTCCCTCAGCAGTATTGTTCCACAGGAAGTCGGGAAGAAAGCAAATGTCTTAGCAGATTGCCTTTCCAACCACGCGGTCGATCATCCAATGGAGATCACTGGCACCTGTTGGCAAAATGTCACAGAAAACAAGCTTCAGGATCAGTGCACTCTCATCTCGAGGCAAGATCTTACTGGAACATCAAGAGTGGAAGAAGGGCTGCAGGTTACGGCTCAATAGTTACCTATGAGAATTAACAACATACTTAACACCAAACGAAGGTACTACGAGTGACAGGCCCATGGAGTACCTGCGGAAGGATGGGAAATCATCCACAAGGACAAAGTGCATCGGACGGGGAGGACAATCAACAAAAAATATGATTGGCGTCGTTAGCAAGATGCAGGGAAGGACACATGGCTTTCGACCAATAGCCTCAAGCATGGCAGAGTTAAGGCTCTGGATCGGCATCATGAGCAAGAGGTGGGAAACCGTAATGGTAGTTATTATGGCAGGAACAGCATATCTCCGACGGTGAAGTGGTAGATCTCAAGCCAGACCTTCCCACCCTCAGCTATATCTAAGGCACCCAGCCAGGTGATTAGGACACTGCTTTCTCTTGGCTCGTTTCTTAACAATTGCAGTGCTGCTAGGATTTTCATTGTCTCCTCGACCTGCAATAACATTATGGCGCGTGAGGGTAGTCAGAATGCTTCCGCTAACTGGGACCTGCAGAAATCCCATGAGGCTTATGAGACCCGAACCACTCAGAAAGAAAAATGCAAAATCGAAGAGCTTGAAGTTGCGGTTACAGAGGAGGAAGAACATTTGGATGTTCAGGCTCTAGAGATGGAAATGGACTGGCTATCTGATCCAGGCACAACGACTACCAGAGCCACACAATTTGTTCAAACCCAAGGAGAAATGTGGCGAATGAAGACCATGTTGGCCAAAGTGCTCAGCATGCAGGCTGAAGATATCAAGAGAGCTCACCAGGCCATCTCCCTCGTTTCTACAGAGAATTCAGCTAAGCTAGATGCCATGGAGTTCAATTTCAGTGCCCTGACTCAGGAAGTCAGAATCCTTTCGCAAAAGCTGGGTGTCCTCATCAATCTCCTCAGGCTCTCCATCCGTCAGGGAACCAATGTTGCGGTGGAAGTCCCGGCGGAGGTAACTGACACCAGCCAGGTGATGCGCCCCACGCCTCAAAGGATTCCGTAGCCCGAGTTCATGACTGCAACGGCTGGCCCAAGTGCACCCAGAACTATGTGATTTTGAAGCTGGAATGGCTTCTCAGTTTCTTGTTTCTCTCTTTTTTGTATCTCTTTGTTGTAGTTGTGGAGGTCCTCTAGGCCCTCTTTCTGTTTGGAACTACTGTCAAGCAGCCCGAGGTGGTGGTTTTTTCTGGTTTAGTTCCCTTGGTAAGCAGCCCTGCATGGTTAGCCTCGGGGTCCGTAGATGCAGGTTTAGTTGCGTATAGTCATTTTGAGCATGTGCTAATGAATTTGCTTTGTATGTGCGTACAAACCTTTTGTATCCTATGTATTTTTATGAATTAATATGAAACTGCTGATTCACACAAAAAATTAGGAATAAAATTGTAATTTCACTTCACAAGATAGGTTGTATGAGTTAACTAAGTTAATATGGCTTAGTTGGCTTAGTTAATTCGATTTGAGGGTCTAACTTGAGTCATGTAGAGTGTCTCCTACATTATAGGATCCCTGGTTGAATTTATTTTGAGTTGTAACTAATTAATTCAGTTTAACTAAGTTAAAGTAAGTTATACTAGTTGCAACTAATGGAAGAACTAGTAGGAGGTTAGACAGTGGGGTGTTGCTTCTTGTGTTCAACCAGTTAGCTGATGATTCACTCATAAATCACTCATGCATGTCAAATATGAAAGTTACCTAATTGAGATTGGAGTTCAGGGAGAGTGTACTATCAGTTATATAATCATATGAATTGTACATGTGGTGCATGCAGTCAGAGGAAGCCCTATGAGGATTGTGCAATTCCAATTGAGGAATTTACCTAATTAATAGGGGCTAATTCCCAAGGAAACATCACAATGAAATAGGGACTTGGGAAAGCCAACATTTGGTTAACTATTGGCTTGGGCTTGTCTAGGAAGTTGGGCTTGTCTAGGAAGCTGTGAGACAGATAGAGATAGTGCAAAGGTTACTCGGGCTTGAGCAAAGCATTGTAATCTTCTCATATTTTCTAACTAATGCAACATAAATATAACAGGGTTTTTTAGTTGTGGCTTTCCCTAGGAAATCATTATGTAATATGTTGATTGAATTCTTTCTCTTGTATGCTTTGTGATTTTGTGATCATTTTATTGTTTCTGCTGATGAGTAAAGTAGATTCAAGTCTATTGTTTTAGCACATTACAATTAGCAGTTTGAATCTAAAAGGGATTTCTATAATGGTGATTCACTCAAAACCCTGTAGTACAAATTTTAAATTTTATTGTTTATTTTACTAATAAAATAAATTACAATTTCTATTAAGGTTTAATTAAAAGAGAGATCATTTGCAAGAGCAACTAAATATTTTAGATCCATAGAAAGATAATAATTTGAAAGTTATGGTGATTCACTCAAAACCCTGGATAGCAAAAAAAATTAAATTTCACTGTTAAATTTGATTACAATTTCTATTAGATTTATTCACAATTCATAATATAAAAAATAATTAAAAAAAACCCTACATACTAGAAAATTTACTATTGATTTTACTAGTAAAAAAATTTACAATCTCTATTCCTATTTCCATTTAATTAAAATTCAAAAAAATAACAAAAAAAAAAATCAATACTTACCTTAAACCATTGCTTCTTCCTACAAAATTTCACCTTAGGGTTTAACTTCTTCTACCACTCCACAATTAGGGTTTTTTCATTTAAGGCATTTTAGATCTAATGGATTTGTGTACCTACTATATATAGAGCATTTGACATGTAACGTAGGGGGATCACTTATTGAATTAGATCCAAACCATGTCTGCCCTAACCATTTTTTTTAAAGGATACATAACATAGTTACCAATCAAACGAGAAAATAAACTGGTACCCGTTTTTTTGAGGTAGAAAAAACTCACCCGATTTTGAAAAGTGGTGATGCCAGAATACACTTTTTTTTTAACATATTTTTAGCACTTTAAATTTTCTTATGTATTAAGTATGAACATTTTTTTTAAAACGTTAGTGATTTTCATCTTTATTTTGAAAAGTGTTGATACAGCATCAACACATTATTTTAAAGAGTTTATTTTTAACACTTTATTTTTTTTATGTAGCAAGTACGAACACCTTTTTTAAATGTTAGTGATTTTCATCTTGATTTTGAAAACGGTTGATGCAGCATCAACCGTTTTTGTTTAGAGGGCTTATTTTTTACACTTTAAATTTTCTAATGTATTAAGTGTAGAATTTTTTTTAAATGTTTGTGATTTTCATATTGGTCAAAAAAAAAAAAACATGACAAAAAAACTCAAATAATAAAAAAATATTTAAAAAAAAACACCATAAAAAAATAAAAATTAAACATAATTAAATTGTAAAAATTAAAAATTAAAAATTAAAAAAATAAATTAAAAAGGGAATTTCAAAAAAGCATGAAATTTAAAGAAAATTTTGAATATCAATTAAAAAAAATACATCCATAACATTAATTTAAGTTAAAAAAAAAAACAAAACAAAACAAAAAACAAAAAAACAAAACCACATAATAATATTTAAACAAAAAAAATAAACAAAATCTAAAAAAAATATATATATATATATATATATATATAAATAAAAATTAAAAAATAATAATAATTGAAAAATTAAAAATACAAAACATTAAAAATAAAATTAAAAACAAAAAAATATTTAAATTAAAAAACACAAAAAAAAACAAATCAAAGCTAATTAAACAAAAAAAACTAAACAAAATCTAAAAAAAATATTATATATATATATATATATATATATATATATATATATAATAAAAAAAAAAACAAACAAAAAACAACCATAAAAATTGAAAAAAAAAAATTTGAAAAATTAAAAATAGAAAACACTAAAAAAAAAATTAAAAACAAAAAAAAAAATATTTAAATTAAAATACACAAAAAAAAACAAAACAAAACAAACAAACAAATCAAAGCCAAACAAATAAAATAAAATAAAATAATTATAAAAAAATGAAAATGAAAAACAAAAGTTAAAATATTCCCTTCCCGCGCCCATGGCCAACCCCGAGGGTGCCCAGAAAATGTTTTTTTATTTATTTATTTTATTTTTTATTAACTTTTTATTATTTTTTTTTTTTATATTATAACTTTTGTTATTGAATTGAGACTTCTGTGATCCATATCAATTTGTTGAGGAATCTTCGGCGAAAATCACATAGAAAAACTTTTGTCGACGCGTTTCGAACCAGCCAGTGTGGTTCATCGTCAGGACAAGTTGAATGAGCAGATCTTACTAAGCACATTAAATAGATAGGGCAGAGAATCCCATGACTTAACGGTTAACAACCAACAGCTAGAATTGACTGGATAATGGCTAGATTGACTCAGATAAAGGGTCAATTAATATTTATATATATAGTTTTTATTTTTATTTTTTTTGGGATAACGGCTAAATTGACTCAGATAAAGGGTCAATTAATATTACTAGCAATTGTCCCAAAAGGTTCAAAGAGAAGCCGATATGATTATTAATTTGGAATTGTAAAATTTAGTAGAAAATATTGCAGAGGGAAATCCCATGATATTACAGAATGAAATCCCATCCTATTACAAGTAAAACTGAGAAATTTCATATACCACAATACAAGTAAAACTGAAACCAATCTTGTAGAGTGAAATCCCATCATATTACAAAATGAAATCTCATTATATAGGATTTATTAGGGTTATTACAGAGAAAATTAGCATAAGTGGAGAGCTGATTCAGAAGGTATGACATGGACTCTATAGAGTGAATCCCCTAATCTTGTAGAGTGAATCCCATCATATTACAGAATGAAATATAAGTCTAAAGGATTTATTAGAGACATTACAAAGAACGTTATCACAGTGGAGAGCTGCTTCACAAGGCAGGACATGGATTCTGCTTATTCACCACAGAAACTCTTATTGTTGAAGATGAGAAGCAGCGCAAAAGTAAGTCATTCCACAACTACTACAAACTTACAACAATATTAACATCCTGCAAATATTCTCATCTATGAGGAGCTTTGGGGGCCTATAGATTACAAGAGAATAGCAGAAATTCTTCACTAAACATGTTAGTAGCGTACTGATCATCTTGGTGGTTGGAGACAGAACTGGTGTTGAAGCTCTCTTTCCTCACAAACCCAGCAGGGGATTTCTTGTCATAATTCTGAGTACAAAATTTGACTGTCATTTTCTGCATCTTTCTATTTATATACATTGTTTGAACTCCTGTACAAAATTTCCCACAGAAGAGAAACAAAAGATATTACAATCATATTGTAAGAGAAATGATCTAGCTACTAAAAAATGAAAACCAACATGAAATGATGATTCAAGCACTACAAAGCTAAATCCTAGTTTTCAAAATACATTCTGTATTAACTACATGTGGGCATCAGACTGTCCTTGTACAGTGACTTAAGCTATTTGGCTAGCAAGAAATGAAAAGAATTCAAAACAAAGATGTGATTACTAATCAAGTTTGACACAAGAATAGATATGCATATTAAGGGACACAGCCACCCTTAAAGGAAAAGAAACAAATAATACTAAGATCCCCAGATATATATATATATAACAATAGTGTGGAGTTATTTCAACGAGGCTTGTCAAGGTAATCCCAGCTGTTGTGGATCATGAGGCATTACTTTAAGAGACAATTACGAGATCAGTTTCAAAGCAGAGTTGTAGGAGATGGATCAAACAACAGAGCAGAACTTTATGCTTTTTGGTAGATTCTGAAAATAGCAATAGAGAAAGGTTTAAATTGTCTACATGTGATAAGAGATTCCAAACACATTGCAGAGAGGTCAAATGGAAATTTCAATCAGGAAAATTTGCAGCTGGCCCATCATTGGACGGAATCAGAGAAGCAAGGAAAAATACCATGTCATTATCTTTTCAGCATGTCTGCAAGGGATAAATATTAAGGCTGATATATTGTCCAAGTAAGCATTGAGGATGCAGAGCAGAAGGATGGAGATGATTGAATACCCCATCTAGACCTTCTCATTCAATCTATTTCTAATCAAGCTATTATAGTAATGACATTTTGGATGGTTGTTTTGGAAGCAGTGTGTTGTAAAATTTCCATGATTAAGAAACTGATCGTAAGTAGTTTTCTTTGGTGTCTTGAAAAACCTGGAGGATTGCATTAGGTGAAGGATTTTGAAATTTCTTAAGAGTTCATGTATGGCACAACACACACACACATATATATGAGAGCACTAGATTTATCAGAGGGTTGGTGGATGGGAGATTGTTGAAGAAGCTATGGTCTCTTTCCCAATTTCCCTGTGATCCCAGTTTCTATGGGAAAACTCTCAACATCCAATAAAGGTTGCCAACTACACCCAAGGGAATCAAGTTTTTCTTAAACTCTCAATGAAATTTTGTTTTTTCCTTCTAGCAGAACCCTTTCATTCAGATGTGCTTTTGCATGCTGCAATCTAGAAAAACTTGTTGTCACTTTCATTGTGCCAAAACATGAAGAGTGTAAGTTTCAGACAATAATCTAAAAAGATTTTGCAAACAATTTTTGTCATGTTTATCAAGCCAAAGCATGAAGACTCTAAGCTTCAGAGAAAATTGCATCTTTCAAATTAAACAACATAACATTACAAAACATGCAAGTCCAGAACATAATTTTTTTTAAACTCACAAAACTAATTTCATTACTAATAATTGGGCAAAAGTTAAAACATTGCTTCCTGGAAGAGGGCACATATAGATATATATTAAAGAAAGGGTTGACACGAAAATAAAACACAAATCTTTGTTCTTAAAGTAGTCTTAAGCATGGAATACAATTCAAATTATTTTTTCTGGCTGACTACCGACCCTAAAGAGAGGGGAATTAGTTTAAAAACATTTTGCCTGCTGGAAACCACATTGAGCTAGCACAGAATCCAAATACCAATTAACTCATAAAGTCACATTTAACTTCAGATACAAGGCATCGCACTAGATATATGGAAGCTTATGTAACATAAACTACACATAATGATTTGATCTTAGAGAAAAGCACAACTCAGCAAAACATAGTATGTAATTGTACCACAGCCAAGGAATTGTGCAGATTGAGCTCCTCCTCAGTCGCTTTTCGTAGCTCACTGATTGATGATTTATCATCGTCATCATCTGCGCAATCCTCTGCCATCTTGTACCTATATGCAACCCATGAAAGCATCCATTTAGACAGACATTTATATTCAATACAAATCTATGGCTTGGTGTATAAAGAAAGAAAAGTCAACAACTAGAGTCGTGTTTCTTGTATTTCTTTACATTCATCAATTTGTGTCATTCAAAATTGGTGTGGTCATGTATTTCTTTACATTCATCACACTGAACTTGCCATCTAATGCCAAGCACACTATATTCAAGCTATTACCTTAAATCTTTTTTTGAGATAAGAATTAGGTTCAAAATAAGCTCATGGGTTAGATTGAATGGCTGAGTGCTTTCAACTTACAAGTTGGTGGTCTCAGGATCAAGTCCATGCGCTGGCTGTCTTTGTTAATATTAATATTGTGGACCTCACTCAATGTTCCTGAGCGGTTAGATTTCCCAAACTGCAATTGACCAGAATACCCTAAATACCATCCTCGGAATCAAGGAATTGTCCCGTGGATTTCGTGGGATATGCATTTCATTGAAAGGACAAAAAGGAAACCAAGTTCAAAACCCCTCAACGATATGGTACCACATTCATGCCATCGACATTGTTAATTACCTTATCTGTGACTGCTTTTAATCCTGGATTGCAAGAGATAAGTCTATTAATTTGGATTGCAGACATACTGTTGAATTATATATGAGCTAACAGATTTAAGATTTTTGTGGGAACAGTTGTTAGAGTGTAGATTTTTCAGACAATTTTCTACATTATTCATCTTTCAAAAAAGTATCCTTTATTTTGTATTCCTATTTAGACTAAATAACAGAGTCACCCTACAAAGTTTCAGCATTAACAACCTTCTCCACACCTCTCGTGGACGATGTAGCAACAATATCCCTTCATTATTCTGTATCCATATTTAAAGAAAAACAGAGTTACCTTACAACGTTTCAGCATTGACCATTCTCCATACAACTGTTAGATGATACGACAGCAACATCCCTTCTACTTTTTTGTATCATATGACCATTCTCCATACAACTCTTAGATGATATGACAGCAACATCCCTTCCACTTTTTTGTATCATATCTTGTCTGTGCTGTTACTTATATGGCCCAATCGAAATGTTCTGATAACTAATATTCTAGAGTGAATATGACTCGGAGATTTAGCTTGCCTTAATTGATACTTTTACTTGGAATGGGAATTATCTAGCGGGCATCCATGCCATTTCCTTACTGTTCCCTTTATCTGGCTGAATTTCATGTAACCATATATAAAGTTCCATGTTAAACTACCTATATGCACAGGGCATGCACAAAACATGTTGTTAAAGGAAATTCATGGTGCACAAGTTATGTTGTTGAAGGAAGTTCTTAGCTCTGAAGTACAATAACTCCAAATAAAATGAAAATGAAAGTGACAGCATTTTTTTGGTATGCCAGAGCAATTTGTCTTTTGATCTGTATGCCAGCCATTTTCCTTCTGTATAATTAATCATTCAAATAATCTGTAAACATGGATCCTCAGAATAAAAAGCTAATATAGGCAATAAAATCAACGAGGCTGGGCCATAATGAGTGAAACACTTCCAGACTTTCAAAAAGTGCTTGCAGCAAACGTAATTTCCTCTTGAATTTAACCTCCAACATACAGTCCAGCCTGTTTTGCTCCAATTTTTCCTATTAAATATGGGTATACAAAGCTGGTTTGTGGTAGGAATAAGGTTAGCTTAATATAAGTTAAATTTTCATGCACAATTAACAGCTGCAGCCTGCATTAAGCTCTTTCAGATGAAAAATCATTTTATTGAATGTCAGAACGTGAACAGGCTGTGAGCTAACATTCCTAGATCTTATAAAGAGACAATTGTCAATTTACCTAGACATGCATTTTAGGTCTATGAAAGAGATAAGCATTAATTTATACTAAGGCCTGCAAGCTAACCTTTTCAAATCAGCCTTAAGGAGATGAACATGAATTTTTAATGAATTTATCAATAAATCGGAGAATAAGTATAGCAGTTGGAATTGCCTAGGACTATCGCGTGTGTGTATATATATATATATATATAAGCTATTAAATTTTTTTTTATCAATAAATTGGGGAATAAGTATACCAGTTGGAATTGCCTAGGACTATGAACAAAATTGGTCCAAAAACCATGGACAGGAACAATAGAAACAAACACAGGCACGCCATTTGTGCTTGAGAAATCAGAGAACCTATTTTTGAGAGCACTAACCTACAATGTAAAAAGAAGAATTCTGAGAACCTGGGAACCTGGGCGAGCAATTTCTGAACCTGGAAACAGCTCTGTACCTGCCATTGGAAAACCCAGAAGAGAACACTAAGAAAACATTGGAATAAAATTAAAATGTTAGAAGCAAAATGAGAGAGAATGGGATCAGGAAACCCATTTTTGAGAGGACTAACCTGAAAATTGAGAGCAGGAACAATTTCTGAACAGTAAACGGAGGTGTAAACAGTGTGTACTTGAGCAACAGAGGGCTAGGTAGTGCACAACAGATAACACAGTAAAAGTTGGACACATTATTGCAGCAGTAAGTGGAAAAGCACAAAAACATTATTGCAGAGGGCGTGGAAAAAGCATGAAGAGCAGAAAGCGGATGGATATGGAAGAAGAGCAGGAAACGGTCTCCGAAATTGAAGATCAGACTGAAACTTGTTGTTGAACGCGGCATTCTTTGTTCCGTCAAGCGCGGGCGCATCGTCCAGCTATGCCAAGGCTCTGTGAGTGAGGCGGCATCCATGAATACCTCCGCCCCTTCATACATCTTGAGACTTGCATAACAGACAAGCAATCGTTCATATGGCATACATCGTGAGGCTTGCACAGGAGACAAATAATCGTTCACATGGCATACATCCTGAGGCTTGCATGGGAGATAAACAATGGTTCATATAGCATACATCTTGAGGCTCGCATAATAGAAAAATAAGCGTCCACATGGCATACATCCTAAGGCTCACATGGCAAAAAAATAACCTTTCACATGGCATACATGCCCAGTCCGCCAGGTGTCAGCGTCACAAGCAACCGTTCATATGGCATACATCGTGAGGCTTGCACGGGAGACAAATAATCGTTCACATGGCATACATCCTGAGGCTTGCATGGGAGATAAACAATGGTTCATATAGCATACATCTTGAGGCTCGCATAATAGACAAATAATCGTCCACATGGCATACATCCTAAGGCTCACATGGCAAACAAATAACCTTTCACATGGCATACATGCCCACTCCGCCAGGTGTCAGCGTCAGAAAGAAAAGTCAACAACCAGAGTCGTGTTTCTTGTATTTCTTTACATTCATCAATTTGTGTCATTCAAAATTGGTGTGGTCATGTATTTCTTTACATTCATCACACTGAACTTGCCATCTGATGCCAAGCACACTGTATTCAAGCTATTACCTTAAATCTTTTTTTGAGATAAGAATTAGGTTCAAAATAAGCTCATGGGTTAGATTGAATGGCTGAGTGCTTTCAACTTACAAGTTGGTGGTCTCAGGATCAAGTCCCTGGGCTGGCTGCCTTTGTTAATATTAATATTGTGGACCTCACTCAATGTTCCTGAGTGGTTAGATTGCCCAAACTGCAATTGACCAGAATACCCTAAATACCATCCTCGGAATAAAGGAATTGGCCCGTGGATTTCGTGGGATATGCATTCCATTGAAATGACAAAAAGGAAACCAGGTTCAAAACCCCTCAATGATATGGTACCACATTCATGCCATCGACATTGTTAATTACCTTATCTGTGACTGCTTTTAATCCTGGATTGCAAGAGATAAGTCTATTAATTTGGATTGCAGACATACTGCTGAATTATATATGAGCTAACAGATTTAAGATTTTTGTGGGAACAGTTGTTAGAGTGTAGATTTTTCAGACAATTTTCTACAGTATTCATCTTTCAAAAAAGTATCCTTTATTCTGTATTCCTATTTAGACTAAATAACAGAGTCACCCTACAAAGTTTCAGCGTTAACAACCTTCTCCACACCTCTCGTGGACGATGTAGCAACAATATCTCTTCATTATTTTGTATCCATATTTAAAGAAAAACAGAGTTACCTTACAAAGTTTCAGCATTGACCATTCTCCATACAACTGTTAGATGATATGACAGCAACATCCCTAGTTTCAATCCCACTTCTTCACCCCCGTGAGCATCACCCGATGCAATGAGTGCTAAGTGAACTATTCAAAAATCATGAGAAATTAGTCACTTACGACTACCTCTCATGGAAATGGTCATACGTGAAATGACTTACTTAACGCAGTTGAATCCCAAAATGATATCTAATATAATGCACTGCATAAACCCCCTAATACTTAAATCCCTTCTGCTTTTTTGTATCATATGACCATTCTCCATACAACTGTTAGATGATATGACAGCAACATCCCTTCCACTTTTTTGTATCATATCTTGTATGTGTTGTTACTTATATGGCCCAATCGAAATGTTCTGATAACTAATATTCCAGAGTGAATATGACTGGGAGATTTAGCTTGCCTTAATTGATACTTTTACTTGGAATGGGAATTATCTAGCGGGCATCCATGCCATTTCCTTACTGTTCCCTTTATCTGGTTGAATTTCATGTAACCATATATAAAGTTCCATGTTAAACCACCTATCTGCACAGGGCATGCACAAGGCATGTTGTTGAAGGAAAGTCATGGTGCACAAGTTATGTTGTTGAAGGAAGTTCTTAGCTCTGAAGTACAATAACTCCAAATAAAATGAAAATGAAAGTGACAGCATTTTTTTGGTATTCTAGAGCAATTTGTCTTTTGATCTGTATGCCAGCCATTTGCCTTCTGTATAATTAATCATTCAAATAATCTGTAAACATGGATCCTCAGAATAAAAAGCTAATATAGGCAATAAAATCAACGAGGCTGGGTGTTGAGCTAATTTGTGAATCTAAATTAACACAATTATTTTTTATCAATCCGGGTTGTTTATGCTTTGAGGCAAGTTCACTATATGTGAAGATTAGATGTAATCAAACCTTGAAATATAAGTTATTCAAAAGCTAAACGTAATACATTCTATAACTCTAATTCAATCAACTTAAAAAGAGAAAAACATTGAAAGGGTTCTTGACCTCAAGAAGTCCACCTTCACCTCAATTGTCACTTAATGAATCAGAGATTGAAACCAAAAGCTTAAGATGGATAAATTATTAATGAAAGAAGCTCTTAACTTAAGAGACACATAAGGTATTCCATCATAATTCATTCATCTCAATATCAAAATCTCAATGAAAAACTACTTGCATGCAAACAAAAGAAACTAGTTGTGATTCATCATTTTAGCAGAAGGGATGCCCAACTTCAACACATGTTTTTCCAACTCAATAAAGTGATGAATAAGCTATTAACTAATGAAATCAATCACTATGCATAAACCATAAAGCAAACTGAAATAAAGCTTTGAAAAACTAGTGCTACAATCAACCAGATTACAAGGAAATGAAACTAGTTAACAAGGAAGTGTACTTAGCTTGGAATGGGGGCCCTCCACCCTTGCCTTGCACACTTTGAGAGGTGATATCAGAAGCTTAAATTCAGTCACACATCCATAGCATTGAACAGCAAAATAATAATAACACAAGTCTTCAAATTAACTCCTCAATCCAAAGATGTCACAGCATAAAAGTATATCACAAAATCAATACATAAGCCATCAAAGTTTTGGCTTTAAATAAGAAGTCTCATGAACAAACTGATCTATATTCACTCAAACAAACCCATCTACTCTCATCCACCTATCTAAGTCGAATTCATTACTCCCATCCCAAGAAAGATGACCATTCCTATGAAATCTCAAAACTGCCCTATTTCTATGGGATTCCTGAATGACTAGTCATGGTTGACTAGCACCAAATGGGCCTAATAAAGCTTGTTCTGTTCGAACTAAGCATTGCTGGCTTAGTCCTAGTTCCCAAGCTGTTCATCCATGCATTCCATTCATGCCCAAGTGTCCTGCAACCATATCAACCATAGAGCTATTACGGGAATTTCTGAATCTGCCAATTTTGCACTAAAAACCAAATTTTCATAAAAACTTTAGAAATTGAAAAATTAAAATTAAATACCTGAATGGATATCAAATATACATCAAAATGGGATAAATGAAGGGAAAATGGATGGAAAATAGATGGATAAGTAAGTTTCTTTGAGCAAAAATAAGACCAAAACTAAGGCCCAACATCTCTCCCTTGCTTATCATCAATTATGTCCCCATGCTTGCTTGCTCCTCTTTGACCTCCGTCTCTCTGTATTAGATGTTGTACCTGTAGATGCTTCCTGTTGTGCTGCCCTGACCAAACAATCCAGACCTGTGTCATGTCTCTCCCTAAACAAAGCTGCTTTGACCTTTTGTTTTTCATACTTTGCCTGCCACATGTTCTTTTCCTTTAACCATTTAAATGCTTGCTTAGAAAGTAGATCATTTTTCCTTTTCAGCCTCCCCAATTCTTCATTTAATTTTTCATTTTCCTTAACCGATTTAGCATTATCTTTCTTATTTGCCTTGTTTTCTTCTTTTAATTGTTTCTCCAAGATTTTGTTAATTTCCAGTTGGTCAGTTAAATCCCTGATTCTTCCAAAATTGATTTCTCTCTCAAAATCTTGTATTGTTTTCATTAGTGATGCTGCTGCTGCATCATCATATGAAGAATCCTTCTCAAATACCTCTTGTGCAATATCATTTTCTTCTTGTTGTCTTGGGGAATATGTTTCTACTTCCTTGTCTAAATCAATGGGACTTTTATTCCTAAATCTTCTAGGAATAGACATAACAGATGTTTCATTTTCTTGCATGGCCATGCTATTCTGTTGTTTGGCTCTTGTTCTAGGATACAAGGGTGAGTTCATCAATCCTCTGTTTTCCTGCTCTGTTTTATCTTGTACCTCATTTACCTGTTCAATGAATTGATTTTTAGACATGAATTCTCGCCACACTATGCCATGTGATCTCACCTGATACTCAACTAGGATTTTGATTAATCCTTGGTGGTAAATCTGTCCTACTTTAGGTCTGTGTTCATGTTTGACTGTTTCAATCATTCTCAAAAGGCTCCTATATAGGAAATAAGGCAAATTAATCCTATCCTCCCCTTTTATATGCTGCAGAAGTCTGACATGATACAAGTCGGCCACGCTATATCCTCTATCACAAGTCAAAAACTTTTGGATAACCAAAACCAACTCACCCCATGGTTCATTAAACCATTCCCTGGGTATCCCTTTTGTTCTATCAAATGTCCCTTTCCTGTTCTTCTCAAGAAAGAAAGTCCAAGCTTTCTCCTTGAAGTACAGGCCTTTGTAATACTTCTCACCTATCATGGGTAGATCTAAAGCTTGGGAAAGATATTCCTGGGTTACAGGAATAATGACATCTCCCACCCATGTCTGGTCTTGACTGAAATTGTTTATAAAATCCCTGGTTATTTGTTCAAAGTGACCATCAAATTTTTGTAGGAAACTTATCATCCCCGCCTGGTAAAGTTTTTCTATAGTTTCCTTCCCCCAGCTCTCTATCTGAAATTTTGGCTCTACTCTGACTGACATTGCTTCTGTAAACCAATGAATAAATTCCTCTGTTGTTACTAATTTCATTTTGACACAAAAAAGATATAACTATTTGTTTGTTTTCAAAATGAAATTTTGAAAGCAAAGAAGCTTACCTTCCTCCTCTCAATCAACTTAATTCTGACCTCTGCTTGACTCTGTTCTCTATAACAGCACTGTTTTAGTTCCCTATTTAATGCAAACATACACCTGTATACCCCTGTTAATATGTTGCTCTCTGTTTTTTTTAAAACAAAAATACATATATAAACAATATCCATATATGCTCCTGGCCTTATTTCGTTGCCAAAATTCAAACCATTGTTTTACTGTATATATTCAACCAGGAAAATTGAGTAGTGCGCATGCATATGGCTCTCGGCCTCATCAAAAAAACATTCAAGATGCTCTCGGCCTAATCAAAAATTTTGCAAAAACGCTTTTGACTGATCACAAAATTTGGAAAATATGCATACGTCCTCATCACAAAAACAATTACCAAAAATACGCTCGGTTGCATCAAAAATATGGGCAAGAAGGCACTCGGCCTTAGCATGGAAGATTGAGGACTATACACATATGCTCGGCCTCACAAAAAAAAAGTGATAAAATAAGAAAACACGGTGCATTTGGCTAAGCAATCAAATTTTCTTTTGGCAAATCAAAATTTCACATGCATTATCCATTCAATCCTTAGGCATTTCAATCCCATGTTTTCGGTGCAAACAAAACAACAGTGCGCAGCAAGGGTTATGGACGCATGTCGTTTCATAACAGTTGACTGTTTGTTTTGACATTTGAACTGGCACACAATCAAAACAATGTATGGCAATAAACAAGCGCAGTGCGCAGTTTATAACATTCACATTTTAATACCCAATCACCGCCATTCAATATAACATGCCATAACAACTAAGTTTCGTGCCTCCTTTGTGTATTGTTTCCATTGTTAACACGGCATACCATAAAAATTCCTTATAACAATGTCAAATCCTAAACGTTTTAACCATGCATGCATTGTCATTTAAGGGAAGCGTGATCCACTAGTAGTGCATACCAAGATTCACGCAGCGAATCAACGGATTTGAGGCTATGTTTTCGGCTTACCTGTTATCAACGAGCGCTTTGAGGGATATCTGGCGCACCAAATCCTTGTTTCAACTTGTGCAATTGACTGGTGGCAGGGACAGGGCAATCGTAACCATTAATTCAGATAGTTCATGACCTTGACTTACTGTATGCCGAGCTTTAAACAACTAGCGCCTTACCTGATTAAATCCCGAAAATCTGCTATCCTTGAACGTGAAACCCGGGATGATTCCCTTTTTTAAATCCGCCCCAACTCAATTCACTCTTCTTTTTACTATGCTGCAGCCTCAAACACCATTGCTCTGAGCTATTTGGCAATGAAGATTATGGTTTAAACAGCGCAAGAGCTCAGTCGGTTCATGACCGTTTCAGGGTTGTACTGCGCTTTGTGTCCATTGGTGTTTACAATGCGTGGTTTACATGGCCGTCCTGTTTGACCAGTCGCCCGACTGTGTCATGAGGATGGCCGAATCATTGTTTTCATACGCATGACCCCTGCGCAGTATATTGTCCAATGACCATGAGTTGCCATGCCACCGTGTTAAGCTCGTACCTGTGTGCTGGCCGGTAGGTGTTTTTGGGGTTAGCGTTTTATTTATTGTGGTTGTTTTACCATTATGCCCACCGTTATGCGCTTGCAATGATATATAACCATTGCTTGTTTCGCAATGATTCACATGCAATGATATTTCAACCTCCCCGCCGTAACGTTTCAATTGTTGTTTTGCATGCGGCCGTCCACCATTTATATCATACCATTGTGTTATGAGCCTTCACTTATAACTGTATCATATACCATATGTTGTGCACCACTTATCATATGCGCGTTGGGTGATATAAATGATTTGAGTGCATTCACACATTTTGTTTTGAACCATGGTATATGTTGTATGATATAACTTTTGATTTCCATATAGCGCATGGGGTTTATTTGATTTGTATAACATAGCTTTATAATTTTAAAATGACCATTTGGGTCATATTTAAAATTATCACCATCACTAATGCTTTGAGTTGTATGTGCAGGTGGAAGGTTGTCCCAGTTTGGTCTTTCTAAGCTCTTAAAGAAAAATACTTTAGGAGTAATAGGGAATATGTATGGAAATGAAAGGGAATAGGAATATAGGATATGAATGATAATGAATATCCTCAGGTACTAATTTCAACTTAACAAAAACTAAAAGTTTCTAAGAAAAATTTGAATTTTTAAAGCACAAAATGACTATACATATACTCCCCTGGATGATGGTTGTACAAATGAGATGAAATCAATTGATCAGATGTTGTAGATGGATCAAAATGTAAACTTTATTGCTGCTCCTTGTTCTTCATGTTTTGGTTCTTGAATTGTTAATCAGGTCCCTCTGTAATGATTCGTTGTTTCAGGTCCCTTTCACTGTTTACAAAATATGCACATGTTGTGTTGACATTGGCAGGTCTTTCAGGTCCCTTGGCAATGATTTGTTATGTCAGGTCCCTCTGTTGACAATACAAGTTCTGTCTATACTTCAGCGTTCCAGCTAAAGAGATGATGTTTGCAACTTCAGCTGTCCAGTTAAAGAGCGAATGCAAGTCTCCCCCTTGTTGAAGATATGACTTGTCCTCAAGTCATTTGGTGGTGGAGAGTGCCTACATTAAATGTATCTGAGAACAATAAAACAAGTATAAGGAATTCATAGAGTCCAAGTTGCCCTGGTTTTCCCCTATGAATTCGTGCTTGCAAAGTGCCAGTTGCCTGGTTTTCACTTGCAAACAATTTATTTGTTTTTTTATGTTTTTGTTATGTTTTTTTTATTATTTTTTTTATTATTTTTTATTATTATTTTTTTGTATGTTTTTTTTTTTTTTTCGACTACTAGACTGGAAGATGGCTGATCCTGTGCCATGATTTCCAGTTCTGTATCTTCGATCAGTTGTTTCATAAATGCTTCTTTACTGATAGGCCTATTGTAAACTTTGAGCCTATGTCCATTCACTATAAATGAGGTGGAATCTTGGTCGATTGTCTTGATCCTGACTGCTCCATTGTCAAAGATTTCGTCAATTTCGTATGGGCCTAGCCAGTGTGTTGTGAACTTTGCTTTGAAGTCTTTGAATTTGGAATCGAAAAGCAATGCCCAGTCTCCCTTGTGAAATGTCTTTGTTTTCATATATCGGTCGTGCCACTTCATTCTTTATTGTTGCACCAATGTAGTATGTTCCATGGCTTGTTGACGATGCTCATCTAACTGATTCAGTTCCATGATTCGCTGTTGTTGTGCTTCTGTCAAGTCGAGTCCTAATTCAGCTGCTAGTTTGTATGTATGTATCTGAAACTCTATAGGCAGTAGGGCCTCTTTCCCATATACTAACTGGTATGGACTGAAACCAGTTGTAGTTTTCCATGTGATCCTGTAGGCCCATAGTGCATCTTTTAATTTTTCAGACCAGTCTTTTCTGTTCATCTGTACTGTTTTTATCATGATATTTTCTAGGACTTTATTCGTTGATTCAACCTGCCCATTTGCTTGTGGATGATATGGTGTAGATTTCCTGTGTTTGATCTTGTATTTCTCTGTTAGATCTCGTACCAGCTTTGATGTAAATTGTGTGCCCTGATCTGTTACAATTTGTCTAGGTACTCCATATCTGACAAAGATTTCTTCGAAAAGAAAGGTGACCACTGTATCTTCTGTTGCTCTGTTTACTGCTTTTGCTTCTGCCCATTTGGTTACATAGTCTGTACATACTAAGATGTACCTCTTCCCATTTGATGGTGGATTGATAGGTCCAACAAAGTCAAGTTCCCACTGCTCAAATGGTTCTATGAGAACCTATGGCTTCAACGGCATTTCATCCGATGTTATTGGTCGTCCTATTCTCTGGCAGTTGTCACATTGCTTGACATATTTCTTAGAATCTCTGAAGATGGATGGCCAGTAATAGCCGAGTTGCAGCAGCTTATATGCTGTTCGTTTATCTGCAAAATGGCCACCACATGGTTCATCGTGACATGCTCTTAGAATGTCTAATATTTCGTCTTCCCGTACACATTTTCTAATTATCAAGTCTGAACCAGTATAAAATAAATCACCATTTACCCAACTATATCTAGAGCTTGCTCTAACAATTTCGTATTTTTGATTTTTAGTGAATTGAGCTGGAAACGTTCCAGAAGATAAATAGTTTGCAATGTCGGCAAACCATGGTGTTTTGACTGTGATGGCAAACATATGTTCATCGGGAAAGTTATCTGCAACAGAATTTGGATCGTTGGGTGAGTCTATGCGGGACAGAAAGTCAGCCACTTGATTTTCTTTGCCTGGCCGATCTTGTATTGTGATATTAAATTCTTGCAATAACAGTAACCATCTTGTTATTCGTCCATTGGTGATGGGTTTATTCATCAAGTATTTGATTGTTGAATGATCAGTATGAATGAAAACTTGATATCCTGTTATATAGTGCCGGAATTTATTTACTGCATGTATAACGGCTAACATTTCTCTTTCTGTGACTGTGTAGTTCATTTCTGCAGGTGTTAGATTCTTGCTTATAAAGTATATTGCATAAGTGAACAAGTTCTCTTTCTGTCCAAGAGAGGCACCTATCATGGTATCGGATGCATCAGTTGATATATGAAATGGTAAAGACCAGTTGGGCCCACGAAGAATGGGGGCAACTGACAATTTCTCTTTCAGAATTTGAAATGCATTTTGACAATCATTTGTCCATTGAAATTCGATATCTTTTGCTAATAGTTTGAACAGAGGTTGGGCTATTTTACTAAAGTTTTCAATGAATCGTCTATAATAGCCTGCATAGCCTAAGAAACTTCTTACCTCTTTCTGTGTTGTAGGAGGCATTAAGTTTACTAGGACTTGGATTTTTGCTGGATCCACCTTTATTCCTGAAGCAGAAATATGGTGTCCCAGAACTATTCCTTCTGTCAACATCATATAGCATTTCTCATTGCTTAATGACAAATTTGTTTCAATGCATCGTTTCAAAACTTTCTCAAGGTTGTTTAAGCAATCATTATATGTGTTTCCGTAAACTGTGAAGTCATCCATATAGACCTCTACACTTTCATGAATTAGATCAGCAAATATTTCAAGTACTGCTCGTTGGAAAGTTGCAGGTGCATTGCATAGACCAAATGGCAAAACATTATATGCATATGTTCCCCATGGGCAAGTAAATGTTGTCTTGTCTTGGTCTTCTGTTGCTATTCTTATCTGGTTGTATCCGCTAAACCCATCTAAGAAGGAGAAAAATTTCTTCCCAGCTAATGAGTCTAACACTTGATCAATGAATGGTAGAGGAAAATGATCTTTTAGTATAGCTTTGTTTAGTTCCCGATAGTCCACACATACCCTCCACTTTCCATGTTTCTTTGGTACAATAACCAGTGGAGAAACCCATTGACTATCTGAAATAGGATAGATGAATCCAACTTTTAACCATTTTTGCAGTTCTTATTTCACTATTTCCTTCATCATGGGATTCATTCGTCTTTGAGGTTGTCTTACAGGTTTAAGTTGATCATCTGTATAGATGTGGTGGATACATGTGCTAGGATGGATTCCTTGCATATCAGTATAATCCCAGGCAAAAGCTTTTGAATATTTCTGTAATAATGCAATTACCTCTTGCTCTTGTGCTGATTGCAATTCGTTTCCAATGTTTAGATGTTTTCCAGGATGAACCTCAATTGTTTTGATTCTTGGCTTGGAGATTGTGTTTATAGGAAAGATGTCTATAAAATATTTCTGCAAAGTTTGAATTGTACAAGTTTCCTGAAAGCATTGATTCAAAAGGTTACTTGCAGCTTCATATTGAACTTTTCTAATCTGTTCTGAAATACTTGGTTCTGAAATGAAAAGATCCATTAAGTCTTCATTTTCTTCTTCTTCTCTAAAATCAAAGAATTGATTTATACTTAAAACTGATTTTGTTTGCTGTTTTTCTTGAGTTTCAAGTACTGATTCTAAAGAAGTAGATTGTGCAGGTGAATAAAGAGTTATGTGTTTCCTTTCATCTCCATGTGAAATAATCATGCTTCCATATCTGCATCCTATGAAGGCATCAGCGGTAGCTAACCATGGTCTGCCTAAGATTAGAGGATGTCCTCCCAAATTTGTCTTTGGTTGCAAGATCAGGAAGTCAACAGGATACTCCCATGAATCCAAAGAGACTATGATATCTTCTAATATTCCTTTAGGAACAACTTTAGATCTTTCTGCTAGTTCCAAGATTGTAGAAGTTGATCTAATTTTGTTTAAATGCAAAGTTTTCATTGTCTCCATTGTCATTACGTTTATAGCTGCTCCCAAGTCTATTAATGTGTTTGGTACTGAGAAATTATTTATTGATATAGTAACCATAGGGATACCAGGATCAATATATTTCTCTACTATAGTTTGTGTAGACATGAGGCTTGCTAATTTACCTATGACTTGGATTGTAGTAGGATCCTTTTTCTTTTTCTCTGATTTCCGAATGCACAATTCCTTTATTGTTTTAGCATATATTGGTATTTCTTTAATTGCCTTCAACAAAGGAATTTTTACATAAGCATTTTTTAACTCATCTAAGATATCAAATTCAGGAAGGATTGTTTTGTTTTGTTGTTCCACTAACCTCTCAGGATAAGGTGGTGTTCGTGTTGTAATATTTGTTCCTTTCTAATTTTCTATCTCAATTTGTGATGTTTCAGGTGATTCTCCTTGTTCAGTTGGTTCTTCTATGATTGGAGGAGAATCCTTTTTAAGCACTTTTCCAGACCTTATATGGACATCATTAAGAGGAAGAATCGAATATGTAGGGAAACATGTTGCTTCCTCTACAGTGTATGCAGATTTGTCCACCTTATTATTTGGATTGGCCATTGGTTGGGCTGGTAGTTGAGTTGGTCTGGGTTGATTTGTGGGTAGCTGTAACTGTTGTGGTTGGGTCAACAACGATGGTGGATTCTGCTGTGGAAATGGGATGGATTGCGGATTTGCAGAATGTCTTTGTTGAAAGGGTATGGATTGTGGATATTGTGGATATGCAAATGGTTGTTGGTATTGTTGCTGGTATTGTTGTTGATACTGTTGAGGTGGCTGGTTTCCATAACCATATCCTCTCCAACCTTGTACAGGTTGTTTTGAATATTGTTGTGGAGGCCAAGCTTGCCATGGCATTGGAGGGGTCCAAGGATTGTGAGGTGGATAGGGATAATTTTGTTGAGGGAATTGTTGTTGATTTGGTTGAGGCATCCTAGGTTGCCATGGTCTTCGTGGTGCTACATAATAGAAACCTTCTATCCCTGGCACTTCTTCCATTGAGTTCATTTGTAATTCTTTCAATCTTAAACAATTCTTTGTGGAATGATTTTCTGTACAAAGACCACAAACCTGAATACTATCCAAAGGACATTCTCTCAAGGGATGTTTCTTTTTACATTTGGAACAAAAGATTGCTAGAGCTTGTTCTTGTTCTTCTTTCTTCTTGTTTGCCTTTAGCACATCTACTTGTGTCCCTAATGTACTCAAGAGATCTATTTTGAAATTTTCCAATAAGCTTCCTATTTCAGCTCTTGTTATCCCTCCTGCAGCTGACTTTGCTGCTTTTGAACTTACTTCCCTTCTTCTGGTTTTTGATCTTCCTCTAGAATATTTTTGACATAACTCAACAATTTCATCGAATGGTAGGTTTGAAATGTCTCCTTTATCCATCACATTCAAAATGTCAAGGTATTCATCCCTTACACCTTTGAGAAAGATCGTGCGAACGGTTTCTTGATTTAGAGAGTGTTGTTTAGATTTCTGTAGATTATATGCAAATCTTTCCAAATATTCTTCTAAACTTTCATCTTCTTGTTGTGTCATTCTGAAAACATCTTCCTTTGAATCTCTAGATCTACAATAAGCTTGATATTTTTTAAGGAAGACAGATCTCATATTGTTATAGATATTTTTGTGCCTTACAGCATTGAGCATGAAATGTCCATAATCTAAGGGATCCAAAGTCCCTAAACATGTTGTTCCTACCCCTAGAGGAACAAGGCTAACAAACCACAGCAATTCACAGAAGTTCTCCACCAGAAACTGCTCAAAAACAAGTCAATTCAGGATCAGTTCAAAGGCTCCACTAGATGTCTGCGCTGAAATGCAAAGTCTGAACTAGCTACCTGCACTGCAACGCAGGTAGAAGCACTACCCAGGTGCGCTGAACGAGAGTTGACAAATGGCAAGTTCATTCAACAAGGTGTCAAGACCCAGGAAGCTTCCAGAATCTTCCTCAATGACACTTGCCTCAGTGAATTCGACTGGTGATGAGTAAGAGGTTCTAAATCTCCAAGTGGAAGCAAGAACCTCCAAGTGGAATCAAGAACTGACAGAGGGAGAGGACACTAGTCAGATCTCAAGCTGACTCATCCTCTCTCCAAACATCTATATATGGATCTCTCCTCCATGAGATCCGGAGGCTGGAATTTTGTTATTGCAAAGAATTGCTATTGGTTTGAGACTAGAATCATTGGGTGCTTAATGCTTTGAAGGGAGGTGAAGATAGGAATTCCATTTGCTGGGAAGGAGATGCTGGATTGGAGCCCTCCGGGTTGTATCTCTTCCTGAACCTTGTTATTCATCAATAAAGCTATCTTGGTTTCTCCTATATACTGGTGTATCTTTGATGTATGATTGCATTAGTATGTTTAGTTTATTTCTAATCCTGAACTAGTTATGAATATGAGTCTATGTCTTTGTGTAGTGTTCTCTTCTTGTGATCTTGCAGAGACCTGTTGAAGCTGGGCGAGCGAGAAGACAAGTAGCTGGGAACTCTCAAAGAGAAGAGAAACTGGATCGAGGGACAAACGGAAGACACCGGTTAGTCCATCCATCTCTCTTCATTCTTAATTCATAAAGGAAGAATACTAGAATAGCTGTCTCTGTTTGTTGCTAAGGCACTGTCACACCTTAGGTGGATAGGATCGTCCTGCATAGGCATTTTTCCCCACAACAAATTGGCGACTCCACTGGGGAAATCTGTTTAGTCATTTTATTTGTGTCTCTATCATTGTTTGTTTCATAGACTCAACAGCAACAATCGAACTGCATCTGCTCTTCTCAGATGCAAAGTAGACAGTTGCTGCTTTGATCCAATCACTGGATTTGTCTATGATCTGAACAATGGACTCACAAATGAATTGATGATCCTTTGTGATAGATCTTAGTACTCCCTCAAAGCATCCCTTTGATTGTACCTTGCTTGTTGCTTTTATTTGGCCTGAAACCGTTGATTAATCGGCAAACTGTGACCCAGAACCCAGTGAGAAACTCTCGTTTCTCCTTTTGCGCGAACCCTGTGAAGAGGTTCTGCATTTCAACGCAGGTCTCGTGAAGGCCACCTGCGCTGAATGTCAAAACCCCTGTGTTGAGGTTGCGCTGATCCAGTTAGGCCTTGTGCAGCTGGGGTTCTCTGCTCTGTTTTGCCTTGTTTTGATCTCTGATTTTGCAGCCTGTAACCAGCATAGGTACCAGTCTGATAACTCCTTTTCTCTGCTTAAATTCCGCCTCCTTTTGTACAAAAAGACTGTGAGTGTTTTTATGTGTTTGTGGCGTCATTTACAGTTTTCCTTTGCAAGAGTGAAGTAATCATCCTGTAGCCCTTGATTCAGATCTGTTGATTGTGATCCTAGGAGAGAGTTCATTGGCTGTTTGCAGTTGATTATACATTTACTTTTGCTTTTGGTTTGAGTTTGTCTCTTTTAAGTGTCGAAACAAGTGTTCATTTCGAAAGTCATAAAGTGTTGTATTCTCTTCTACCCTTTCTGATTTCGAAAAAGTAAACTTGTTGGTACTTGTCATTTAAAAGCAAATTCAAAGTTGTACAAAAAGCTTTCTTTGTAGGCATCAATACTAAGAAAGCGAAAAACAAACACCTGCATTGTGCATTTGCATCTTGATAGTTTGCATGCTTGATTTAGGAAAATTGCATTAGAGTGTGCTGATTGCTCTTTGAGAAAAGATGGTGTCTTTCTTTTCCCTTTGTAGCTAGGATTTTCAAAGTTGAAAAGATATAAAGCTTGCTTATCATCTTAGACTGCATTTAGGAATTGTACCATACATCTCGTGGTGACCCAGAAAGGCAAACTTCTAAAAAAGATCAACCTAAAATAAACCGAATGAAGTTAACAACGCTTTGCAACATAACGCACAACATAGAGGTCTAGGCTAGAGACGTGTTCCGGCGTCGTAAAGCCTGGTGACTGTCGATCTCGTTGATGGTGGGTGATTCCTCCTAAGGGACAATAGCGCCAGTACGGATTGTGCTCCCACGTACCGTCGTGTATATATTGGGAGACCCCTATAGGAATATAACCTTTATCCTTAGGAAGCCGTGCCGACCGCCCTACTGATCGCAATGCACTGAACACAGCATTCAGGAAGATCGACCGCCCGTACCTTAAAAAGTATTCTGCGGTTTTGCGAAAATTTTGGCACACCCTCTGCCTAGAACTCCAAAGCAGTTCCTTTTGGCCTTTTTCAGACTCTATAACGGAAAAAGTCCATCCGAGCATTTGTCACTTCGGGCTCGTTAAAACATCGAAGGAGACTAGAGTCATCTTTAGCTTTTTCTCGACTCTTTAAAATTGAAAAAGCAAGTTGTGTCTAAGCGTCGTTAAAAAATTATTTTAAACGAAACAACCACCCTTTATTCCTACGTTGATCTTTAGGTTGAAAAAATGGAGCCCACCAACCAAGGAATTCCCCTTGGTGGAAATCCTAGTCCCTTCTCCTCTTGGGGAGATGTTGGTGCGCCCCATATGGCCACATTGTCGCTTCCAGGACTGACAATTGGCCTGCCGGTCTGGCTCTTTTCAACCAGTGTCGTTCAGAACACCACTATTCCTGAACAGTCGAGTCAAAAGTTAGACCAGACCAAAGTTGCCCACCAGCCTTCTACTTCATCTAATTCTTCTTCTCCTCCTTCCCCTTCGCTTGACGGAACTGGTAAAACAAAAAACCAAGTTCCTAAGGAGAAGAAGGAAAAGAAGAAGAAAGAGAAGAAGAAGAAGGAGCCAAAAGCGACTGGGGGCAAACAAGTGTCGTCTGACAAAAATCCACACACAGCACTGACTAGGCCTAAATCGCCATGTGTCATATGCAAGGGAGACCACTTCCACAGATATTGTCCCTGCATCCCTCGGATACTAAGGGACTGGTCTCCCCGTTTGCACAATTCGGTGGCGTCAACCTCTGATAGCCATGTTGACAGCACATCGTCAACTAGTAAAAGTGAAGCCACAGGACAGAGAGGGAAAGCTAGACTTCCCTGCAAACTGTGTGAAGGCGACCATGCCATCCACCGTTGTCCCTTCTTAGACGAGGCTAAAAGAGTTTTGGAAGATCGCCCGATTTTACGAGCGCAACTTCCTCCTGGATATCAAAAACTCCTGCCAAGTCCTTCACTAGTTGAGAACCCGGCTGGCCCGCTCAGGTGGTCAGCCGAAGCACCTATCATTGAAGATGAACCGTCTGAATCCATACCTGACGAAATTCGAAAGGTTGAGGCGGCAGTTGACCCGGTTTTGCCTTCAGAGGCTCTATCTTCAAATGATACCATCACAGAGGAGAATACAGACGACACCGTCCAAATTCTCTTCATCAACACAGACTCCGACGAACAAGGGGGCAATTTGCCCATTCCTTTATCGCAGAAAGGAACTTCGTCAGAGTCATACCCGGCCGTCTATTCGGTCCCACCACCAAGCAACCTAGTTGTATCCTTCGACTAGAATCAACTAGGCAGAACCCAGTTGCCAGCAAACATACCATTCAGAATTATCGTTCAAATATACAGAATGGTAATGGCTGGCACCATCCTTGACGAGGGGGCATCTGTGAGTATCCTTTCCTCTATTGCTTGGAAAGCGCTTGGTTCACCAACGCTTTTGCCTGAAATGAGAAATCTGACAGGCTTTGATAAAGGAACCAGTCGACCTTTAGGGATCCTCCCCAATGTGCCCATAACATTGAAAGGGAAGACTGTTCAAATGAACGTGATGGTCGTTCAAGGACCCTTGGATTATAACCTACTCCTTGGACGAGACTATATATATTGCATGGGAGCCATTGTCTCCTCACTCTTTAGAGTAATGTGTTTTCCGCATGAAGGAAGAGTGGTCAAGCTCGTGGACCAACTTTCATTTCCCGGATCACGCATCGCAAATCGTCATGTACCATCCCTAAATGGTCTATTCACGCAAGAAATGTCTCAACCCACGGTCCGTCCTCCTGATGAGCGCGAGTAATCCGGGAGGATATGACTGGAACCCAGGGGGCATGCGTCCTGGTCTGCTTCGGCAGGAAAACTTTGGGTATAGGGTAGGTTTCCGCAGGAGAATATGACTAGTCTGTACCCCGTCCGTCTAGGAAGAGGGGTTATTCTAGAATAAGATTCTTTTGTCAAAGTTATGTGAGTTGGCGGGCATCGTCGCTCACCTTTGTTTATCTCGGTAGACATCACCGAAGAAGTGTTCTGTTTGAAAGATTAATGGAACAATCTTTGGGTAACCTGAAAGAGGTAGGCCTCTCTCGGTAAAACAAATGTTTTATTGGACTAAAGTAGGGGTAACCTTGAAACTCTGTTTTATACCTGGGGGCATGCAAACCTTCTGGAGTGCAAGCAAAGAGCGGTTATTTATCTGTTTTTTGGGTTAGCCGTTTCCTAACTTGCATAAAGAAAGGATGCGGAGCAAAGCTTAGTGAGATGAAGCTCCATAAAAAATAGAATCTCAATGAGACATTCTTATCATATGACTGGGTTAATCGAGCAGTTTTAGCACACATTTCATGCTCGTTAAAAAATAAACGCAAGATCCGAGCAGTTTTAACGCGGACTTCATGCTCGTTAAAAAATAAACATAAGCAATGAGCAAGTGCTTCCACTAGCGTTTAAGCTCGTTAAAAAATGAAATACCCGGTAAATAACCACTGTGAATGTAATTTATCAGCCATTAAAGCCTTGGTCGTGTTTGCACCGTCACCTCCACTTTTCCATTGGCCGATCGTTCACCGCCATATGATTGTTTACCCATTTTGAGGAACAGCTGCGAAGAGTGATTTCACTAGCCATCCTTGTGACACTGCCGTGATTGGAAAATTCCAACCTGTACTTGGAATCAGCTGCTAACCCATTTTATCACTCGTTCCTCAAAAGACGAGTCTTCTTTAAGCTCTTTTCATCTGACTCGTAAAATATGAAAAGATTGCCGAGTCCTTGGCCTTCTAGCTCGTTAAAGGGACAGGAAGTGCTATCCCTCCTCTAGATTTTAATCTTTTTGGACCTGAGGGATTATTGCACAAAAAGATCGAGTGCTTGTTTTGTTCGGCTCGTTAAAACTATCGAAAACTCATCCCTTCTGTATTGTTTTATACTTTTTCGGACTTAAGGGATTAGATGACGAAAAAGGACTTTTGGAGTTAACTTTACGTACCTTTTCAGACTCTCTAAAAATGAAAAGGACCGAGTTATCTTTGTCGTTAGACTCGTTAAAATCATTAAATAGCGACAAACTTGTCTTTAGACGAGAACGAGTTTCACTATCGCTAGGCTCGTTAAAACATAGCGATGGGCTTGCCCGAAGGGCAGGTTATAGAACAAGCATATGTTATCCTCCTCAAGCTTGACAAAAATAAAGAGGTACTGGTCAGCAATGACTGGGGAAAAAATTGGGAGAAACTCAAGAAAACTTTGATGGTAGCAAGTCGCTCTTGAACATGACACTTTTCCTCCCTACCACAATCGGGTTGGGTTGTTTCATTCACCGGTCACATCACCATGGTCTCGCCATACCATCCATATTTGGGGTAATTCTACCGATCCATCGCATCAGTGTCGCCATATGTTCAAGAGAAGTCATTCAGAGAAGTCAACCGTGTCCCATCCACTGCCGTACATTATCCTTCATCCTTTCATGACCGCCACCCTGAATCATATGTCACAGATCGTTTTCACCTCCATCAAAATCATTAGCTCCGTTCCGTGTCATTGATGTGGGATTCATTAAGGCCCTCCTTTGACGGATCGCTTCTTGTCGACATCAGCTCATTATCCAAGAAGTTGATCTAGGAACACCCCCTTCAGTACTTTGAAGCTTGCATGCCTCAATGGCAAGTTTCTCACTTCCGGCGACAGGTATACATCAATGACCTTCGACCGAAAGATTTTGCGTGGTGTTCGACACCAAGTCCTTTATTCACACCACGTGAATTGTACTGCAGTACCTTGAGGGTCATTATCTTTATCGGTGATTCCTCTCGCGCTTGTTAATGGTTTACCTCATTGGCCGGTAATCAAGCGATGTCTTTCCATGTTCGACTTCAGAACATTTCTCACATGGATCGACTTGTACTTAGAGTGAAGATCGAACGAGTTTGAAGACCCCGGATCTAGTTTCATCCATCCGGGCTGCGATATATATTCAGGAAAGATAAAGACATTTGACATGTACATCATTGCAGCAGATAATTATCCTACCCAAAGGATGATAATTTCATTAAAATTATCAGTCTACCATCAGACGATTGTCTGTTCTATGTACAGAAAAATGAATTTATAATGCTGAGCATGGGAATGCCCGCCTCAGCTAGATCATGAAAGCAGTATGAAAAATAATGTATTGTATTGTATCTTATTACAGGTCTCCTCCCAGCATTGGATGAACTTCGGATCCTCCTGATAAAGCATTTCACCCGATAAACGGCCTCATACTTTAGGGGGCAACTGTTATAGACATTTTTGTGCCTTATAGCATTGAGCTTGAAATGTCCATAATCTAAGGGATCCAAAGTCCCTAAACATGTTGTTCCTACCCCTAGAGGAACAAGGCTAACAAACCACAGCAATTCACAGAAGTTCTCCACCAGAAACTGCTCAAAAACAAGTCAATTCAGGATCAGTTCAAAGGCTACACTAGCTGTCTGCGCTGAAATGCAAAGTCTGAACTGGCTACCTGCACTGCAACACAGGTAGAAGCACTACCCAGGTGCGCTGAACGAGAGTTGACAAATGGCAAGTTCATTCAACAAGGTGTCAAGACCCAGGAAGCTTCCAGAATCTTCCTCAATGACACTTGCCTCAGTGAATTCGACTGGTGATGAGTAAGAGGTTCTAAATCTCCAAGTGGAAGCAAGAACCTCCAAGTGGAATCAAGAACTGACAGAGGGAGAGGACACTAGTCAGATCTCAAGCTGACTCATCCTCTCTCCAAACATCTATATATGGATCTCTCCTCCATGAGATCCGGAGGCTGGAATTTTGTTATTGCAAAGAATTGTTGTTGGTTTGAGACTGGAATCATTGGGTGCTTAATGCTTTGAAGGGAGGTGAAGATAGGAATTCCATTTGCTGGGAAGGAGATGCTGGATTGGAGCCCTCCGGGTTGTATCTCTTCCTGAACCTTGTTATTCATCAATAAAGCTATCTTGGTTTCTCCTATATACTGGTGTATCTTTGATGTATGATTGCATTAGTATGTTTAGTTTATTTCTAATCCTGAACTAGTTATGAATATGAGTCTATGTCTTTGTGTAGTGTTCTCTTCTTGTGATCTTGCAGAGACCTGTTGAAGCTGGGCGAGCGAGAAGACAAGTAGCTGGGAACTCTCGAAGAGAAGAGAAACTGGATCGAGGGACAAACGGAAGACACCGGTTAGTCCATCCATCTCTCTTCATTCTTAATTCATAAAGGAAGAATACTAGAATAGTTGTCTCTATTTGTTGCTAAGGCACTGTCACACCTTAGGTGGATAGGATCGTCCTGCATAGGAATTTTTCCCCACAACACATATCATCCCAAGAAGCTATTGTTTTTTCTCCTAAACCCATAAACCATTTCAAAGCTGCTGCTTTTAATGTTGCAGGGAAAAGACGAAGTTTATGAACGTCATCAATATATCCATATGTTCTACATAGAATATCAAATTCAAACATAAATGCATCAGGATTTTCTGTGGACATTCCATAAAAGTTTGGCAATACAGAAGGTGGAATATTTTTCATTTTTACTTCTTCTCCTAATATCGCACTTGTGTCTACTATTGGAAAACCAAAAATAGTTTCTTGATCATTTCCATCTTCTTGTCTTTTCCGATCGTTTTCTAGCTTCCTATCATTTTCTTGTTTTGCCTCCTCTTCTCTTTTTCTTCTCCATTCTCTTTGTTGTCTTTCATATTCAGTCCTTTGTTTTTCAGGAGTGAAAATAACGGATCCATGTCCCTCTTCTGACATTGATTGATTTGTTTCAATTTCAAGTGGAATTTCAGGTTGTTGGAAGATAGGAGGATTTATGGATGGAAAGACAGGTTGTTTTCCTTTAATAATTTCTTTTTGTTTTCTGGAAGTGGAGAATTGTTTTTTTTTGCTTCCCAAGCTAACAAAGTTTTCCTTTCAATCAAGGTTAATCTTTGTCCAGTTCTTTGTTTTTCTGCCAATTCCTCAATTATTGGATTACCAGTAACTGGGGTGTGTGATGATCCTATTTCTATTTGTGGGGGGTTTTTGATAAATCTACCTTGAGGATCTCTATATCTAGGCATAAAGAAACATAACTAAAAATGAATGTAACTAATGTTTTTGTTGTTTTGAAATTTATCTTTCTATTGACTATGCCGATATTTGCCTCCCCGGCAACGGCGCCAAAATGTTGAGCTAATTTGTGGATCTAAATTAACAAAATTATTTTTTATCAATCCGGGTTGTTTATGCTTTGAGGCAAGTTCACTATTGTGAAGATCAGATGTAATCAAACCTTGAAAGATAAGTTATTCAAAAGCTAAAAGTAATACATTCTATAACTCTAATTCAATCAGCTTAAAAAGAGAAAAACATTGAAAGGGTTCTTGACCTCAAGAAGTCCACCTTCACCTCAATTGTCACTTAATGAATCAGAGATTGAAACCAAAAGCTTAAGATGGATAAATTATTAATGAAAAAAGCTCTTAACTTAAGAGACACATAAGGTATTCCATCATAATTCATTCATCTCAATATCAAAATCTCAATGAAAAACTACTTGCATGCAAACAAAAGAAACTAGTTTTGATTCATCATTTTAGCAGAAGGGATGCCCAACTTCAACACCTATTTTTCCAACTCAATAAAGTGATGAATAAGCTATTAACTAATGAAATCAATCACTATGCATAAACCATAAAGCAAACTGAAATAAAGCTTTGACAAACTAGTGCTACAATCAACCAGATTACAAGGAAATGAAACTAGTTAACAAGGAAGTGTACTTAGCTTGGAATGGGGGCCCTCCACCCTTGCCTTTGCACACTTTGAGAGGTGATATCAGAAGCTTAAATTCAGTCACACATCCATAGCATTGAACAGCAAAATAATAATAACACAAGTCTTCAAATTAACTCCTCAATCCAAAGATGTCACAGCATAAAAGTATATCACAAAATCAATACATAAGCCATCAAAGTTTTGGCTTTAAATAAGAAGTCTCATGAAAAAACTGATCTATATTCACTCAAACAAACCCATCTACTCTCATCCACCTATCTAAGTCGAATTTATTACTCCCATCCCAAGAAAGATGACCATTCCTATGAAATCTCAAAACTGCCCTATTTCTATGGGATTCCTGAATGACTAGTCATGGTTGACTAGCACCAAATGGGCCTAATAAAGCTTGTTATGTTCGGACTAAGAATTGTTGGCTTAGTCCTAGTTCCCAAGCTGTTCATCCATGCATTCCATTCGTGCCCAAGTGTCCTGCAACCATATCAACCATAGAGCTATTACGGGAATTTCTGAATCTGCCAATTTTGCACTAAAAACCAAATTTTCATAAAAACTTTAGAAATTGAAAAATTAAAATTAAATACCTGAATGGATATCAAATATACATCAAAATGGGATAAATGAAGGGAAAATGGATGGAAAATAGATGGATAAGTAAGTTTCTTTGAGCAAAAATAAGACCAAAACTAAGGCCCAACATCTCTCCCTTGCTTATCATCAAGCATGTCCCCATGCTTGCTTGCTCCTCTTTGACCTTCGTCTCTCTGTATTAGATGTTGTACCTGTAGATGCTTCCTGTTGTGCTGCCCTGACCAAACAATCCAGACCTGTGTCATGTCTCTCCCTAAACAAAGCTGCTTTGACCTTTTGTTTTTCATACTTTGCCTGCCACATGTTCTTTTCCTTTAGCCATTTAAATGCTTGCTTAGAATCATTTTTCCTTTTCAGCCTCCCCAATTCTTCATTTAATTTTTCATTTGCCTTAACCGATTAAGCATTATCTTTCTTATTTGCCTCGTTTTCTTCTTTTAATTGTTTCTCCAAGATTTTGTTAATTTCCAGTTGGTCAATTAAATCCCTGATTCTTCCCAAATTGATTTCTCTCTCAAAATCTTGTGTTGTTTTCATTAGTGATGCTACTGCTGCATCATCATATGAAGAATCCTTCTCAAATACCTCTTGTGCAATATCATTTTCTTCTTGTTGTCCTGGGGAATATGTTTCTACTTCCTTGTCTAAATCAATGGGACTTTTATTCCTAAATCTTCTAGGAATAGACATAACAGATGTTTCATTTTCTTGCATGGCCATGCTATTCTGTTGTTTGGCTCTTGTTCTAGGATAAAAGGGTGAGTTCATCAATCCTCTGTTTTCCTGCTCTGTTTTATCCTGTACCTCATTTACCTGTTCAATGAATTGATTTTTAGACATGAATTCTCGCCACACTATGCCCTGTGATCTCACCTGATACTCAACTAGGATTTTGATTAATCCTTGGTGGTAAATCTGTCCTGCTTTAGGCCTGTGTTCATGTTTGACTGTTTCAATCATTCTCAAAAGGCTCCTATATAGGAAATAAGGCAAACTAATCCTATCCTCCCCTTTTATATGCTGTAGAAGTCTGACATGATATAAGTGGGCCACGCTATATCCTCTATCACAGGTCAAAAACTTTTGTATAACCAAAACCAACTCACCCCATGGTTCATTAAACCATTCCCTGGGTATCCCTTTTGTTCTATCAAATGTCCCTTTCCTGTTCTTCTCAAGAAAGAAAGTCCAAGCTTTCTCCTTGAAGTGCAGGCCTTTATAATACTTCTCACCTATCATGGGTAGATCTAAAGCTTGGGAAAGATATTCCTGGGTTACAAGAATAATGACATCTCCCACCCGTGTCTGGTCTTGACTGAAATTGTTTATAAAATCCCTGGTTATTTGTTCAAAGTGACCATCAAATTTTTGTAGGAAACTTATCATCCCCGCCTGGTAAAGTTTTTCTATAGTTTCCTTCCCCCAGCTCTCTATCTGAAATTTTGGCTCTACTCTGACTGACATTGCTTCTGTAAACCAATGAATGAATTCCTCTGCTGTTACTAATTTCATTTTGACAAAAAAAAGATATAACTATTTGTTTGTTTTCAAAATGAAATTTTGAAAGCAAAGAAGCTTACCTTCCTCCTCTCAATCAACTTAATTCTGACCTCTGCTTGACTCTGTTCTCTATAACAGCACTGTTTTAGTTCCCTGTTTAATGCAAACATACACCTGTATACCCCTGTTAATATGCTGCTCTCTGTTTTTTTAAAAACAAAAATACATATATAAACAATATCCATATATGCTCCTGGCCTTATTTCGTTGCCAAAATTCAAACCATTGTTTTACTGTGTATATTCAACCAGGAAAACTGAGTAGTGCGCATGCATATGGCTCTCGGCCTCATCAAAAAAACATTCAAGATGCTCTCGGCCTAATCAAAAAAATTTGCAAAAACGCTTTTGACTGATCACAAAATTTGGAAAATATGCATACGTCCTCATCATAAAAACAATTACCAAAAATACGCTCGGTTGCATCAAAAATATGGGCAAGAAGGCACTCGGCCTTAGCATGGCAGATTGAGGACTATACACATATGCTCGGCCTCACAAACACAAGTGATAAAATAAGAAAACACGGCGCATTTGGCTCAGCAATCAAATCTTCTTTTGGCAAATCAAAATTTCACATGCATTATCCATTCAATCCTTAGGCATTTCAATCCCCTGTTTTCGGTGCAAACAAAACAACAGTGCGCAGCAAGGGTTATGGACGCATGTCGTTTCATAACAGTTGACTGTTTGTTTTGACGTTTGAACCGGCGCGCAATCAAAACAATGTATGGCAATAAACAAGCGCAGTGCGCAGTTTATAACATTCACATTTTAATACCCACTCACCGCCATTCAATATAACATGCCATAACAACTAAGTTTCGTGCCTCCTCTGTGTATTGTTTCCATTGTTAACACGGCATACCATAAAAATTCCTTATAACAATGTCAAATCCTAAACGTGTTAACCATGCATGCATTGTCATTTAAGGGAAGCGTGATCCACTAGCAGTGCATACCAAGATTCACGCAGCGAATCAACGGATTTGAGGCTATGGTTTCGGCTTACCTATTATCAACGAGCGCTTTGAGGGATATCCGGCGCTCCAAATCCTTGTTTCAACTTGTGCAATTGACTGGTGGCAGGGACAGGGCAATCGTAACCATTAATTCAGATAGTTCATGACCTTGAATTACTGCATGCCGAGCTTTAAACAACTAGCGCCTTACCTAATTAAATCCCGAAAATCTGCTATCCTTGAACGTGAAACCCGGGATGATTTCCTTTTTTAAATCTGCCCCAACTCAATTCACTCTTCTTTTTACTATGTTGCGGCCTCAAACACCATTGCTCTAAGCTATTTGGCAATGAAGATTATGGTTTAAACAGCGCAAGAGCTCAGTCGGTTCATGACCGTTTCAGGGCTGTACTGCGCTTTGTGTCCATTGGTGTTTACAATGCGTGGTTTACATGGCCGTCCTGTTTGACCAGTCGCCCGACTGTGTCATGAGGATGGCCGAATCATTGTTTTCATACGCATGACCCCTGCGCAGTATACTGTCCAATGACCATGAGTTGCCATGCCACTGTGTTAAGCTCGTACCTGTGTGCTGGCCGGTAGGTGTTTTTGGGGTTAGCGTTTTGTTTATTGTGGTTGTTTTACCATTATGCCCACCATTATGCACTTGCAATGATATATAACCATTGCTTGTTTCGCAATGATTCACATGCAATGATATTTCAACCTCCCCGCCGTAACGTTTCAATTGTTGTTTTGCATGCGGCCGTCCACCATTTATATCATACCATTGTGTTATGAGCCTTCACTTATAACTGTATCATATACCATATGTTGTGCACCACTTATCATATGCGCGTTGGGTGATATAAATGATTTGAGCGCATTCACACATTTTGTTTTGAACCATGGTATATGTTGTATGATATAACTTTTGATTTCCATATAGCGCATGGGGTTTATTTGATTTGTATAACATAGCTTTATAATTTTAAAATGACCATTTGGGTCATATTTAAAATTATCACCATCACTAATGCTTTGAGTTGTATGTGCAGGTGGAAGGTTGTCCCAGTTTGGTCTTTCTAAGCTCTTAAAGAAAAATACTTTAGGAGTAATAGGGAATATGTATGGAAATGAAAGGGAATAGGAATATAGGATATGAATGATAATGAATATCCTCAGGTACTAATTTCAACTTAACAAAAACTAAAAATTTCTAAGAAAAATTTGAATTTTTAAAGCACAAAATGACTATACATATACTCCCCTGGATGATGGCTGTACAAGTGAGATGAAATCAATTGATCAGATGTTGTAGATGGATCAAAATGTAAACTTTATTGCTGCTCCTTGTTCTTCATGTTTTGGTTCTTGAATTGTTAATCAGGTCCCTCTGTAATGATTCGTTGTTTCAGGTCCCTTTCACTGCTTACAAAATATGCACATGTTGTGTTGACATTGGCAGGTCTTTCAGGTCCCTTGGCAATGATTTGTTATGTCAGGTCCCTCTGTTGACAATACAAGTTCTGTCTATACTTCAGCGTTCCAGCTAAAGAGCTGATGTTTGCAACTTCAGCTGTCCAGTTAAAGAGCGAATGCAAGTCTCCCCCATGTTGAAGATATGACTTGTCCTCAAGTCATTTGGTGGTGGAGAGTGCCTGCATTAAATGTATCTAAGAACAATAAAACAAGTATAAGGAATTCATAGAGTCCAAGTTGCCCTGGTTTTCCCCTATGAATTCATGCTTGCAAAGTGCCAGTTGCCTGGTTTTCACTTGCAAACAATTTATTTATTTTTTTATGTTTTTGTTATGTTTTTTTTATTATTTTTTTTATTATTTTTTATTATTTTTTTTTGTATGTTTTTTTTTTTTTCGACTACTAGACTGGAAGATGGCTGATCCTGTGCCATGAGTTCCAGTTCTGTATCTTCGATCAGTTGTTTCATAAATGCTTCTTTACTGATAGGCCTATTGTAAACTTTGAGCCTATGTCCATTCACTATAAATGAGGTGGAATCCTGGTCGATTGTCTTGATCCTAACTGCTCCATTGTCAAAGATTTCGTCAATTTCATATGGGCCTAGCCAATGTGTTGTGAACTTTGCTTTGAAGTCTTTGAATTTGGAATCGAAAAGCAATGCCCAGTCTCCCTTGTGAAATGTCTTTGTTTTGATATATCGGTCGTGCCACTTCATTCTTTGTTGTTGCACCAATGTAGTATGTTCCATGGCTTGTTGACGATGCTCATCTAACTGATTCAGTTCCATGATTCGTTGTTGTTGTGCTTCTGTCAAGTCGAGTCCTAATTCAGCTGCTAGTTTGTATGTATGTATCTGAAACTCTATAGGCAGTAGGGCCTCTTTCCCATATACTAACTGGTATGGACTGAAACCAGTTGTAGTTTTCCATGTGATCCTGTAGGCCCATAGTGCATCTTTTAATTTTTCAAACCAGTCTTTTCTGTTCATCTGTACTGTTTTTATCATGATATTTTCTAGGACTTTATTCGTTGATTCAACCTGCCCATTTGCTTGTGGATGATATGGTGTAGATTTCCTGTGTTTGATCTTGTATTTCTCTGTTAGATCTCGTACCAGCTTTGATGTAAACTGTGTGCCCTGATTTGTTACAATTTGTCTAGGTACTCCATATCTGACAAAGATTTCTTCGAAAAGAAAGGTGACCATTGTATCTTCTGTTGCTCTGTTTACTGCTTTTGCTTCTGCCCATTTGGTTACATAGTCTGTACATACTAAGATGTACCTCTTCCCATTTGATGGTGGATTGATAGGTCCAACAAAGTCAAGTGCCCACTGCTCAAATGGTTCTATGAGAACCTATGGCTTCAACGGCATTTCATCCGATGTTATTGGTCGTCCTATTCTCTGGCAGCTATCACATTGCTTGACATATTTCTTAGAATCTCTGAAGATGGATGGCCAGTAATAGCCCAGTTGCAGCAGCTTATATGCTGTTCGTTTATCTGCAAAATGGCCACCACATGGTTCATCGTGACATGCTCTTAGAATGTCTAATATTTCGTCTTCCCGTACACATTTTCTAATTATCAAGTCTGAACCAGTATAAAATAAATCACCATTTACCCTACTATATCTAGAGCTTGCTCTAACAATTTTGTATTTTTGCTTTTTAGTGAATTGAGCTGGAAACGTTCCAGAAGATAAATAGTTTGCAATGTCGGCAAACCATGGTGTTTTGACTGTGATGGCAAACAGATGTTCATCGGGAAAGTTATCTGCAATAGGATTTGGATCGTTGGGTGAGTGTATGCGGGACAGAAAGTCAGCCACTTGATTTTCTTTGCCTGGCCGATCTTGTATTGTGATATTAAATTCTTGCAATAACAGTAACCATCTTGTTATTCGTCCATTGGTGATGGGTTTATTCATCAAGTAATTGATTGTTGAATGATCAGTATGAATGAAAACTTGATATCCTGTTATATAGTGCCGGAATTTATTTACTGCATGTATAACGGCTAACATTTCTCTTTCTGTGACTGTGTAGTTCATTTCTGCAGGTGTGAGATTCTTGCTTATAAAGTATATTGCATAAGTGAACAAGTTCTCTTTCTGTCCAAGAGAGGCACCTATCGCGGTATCGGATGCATCAGTTGATATATGAAATGGTAAAGACCAGTTGGGCCCACGAAGAATGGGGGCAACTGACAATTTCTCTTTCAGAATTTGAAATGCATTTTGACAATCATTTGTCCATTGAAATTCGATATCTTTTGCTAATAGTTTGAACAGAGGTTGGGCTATTTTACTAAAGTTTTCAATGAATCGTCTATAATAGCCTGCATAGTCTAAGAAACTTCTTACCTCTTTCTGTGTTGTAGGAGTCATTAATTTTACTAGGACTTGGATTTTTGCTAGATCCACCTTTATTCCTGAAGCAGAAATATGTTGTCCCAGAACTATTCCTTCTATCAACATCATATAGCATTTCTCATTGCTTAATGACAAATTTGTTTCAATGTATCGTTTCAAAACTTTCTCAAGGTTGTTTAAGAAATCATTATATGTGTTTCCGTAAACTGTGAAGTCATCCATATAGACCTCTACACTTTCATGAATTAGATCAGCAAATATTGCAAGTACTGCTCGTTGGAAAGTTGCAGGTGCATTGCATAGACCAAATGGCAAAACATTATATGCATATGTTCCCCATGGGCAAGTAAATGTTGTCTTGTCTTGGTCTTCTGTTGCTATTCTTATCTGGTTGTATCCGCTAAACCCATCTAAGAAGGAGAAAAATTTCTTCCCAGCTAATGAGTCTAACAGTTGATCAATGAATGGTAGAGGAAAATGATCTTTTAGTGTAGCTTTTTTTAGTTCCCGATAGTCCACACATACCCTCCACTTTCCATTTTTCTTTGGTACAATAACCAGTGGAGAAACACATTGACTATCTGAAATAGGATAGATGAATCCAACTTTTAACCATTTTTGCAGTTCTTCTTTCACTATTTCCTTCATCATGGGATTCATTCGTCTTTGAGGTTGTCTTACAGGTTTAAGTTGATCATCTGTATAGATGTGGTGGATACATGTGCTAGGATGGATTCCTTGCATATCAGTATAATCCCAGGCAAAAGCTTTTGAATATTTCTGTAATAATGCAATTACCTCTTGCTCTTGTGCTGATTGCAATTCGTTTCCAATGTTTAGATGTTTTCCAGGATGAACCTCAATTGTTTTGATTCTTGGCTTGGAGATTGTGTTTATAGGAAAGATGTCTATAAAAGATTTCTACAAAGTTTGAATTGTACAAGTTTCCTGAAAGCATTGATTCAAAAGGTTACTTGCAGCTTCATATTGAACTTTTCTAAGCTGTTCTGAAATACTTGGTTCTGAAATGAAAAGTCCATTAAGTCTTCATTTTCTTCTTCTTCTCTAAAATCAAAGAATTGATTTATACTTAAAATTGATTTTGTTTGTTGTTTTTCTTGAGTTTCAAGTACTGATTCTAAAGAAGTTGATTGTGCAGGTGAATAAAGAGTTATGTGTTTCCTTTCATCTCCATGTGAAATAATCATGCTTCCAAATTTGCATCCTATGAAGGCATCAACGGTAGCTAACCATGGTCTGCCTAAGATTAGAGGATGTCCTCCCAAATTTGTCTTTGGTTGCAAGATCAGGAAGTCAACAGGATACTCCCATGAATCCAAAGAGACTATGATATCTTCTAATATTCCTTCAGGAACAACTTTAGATCTATCTGCTAGTTCCAAGATTGTAGAAGTTGATCTAATGTTGTTTAAATGCAAAGTTTTCATTGTCTCCATTGTCATTACGTTTATAGCTGCTCCCAAGTCTATTAATGTGTTTGGTACTGAGAAATTATTTATTGATATAGTAACCATAGGGATACCAGGATCAATATATTTCTCTACTATAGTTTGTGTAGACATGAGGCTTGCTAATTTACCTATGACTTGGATTGTAGTAGGATCCTTTTTCTTTTTCTCTGATTTCTGAATGCACAATTCCTTTATTGTTTTAGCATATATTGGTATTTCTTTAATTGCCTTCAACAAAGGAATTTTTACATAAGCATTTTTTAACTCATCTAAGATATCAAATTCAGGAAGGATTGTTTTGTTTTGTTGTTCCACTAACCTCTCAGGATAAGGTGGTGTTCGTGTTGTAATATTTGTTTCTTTCTAATTTTGTATCTCAATTTGTGATGTTTCAGGTGATTCTCCTTGTTCAGTTGGTTCTTCTATGATTGGAGGAGAATCCTTTTTAAGCACTTTTCCAGACCTTATATGGACATCATTAAGAGGAAGAATCGAATATGTAAGGAAACATGTTGCTTCCTCTACAGTGTATGCAGATTTGTCCACCTTATTATTTGGATTGGCCATTGGTTGGGCTGGTAGTTGAGTTGGTTTGGGTTGATTTGTGGGTAGCTGTAACTGTTGTGGTTGGGTCAACAACGATGGTGGATTCTGCTGTGGAAATGGGATGGATTGCGGATTTGCAGAATGTTGTTGTTGAAAGGGTATGGATTGTGGATATTGTGGATATGCAAGTGGTTGTTGGTATTGTTGCTGGTATTGTTGTTGATACTATTGAGGTGGCTGGTTTCCATAACCATATCCTCTCCAACCTTGTACAGGTTGTTGTGAATATTGTTGTGGAGGCCAAGCTTGCCATGGCATTGGAGGGGTCCAAGGATTGTGAGGTGGATAGGGATAATTTTGTTGAGGGAATTGCTGTTGATTTGGTTGAGGCATCCTAGGTTGCCATGGTCTTCGTGGTGTTACATAATAGAAACCTTCTATCCTTGGCACTTCTTCCATTGAGTTCATTTGTAATTCTTTCAATCTTAAAAAATTCTTTGTGGAATGATTTTCTGTACAAAGACCACAAACCTGAATACTATCCAAAGGACATTCTCTCAAGGGATGTTTCTTTTTACATTTGGAACAAAAGATTGCTAGAGATTGTTCTTGTTCTTCTTTCTTCTTGTTTGCCTTTAGCACATCTACTTGTGTCCCTAATGTACTCAAGAGATCTATTTGAAATTTTCCAATAAGCTTCCTATTTCAGCTCTTGTTATCCCTCCTGCAGCTGACTTTGCTGCTTTTGAACTTACTTCCCTTCTTCCGGTTTTTTATCTTCCTCTAGAATATTTTTGACATAACTCAACAATTTCATCGAATGGTAGGTTTGAAATGTCTCCTTTACCCATCACATTCAAAATGTCAAGGTATTCATCCCTTACACCTTTGAGAAAGATCATGCGAACGGTTTCTTGATTTAGAGAGTGTTGTTTAGATTTCTGTAGATTATATGCAAATCTTTCCAAATATTCTTCTAAACTTTCATCTTCTTGTTGTGTCATTCTGAAAACATCTTCCTTTGAATCTCTAGATCTACAATAAGCTTGATATTTCTTAAGGAAGACAGATCTCATATCATCCCAAGAAGCTATTGTTTGTTCTCCTAAACCCATAAACCATTTCAAAGCTGCTGCTTTTAATGTTGCAGGGAAAAGACGAAGTTTATGAACGTCATCAGTATATCCATATGTTCTACATAGAATATCAAATTCAAACATAAATGCATCAGGATCTTCTGTGGACATTCCATAAAAGTTTGGCAATACAGAAGGTGGAATATTTTTCATTTTTACTTCTTCTCCTAATATTGCACTTGTGTCTACTATTGGAAAACCAAAAGTAGTTTCTTGATCATTTCCATCTTCTTGTCTTTTCCGATCGTTTTCTAGCTTCCTATCATTTTCTTGTTTTGCCTCCTCTTCTCTTTTTCTTCTCCATTCTCTTTGTTGTCTTTCATATTCAGCCCTTTGTTGTTCAGGAGTGAAAATAACGGATCCATGTCCCTCTTCTGCCATTGATTGATTTGTTTCAATTTCAAGTGGAATTTCAGGTTGTTGGAAGATAGGAGGATTTATGGATGGAAAGACAGGTTGTTTTCCTTTAATAATTTCTTTTTGTTTTCTGAAAGTGGAGAATTGTTTTTGTTTTGCTTCCCAAGCTAACAAAGTTTGCCTTTTAATCAAGGTTAATCTTTGTCCAGTTCTTTGTTTTTCTGTCAATTCCTCAATTATTGGATTACCAGTAACTGGGGTGTGTGATGATCCTATTTCTATTTGTGGGGGGTTTTTGATAAATCTACCTTGAGGATCTCTATATCTAGGCATAAAGAAACATAACTAAAAATGAATGTAACTAATGTTTTTGTTGTTTTGAAATTTATCTTTCTATTGACTATGCCGATATTTGCCTCCCCGGCAACGGCGCCAAAATGTTGAGCTAATTTGTGGATCTAAATTAACAAAATTATTTTTTATCAATCCGGGTTGTTTATGCTTTGAGGCAAGTTCACTATATGTGAAGATCAGATGTAATCAAACCTTGAAAGATAAGTTATTCAAAAGCTAAAAGTAATACATTCTATAACTCTAATTCAATCAGCTTAAAAAGAGAAAAACATTGAAAGGGTTCTTGACCTCAAGAAATCCACCTTCACCTTAATTGTCACTTAATGAATCAGAGATTGAAACCAAAAGCTTAAGATGGATAAATTATTAATGAAAGAAGCTCTTAACTTAAGAGACACATAAGGTATTCCATCATAATTCATTCATCTCAATATCAAAATCTCAATGAAAAACTACTTGCATGCAAACAAAAGAAACTAGTTTTGATTCATCATTTTAGCAGAAGGGATGCCCAACTTGAACACCTGTTTTTCCAACTCAATAAAGTGATGAATAAGCTATTAAATAATGAAATCAATCACTATGCATAAACCATAAAGAAAACTGAAATAAAGCTTTGACAAACTAGTGCTACAATCAACCAGATTACAAGGAAATGAAACTGGTTAACAAGGAAGTGTACTTAGCTTGGAATGGGGGCCCTCCACCCTTGCCTTGCACACTTTGAGAGGTGATATCAGAAGCTTAAATTCAGTCACACATCCATAGCATTGAACAGCAAAATAATAATAACACAAGTCTTCAAATTAACTCCTCAATCCAAAGATGTCACAGCATAAAAGTATATCACAAAATCAATACATAAGCCATCAAAGTTTTGGCTTTAAATAAGAAGTCGCATGAACAAACTGATCTATATTCACTCAAACAAACCCATCTACTCTCATCCACCTATCTAAGTCAAATTTATTACTCCCATTCCAAGAAAGATGACCATTCCTATGAAATCTCAAAACTGCCCTATTTCTATGGGATTCATGAATGACTAGTCATGGTTGACTAGCACCAAATGGGCCTAATAAAGCTTGTTCTGTTCGGACTAAGCATTGCTGGCTTAGTCCTAGTTCCCAATTTGTTCATCCATGCATTCCATTCGTGCCCAAGTGTCCTGCAACCATATCAACCATAGAGCTATTACGGGAATTTCTGAATCTGCCAATTTTGCACTAAAAACCAAATTTTCATAAAAACTTTAGAAATTGAAAAATTAAAATTAAATACCTGAATGGATATCAAATATACATCAAAATGGGATAAATGAAGGGAAAATGGATGGAAAATAGATGGATAAGTAAGTTTCTTTGAGCAAAAATAAGACCAAAACTAAGGCCCAACACTGGGCCATAATGAGTGAAACACTTCCAGACTTTCAAAAAGTGCTTGTAGCAAACGTAATTTCCTCTTGAATTTAACCTCCAACATACAGTCCAGCCTGTTTTGCTCCAATTTTTCCTATTAAATATGGGTATACAAAGCTGGTTTGTGGTAGGAATAAGGTTAGCTTAATATAAGTTAAATTTGCATGCACAATTAACAGCTGCAGCCTGCATTAAGCTCTTTCAGATGAAAAAGCATTTTATTGAATGTCAGAAGGTCAACAGGCTGTGAGCTAACATTCCTAGATCTTATAAAGAGACAATCGTCAATTTACCTGGACATGCATTTTAGGTCTATGAAAGAGATAAGCATGAATTTATACTGAGGCCTAGAAGCTAACCTTTTCAAATCAGCCTTAAGGAGATGAACATGAATTTATTTATGAATTTATCAATAAATCGGAGAATAAGTATAGCAGTTGGAATTGCCTAGGACTATCGCGTGTATATATATATATATATATATATATATATATATATATATATATAAGCTATTAAAAAAAAAAATTATCAATAAATCGGGGAATAAGTATACCAGTTGGAATTGCCTAGGACTATGAACAAAATTGGTCCAAAAACCATGGACAGGAACAATAGAAACAAACACAAGCACGCCATTTGCGCTTGAGAAATCAGAGAACCTATTTTTAAGAGCACTAACCTGCAATGTAAAAAGAAGAATTCTGAGAACCTGGGAACCTGGGCGAGCAATTTCTAAACCTGGAAACAGCTCTGTACCTGCCATTGAAAAACCCAGAAGAGAACACTAAGAAAACACTGGAATAAAATTAAAATGTTAGAAGCAAAATGAGAGAGAATGGGATCAGGAAACCCATTTTTGAGAGGACTAACCTGAAAATTGAGAGCAGGAACAATTTCTGAACAGTAAACGGAGGTGTAAACATTGTGTACTTGAGCAACAGAGGGCTAGGTAGTGCACAACAAATAACACAGCAAAAGCTGGACACATTATTGCACCAGTAAGTGGAAAAGCACAAAAACATTATTGCAGAGGGCGTGGAAAAAGCATGAAGAGCAGAAAGCGGATGGATATGGAAGAAGAGCAGGAAACAGTCTCCGAAATTTAAGATTACACTGAAACTTGTTGTTGAACGCGGTGTTCTTTGTTCTGTCTGGCGCGGGCGCATCGTCCAGCTATGCCAAGGCTCTGTGAGTGAAGCGGCATCCATGAATACCTCCGCCCCTTCATACATATTGAGACTTGCATAACATACAAGCAATCGTTCATATGGCATACAACGTGAGGCTTGCACGGGAGACAAATAATCGTTCACATGGCATACATCCTGAGGCTTGCATGGGAGATAAACAATGGTTCATATAGCATACATCTTGAGGCTCGCATAATAGACAAATAATCGTCCACATGGCATACATCCTAAGGCTCACATGGCAAACAAATAACCTTTCACATGGCATACATGCCTAGTCTGCCAGGTGTCAGCGTCACAAGCAATCGTTCATATGGCATACATCGTGAGGCTTGCACGGGAGACAAATAATCGTTCACATGGCATACATCCTGAGGCTTGCATGGGAGATAAACAATGGTTCATATAGCATACATCTTGAGGCTTGCATAATAGACAAATAATCGTCCACATGGCATACATCCTAAGGCTCACATGGCAAACAAATAACCTTTCACATGGCATACATGCCCACTCCGCCAGGTGTCAGCGTCAGAATGAAAAAGACGACGAAAGTCCCTTTCAAAGGAAGGCCTATCGGCCTAAATATATATTATTTTTTTATTTTTTTTTTCTTATTCTTTTTATTATTTTAATTAATTTTAAATTAAATTTTATTTTTTTTTGGTTCTTAATATTAAAATTAAAAAGTAAAGGACAATGTTAGAATTAATATATAAATGTTGTAAATATATTAATGAATATAAATTAAAATGAATTAAATTAAAAGTTTATGTAAAATAAATTAATTTCAAAAATACATTAGTTAGTAATAAATAAAAAATGGAGTAATAGTTAATAGTATTAGTTAGTTTTTTTTTTATGGTTTCTTATTTAAACTTGATTTATTTATAAATTTACTAATTTCAATTATTAATTTAAACTATTCCTTCTTCTTCTTCTTTAATTAAAACTAATATTCTAATTTAGAATTTTCTAATATTATAATATTTCTTGGACGAATATTCATAAAAATATATATATTTTATTATTAACCATTTCTATTTATTACTAACTAATATTTTTTAACTAAACTCTTGGTCTATTAATTTTATTTTTAATTCACATAAAATAAATTTAGAATTAATCTATTTTATAATTCAAAGCTAATTTACTATTTTAATTTTAATATTATAACACTATAATATAATTAACTATTACTCCATTTTTTATTTATTACTAACTAATATATTTTTGAAATTAATTTATTTTACATAAACTTTTAATTTAATTCATTTTAATTTATATGCATCAATATATTTACAGCATTTATATATTAATTCTAAGATTGTCCCTTACATTTTAATTTTAATATTAAGAACCAAAAAAAAAAAAAAAAAATTAAAATAATAAAAATAAAATAAAATAAAAATTATATATATTAATATTAATTGACCCTTTATCTGAGTCAATCTAGCCGTTATCCAGTCAATTCTAGCTGTTGGTTGTTACCGTTAAGTCATGTGATTCTCTGCCCTATCTATTTAATGTGCTTAGTAAGATCTGTTCATTCAACTTGTCCTGACGATGTACCACACTGGCTGGTTCGAAACGCGTCAACAAAAGTTTTTCTATGTGATTTTTACCAAAGATTCCTCAACAAAAAAATAACTTTTGTTTTTCAATTTTTTTTATTATTTTTTTCTTAAATTTTTTATTTAGTTATTTATTGTTTATTATTATTATTACTACTATTTATTTTATTTTAATTTTTAATTGTTTTTTTTTCAATTTAATTTTTTAGTTATGTGTTTATTTATTAAAAATATATATATATATATGTATTTTATTTTAAAAAATATATTTTATTTAAAAAAATGTTTTTATTTTGTTAATTTAATTTTTTCTTTGTTAAATTATATTTTTTTTTGCTTTTTGTTTACTTATTTTATGATATTTTTTATTTTTATTTTTTGTCTAATTTTTTATATTTATAAGTTAGTTTTATGTTATTTTTTATATTTTTTTAGGTTTTTTTGTTTTTTTTTATTAGTTGATTTTTTTGTCATGTTTTTAAAGTTTTTTTATGTTTTATTTCTTGGTATTATTTTAAAAAGAATATATGTTTTTTTATTGTTTTTTTCTATATTTGAATTTTTGGTGTTTTTCGATTATTTTTTGTGTTTTTTTTACTGTTTTTAATTTTTTATATTTTTTTGTATTTTTTTTGTGTTTTTTTTAGTTTTTTTTTTTTTTTCAACATTTGAATTTTTGTTTTCTTTTTTATTATTTTTTGTGTTTTCTTTATTGTTTTTATTTTTTTTTCAATATCTGAATTTTTGTTTTCTTTTGTATTTTTCATTTTTATTCTTTATACATTTATTTTTTTTATTTTGGTTTTTATTTTCATTTTTTTTTACAAGGTGTGTGGCGATGGTCGTCTAACAACCTGATCCCATTATGGGCAATTTGATAGTTGATTTTAAAAATTTCTTTATAATGAATCGAGTCTGCCCCCACAATGTATCAATTTCATTGTTGGTCTTTAAGTTTTCATTACAACGAGTCGAGTTCACCTACACCACGTGTCAATTAGATGGTTGATTTATAAATTTTTGTTGCAAAGTATCGAGTTGCCTTAGGCTAAGATTTTAAAATCACTATATATTTTGCATTTAAAAAATAAATTACTCTTGGTTGTTCATTTTTAAAGTTTTTTGTCATAAAAAAATTTCATAATGCCATGCTTGAAATATTTTGAAAACTTGAGATTTTTTTGTAGTCATAATCTTTGGTTTTAATTGCATGGCTGAAAAATTGTCAAGATTTTAGTGTTTTTCTAAGTCATGTTATTTTATCTTTAATGCTATGGTAAAAAACAATTACAATTTCAAGGTTTTTTAGAGTCAAGATATGTTATCTTTAACAACATGGAGGGAAATAGTTGGAATTATGAGGATTCAAGACATGATATTTTATTTTTAACGTCATGTCTGAGAATTGTTGGAATTTTACAGTTTTTCAAAGTCCGGATATTTTCTCTTTAATTCCATTGCTAAAAAAATGTCAAAATTGTAACCTGATTTTTCTTTTGTTATTCCAGAATAAACAATTTTTTAAGGATGTTTTTCATCCATTTTTCAAAAAAATGGTTTTTACTTCCATTTACAAAATATGATGAAAATTTACCCTAAAAAAACATCGTTCTGGAATAAACAATTTTCTTTTTTGGGTTGTTTTTTCATGCTTTTTTAGGGTTTTTGGGCTCGAGTACCCATTTTGAGGTAATAGTTCATGTTTCATCGGTAACTATGTTATATGTTTTGTGGTGTGCCTTGTGTAATATAACACACCAGTGTGTCCTATGTAATACAACACACTGATATATTATAACATTGTCGGCTCCATCTAGTTTGTTCATCCTTGCTCCCGGTGTAATATAACACATCAACGGTTGTTTTTTATGCTTTTTTAGGGTTTTTAGGCTCAAGTACCCGTTTTGAGGTAATAGTTCATGTCTCATCGGTAACTATGTTATACATTTTGTGGTGTGCCTTGTGTAGGAATTTACAGGGTAAGTTCCTCAGAAAGAATACCAAAAGGACACCGCTCACAACCAGATCACAGATCAATACACCAGTATTTTTGACGTGGTTAAAACCCTCAAAGAGGGAAACAGTCCACGGCCTGTCCCAACGTGGGTACTACAGGCAATTTATTAATCAAAGAATGAAAATTTACATAAGCTTCTCTCATGCACGGATTACCCAAACAATGACCCTCCATGTGCTTTAAGTAGAACTCATGGACCAATCGGGTGTCAAGCCACGGATCAAGTGTCGGTAATACCGAGGAGAGAATGAACCGTCGGATCACTACATATCGTGACCGTCGGACTGTAAGTTACAAAATGTACAACGGTAAAGAAACACACTTTAACTAACTCTATACCTAACTCTATACTAGACCAAGTTGAACTTAACTATTTCCTATGTGTCGGAATATCCTAACATCCCCCCTTAAGAACAACTTGGGATAGGATTGAAGGATTTACAAATATGACACAATAGGAGAAGGAAGGAGGCACTAGAGCCTATCCCCCCTTAGTGACAACTTCCTGAACTCCAAGCATATATCGAAGTTTAGTGAACTTCGCCTCTGTGAGAGCCTTTGTGAAGATGTCTGCAACCTGATCATCTGTTGGACAATATTGCACTTCAAGAACATGGTCATGAATGAGCTTTCTGATGAAGTGCATGTGTAGTTCAATGTGTTTGTTGCGCTGATGCTGGACTGGATCTTTGCATAGCTGAATGGCACTTTGATTATCACACCAAAGTGTGGTTGGATGCTGTTGTTCAAAGCCAAACTCTGATAGGATCTGTCGAAGCCACAAGGCTTCCTTACTAGCTTCCACGGCACCACGATACTCTGCTTCTGCTGACGAAAGAGAAATGGCAGCCTGTTTCTTACAAGCCCATGTAATAGGTCCTGAACCAAGAGTGAAGACATAACCGGCAGTAGATTTCCGATCATCAGGGTCACCAGCCCAATCAGAATCAGTGAAACCAACTAACAGAGGAGCTGCTTTGGCACTGTAATGAATCCCAAACTGTACTGTACCTCGAACATAACGAAGTATTCTTTTAGCTGCTTTCCAATGACTTTCACGGGGGTTTTGCATAAAACGAGCAACAAGGCCAATAGCAAAGGAAAGATCAGGACGAGTATGGGTTAAATACAAGAGTTTTCCTACAAGTTGACGGTATAAGGTCGCATCAACTTCAGGAGAAGTACAAGAGACTGAAAGTTTGACTCCAGACTGAAAGGGAGAAGGGGCTGGCTTACAGTCTTCCATGTGAAAATGACGAAGAATATCACAAGCATACTTGGACTGGGAAAGGAAAATACCCTCCTTAGATTGCAAGACTTGAAGACCGAGAAAATAGTGTAAGTGTCCTAAGTCTGTCATTTCAAATTTCTTTTTAAGGTTGGACTTCACATGGTTTATAAGGTTGGGATCACTACCAGTAAGAATAAGATCATCAACATAAAGAACAAGGATGATAAGAGAGTTGCCCATGCTACAACAAAATAGGCAATTTGCGCCAGATTTAGCACCAGATTCTAGTGCATTTTTTTCTCAATTGGGATGAGCAACCTGGCGCTAAATCTGGCTCTATTGTACAATTTTTAAAGCGTCATTTTTTGCACCAAATTTTGCATCTTTTTTATGCCAAATTTTCCATCATTTTCTGCATCATATTTTGCACCAAGATTTTCATTTGGTTTTACAACAGGTTTTGCTTCTAGTTTTGTGCCTTTTTTTGCATCTGTTTTTGCATCATTTTTTGCTTCCTCTTTTGTGGAATTCTTTGCTTCTATTTTTGTGTCGTAATTTGCATCGATTTTTACACCATCTTTGACATCTTATTTAGAGCCTTTTTTTACATCCAATTTGTGTCAATTTTTGCATCTGGTCTTATGCCATCTTTTGCTTCTAATTTTGTACTTATTTTTACATCTATTTTTGTGCCAATTTTTCTGCCTTTTTTTACACCATCTTTTCCATCCAATTTTTCACCATATGTTGAATCTGATTTAGTGCCAAATTTTGCATGCATTTTTGCACCATTTTTTGCATCCACTTTTGCATTTTATTTATCTCCATTTTTTGCATCCTATTTTGCACCATATTTTGCATTTAATTTTGCATCATTTGTTGCATCCAATTTAGCATCATTTTTAACACCATTTCTTGCATCCAATTTTTCATCCTTTTGAGCATCTAAATTTGCATCCTATGTTGAACCATATATTGCATCCACCTTTGCATCCCATTTTGTGTCTATTGTTACGTTCACTTTTGAGCCATTTTTTCGTCTACTTTTGGATTTGTTTTTGCACCAAGTTTTGAATGATTTGTTGCATCATTTTACATCCAATGTTGCATCTCAATTTGCATCCAAAATTGAGCCATTTTTATGCCCATTTTTGCACCATTTTTTCTTCTTTTGTGTCCAATTTTGCACCATTTTTTATGTCCAAATTTGCATCATTTTTGGTATCTAGTTTTTCATCCTTTTTGGCTTCCAAATTTGCATCCTTTTTTCTGCCACATTTTGTGTCCACATTTACATCTCATTTTGCACCTAGATTTTAGTTGGAATTTTCATCTAGTTATGCATCATCTTTGACATCCTTGGTTTCACCATTTTTTAGTCTCATTTTGCATCTTGTTTTGTGTCTTTTCTTACATCCTTTTTGCATCCTAATTTTACACCATTCTTTGCATCCTCATTTTGGTGTCCATTTTTGCATTCTTGTTTGCACCCAATTCGGTATCCTTTCATATGCCCTATTTTGTTCCCTTCTTTGTGTCTAGTGTTGCACCCTTTTTTAATTTTACTTTAAAAACCTTTTTGTGCCATTGTTTGCATATTGTTTTGATGGCTAGTTTAACATCCAATTCTACTCCCAATTTTTCATCCATGGTTAAATCCACTTTTGGCTTCTTGTTTAGAGTTTTACTTTTATTTCCATTTATGACCACCTCTATGGGTTAATTTTACTAAGTTCATTTACATAGTGAAATATATTAAATTTTCTAAATATCATTTTGTTGTAGGATTTAATGCATGGTTAGATGAAAACAAAACCCTCTCAGTTTATCTCAGAAACCTAGGACAAACCAATTAAGAGAAAGGTTGTTCTAAGGCTTAGGATTCTTAGTAGATCAAGATGTAGAGTATAGATTAAGAGAAAGAGAATGAATTCTTGTGAGTCCTCGCATGCAGGTCTTCTTGGAGTTTTTCGTATAGCCAAGAAGCGCTCCTAGCTAGCTCCAAAGCTTGGTCCTACACATGAGAGAAAGAATAAAGCAACCTTCACAACATAATATCTTAATAATCAAAACTATAAAAAACATATAAATATTATTGAATAAATAAATATAAACCAAAAACCCATGCATACATTAGTTAAATAGAAGAAGTAAAGAATGAATAGAAACATATGGAAGGAAGAACAACTGATCTATATGAATAAAGGAGTTGGAGGAAAGTTACAACAATCAGATATAGTTACAACATCACCTCCCCCAACTCATAGCTCCAAAACTCTCCCTCTCAAGACAGATCTCAAGAGCGTGACAATACAAAATTCCCATCTTTTTTTCAATGTCCAAGCCTCTAATATATAGGAAAGTGGAGGCTATGAAGATTTCCAAAATTCCTCATTAGTTCAATTTGGGAAAAATCTTTTGGGTGAATAATGTTTCCTCATATAAAAAAGGAATTTTCCACTTTTTAGATGCTTTTGTGCTTAGGAAAAAGCTTCCCCATGCTTTATGGCTCTTTCCCACTTTTGTATGCTTTTATTTTTTAGGAAAAAGCTAAAGATGAGGGTAAAGAGATTACATTCCACCATATGTTTCCGAAAGTGACCAAGAATGTCAAATTCAAATTCTAGTTTGCTTATGTTTTAGTTTTTTTTAAATATATATTTAGTTTTAGTATTTTTTTTTTCTAGAAAAATATATTTAGTTTTTGGTATATTTTTCTATAAGAAAAATTATATTTTGTTTTTATAAAAATGGATTTTAAACATTCCATTCATGCTAAATTTGTGATTTTATGATAGGAGTTTAAATTATAAATAGTAAAGTAACTTAATGTCATGTGTCGTGTTGCTGAGATGGGTGTTATACATCTCTTTCTTGCTAAGTTATAGAATGTGCTTGGGTTTTCTTAATGCAATAAAACTAATTATGTTCTTCATGATATCTTGAAATGTTCATCTTGAACCAGGCTAATAAAACAATAAAGTTAAAATAGGTTTTCCTTTGTCCTTTATAGATCTTTGTTTTAATCTTGGTCTTAATAGATTAATTGTCTTGTGGTGGCCTTGAGTGGTCACTTCCATTAGTTGCATGCTTTGTAGTTTTCAGTTAGTGACATTTTTTAGGCTTGATAATATGTTATTTAATTTATCAAAATGTGTTATTGTCCATATTATTGTTAAATATTAATATTAAATATGCTGATTTTTAAGCATGTTTTTGCAAAACTTTCCCAAAATGTTTATAGATTGTATTTTATAATGCAATGATTCTTTGCTTGATGAAATTGTTTTGGGTATTTTTTTTAATGATTCATTGATTGATGAAATTGTTATGGATATTTTTTTTAGTATATTAAATTGTATGTGATAAAGTCAAAAATCACCTCTTTTTTAGATTTTCATTGATCAATTTCCCTTAAGGCCATCAAGTTCACCATTTGGTCCCAGGTTAAGGAAATATAGGAGTCATGAAGTGGAATTGTCCAAGCACTTATATCTTGAGACATGTTTCTTTTTAGTCACTTTATACTTTCTTTCTATGTAAATTTTTTATGAAAATAGTCTTGGAACATGAGGGGCGTCAATAGTAAGCAAAAACAAACTCCTAAAAGAAAAATGGTATGCAAAGCACCCATAAATAATGTTGATATAAGAAGCAAAAATATTAAGTGAGGTTCAACCTCATATAATTAGAAAATGGGGGAGGAATTTCCAAGTAGTAGTGATTGATGCTTAGAGATACTTGGATGGAATGGTTATTATTTGAAATGATTAAGACATCAAGGTTACCAATATGTTTACCTCTTTTCGCATTATGACAATACAATTTTAGTTAATTGACATTGAGGACTACTACCATGTATCCAATGTCTATGACTCCAATATCGCAAATGGAAAACCTCTATTTCTCAATTCTATTTATAGCACAAGTAATTTATACTCCCCATCTCCATGGATTGTTGGGAGTGACTTCAATATTATAAGTGTCTCAAGGAAAAGAAAGAATGAATCGAAATGTTTAACAAGATATTTTGTAAGCTATACCATTAAAGCCACAAAGCAGTCTCCATTAAAGTTGTCAAGAAATGAGTCTCCAACCCACACATGTGGATCAATGAGATGTAATACATGTGTGTGTGGTTACGAACTCAATACACCTCTATAATAACTCCACAAACTTATGTATTTCACTATGTCACATAAATTGACAGTAGTGTGACATAAGTAAACCAAGAGTAGACATGAAAGCCTTAGGAAACAAACATTCCTTAGATCCTCAATTAGGTGCTTAAATGATGAAGTGAAAATGCAAGGAGAAAAGAAGAATTCATGATTTAACCATCACATACATGTGATCAAGTGTGACTAGGAGTGTATATATTCATATATTTTCCAAAGAGGGAGTGAATACATGAGTTACCATTTATTGGCCCTTATTTTTCTTTCTTTTTCATTTTCTTATATATAGGACTTAAGGAATAAGGTTTTCATAAGTTTGGCACAACTCATAGATATAAGATTTACATGAATTTTCACTTCAACCTTAGAGTTTAGACTTAGATAAATCAATATAGTGTATGTTTAATGATTTTGGCTTTCACTTTTTTATTGTATTTCATCACAAATACAAAAGGGGAAATATTTTGCCACAAATCTATGAATGCTTAATCATAAAGTCGTCATGTGATGAAAACAGATTAATGATGTTATTCTCTACGAAAATGATGGGTATTCTTGAGAAAATCTTATTCTTGTGGATGTTTCCTCCCTGGTTGAGAGGGAGTGAGGGTAGACACCATGTTATCCATGTGTCATGTACTATGGCTAGGATTAACAATCGTAAGCCTAGTAAAGGCACTAGTAGGGATAATGGTGGATTGGATAAACATCTGGGACCAATATTCTTTGAGAATTTGGACATTGACTAGGACTAATCGCCATAAGTCAAGTACATTAATCCAAGATAAGAATAGTCATGAGGATTGACATTTTCTGGTGTCAAATATTATGATAGTGGATTAGGAATTGATCATGTGAGGACATACCTGGTAAACATCTTGGTGGGGTAAGTGCCTTGAAAGGCAGTGGTGTCCAAATTTATGCCTCCCAACATTGTGCTCTGATCTAATGGAGAGATAAACTTGTTAGTCAAGGCCTTACTATTTTGAAAATTTTGGCTATGATGATGTAAATCATCATTTATGCTTATCAATCTAGATCCCTTCTTATATGAATATTTCAACTTGAGAGTACTTTTTTGTCTCATTATGAGTACCTCGCTAGTTTAGAGGGAGGGTCATCATCTTCATTATTGCCATCATCACCACCATCAATGTGATCATGATTGTCATCATTTCATTATCATCATAATCACCATTCATGTCTTCTTCATGATCATCATCATCATCATGATTTTGTATATTGTCGTCAATTGTTCATAATTATAGGTATCATAAGAAATATCACCAACCTTAGGACACATGATATATGAAAGAAAAATAACCACTTTATTTTTTAGAAATGATTGATGATCATCAACATCACTACCATTATCATCGTCATTATAATTGTCATCATCCCCATCATCATAACTAATATAAGTTTTATCATAATTTTTGTCATCTTCATCATGAACATCATAATCATCATCCATGCCATTATTGTTCTTGATTATGACCAAGATGAAAATAATGATAATGATGATCAGATGATGATGACTTGGAAGATGACGCCAAAGATAATTATTATGATTTTTACCATGATAACATTTAAAAATTGGGAGGAATGGCCAAGGTCATTAGCATCATCATCATTGTCATTGTAACTCCCATCGTCTTTATCATCATTGTCATTATCATAACAATCGCAATTCATGTCATCGTCATCATCTTCATTATCATCATCGTTATAATTATTGACATTGTCATCAGGTGTCCATAATTTTCAATGTCATAAGAAATATAATCAATGCAAAAGATATGATGTGTGTTGGAAAATGGATGCAAAAGTAAACAAAAAAATGGGGGTAAAAATAGACGTAAATTTGGATGAAGAGTGGACACAACATAAGTAGATGCAGAACAAGACAGAAAAATTGAACAAAAGTGGATGAAAAAGTAGATGCAATAGTTCATACAAACTTGAACACAAAATAGGACTCAAACATGGATGAAAAAGTGGAAGAAAACATGGGCACAATAGTAGGCATAAAACTTAGCATGAATTGTGGTGAAACAAATGTGGATACTCCAATGAATGTAAAAAAAAAGGGACACAAACTTGAATGCAAAAAGGAGGAAAACTTGGATGAAAAAAGGGATGTAAACATGGGCCAAACATGGGTGCAATAGTGAACACAAAATTAGTTGCAAAACTAGACAAATCAAAAGTGGATGTAAAAGTAAATTCGAAATGGGATGCAAAAAACATAAACAATATTTGATGCAAACTTGGACACAAAAGAGGATGCAAATATGGATGCAATAGTGGAAGAAAATGTGGGTTGCAATGATAGGCATAAGATATGGCACAAATAATAGCACAAAAAAGGTGGATGTAATAATAGACACAAAAAAATATGCAAACTTAGATGCAAGACAAGATGCTATAAGGGATGTAAAGGTGGATGCAAACACAGGTGCAACATGAGAAACAAAATTGGATGCAAAATATGGATGAAATGGAAGTACATGCAAAAGAAGATACAAAATGAGATGCAAAACCCAACACAAAAGTGGATGCAAAAATAGATGAAATATTTTATGCAAAAGAGGATGTGAAGATAGATGCAAAATTGGAAGCAAACGTGGGTACAACAGTACGTGCAAAACATGGAACAAATTTTGTCACAACAAAAGTAGATGTAATGATAGATGCAAAAAAAGAAGCAAATGAAGATGAAAAATAGGATGCAAAAAGGAATGTAAAAGTGGGTGTAAACATGGGTGCAACAATGGATGTAAAATAGCTTTTGCAACTTATTTGAAAGAGCAATTTTGTCCCAACAATTAGACTTGTAGCATAAAGAACATGGTTAATACATATGATTCGACCAAAAACTAGTTACTACCAAAATTCAACCAAAAAAAATATTACTGCATAAAAATAGAATTAAAAACAAAAAAAATAAAAACAAAAATTTCCCAAATTAAAAATAAATAAATGATAAACTTTTTTTTACCAAAATTTAGTGATTTTTTTAGTGCTAATACTAACATCACCATTACAACAAGATATTTTTTTAGTGCTAATACTGCCATTACAACAAGATATAAGAGGGATATAATGCCAAAAGTTTAATAATAATATGTATGTAGAAGATGGTCTTCAGACTGGTGAATTCATGATAATCAATGGGACTACAGTCAAAATAATTGGATGTTATTTACTTTTTTACATTGATTGTCAAAATAATTGCATAAATCGATTTTTTTTAACCAAAATTTAACAAAAACTTTGCTAGTGCTAACATTAGAACCACCATTACAACAAGATATCTTTCTAGTGTTGACAACACCATTATAGTAAGATACCTCAAGAGAGACAGAAAATTTAAAAAGTATGATAGTAATATGTATCCAGAAGATGGTAGTGAAACTAGTAATTGTTCATTCTCATTATCATAATCATTGTCATCATCATCACCATCATCCTTGTCATCGTTATTGCCATCATTACATTATCATCATAATCACCATTCATGCCATCATCATCAGCTCCACCATCATCATCATTATGGACATTGTTTGCAATTGTTTATAATTATAGACGTTGTAAGAAATATCATCAACCCAAAAAATGTGATCAATGCTAGAAAAGGGTTGTTTAGAACCCATTGGTATACGTAAGAGAAATAACAACTCTATTTTTGAGAGATGGTCGATGATCATCATCATCACCACCATTATCATCGTCATTGTCATTTTTATCATCCCCATCATCATCATTAATGTAATTTCTATCAACATTGTTGTAATCATCATCATCATTCATGCCATTATTGTTTTTGATGATGACCTAGATGAAAATGATGATGATGACACCAAAGATAATGCTTATGATTATGACAATGACAACATCTAAAATTGGGAATATTCGCCAAGGTCATTAGCATCGTCATCATCATAATCATTGCCATCATCATCATTAATGTCATTGTACCACTATCGTCTTTATCATCATAATCACAATTCATGTCATCGCCATCATCTTCATTTTCATCATTTTCAATATTATTGACATTGTCATCAATTGTTCATAATTGTCAATGCCATAAGGAATATCATCAATGCAGAAAATATGATGAGTGTTGGAAAAGGGATGCAAAAGCGAACATAGAAATGGGGGTAACAATAGAAGTAAAATTGGATGAAAAGTGGATACAACATAAGTAGATGCACAACAACATGAAAAACCTAACACAAAAGTGGATGCAAAATTAGATGCAGTTGTCAATGCAAACTTGGATGCAAACATGAAGGCAAAAGTGGAAGCAAACATGGGTCCAATGGTAGGTGTAAAACTTGGCACAAACTGTGGTGAAACAAATGTGGATGCAACAACGGACACAAAAGTAGATGCAAAAATGGATGAAACAAAAGTGGATACAATAGGGGATGCAAAAACATACACAATATCTGATGCAAACTTGAACACAAAAGAGGATGCAAATGTGGATGCAAACATGGAAGCAAATGTGGTTGCAATGGTAGGTGCAAGATATGGTGCAACAAAAGTGGATGTAACAATAGACAAAAAATATGCAAAATAAGATGCAAAAATGGATGTAAAAGTGGAAGCAAACATTGATGCAACAGGCAAAACAAAATTGGATGAAAAAAATGGATACAATGGAAGTAGATGCAAAAGTAGATACAAAATGAGATGCAAAACCCAATGCATAAACCTGACACAAAAGTGGATGCAAAAATAGATGCAATATTTGATGCAAAAGAGGATGTGAACATGGATGCAAAATTGGAAGCAAACGTGGATACAATAGTGAGTGCAAAACATGGTGCAAATTATGGCATAACAAAAGTGGATGTAATGATAGATGAAAAAAAGAATCAAAGTATGATGCAAATGAAGATGTAAAAAGGGATGCAAAAAGTGAAATTTAAAATGGGTGTAACAGTGGATGCAATAGAAGTCGATGCAAAAGTAGATGCAAAACGAGACACAAAACCCGATGCAAATCCTGGTCCAAAATTGGATACAAAAAGGGATGCAAAAATAGATGTAGTAGTTGATGAAAACCTAGATGCAAATGAGGATGCAAACGTGGATGCAAAATTATAATCAAAAGTGGGTGCAAAAGGAGGTGCCAAACTAAGCGCCAATTGTGGCACAAAAATATTAGATGCAATAGTGGGTACAATAATAGATGCAAAAGAGGATGTAAATATGGATGCCAAACAAGATGGAAAAGTGGATGCAACAAAAGTAGATGCAAAATTATATGCAAAACTAGACACAAAATTCGATGTAAAACGTGGCGCAAAAGTGATGCACAAATGGATGCAAAAAATGATTTAAAAAAGGATGCAAAAGTCGATGCAAAAGTTGATGCAAGTGTAGGTGCAAAAAGTGGATGCAAATGAGGATGCAAAAGTATGTCAAACAAAAATAGATGCCAAAATTGATGCAAAACCTGGAACAAAACCTGGTGCAAAGGATGACACAAAACTTGGCATGAAATTTGGTGCAAAACGTGGTGCAAAACCTATTGCAATACCTGGTGCTAAACTTGGTGTAAGATTTGGTGCAAAACTTGATGCAAATTTTGTGTCAAGTTTTGCACCATATTTGATAAATGGATGCAAATAGCACCAAAAATGGGCTCTAGATGCAAAAAAAGAAGTAAAAAGGGACGCTAATCGCTAGTTTTGTTGTAGTACCACTTTCTTGGTGTAGACAGTATTGTCAGAATGACACCTAGAAAAGCCAGATTCTAAAAGAAAGCTATCCATTTTGGCATACCAAGCCCGAGGAGCTTGCTTGAGGCCATAAAGGGATTTCTTAAGTCGAAAAACAAGGCTGGAGTCTGTTTGTATGAAGCCAATGGGTTGTTCCATATAGATTTCTTCCTGCAAGTCCCCATGCAAGAAGGCAGATTTAACATCCATCTGATGGACTTCCCATTTTAAAGAGGCAGCAAGGGAAAGAACAAGGCAGATAGAGTTCATTTTGGCAACAGGGGAGAAGGTTTCAGTGTAGTCAATGCCTTCAACCTGTGAAAAGCCCTTAGCAACGAGACGAGCTTTATGTTTATCAACTTTCCCATCTGGTCCATACTTGGTTCTGTAAACCCATTTACATCTAACAAGTTTGCGTCCCTTGGTAGAGGAACAAGATCCCATGTATCATTTGTCATCAATGAATGATATTCTTCATTCATAGCTGCTTCCCAATGTGGATGGCCTGAAGCTTCTGCAAAAGTGTCAGGATCATGATTTACTGGAGCTTGAGCCAGTAAAGAAGAGGCTCTTTCAAACTGAGAACGTGTACGTCGCTAATCTGTAGGATCACCGGCAAGATCACCTGCTGCATCCCGAGTAGCACGGACCCATCTTGGAAGTTGAGGATCCTGAGAAGGTGGGGGAGGATTATCATCCTCGCTTTCATCATCTGAAGAAGAAATGTTTTCAAAAGTAGAAGAGATAGGAAGAGGTGGCACATCCGTCGGACTAGGCTCGCAGGCCGATTTATTTTCATCAAATTTTACATCTCTTCTAATGATAACATTTTTGGACTTAAATGGAATAAGTCTATAACCTTTTACATCTTCAGAATATCCAACAAAAGTACATTTCTCACTCTTAGGTTCTAAAGCTTTATGCTTTTCATCTGGTATATGGGCCCATGCTTCACTTCCAAACACACGAAAGTGACTTACATCTGGTTTAATGGAACTCCAAGCTTCTTCTGGAGTGATATTCTCTAGAACCTTAGTAGGAGTGCGATTGATTATATAATTTGCACAATTAATTGCTTCGGCCCAAAAACTAAGACTGAGTCCTTTAGATTGCAGCATACAATTAGCCATTTCCTTTAAGGTGCGATTTTTCCTTTCAGCTACACCATTTTGTTGTGGAGTGTATGGAACAGTATGTTGCATTTGAATTCCATTTTCGGTGCAAAAGTTGATGAATGTGTTTTTAACATATTCTCCACCATTATCAGTTCTTAGCTTAAGAATTTGATGTCCAGATTGTTTTTCAACAAAGGCTTTGAAGGCCAAAAATGTGTTAAATACTTCGCTCTTGAGTTTTAAGAAGTATACCCAAGTGCGTCTGGAGAAATCATCAATGAAAGTTAAGAAGTACTTGCAGCCAGAGAATGAAGCAACAGGAAGAGGACCACATAAATCATTGTGCACAAGCTGTAAAGGGGCTGAGGCGTGCCAAGAGGCACGTTTGTCAAAACTGTCCCGATGATGTTTTCCGAGTACACATCCGGAACAAACACCATCTCTGCAAGATACCATAGGAAGACCTGTCACCATATTTTCTTTACATAGATGCTGAAGGGAGCGATAGTTTAAGTGACCAAATCGCTCATGCCAAAGTTTGCTCACTTCATCATTATGAGCAACAAATACTGAGGGAAGATTTGATGACCCAAAGTTGTGAAACTTATACAACCTTGTGGAATCATCAGCAAGACCAGTAGCTAGAATCTGTTTAGGATCTTTTATATCCTTGATTACAACATCATGAGGTGAAAATTCAACAATTTTACCTTCACCTGAATGAGTTATCTGATAGACAGATAGAAGGTTGCAGGATAAGGTTGGAACACATAATACATCATTAAACTGACCATTGTCTAGATGAACAGTTCCAGTCCCTACAACATTAAGAGATCTATCATCACCAACATATATATTTTTGGTGTTACAATCATTTAAAGAAGAAAACATGGCTTGGTTTTTGGCCATGTGATAAGAGGCTCCAGAATCAATGAGCCACTCATGAGAATGAGAAGAAGAAGAAGATACATTTAATGCATAACCAGACTGAGATGATTGACAACGACATGCAGAAAGTGCCATTCTAGAAGTTGAAGTTGAAGTAGGCTCCACATGGATGTTATGTTTCTTCATTGCGGCTTCCAAGGCTTCCATCTTCTTAAAGCATTTAGATTCTAAGTGGCCATCTCGATTACAAAAGTTACAATGTCTATCAGTCTTCTTCCATTTGTTTTTATTGGTCTTATCATTTTGCTGAAATGATCTTTCATTTTGAGGCTGAGTTGGTTTAGGACCATTCTTTTGAGGAAATGACTTCTTAGGATTCTTTGAATTTGATTGCTGCTGGGCGGCTAACGCTTTCGTGGAAGAGTTTCCAAGATTAAGAAGACCAAGGTGTAAGAGTTTTTCTTGTTCTCTTATTAAGGAATCACAAAAGGAGTCAAAGGAAGGGGCCTTGTAGTCTTTTCCTTGACAAATGAAAGCTTCCCTTGTAGAATGGAAAGTGGAAACAAATATAGAGTAGGCTGGTCCTAACTTAGTAAGGATGGAATAAATAAGGTTACCATCTTCTTTCTTAACTTTAACACCTTCCAAGAGATATCTAAGGGTCTTGAATTTGGAAAAGAAATCTTCAATGCAAGAAAAATTATTAGGATCCAAAGTAAGCAACTCATTTTCAAGTTGATGGGCTCTAATTTCATTTTTAATCCCAAAAACTTTAGCGAGTTTTTCTAATGCTTCATGAGGAGTCTCAAGTTCTGCAATGTGGAATCTAAGACCAGGAGAAATAGACAACCCTATCAAACCACGTGCTTGATCTTGTCTATTTTCCCATTTTGCAGCCTTGTCTTCATCTTTTGGTTTCTTCTCTTGGTCTGTGGCTATTCTGAAGAGACCTTTACTTCTAAGTAAATCTTCCATGTAGGCTACCCATTGGAAGTAGTTAGTGCTGTCAAGAATGAATTGGCATGGAATTTCCATTTTTTTTTTAAAAACTGAAGCTGAAGATGCTGAAAGTAAGTGTTCCAATGGATAGATCTCGAAAAAATAGGCGGTTTAAAAAAAAACGGCTCTGAAAAAGGCTTCCGGATGAAGAAGTTATGGCTTTTTGAAAAAAAATTGTTGACGTTGCCGGCAAAGTGCGCGAATGTGCGGGAATGAAAAAATACGCCCCCACAAAATGGAGACTTGAACCCAAGACCTCTACTCTCTTAAAATAGCTTTGAACCAATTGATCTATACAAAAAATTTGAGAGAGAGAGAGAGAGAGAGAGGGGGGGGGCCTTGGTTTGCGTGCTTGCCTTGAGAAAGCTCTTTTTCCCTACAAAACACAAAACACAAAACCCAACACGAATATGCAAAGAAAAACGAACCTTGCGGCTCGAAGTTAGCTTTAGCCAAAAAACTAGAAATTTAAAAAAAAAAAAAAAAAAAAATCTCAAAGTGAGCTTTAGCCGAAAAACTAAATATTTTTCTCAATGTTTCTAATTTTCCGAGATCACACTAAGGTGCAGGGAAAAGAGCATACGCATGAGAAAAATCCTTCCTTTCTGTTTCTGATTTGCCCAGATCGCACAAAGTCGCAGGGCAAAGAGCATGCGCAGAAATGAAAGGTATAGATCCGGTTAAAAAAAAGGCTAAATAAACCGAAACCGAAATAAGCAGAGAAAAAATAACAGTAAACTGCAAAAAAACACTGTATACCTCCCGATCTGAAAAATGACGCAGCTAGGGCTACCGGAAACCTTTTCACGTGAAACGAAAGGGGTTCCTCACTGGAACAGATGCTCCGAACGCAACAGAGCAGTCCTCTTGGCCCGAAAGCAGTCAGAAACAACAGATCTAGGAAACGACAGCCGCATGCAGTTCTACCGGCTTCAGATTTGGATCACCAACGGACGCGGCCCTCAAATAGCTCTGATACCATGTAGGAATTTACAGGGTAAGTTCCTCAGAAAGAATACCAAAAGGACACCGCTCACAACCAGATCACATATCAATACACCAGTATTTTTGACGTGGTTAAAACCCTCAAAGAGGGAAACAGTCCACGGCCTATCCCAACGTGGGTACTACAGGCAATTTATTAATCAAAGAATGAAAATTTACATAAGCTTCTCTCATGCACGGATTACCCGAACAATGACCCTCCATGCGCTTTAAATAGAACTCTTGGACCAATCGGGTGTCAAGCCACGGATCAAGTGTCGGTAATACCGAGAAGAGAATGAACCGTCGGATCACTACATATCGTGACCGTCGGATTGTAAGTTACAAAATGTACAACGGTAAAGAAACACACTTTACCTAACTCTATACCTAACTCTATACTAGACCAAGTTGAACTTAACTATTTCCTATGTGTCGGAATATCCTAACACCTTGTGTAATATAACACATCGGTGTGTCCTATGTAATACAACACACTGATATATTATAACATTGTTGGCTCTATCTAGTTTGTTCATCCTTACTCCCGGTGTAATATAACACATCGACGTGGCTCTTCCAAATAGTACCATTAAATCATTTGGTGCATTTAGCGTTACAAATTGCACCATAATAATTTAAATATATTTAAAAAATAATAATTTTCCCTGACTATGTCGAACAATTAAACTCCCAATGTGTTTAATGTGATAAATGCACTGGTTCATTTATTCAGATAAACGCACCAGTTACTGGAGCTCTTTTTGACTGGAAATTATTTGATTTATTTATAAAATATATTTAATGGATTCAGTATTGAATGATACAAATTGTATATTGATAAAAAAATGTCTGAGAAGGTATCAAGTAACAAAAATGTTTATCGACACAATGATAGCACATTGAAAAAAGTAGAGAAGACAAGTTCTTTGTAAATTCTTTACAAAATTAATATGTTTGAACTATATGTAAATTTAACTAATATGTATTGGTTAGTGTGTGTCATGCAGAGCCACAAAATGAAGAAGGTCAATAAGATTATTTCTAATCTAAGTGCAGAAGAGCATAAAATCTAATAGAAAAATTGCAGAAGGATAAATCAAGTGAATAAAAAAATACTATTCAATATGAGTTTTTTTTTTAATTTTCATTAATGATATACTTAATGATATTAGATAACATGTTTTAAACAATCTATTAATTCATATATGTTTAATGTTCTATAGGGAGAAACAACAAAGGAAAAAATCAATGTCGTTCTAAGAAAAGAAAAATTATAGAACATGTAAATGACGATGAATTGGTCCTTAGCTCATCTAGAGTGGTGTTGGAAGTTAAGGAAATGGGAAAATTTTTTACAAAACTATGAGGGATCTAGTGGAACAAACGTAAACACATACTTTCCACTTACAACAAAAAAATAAATTCAATGATTCTAAGAACTAAATTATGTCTAAACTACAAGAAGTGTTTCCAGAGCAATGGTCAATGAATATGTCAGACTTGCAATAGCAAAAACACACAACAACAAAAAAGAATGATTCAAAAAGTAATATTCCTAATTAAAATGATTTTCTAGAATTATATGTATGTATTACTACAATCCATTCATTTATTTATATCAATTTTGTTATATTTAGTTTCACTATATCAATATAAAAATAGTTTATTACTTTTTTCAGAAAGATTATGAAAATCCCAAATGATAAACAAGCTCATATGCGAAACATGTGAGTAGGAATGTCCAAAAAAGTGTACAAGGAGATCGTCAAGGAAATGGACATAATTGCATCACAATAGGAGCCATCTCAACAACAAAGCGTTTCAAATGTATGTAATCATGATTGACTTTGTACATATAAAAAAAAATCATTTAACATTAAATATTAATTTTCAAGTATTTTCTTTATAAAAAAAAATGGAACTCATTCAGCACATAAAACAAGACAAAATGGAAGAAAATGGTTGATTTCAAAGTTTATGAGTAATTCTTAATATTTCCTTATAACAAATCAAGGTTTCATTTTTGTATATTTTAAGTTGTTTTGCAACAATCATCCTTGAATGTCTTCAAATAGGTGTTAACATACAAAGAAGAGCCATCAAAAGAATTGATTGAGACTGGGTTAAATATGGGTTGTGAATATATGTTGGCATATCCAAAGTTAATTGTGGAATTTGTAAGTATCTATGTTGTTTTACTTCTATGAGTTTATAATTAATAGAACAAAAAAAATACTTTATATTAAATCTATGATTTATAATGAGGTTAAATATAGGTTGTGAATATATTTTGGCATATCAAAATTTAATTGTCGAATTTGTAAGTATCTATGTTGTTTTACTTCTATGAATTTATAACTAATAGAACAAAAAAATCATTTATATTAAATCTATGATTTATAATGGGGTTTAAAACATGCAAGAAACTATGTATGGAACTATGCTAGCAGAAGACTTGTTGCAACAAGGCATGAGACATGGTTTTGAAACCATGCGCACAATTTATGAGTCACTTCTTGCTATGGTACATTTTATTTGATTTACATTGATGTATATTATTTATTTCAATTTTCATTATTCTCACCTATGCATATACACTCATTACACTTTATTTTTATATTTACAAATAGAACAAGATCAAGAAGACAAAAACAATCGATGAAATCAACAAAAATATCCTCCAAATAATCCAAGTCATAGAAGTAGCTTGAGCACTTACAGCAGCTATAGTGAAGAATGATCATCTATTTGGATATCAATGCAACCCATTGTATTTTTTGAAATAATTCATCAAATCCCTCAAAACCCTCCTACATTTCCCTAATTCCTATAGTCCCAATAGTCCCTAATCCCTCACTACTTTTCCCTCCCCTTCCTTATTTCACTATTTTTCCTTGGTGGCAGAGGTTGCACAATCATTAAGACAGTCCAACATAGTTTGACACATCAATGCCACAGGTCCAGGATAAATAAGCAAAAGAGGCAAAGGGAGCTCGATCATCTTCAAATATTGGCCGAAGCCTCTTTAGCCCAGCATAACACTTAATGAAGAAGCTCCAGCCCAAATTTCAAGAAATTTGGGGCATTTTTGGTATTTTTGCAAATTTTTGTACAAAAAACAGGGTTTTTCTCCCTGTGCGCCGCGCCACGTGGCGCGCGCTTATGATAGGAGGCTCCAAATGCAAAAAAAATTATATTTTTGGATTTTTCATGAAAAATCATGACTGTTGGTGCATGGCCAAGAAGTTTGGGCAAGTTTTGAGTCCCCAGGAGGTCAAAAACACCCTAAAAATGACCTCTCTACCCCTAATTACACACACAGGAAACAGTCTTGGGAGATTGAGGTTTTGGAGAGGCAAATTGGCACCAAATTTAGAAATTCCACTTGGGTTGGAAAGTAGACAGGTAGGGCTTTCCAACAAGCACACTTGGGCTCAATTTGGACTTCAGGAAGTGCCTCAAACTCAGTCTCAAAGTGGCGCGACGCACAGAGAAATTGGCGCGGCGCATAGAGGTTTTTTGCCAAATTTTTCACCTTCCAGCTCAGAAATTCAGCCAGTTTGACTAGTTTTGCTTTGTGATGTAATTTTTGATCTATATTGATGTAATTGGATAAACATGATGTACTTTGGGCACTTATTTACTTGTTCTAGAGGATTCATTCACTAAAAAGTGAAAATTTAATGAATGAATCAGTTTCCTACCTTATAGAGGCAAGTTGTTTTGATTGCCTAGATTTTAGTGCTTTGTTTAGAATTGGTTGAAACAGCTCCTAGAATGATGAGCTCGACCCCTAGAGGCAAGGGAATGGGTTGGGCTAGTCTATATCATGTAATTCCTAAGTCATTTTCAGGGTTGGACACTTGGGATTGCTTTGGCATATCATTGTACATTCTATCTCTGCATTTTTGGCCAAGGAAAGACCAGGGTTTTGCAGCACTGTTTGGAATCCATGTGGCTTTATGTTTTGATGGTGTTCTTCTCTAAGTAATTGTAAGTTCAGTAGTGTTATGTGTATCATTTTCCTATCTCTTCTTCTGAATTTGAACAAATGAGTGATTAAGGTGGAATCCATTAACTGTTATACTATGCCTTTGAATTTGTTTAAATTTCCATGTTTTCATCTGTTTAAGGATAATTCTTGAGACTCTCTTGCTCTCCTTAGCTCCTCACCAATCCGATCTATCCATTCACTCAATTTAAAGCATTAAAACAATTGCCTTCCTTGCCCCAATCATAACTCTACAAAAAATGTGCCTCATCCCCGAGCCCAATTTGCCTTTCCCCGTTTCCAACACAAAACCCCCAAAAACTCAAAACAAATCCTTGTACTTAATACCTAGCCTAAGATTAGCTTTTATTACCGTCATCTCAAGCCCCATCGATTATCTTTCACTGAGATTGACCCGGAGAAAGCCCTCTCCTGTCCTCGTAGGGCTAGCTACGAGGTTGAGTGTGGTTTGATGTGGACCTAGAACCTTGTCTTTTTAGCCTGAGGCAAATCTAGGCTCTAACATAGTGGCGACCGTACTGGGGAAGAAATTTTATTTTCATTGTTTGGCTTTGTAGACTACAGATGGAGCCTGAATATTAGCCAGGTAGCCTTTGAAACGCTTTTGCTTTGCATTAGCGCAAGTAGATAAAAGCTGCTTCAGTCAATCTCCGGTCTAGTCTTATAAGCTGAATATCTGATCTAAACGATCACCCCAGTACATGTATCAAGTTCAGATCTGATGGTTGATGGTGGACAACGATCAGACATAAGAAGGCTGAAATCATTCACCTGGTGACTCCTGTAGAGACTCCACTGGAGGACTAACTCTTGCTCTGAGAAAATGGAAGGTTCTTACATAAAGTTCAGGTATTCAAGTTGGAATTGCATCCAAGACATTTTGTTCTTTGTTCTAAATTATTTCTTCTCTTTTCCCGAGAATGTAAAGAAGGCTTTGCAAAGTATACTATGCTTGAGAAAATATCCCAGGCCTGCAATTGATTCTTTCCCTTTGAAGATTGTGAATACCAAAGATTTGCATGCCTTTGAGCTTGATCAAGGCCCTTCTTCTGAATCTTGTGATGACCGTCTTCAAATTGATGAGCCCCAAGAGACCAAGACTGATTCTACACCTTCTGTATATACTCCTATACCTTGTAAAATTCCAGATCGGCATAAACCTCTTGTTTTACCTTCTGTTCTCCAAGCTTTCCCCAAAAACTATGATCTATACTTGCCGAGGTTTGACGATGAATGTAAGAATGTAAACGCTAAGCAACATGTGAAAAATGTTGATAATTTTCTAGATCTTTTTGAAGTTGATGAAGAAGATGTCAGTATAAGGCTTTTTTCTCTTTCTTTGCAAGGCAAACTCAAGATTTGGTTCAAAACCGTGCCTGATGCGAGCATCTCAGATTTCCAGCAGTTCGTCAAAGTTTTTCTCGACAAGTGGATGATCGAACAGAACATTTTCCTTATTATCGAAGAGTATAACCAGTTGAAAAGATTTCCAAGGAAGACATTACAACAGTTTTCTGCCAGATTTAACCAAGTTTATTGTTCAATGCCAGTTGAGATAAGGCCTTCTCCTAAATCCGCTCTCTTGCACTACCCAGGTGCCTTTGATCCGGAAATGGAGTTTCAGCTGAGAGAAAGGAATGTCGCAACACTTGAAGAGATACAGAATAGTGCAGTAAATGTAGAGGCTCATCTGTTGATCTGAAGGGCAAGGTTGAAAGAAGAAAAGACGAAAAACATACATCCGGAGAAATCGACATCTCTAGAAGTAAAGTTTGACATTTTGGTAAGTGCAATAGAAGAGATGATGCAAAAGATCACTACAAGGAATGATTATGATGTTCAAGCCCATAGCTCGCTGATTGAAGAAGAACAAGTTGCTGATCCAAAACACCTTCTTTCTTATCCCAATTGTTATAGATCTCATAATGATTGTCTTATAGATCATCTTGGAGAAGAGAGATCTGTTGATATGACATGTATGCTTGATGATGTCTTTTATACTGATGATTTGCCTCAGTTTGATCAGTATGATGATGATTATGTCCTCCAAACAGAAGCTAATCTTGCAGACAAATCAGCAGCTAGTTTGTGGGAAGAGGAAGTTCGTTTTCAGCAGCTTGAGTACAGTGATCAACTGATGCATATCAGCTATGACAATGACGAGGAAAGTGCAGCAAATTTTGAAGTAAGTGAAGGATATTTGCCTTTTTGTTTTGATTCATGTCAGTTCATCAGAGACAACTTCCATGCAATTAGAAATCAGCTGTCAACAAGTCTTGATTTGGACCATCTTGAGGGCAATGAAAACCTTGTTCAAGACTTTTCATATCCAGATTTGCAGCCCCCAAATGCCTTTGATTGTCAAGTTGCAAATAAAGACTTGGAAGCTGGAACATATGCTCAGATGATGCAAGATGATTCCATACCATTTTGTTTCGAATCATTTCAGTTTTTGAAGGGAAAATTGCATAGTACATCTTCAGTAAAGAATGAGCAGCATGTAGGCAATCATGTAATCACATTGGAACTAATAGAAAATGGGTTGCAGCAGTCTTTTCAAGTTTTTCATGATCCAATAGCTGATGTTTTGGATGAGGTTTGCAGTCAAAGTCTTTCTCCATTGACTATATGTGAGCTTGAAACGTGTATTGATACAAACTTGATCCAGCAGCCGGTTTCTTTGTCATTTTCAGCAGGAGTCTCGTCACAAAGCTCAGATCAAAGTTTGCATTCATGGTATGAAGAGAAGAGAAGTAATCCATTAGATGAGCTAAGTCCCAGTGTCCATGAATTTCAAGATCCTTATGCATTGTTTTTGGAGGCGGATAGAGAATCCATAGCATTCAACGGATCTGTTTCCAAGTTGTCATGGGAGTTTCCTTTCAGTAGTTCTCTCTTATTGTTCATAAGCGAGCACTTGCGGAGAATTCAAACAGCAGACGGAATACTTACTTGGTTGCATTGGTTGTTTCATTTCACTTGATCAGCTGGTGAAAAGAACTGTTAGAGTAGGTTTTAAATGAATAAGCTCAACCTTGAGCATCTTTTCCAGTTTTTTGGTTGTGTTTAAGTATCGAGTCAGTTTTCAGTTGAGTGAGAGTCAGTTTGTGTCGTCAAGTCATCGATTTTTAGTCATGCATTTTAGCTTGAGTTTTGACTCCATTGCCCAATGGACGAAGGCATTGGTCTTCTCTCCCAAAGATCTGTCGTTCTTGGCACCTCCAAGGAGCTACCATCCCCATTGGAGCCAATGTTAGTGTCAGTCTTTCCAGCCTTCCTCCAGTGATCAAACATGCTCTTACAAAGTGATTTTAAGGTGTGAAGGTCAAATTTTATCATTTCAGTGAGTCTTCAAGTAAAATTTGGTCACTAGCTATTAGGTCTAGGGTTTGCTTTTACTCCTATCAAAGTTGTCCAAATGTCAGTCCTTGTCACCGTTCAGCTGAGTGTACCGTCATTCATAGGGTTTTCATCATCATGTTAAGTTCCACTGGGTCATTTTACGCCTTGCTCATGCTTCAGTTGCGCCTAGGTAAGGTTCATTTCCCTCTCCCAGGGTTTTGAAGGCAATTTCTCTTGGATGGTCATATCATCAGCAAAACTTGTATCATGATGTTCATACACCTTCCCCTATCCTTAATGTACCTTATTAAACACTTCCCATCACTGAGATCCCCCAAATTCCTCATTTTCGCTCAAACCCTAGTTTCTTGCTACAAACCTTATTTTCTAGGCTAGGCCTGTGTTTTTCCCTTTTGGACCCCTTCCCCTCACTCAATTTCTGAGATTACACTTTCCCCTACTTCCTAACATCCCTCCCTACTTCCCAAATTTCCTCAAGAATTTAGAAGCTCCCTATTCCCTTCATTTCGCTTCATTTCAACAAATCTCTTGTTCCACACATCGGGGTAAGTTTTACTCAAATGATGTTTCTGAGCAAGGAAAGATGAATTTAGAAAAAATGAGAGAGGTTTTTGTCCACAAGAATCCAAGGAAGAAAAACTGCCTTTACTTTTTACACAGGTTTCATGGTTTTAGAGAAATGTCAAAAATACAATTGCCTCGGGAGAATTGATGCACCTCTGAAGTGACCTTGGGAAAATCAAGTTTTCTCCTATCTTGGTTGGCCAAATGACTTCCTTGATGAATCAAATGATAACTAGACACAAAGAGATTTCCAATGAGCTATCATGAGCTCAATTTGGAGTTGAGGAACACCTTCAAAAGTTGACTGTAACAGCACTCTGCCTTGAGGCAGCCTCATTTGGCACATTTTGACCAGTCTTGTAAGATTTGATTTTTTACATGGCAAATGAACTCCAAATTAGAAAATTCTAGTTGGGTTGGAAATTAGACTCAAATACCTTTCCAACGAGCTATACTGCGCCCAATTTGGACACCGGGAAGGCTTCCAAAAGTCTCCTGAAAAAAGTGTTATGCACAGGCTCTATGCGCCGCGCCAGTTGCCCAAAGCACCGCACCACCAAAAACTTCAAAAACTTGCTCCAAGTCACCCTAATCTCGTGGATCATCACTTGTACAAGTAAGTTGGGCTTCCATCATTGCTTTTCATCCAAGTTTGGTGCCATGTCATGGTGGTTTATGGCTGCTAATGGTTGCAACAAAAACTCTCAAACCCTACCTCTAAAAGTCCTCAAGCCAATTGTTGTTAGGGTTGCAAATCCATTGTTTTGGTACCAAGGTTCCCCCTCCATTCCATTTTTCCCTTCTTTCCATCATTCCCTTCTCCCTTATTCCATTTTTCCTTAATCTCATTCTTCCCTATCCTAAAAAATTACTAAACTCCTATTCCCAATTCCCTACCACACATTTCCAAATGTAAAAACCCCAAACCCTAACCCTATACAAAAATTCCTAACCCTATTCATCAAATCCCTCAAAACCCTCCTACATTTCCCTAATTCCTATAGTCCCAATAGTCCCTATTCCCTCACTACTTTTCCCTCCCCTTCCTTATTTCACTATCTTTCCTTGGTGGCAGAGGTTGCACAATCATTAAGATAGTCCAACACAGTTTGACACATCAACACCACAGGTCCAGGAAAAAGAAGCAAAAGAGGCAAATGGAGCTTGATCATCTTCGGATATTGGTCGAAGCCTCTTTAGCCCAGCATAACACTTAATGAAGAAGCTCCAGCCCAAATTTCAAGAAATTTGGGGCATTTTTGGTTTTTTTGCAAATTTTGTACAAAAAACAGGGTTTTTCTGTGGCGCGGCGCGCACTTGTGATAGGAGGCTCCAAATGAAAAAAAAATTATATTTTTGGATTTTCATGAAAAATCATGACTGTTGGTGCATGGCCAAGAAGTTTGGGCAAGTTTTGTGTCCCCAAGAGGTCAAAAACACCCTAAAAATGACCTCTCTGCCCCTAATTACACACACAGGAAACAGTCTTGGGAGATTGAGGTTTTGGAGGCGCAAATGGGCACCAAATTCATAAATTCCACTTGGGTTAGAAAATAGACAGGAAGGGCTTTCCAAAAAGTACACTTGGGCTCAATTTGGACTTCAGGAAGTGCCTCAAACTCAGTCTCAAAGTGGTGCAATGCACAGAGAAATTGGCGCGGCGCACAGAGGTTTTTTGCCAAATTTTTCACCTTCCAGCTCAGAAATTCGGCCAGTTTTACTAGTTTTGCTTTGTGATGTAATTTTTGATCTATCTTGATGTAATTGGGTAAACATGATGTAATTTTGGCTCTTATTTACTTGTTCTAGAGGATTCATTCACTAAAAAGTGAAAATTTAATGAATGAATCAGTTTCCTACCTTATAAAGGCAAGTTGTTTTGATTGCCTAGATTTTAGTGCTTTGTTTAGAATTGGTTGAAACAGCTCCTAGAATGATGAGCTCGACCCGCAGAGGCAAGGGAATGGGTTGGGCTAGTCTATATCATGTAATTCCTAAGTCATTTTCAGGGTTGGACACTTGGGATTGCTTTGGCATATCATTGTACATTCTATCTCTGCATTTTTGGCCAAGGAAAGACCAGGGTTTTGCAGCACTATTTGGGATCCATTTGGCTTTATGTTTTGATGGTGTTCTTCTCTAAGTAATTGTAAGTTCAGTAGTGTTATGTGTATCATTTTCCTGTCTCTTCTTCTGAATTTGAACAAATGAGTGATTAAGGTGGAATCCATTAACTGTTATGCTCTGCCTTTGAATTTGTTTAAATTTCCATGTTTTCATCTGTTTAAGGAGAATTCTTGAGACTCTCTTGCTCTCCTTAGCTCCTCACCAGTCCGATCTATCCATTCACTCAATTTAAAGCATTAAAACAATTGCCTTCCTTGCCCCAATCAGAACTCTACAGAAACTGTGCCTCATCCCCGAGCCTAATTTTCCTTTCCCCGTTTCCAACACAAAACCCCCAAAAACTCAAAACAAATCCTTGTACTTAATACCTAGCCTAAGATTAGCTTTTATTACCGTCATCTCAAGCCCCATCGATTATCTTTCGCTGAGATAGACCCGGAGAGAGCCCTCTCCTGTCCTCGTAGGGCTAGCTACGAGGCTGAGCGTGGTTTGATGTGGACCTAGAACCTTGTCTTTTCAGCCTGAGAAAAATCTAGGCTCTAACACTAGCCTCTAGAACTACACCTTGTGCAATCTCTGAGCTTGCCTCTTAGTCAAGCAACTAGTTCTATCTCAATTAGTGAGTTTCATGAAGCATGTTAGGCTAGGAGTTTTTTGGACTAATGTTGTCTTGTAATGAGTGGTTTCTAGTTGTAAGCACTATATTTTCACATGATAGGATGATGATGAAGGAGAAGAAGAAGGAAACCATTCTAGATGACACCTATGAAGCTAAAAGACAAGTTGATCGTCGAATGAGAAGATCAAGGGACACCAGATTTCTATAGTAGTTGAAGATCAAGATCATAGTGAAGACTCCCTACCTTCAACCTTTATGGAGAAGGAAGAAGAAAATCATGTAGTATCTTTCAAAGAGACACGCAGATAGTAGCAAAAGAAATGGCTTGACATTGCCAAATCATCATTGAGTCCATGTCATAAATTTCATGTCATTTCTTGCCAAGGTGGTATATGAGTCATCATTAGCCACATAATTTGTGGAAATGATTATGTAATTTTTAATATATGAGAAATGTAATGTAAAGTGGAAGTCCAAGAGTCACCTATAGAATTTGAAAAGTCATGAATGAGTCAAAAGGTCATATGGAAATCGAAGTGTCATGAGGGTAGTCCAAGTAGAACAAGGGAGGTGAAGAGTCACCCCATTTGTTATATATGCACCCTCATAGCCCAAGCAAAGTAATTTTCACCTTGGCTCCTCCCACCAGGAATTAGAGAGGAAGATAGTTATTTTGGAGGAGAAAGTGGTTGCTCTAACGCTCCACTATTGGAGCTAGTGGTGTTCATTGTACCAATGTATCTTGGAACTTTTGCTTAATACTTGAAGCTTGTTGAGCCAACACACTTTCATGTGTATGTCATAAATGTTGTAAGACTATTCTTTGAATGTTTGTGATATATGTTGTTTTCATCTATACTAAAGAAATTGAACTATTTTGGTGGCTTTGGTTCTTATCTTGTTGAAGGTGTGTTGTACTTATTTTAACAATCGTTGCTTCTACTTGAACTATTTTTCTAGTTGATCAATTATTCATTCATATATATATGCTCATGTGTCTTCATTATATTGGTATTATTACTCTTCTCTTAAAGGCTCTTTTTTATCCCCCCTCCGGTGAAAGAGCCTTGATACATTCTCCAACTGAAAATTCCACAAGGCATACTCACTTGTTCACTCAAAAGTACATGTACATTACTTTCTCGTGCTGACCATCATAGACAAGGAAAATCTATAAGAAAAATGGCAGTGGGATCTTATTTCCGGAGAGGATACTACACCAAACAGTGTGAATTCTAATTCACACTTTTCATTGGGGAGAACCCCTTTCATGTTGGCAAGATTCAACACCATCAACATTCTAGCACCAAAAGGAGGGAAGCCACCTTTTTATGGCTGATAACTCACCACATCCTACCAAGAAAACTTCTGCACAAGGCAGTAATGTTCCCATTCCACTCCAATTCATACCCCTGAGAGAGGGAAACTTCTCAGTCTAGTCTAGGACAAGCATTTAGGGTTACTTAAGATCAGTTTCAGACTATCTGACCCATTACTCGTCAGTTTCTGAGATCTCTTGGTTTAGTCCATGTTGTTGTTATTCTACCTCATAAGCTTGTAAAGAAAGAAACAACTCCCAGTGGCGTATTGGATTCTTCAGCGGAAGATTTGGTTATCGCAACCCTTAAGCAGTTAGTTGATCCTGCAGAAGGAACAAGTCGCCAAGGGGAACTTCCACCCATTAAGGAAAATTTGGACAGTGAAGAGAAAGATTTTTCAGTTTTCTGATGAGGAACATCCTGATTATAACGTAGATTTTAATGGTGAAGGATAAGCTTCTTCAAATTCAGAAGAAGAGGAGGAGGAAAGAGATAAATACATGGTTGATGCAGACCTGTATTGGATGGCCCAAGGGTCACTCGCTCTTCTGAATAATCTTCACAAGATGCCAAAACATCCGTAAAAGTTGTTGTCAAAGTTCGATCCTGATAAAAAGACCAAAGTTGAAGACCATATTGACGATTTCTACATGTATTTATGGATGCTTGAGGTACGTTTTGATGATGTTTCTTGTAGATTATTTCTGTACACTTTAGAAAGTAGAGAATCTGTATGGTATCACAGTCTTCCGACTAATTTAATCCATAGCTGGAGGGAGTTTAAGAATCTATTTTTGGATAAAAAAATGTTGACAATAAAACTCTCACCATGTTGTTAAAAGAACTTGGGAACCTGAAAATGGGGGACAAAGAAAGAGTTAACAAATTTAACCAAAGATTCACTTTCTTGCTGAACAAGTTCCCATTGATGTACGACTGCACGATGACATTACTAAAGATTATTATACAACTGCCTTTCCAAGTAACATTTATATGTTTGTCAAAAGAGTTCCAAAGAATACTTTGGCCTTAAACTTTGTAGAAGCTCATGTTGTTGAAAAAAAATTGCATTCTATTGGAGTCATTAAAGACACTGATGATCCCAAAGACTCCAAGGAAGTTGGAAATATTGACCAAGTCTTTGAAGCTACTCATGAACAAAGTATCATAGTTAAATAGAAGTTTGAGTGAGGCGTCCACTGCCAGCAACAAGTATTTTAGGCTACCTTTCTTTAAAAAGAACAATAACTCTCAACCGACCAAATCTATTGCTCAAAGTTCTAACGTATTTTTCAATGTCAAAAATTTGGGCATGGATAATTTTTACACTTCTAACCAAGAAAAACATTCACAAAATATGTGCCCACAATGGAATCACAATATGAACACTATTATGGGTAATATGGTTGATACTTTGTTAGCGGAAGAACAACCTAAGCAGAGTGAAGAAACAAATGAGCCTGTCACGGCCGAAGAAAGTTCAGGTGTTGGACATTCAGTGGATATGTTTAATGTTATATATAATGTTGATAAGCAAAGTGCTAATGAACCATCAATGAGTGAAGCTCCTCCCAAGCAGTCAACTGGCCATTATAATTTGAGGAGAAAGGGACTTGTTTCCGGGGCAGGAACTTAAGAAGCAATTATTGGGTATAATTATACCACCTTCCATTCCAGCTTAGAATTCACCAAAAAAAAGGAAGTGCTCCTTCTTCCAAGAACACTTCCACCAACAACAAGAACAAGTCCACCACTCTTGAAGCATTGAATAAAGCTACACCACCTGATCCGTTAACACAACTCGTTAATATGGAAAGTATTGATTACAACATTGTTAATGATATGAAAAGAGCACGGGCCAACATTTCAATATTCGAGCTCACAAAGATAAAGGGTCGGCAAAAATTAATTATCCAGTCACTCTCATTACACTCTTCAAAAGGTAAAGAAGTTTATTCTTCTTAGGTAACATCTGGTAACTCTCATGATATCATCAAATTTGTAGTTAATATTTTCAATTTGAGTTCTAACACTCTTTGCCCTCTGTTTCTTTTAATTTTCGAAATGTTTAATTATAATTTCCATAATTGTTTGGCTGATTCTAGTTCATTCGCAAATGGTATGCCATTATTTGTCGTTAAGAGAATTAATTCTCAATGGGATCAAATTGGTGCATAGATCATACAGCTGGACATGTCATTTGTCCAGGTCATTGGTGACCTCAACAATGTTATCGTTTGTTTCTCATCTCACCATAGAGTTCAACAATGCATAAAAATTTTAGTTGTGTACATTCCCAAAGCCTACAGTTTATTGTTAAGCAAAGATTGGTCCAAAAAATTACAAAGATACTTTTCAACTGACTGGACACATTTATGGCTTCCATACAAGGGCATAAATAACCAGATTCAAGTAGAAAGCGAGCCTTGCATGAAAAATATCGTGACACAACTTGAAGGAAACAATGAACCAATGGGATTTGCATATGTTATTTTCATCATCATCCCAAAAAAAAAAAAAAACTAGAAGTAGACCATGGATGTTATCTGGCACAACCTTCACCCATCCCACTAGATACACAGTTGGAACTCCTTCCTCGAAATCCAACTAGTGCAAATGACTTTTGTACAATAGATGTAAATAGTAGTAGTATAGGACATAGCCCTAGTATCGCTAATATTTGGATATTGTACTTTTATGGTTCGAAAAAACAGGATGCATCTAGAGCTCATTGCATTTTAATAAACCCACAACAGATAAGATAGTTGATCTATTCCACTTGGAATTTGAGTGCACAAACAATGTTGTCGAATACGAAGCACTCATTGTGGGTTTGAAGAAATTCATCGGCCTCGAAGATGAAGTGCTCAAAGAAATAGGTGATTATGAAATCGTCACACGACAAGTTCACGATACAATACATTATGTGTCACCTAATCCCAAAATTATCAACAAGAGGTATGGCATTTAATTTCGCAATTCCAAGTTTTTAATATTATTTCTATTCCTAGAATTCACAATGTTGTTGTTGATACGTTAACGAATGTTGTTGCTAGGTCGTCACTGTTACAAGATGGATTTTCTGTTGAAATTATTTATAGGTCATACATTCCTGATAATATTACTAATATTCTCATTTTCAATGACGACCAATAGATACTAGACTTTATGGCGAACATTAATGTATTCAAGGACACAACTATTGATGAAGACTAATACGATAAATCTTTGCAAGATTCAGCTCAAGAAAACAAAGGAAACCCCATGCCTAAGGGTGTGGTGTCATTGGAAAATATTTATGACCTACAAAATTGCTTCAAGGGACTAGTCAATGCAAAGATTCATAGATCTACTCTATCTCATGAACAAGTGAATCTTGGTACATAAAAAGATCTGAAGTTTGTGAATCTCGGTACTTGTTGTACACCTTAAGAGTGTAGGATTTTATCCACCTCTTTAAGTGGTATCGATATGTTTTCGCGTGGGCGTATGATGATCTTAAGACTTGCAACACGCAAATAATCTAGCATGTGATTCCTATTAAGGAAGGGGCCAAGCCTTTTCAACAGAAATTGAGGAAATTTCATCCTACTCTTGAGCCCCTCATTCAGAAAGAGTTGAGAAAATTGTTGGATGCTCAGATCATATTTAAAGTTCGTCATTCAACATGGGTTTCCAATCAGCTTCCGATAAGGAAGAAGTCGAGGAAAATATGCATACGCATTGATTTTCGCAATTTAAATCACGCCTTGGACAGAGATAATTATCCAGTGCCATAAATGGAACAAATTTTGCAAATAGTATCGGGGTATAAAATTATTTTGTTGCTAGATGGTTTCTTAGGATACAACCAGGTTCTAGTGGCAGAACTCAACAAGAACAAAACTATGTTTAGAACCAAGTGGGGTACATTTTCCTTCAAAAGAATGCCTTTTGGACTTGTTAACGTAGGTGCTACTTTTCAACACATTATGGACATCACATGTCACAATTTAATCAGACTAAGCATTATGGTTTACTTAGATGATGTGGCAGTGTTTCAAAAAGGAGATTTGATCACTTGCATCATCTAAAGCAATTTTTTGAGTAATGTCACAAATACGAGATATCTCTTAATCCTAAGAAGAGAATTTTCGTAGTGTCTGAGGGAAATATCTTGGGCCATATTATCACAAAGAGTGGGATTAAAGTGGACCCTGAATGGGTCAAAACTATCACTTAGATTCCCTTCCTAGTGAATAAGAAAGCTATGCAGTCCTTCTTAGGGAAAATCAATTTCCTTCACAAGTTCATCTCAGACTATGCACAGATAGTCAAACTACTGCAAGAGATGATAAAGAAGGATGTGACCTATAAGTGGGATAAAAGGGAAAAGGATGCCTTCACCTGTATTAAGAAAACTATCACAGAAGCTCCAACACCATAAACTCTGAACTTTGTCAAAGATTTCTTGTTGTACACTTTCACTTTTGATACGTCTCTTGTTGTTGTTCTTACACAAAAGGATGATCATGATAACGAATGACCTATAGCGTTCATGAGTGTTGGCTTGCAAAGACTTCAACTAAATCACACCGCCATTGATAAATAAGCTTACATAGTGTACAAGGGGTTAAAACACTTCAGGCCTTATCTTTTGAAAATCATGTCATTATCTTTATGCCTCACCCATCTGTTAGATCGTTATTTGTTCAACAAGAGTTGGGTTTAAGAAGAGTGAACTAGATGACAAGCTTGCAAGAATACTATATTGATTTCAATCCAGTTCACATGATAAAGGGCCCATTTTTATGCTAGCTAGAAACAGAAGCGAAAAGTTCGCCAGAAGATGACTCTTCTAGATGGGAGTAGGAAATGGAAATGTATAACATTAAACAAGCTACCCCCACCAATGCATCTGCTGCTTAGTACACAGATGTGCAACAATATCTTGAGTATGGTACCCTTCCCCTCTCATTTATCAGAAAGACGAAAGAGAGATACTAGTCTTAAAGCTCTATCATATCAATTGATACATGGAATTCTTTTCAAGACGCACCATAATGGGGTCCTACTCAGATATCTGGAAGCACCTAATTCAGATTGGCTATTGCATGACATCCATGATGGACCAACTGGTAGGAAATTCGTAGGTGACACTATTGTGCACAAGATTATGCGGGCCATTTTTTATTCACCCATGATTTTCAAGGATGCTCATAATTATGCCCGCAAATTCCTAGTCTGTAAGAAATGTGTTGGTTGAGATAAGAGGTCAGATGCCCCATTACATCCCATCGTTGTAGAAGAACTATTCCAACAATGGGGCCTAGCTGTTATTGGTGAATTTTTTCCACACTCATCAAAGTAACACTGCTACATCCTCACTGCTACATACTACTTCATGTGTTGAACAAAAGTAGTTCCTCTCAAGCAAGTGAATGATCAAGAAGTCATCAGTTTCCTTAAGCAGAACATTATCACTAGGTTCGTCGTTTCGACATCACTTGTTTTCGATAATGCAACTTATTTCTCGTCGCATAAAATTTATGATTTTGCATTATAAAATGGCATTTTATTGAAACATTCAACTAACTATTATCCACAGGGTAATGTTATTTTTGAGTCAACCTAAAAACTTTATCTGTACCATCAAAAAGACTATCTACTTTTAATAAAGGAACTGACACAATGCTTTGGTGAATGCTCTATGGGCTAACCATGGCATGCCTAAACCTTGCCTTTGCCTTGTGCAATTTTCTTTTGCAAGGGGATAGAAGAGGTCCTTGTTATTAACTAGAAGTACTTTATGTGCCATGCAAGGCAGAGGTGATCAAAACTTATTGCACTGAGTCAGTACAAGCAAGGAGGGTTAGGTTGCCCATGGGTCTTTGGATTGACGGTGAATGGGTGCACTGTTAAGGCACTCCTTGTGACAGGTCACTGGTTCAAATCCCCTGTGGGTGCTTACCTACCAAAAAAAAGGGGGGGAGGGTTAGGTGACCAGACTTGGAAGGTTTCTCAATATGCAGTCATTGGAGATGGCCTTGAGAAGGAATTAGCGCACAAGTATCGGTGGGAAAGGTTACATCAATGAGGCTCATGAATAGGCTATGCTCATCACCTGGTAAGAGGTCTAATGCCTTTGCAACTTTCACTGGGAAGAAGAAACAAGAAGAGCTCCAAAATGGCCAAGTGCGGGACCAATAGAGTAAGAGGGGGGAATGCATTTGAACAAGACTCAAACATGGATCACACACATGAATGGCATCAATACAAGCCAAGGGAATACACAGGACTCATAGACAACATTCATACCTTGAAACGACATCAAAGAAACACTTATTTCAGAGTGAGACAGTTAAAATGCCACATTGTGACACTTAGAACATAAGTTACAACAGAAGTGTCGACTATGACGAAAAAGTGTGCTAAGATGTAGGAATGTGTCTAGTGCATATTATTATGATATATAGGACCATATAATGTAGAAGAGTGTGCTATAATTGAATCTATATATGTGCAAAGGTGCGACACATACAAGGTGAAAACAACTAAGAGTGATGCCTGCAATTGTAAAAAAACATGAAAACAACACTTACAAAATCTAAATAAATTGAAAGTGACACGTACCCAAGCGAATATAACATGAAAACGCCACTTGTTAAAGTGAAAGAAAGCAAAAGAAACATTCGTAAACATGAAAGTGACACCTATGAAAGCTAAGGTGCACAAAAGTAACAGTTGAGAAAACTCACTGAAATAAAAGCACAATTGCAATCAAAGTGAGGGAGACTTTCATTGAAAGGTGTGCACTAACTGTCAACATATGTTGTGCAGTGTACAATCCTTATCGATTGTGCAATGCAGGTCTAATCTTGCAAATTAAAGGTGCATTTGTGAATTCATCAAAGGCTGAATATATGTGAGTAAGTTACTTAGACAGTTAGAAATTGGGAAGAAGACTTATACACTTAGCACAACATCAATCGACAATGAAGTGACCATAGAATGATCAATCGTAATATCCTTAGTAGGCTCCAAAATTCAAGTATAGGAAAACTTTTGGAGGGTGTTTATCACGGATTCAACATTAGGGTATTTTAATTGGAGACTAAGTTCGCGCTTTTTCAATTTTGTGGATTTGTATTATATTCCTAAGTTCCCCTCCTTTTTTTGTCTCGTAGCTTTACAAATTTAATTAGTGTTCTCGACTCTCGAGTCTACACATTTCAATAATAAAAATTCCAAAGCCATTGAATCCAATGTGGGAGTATGGTATACCCATTTAGGTTCATAATAAAATGAGTTTGAATGGCAAGTTATGTGGTATGGTGGAATCAGTCATTTGAAATACAACCTTTCCAAGATACCAAGGAATGAAGTGGATATTTCCCAACATCCACCCCAGAAATTATCCATATTAAAAACCAATCCATTTTTCAAATGCATAAGAAGAGAGATCAAAAGGACGAACAACATATTCTACCATTCCATGTTTGAAGTTGTTTCCATTGTTGGTTCGATCTATAAGGGACCTTCTTATAATGACTCGAGAGGGCATCTCCTTCAAATGGAAAAGGTCGATTGCACAAGGATATTAGCTAAGTTGAAAGAATCATGGGAGATCATGGGATGCACTATTGCTTGATATGGTTGGATAGATGGGAAGGATGGTTCCATGCTAAATTTCTTGGTTAATTTTCCCAAGGGGAGATTTTTTATACATCTATTAATGCATTTACATATGTTAAATATGCACAATTATTATGTGAGTTATAGGATAACTTCAACTAGGAGATAAGTCCATACTATGTTGTCGAAGTCATTACAAACATTGTTGCTAACTATGTTGTTGTTGGAAAGTTACTCATGGAGAGGTATTAAAGCTTATATTTGTTTCACATATGTTTTCATTGATTTCAACTATAGTGTCATTGATGTCAAATTCTAGCAACATGGGAAGATTGTTGATAGTATAGTCAAGAGGCATTATGAATGGTACAATGGCAAAGCGACAGTTCATGTAGCATATCATTGAAGGAATTTCTTCTCTAACTCCCTAGTCCAAATGAGAATAGAAGTTATATGGTTGAATAGCCTATTCTAAGACCTTTGCAATAGTATATGGCACTTATTCTAATGTCATAGGAATTAGGAGAAAAATGAAGTTTAAGAGAAGAATTCACAACACGGTTCTTGTTGGTAAAAGTTCCATCTTATAGTCATATTTAGGCCATAAGGGCTCCTTGCTTCTCATCACAATGGCTTAACAATTGGATATCAGATACATCTAGATAAGTTGCTTACATCTGGTCATTCGGGCGTCTCCCAACATATTTGAACATTCAGGAATTTGATCATCCAGGATGCATCGGACTCGAGAACAAGTGAAACAAGCTAGATACTAGATTAGCAAGATGAATCTAGGATTTGATGATTTCCTAGCCTAAGCATGCAGGTGGAACCAAAAGAGGTGGAAACATGAAGTGGCAGTACAAGTTGCAACAAGTGGCAGAGTGATGATGTGGTTACTAGAGGAAATGGCACATGATAGTGACGTTGAGGTGATGTGGCATGGAAAGTGGTAGAGTGAATATATGGCAATAATGATATGGCATATATGGTGCCAGGTGGAAGGATCACATTACATGACAATAAACTGCATTGTACAAAAAAAAATTGAACCCCTCTCGTTAAAGTTTAGAAGGGATGGGTGGGCGAAGTGACTTCTCAATGATTAGTGCCACTAAAAATTGATGGGGGGTATTTAAATTGCACATACAAAAAACTACAACCCCCCATCCCCTTGGTAAAGATTAGTTCGTCATTGGGGCCTTGTAGTGACTTCTCCATTGGAATATTCAATCAAATCATTTGGTGTGCATTAGAAAGCCTTAGATATTTAATTTGAGTGAATTACATGGGCCTCATCCTAAACGCACTTGGGCTTAAGCGCTTGGTATCAGCCTTGGGTCACAAAGTGTTGGGTGTAAAGGCATTTGGAGCTAATGAATTGAAATCTAGATGACCAAGAACTCATTACACGAATTCATGTTTAGACAGGGTGAAATCACATGATCACATGGAACCAAAGCAAAGTCCCCGAGGAGCCAAGGAGTCATTGATCTGAGTCATCTTAGTCATCAAGATTGGATATTCAATAGAAGACATTTTAATAATATGTCAAGTTTTATGGATGGTCCTCTATGAAATGTGAGTCGTGCCATGGTTTGTTGATTTGGTAAAGTATAAATAAATTTGAACAATTTGGAATCAGGGGTATAGATTGAATGTGTGGTTGATACAGTGGTTCTTTTATAACATAGCGAGAAATTATCTTACTAACTTGGTTGCATGAATATTGAGAAAGATAGAGAAGAGAAAAGAAGGTCCATGTGACTCAGAGTAGAATAAACTTTAGAAATGAAGTCCATGGGAGACATGTGATCATTGAAGAGGTCAGAGGATAAATTCAAGGAATAGTTGTGAAGCATGTGTGAAGTTGTTTACTCTGAGTGTAATTGGATGTTTTGAAATCTAAGTAAAGGGGAACCTGAGAAGAGACAAATTGAGTCGGAAATCAAGAAAGTTGTATGAACAAAAACACTTGTGGATCTAAGTTTGAAATTGTTATGAAAAAGGTATCTAACAAGCAACTCAGGTTGGTGCTTATGTTTCTCAATGGAATTGTGTCTCCTTCCAGTTGATGCCAGTAAATCATTTTAGGTTGGTGCATGCATTTCTCATGGGACTGGTATCTCCTTCTATTGAATGAGGTCTAGACCAATAGCGTAGTCACAGGCATCTATCTCAATCTCAAATGGTTGTTGTAGGCTTGGCAGGATGAGGAATGGTGCACAAAAAAGGTGGTGTTTTAGTTCATTGAATGTCTTTTTTTGTGACTCGGGAAAAAAAATATTTGATTTTTCTCGGCCCTTAGTAACTTGACTTAAGGGCCAAGCAAGAGAATTCCAATAAGAATCTTCGGTAGAAGTTAGCAAGGCCCAAGAAGTTGTGAAGCTCTATTAGAGTCATCATGGTCGACCAATCCCAAATCACTTAAATCTTGGCTAGATCCACACACCTTGCTCATCTACCCTAGATATTGGACCTTGTCCATGCTAAAGGAGCATTTTTCCAAGTTAGCACATAGTTTGTGTTATCTTGGAGTGTGAAGGACCTACTGAATATGTTGTAAGTGTTCTTCCCAACTCTTTTTGAAGATGAGGATATCATTTAGATATAAAGCCACTAAAGTGTTGGTGAAAGGCTGTAAGATATCATCCATCATCCTCATGAAATTTGTTGGGGAATTTTTTAAACCAAAGGGCATGAACAACCATTCAAAAATACCCTCCTTGAACTTGAAAGTAGTCATCCATACATTTGTTGGTTCTATTGGGACTTGGTGGTAGATAGACTTCAAATCAATCTTACTGAAGTACTTTGCCCCCTTGAGCTAGTCAAGAAGTTCGTCAATCAAAGGAATCAAATATTAGTTCTTTTATGTGATTTTGTTCAGGGCCCAATAATCAATGCAGAGTCTCCAGGTCCCATCTTTCTTCTGCACAAGTACAATTGGTTTTCCACAGGGTGAGGAACTTGGTCAAATGTGCCCTTTTTGGAGCATCTCTTGGATATATCGTTTGATTTCCTCATTTTCTAGAATAGAGTAGTGGTAGATTGGCCCAGTGGGAAGAGATGTGTCGGGGATCAGATTGATTGAATGATTGATATGATAGTGCAAAGGTACTCTAGTGGGTGAGGAGAATATGTCTTTGTATTTTTCCAATATATTGTCTACTTGCCTCTATTGCATGTAGGGGCCCTGTGTGGAGGTTATGGATGTGGATAGAATCTTCTGCTTACTTTGAGAGTGAATCAAGAGGAATATAAATATCCCAATTTGGGAGATTATCTTATTTCATTTTCTTGCATAGATCAAAGAAATGACAGTAGGCAGGGCTACCTCTAGTATCATGTATAATTGTATGCCCAAAGTAATAATAACACTATGAGGTCTAGACTCATACATAACAAGGCGTTTCCACAAGTATGGTTGGCCTAACCAAACATAACAAACTTCAAGGGGTGAAACATCACACAATACCTGATCCTTGAAAGGTTCGGTGTTGTAGGGAATGCAACACTATTGGTTGATGTGAAGATCTCGTCCTTGGTGGAGCCATCCGATAATGTATTGTTGCGGGTGTGGTTTTGTTGGTTGGCCCAACCACTTAGCGACATCTACTAAGATGAGGTTATATTAACTCCCACTATCGATAATGAAACACATTGGAGTACCCTTCACCCACATTTGTGAGTGAAAATGGTGCTCACCTTCCTTTGGATCTTCTGGTTCACTTTGTTGGACCTTGATTCTGGCAAAGGTGGCACTAGGTTTTGCATCAATGATATTTTTCCCCTTGTCTAGGTCTAGTTCAAAGTCAAAACCTACATCTGACATGCATCAAACTCATTTTTGCATGCAATTTAATTTAATTTACTACATGTTTTAAATCCATAACAAGTTCATATTCTTTGCATACAAGCACTTTTTACTTGATCTTATTTGGCTTGAACATAGTTCCAAGTTTACTTATGCTTCACCATTAAACATCTTACATGCATCAAGGATATGGACAAATTTTCTCCATAAAGTAACATTCTATTTCATGTCAAGCAAGTACATTTCAAGTTGAACTTAATTTTCATGTGTTTGGTTAATTTACTTACATGCCCCAAGCATCACTGAAGCTTACCTCCAACTTAAGTTGGTTGAATAGACTTTTAGGGACCCTCTACCTCTATTGACTCCTCATTGTGAGATCCAAATATTTGGGCGAGGATGAGATTTGAGGACTAGACTTCAATTGTAACTTTGCCTTAGCACTAATTAATAAAATAAACCAAGAACAACATTCCATCACATTTTCTTTGTTTGTAAAGTTCTTAAATTTCTTGCTATCTCGATGGTTTAAAGTCTCACATGCAAATCGTATTTCAAGAGGCACTTTGGATGCAAGCATTGTAATCTCTTTTAATTTTGAAACAAGTTTATATTTTTTGTACTTGGAAATTGGCTTACCTTTTGGTTTAATTGCATATTGTCATGAATGGTTGATTTCATTTTCAAGTACTATTATTTTCGAGTGCAAACTTAATTGCTTGTTGTCATCTTGGTCTAACATTTGAGTTCATTTTATCATCTCATTCTCATAAGTAGATTTCTAAGTGTATCCTTTTGAGCAAGATAGTTTCACATGCTTTTATTTATAAACTTGTTCATCTTAAAAGCATTTATAATATCTTGTGCTAACAATTTATTGTTTCACTTTTCAAAATTACTTTGGCTTTCCATTTGAAAGCATTTCACTTCAATTTAAGAAAATACAATTTCATTTCTTAAGAGCAATACTTTGAAGGCACTAGTTGTTTATATATTTCATGGTTATCTTATTTATTGATGGTTATTGCTCATATTAGGTTTTTGCTTATAAATGTTAAAAAGTAATCTATTTGATTTTAAACATCTCTCTTGAATTATTAGTGCCTTCAATGGGGTCTATGAGTGAAGTGGAGAAATTAATTGTTTGTTGTCCTGTTGGTTTACAGTGGAAAATCTACAAAAATATACTTATAACTGGTAATATGTGACACTCAATTCTAGAAGTATATCAATCTAGATAGTTAAAATGAGTGTACTAAAAATATATTAACCAAATTCAAGAGAATTTTTGTGATTAGAGTTGTGGTTATATGGGTTCCCTTATTATTTTGTTTTGTCTAGTGATTGCAGAATGTAAATTCCGTAGAAAATGCAAACTGCCACAATATTAGTCTCTAGATTAGTGGTAACATAAATTGGTAATGCAAACTGGTGGGTTACCACAAATTGGCTCTATATTAGTGGTAACAGAAATTTAAAATTGATTTGTTGAGGTCAAGGGATCAAATTCCATGGGGTACATTGCCAAAAAAATTGAACAAAAGAATTAAATTTATAATAGCTAGAAAACAATGTTTTTTAGACTCTAAATATGAGAAATAAACAAGTATAATTAATATAGATCCTAGCAATGAAGTTCCAATGTAAAATACTTGGAGAGCGCTTGGAATCTTGAAACCCCATTAGAATTGTTATGTTATAGCAAGAAAATAATGGAGATTTGCAACAGAAAACTCAACATCTCGTGAAATATGTATGGAGAAAAAGCTCAAAATATGTATATCTAAGTTGCACGATACGGGAAAACGGGTACGAGTACAAAACATGACCCCCAAAAATATTTGGAAACAGGGAAACATTATATATATATATATATATTACATTATGATTAAATTGTCTAATGTCAATGCATAAAATATAAGTCTCTAAATTTACATCGCATTTACTCATGAATGATCACATAGCAATATTGGAATATCCAAAATCAACCTTTATTATATATCCAAATTTCAAAACCAGCCTTTATTATATATATGAGGTTGCAAGTACAATAAAGGCTATGAAGTTGCAAGTACTATAAAGAATACATACTAATCCTCGTCATCATAATCCTCATCAAAAATAGAAGCAGAAGCATGTTGAATAGTGGATGGTGGAGTTGAAGAAGATGATTGGCCAATTCCACTTCTAGGTGCCCGGTCCTCAATATTTAGGGCAGCAAGAGAGAGCTCCAAATCAGGACTTTCTGGATCCACATCCCAGTCTTTAGAAGGACCACTGCTATATTTTGGACCCTATGAGATGCAAGGCGAAGGTTGGAGTGCACATAGTCAAGATCCTTTGCCTTCTGTGAGCCAAACCTTTTGCGCTTCATAAAATGAATAAACCCAAAGGTGCTCCAATTCCTTTCTGTTGATGAAGTGCTTGCCACTTGTGAAAGAACACAATTGGAAATGTTTTCCAAATGTGCACCATTTTCTCCATGACAAATCGACCACCTAATTGGATTCATGGTGCTTCCCTCCTCCAAAACTGATATATCTAAATAATCATCTAATCCTACAACAAAACTGACAAATTCTTCCTTCACCTCCCTATGTAGATGGGCTAGAAACATTCTCATAAGGGATTTTTTCACCCCATTAGCCACCTTTCTATCCTTATGGGGTGCATTCCTCTTCCCATTTCTTTGAGAAATAAGCTCCTCATCATAAAATTTGGGGTTCAAGGCATGTGCTAAAGTGTGCAATGGAGTGTTGAAATTGTTCCACCTATCAATAATAATTTTCTTGACTAAATTAGCAAAATGATCATCAAAAAAGAAAAGTTGTGGAGACTCTTGTGAGATGATTTCCATAATTTTTTCAACCATGGTATCCAAGCCATCATATACCTCTCCTAAGAAGGGTTGGCCATGTCAGCATTCTAAAGAAGCTCAAATGAAGGGGTTGTGAACTTTAGCAAGAAATCTATCTTGCTCCACCACTCCTCATCAAGGCACAATCTACGCACCATATATCCCCGCTTTGCATCTGCCTATCTCCACTCAGCCCAGAGTTGAATCACCACCATAGAAACTAATGGTTGCTTAACCTCAACAAGGCGATGCAACATTAGGAAGTTTGAGGCATATCCTGTCTCAACAACTTTTAGCAACTCCAATTTGGAGTACTCTCAAAATATTGCTTGAGATTGGTGGTGGTTGGTGTTATGAAAGGGGCTCTTATGCAACTCATACAAATTTCCTATGTATTATTTATCTTATTATTACCATTCTTCATTTGCAGCTTAGACGGGTTTTCCTAGGGTGGTCCATCCTATCTTTGTCCTTTGCTCTACAATTTTTGGATGTCCTTACCTTGCTTCTAATGCAAAGGATTCACGGATCCAAACTCTCACTTCTTATGTTTAAATTTTTGCTCGATTTTGACAGCATATCGATATGTTGCACCCAGTGAGGAGATGTCTAGGAACTACATTTTTGTTTGGATATATATGTGTATAAATCCATGATACTTAAGCACTCAATGTCACTCAGAGTCTTCGATACCTAGCTTGGTGTGCAAGGTATTAAAGATGTTTGTGAACTTTGTCACTGCTTGGTACCTTTCTTGTTGTAGTGTGGTTCATCTTATGTATTAGTCTTCATAGTCTCCAATAGGGTAATATTGTTCCTTAATAACATCCCTGAAATATCCCCAAGTGGGTATGACTAAAAACAATATGGATTCCTCCATGACCCCTTTTATCATAGAAAGTTTCCCACTAATCCTTGATATGACCAGTAGCCTTAAGGATTGCAAGGGCAATATTTTCTCTACTCGAAAATTTACAAATCGAAAAATACCCTTCTAGTATATTTAACCATTTTTCTAAAGCATTTGCATCTATCTGGCCTTCAAATATAGGAATATCAAAATTAACTTGTACCTTAAAGGGGGTGAAACCCCCAAGGTGGACACCTAACGAAGATGTGTTTTCTGTAAGCCTATGTCGAAGTAAGAAAAAATATCCATCATCTCGTCCGTTTATCGCTCGAGGGATTCTTCGAGCAATAATTTAATAAGATCTCCTACTCCCCGTCTTTATTTTCTTCCACCATCGGAGGTTGTCAAGGTCAGCAAGGATAATCTTAGAAAGGATTAAGCAATTCGAGGCCCAACTCCTTATACCCTGATGTTATGAAACCAGCTCAAGAAAAGATAGATCAATGCCTTAGAATTTAGCCTCTTCGAGGGGGCAACCTCCTTTACATTACATAAATGAACAATTCTTCGATGATTCAAATGACAAAACCTCCTTTCTATATATAGGAGTCTAAGGAGTCACAATATAACCCAGCCAGCCTAACAATAATAATATAAAGCCACAAAAATAACAATAGAGGGATTCTATGGGGCACAATAATAACAATATGGGGATAATAGGGGCACAACAATATTAATAAGGGATGAAACTACAATAGTAATGGGGTAATCACTAGTATTATAGGGACCCAACATGCCCCTCTCCTTCAAAAAAGTGTTGTCCTCAACGCTTGAGTAGTTCTAGATGCTTCTGTATAAAATTCTCATCCTCCCATGTGGAATATTCAACGGATAAGTTCTTCCACTTGATAAGATACTCCGAAATTGATCGATTTCGTAGCTGTCGAGTTCTTTTTTCTGTGATTGCTTCCGATTCCAATATAATTTTTCCTTCCTCGTCAAGTTCTGGCAATATTGTTTGAACTGGGAGCTTGTCGCCTATAACCTTCTTTAAACATGAAACATGGAAAATTGGGTGCAATCGAGAAGCTGCAGGAAGCTCCAATTTGTATGCCATAGTACCAATCTTTTGCAACACCTTGTACGGACCATAATACTTTGGTGATAATTTATTATCCTTCTTAGCTTGCTTGAGGGACATTTGCTTATATGGTTGTAGCCGTAGGAATACCCAATCACCTACATCAAAACTTCTTTCGCTGCGATGTTGATCTGCCTATTGTTTCATTCTATTCTGTGCCAACACGAGGTTATCATTTAAGAGTTGGAGGACTTGTTGTTGATGTTCGATGTGATGTTCCACTGCTTGAACCTTAGAATTTTCTCTTAAATATGATGTGATGGATGGTGGCTGATATCCATAAAGTGCCATAAATGGGGTCATTTTTGTTGTTGTATGGAAGGAAGTGTTATACCACCATTCAGCCAGAGGCAACCATTTGACCCATTTTGTCTGTTTATCAGATACAAAGCAACGAAGATATCCTTCCAAACATTTGTTTACTATCTCAGTTTGCCCATCAGATTGAGGATGATAAGATGAGTTATGAGCTAACTGAGTACCAAGATAAGAAAATAATTATGTCCAAAAATTTCCAGTGAAAATGGGATCTTTGTCACTTACAATAATCTTTGGGTTTCCATGTAGCTTTTGAATTGTTTCCATAAATGCAGTAGAAACTATACTGGCTTTAAATGGATGTGATAATGCACAAAAGTGTGTATACATGGTAAGTCTGTCAACTACCACCATGATGACACTCTTTCCCTCAGACTTGGGTAAACCTGTGAAAAAATCCATTGAAACCTCCTCCCAACGTTGGCTTGGAATGGATAAAGGTTGTAATAGACTGGGTGTCTTAATTGTTTCAACTTTATTTTGTTGGCAAACCAAACATTCCGCCACAAATTTTTGAATATCCGATTTAAGGCCATCCCAAAAAAATTCCTTCTTAACCCTGTGGTAAGTTTTTAAAAATCTTGAGTGCCCTCCTAAGGGAGAAGTGTGCAATTCCATAAGAATATTTTGTTTTAGTTGGGAATTCTTACAGAGGTATAAGCGATCTTTGTACCATAAAGAATCATTTTGCCAGCTAAATGTATCAGATGTACTGGAATCTTGTTGTAACTTTTGAATAAGTGCCCACACTTCTTCGTCATTCTTCCATTCCTCCCTTGTTTCGTTTATCCAATCTGGTTGGATAATAGAAATGGCGCACAACAATGCTTCCACATCCTCATCCTTTCTTGAGAGTGCATCTGCCACCACATTTTGCTTCCCTTTTTTGTAGATGATTTCAAAGTCATAACCCAACATCTTTGTGACCCACTTGTGTTGCTCTTCAAAGGATAATCTTTGTTCTAAAAATTATTTAAGGCTATCATGATCCGTTTTTACCTTGAAGTGTCTTCCCATTAGGTAGGGTCGCCATTTCTTAAGTGCATGGACTATTGCCAACATTTCCTTCTCATAAATAGCTTTGTGTAAAAACTTTCCCGTGATTGGACGACTTTCAAAAGCAATGGGTCTTTCATCTTGCATTAAAACAGCACCAATTCCATTTCCTGAAGCATCACATTCCACAATAAAGGTTTTTGTGAAGTCCGGTGTAGCTAAGACCAGTGCTTGGCACATTGCCTCTTTAAGATGTTCGAAGGTCTTTGTTGCTTCTAGAGTCCATGAAAATGCATCTTTCTTCAATAATGTTGTTAGAGGTGCCGCTATTCTCCCATAATTCTTAACAAACTTGTGATAATACCCTGTCAACCCGAGAAATCCTCACAGATGCTTTATGGATGTGGGGATTTTCCATTCCTTAATGGCTTTAATTTTGCTAGGGTCTACCTTAACTCCTTCGTGAGATACAATATGACCCAGATATTCCACCTCTTGTACTCCAAAGAAACATTTGGATCTTTTTGCATATAATTGTTTCTCCTCCAATAGTTGTAGCACCCTGTCAACATGTTCAACATGATCCTACCAAGACTTGTTGTAGATTAGTATATCATCAAAAAATACTAACACAAATTTTCTAAGGAATGGTTTGAAAATTGAATTCATTAAACCTTGTAATGTTGAAGGTGCATTGGTAAGGCCAAAAGGCATGACCAAAAATTCATAATGACCCTCATGAGTTCTAAATGTTGTTTTCAGAATGTCTTCAGTGTTCATTCTGATTTGATGATATCCTGAACGAAGATCCAACGTGGTGAAGTAAATTGATCCATGCAATTCATCCAGTAATACATCAATGAGGGGAATGGGAAACTTATCTTTAATAGTGAGTTTGTTGAGCTCCCTATAATCCGGACACATGTGCCATGATCCATCCTTCTTGTGCACTAATACTACTGGAGCAGAGAAAGAACTGCTCCTCATAATGTGCTGTCAATTCTTCCGTAAAAATTGCCCAAGTGATAATTTGTTTATGAGAGCAAAGCCATTGATACCATACAAACTGATTTGGTTCCAAATACAAAGTTGCAATGCGTACCTTTTGTGTGTTTTGCACATTATTGAGATCGAAAAATTGCTCCATCTGTAATATCCATGTTGCGGGATCCTTGCCATCAAACTTCCTCATATCGATTTTGGGAACATGGTGGGTCTTCGATCCCACATTAGAGTCTAAGAAATCATGATTAACATTTCTTTTGTTCACATCATGAGTTTCCTTTACTACCTTTTCACCATTAGTAAGTATTTCTTGTAGAAAATTTGTCAAATCTGTCTTCAAATATGCCATGTCTGTCTTCAAATCTATCTTCAAATCTGCCATGTCTGTCTTCAAATCTATCTTCAAATCGTCCATCTTAGCTTCTGTTAGCTTTTGTGAGAGTGACATTTGTTGCACTTTTTCTTGTAATTTTGATATATCATGTAGCATTTCTTCCTCTTATTCATGAGTCATGCTAGAGCTTTCAGGTTGCTTACTAGGTGTTTGCATTTTCTTTCCTCGAGGCATCAGTTAACGAAAATAATGCTCTACTATGCCCTTTGAATTCCTTCAAAATAAATTTTCAAACCAAACTTAAGCAAAATTTAAAAAATCTACACCTTTTTTCACTTTGTAGGAGCTCGATATTGCCTCTGATGTATCTCTGTACTTTCTGATAATCCAGTTCTGAAATTGCAACCTGCAGTAGCCCTCTATGTCCTCTTTCCAATGCCACCAGTCTGACCCAAATTGGATTCTCCAAGGAAGAGTTATGCAAAATCTCCCACAGTGACTTGATTATAGACTAGTTCAGTAGAGCAAACTTGTACAACGTGCCATGAGTCACTGTTTCAACCTTTGGCTCTGAAAAAAATCTACAAGAAACTTCAATCCATCCTCTTTCTGTAACTTCTGACGAAATTTCAATCCGATGCTCAGAGGGAAAGTTATGACGCTTTTCCCTAGGTCACCTGTTTGGAATGTAATTCAGGAGTCTACAAAAAGACCAACTTCCTCATATCATATCTCTGCAAATATAGCGCGAAAAGCTCTAAAATTTGGACCTGAGGTTTAGCGCGATGTCTTCTCAAATGGGTTTTTTTTTAAGCTTCTGAAACGTCGCAGCAAAATATATATATATATATATATATATAGCGAAAATGCCACGGTGACCTATTTGGAGCAGCGAAACCCTAGAATCCAAAGCTCTGATATCAAATGTTATGAAACCAGCTCAAGAAAAGATAGTAAAGATAGAGCAATGCCTTAGAATTCAGCCTCTTCGAGGGGGCAACCTCCTTTACATTACATAAATGAACAATTCTTCGATGATTGAAATGACAAAACCTCCTTTCTATATATAGGAGTCTAAGGAGTCACAATATAACCCAGCCGACCTAACAATAATAATATAAAGCCACAAAAATAACAATAGAGGGATTCTATGGGGCACAGTAATAACAATATGGGGATAATAGGGGCACAACAATATTAATAAGGGATGCAACTACAATAGTAATGGGGTAATCACTAGTATTATAGGGACCCAACACCTGACCTCATTAGGGACATGCACTGAAAAATAGATAAAGAGTAAATTGTTGTAATACCATTGATCTGAATTTATGAAGGGAACAAAATGACATACATATTCATAACTAAAACACTGAAAGACAATAAAATTTTTCTTTTATTAATAAATAGAAAATACTGAAATTGTATAAATACATAATGAAAAAAATTAGCTCGAATGGTGGTAGCTTATCTCTTAGAAGAGATGTGACAACTATGCACCTTTTCTTAATCATCTTACAATGAGGCTCAAAGGCCTTTTTATCATAAAAATGTAATGATCAACCCTAAATATCCAAAATCCTAACCCTAAGGGATGAAGCACAAAAGGTTTGTGGGCTCCAATGGGGTAAGTTTGAATGTCAACTTCTCAAGGTCATAACTTTAACATATGATCTATGTTTGGCATGCACGATAACCAATTGGAAAGGTATTTCCAAGGAGTACATTTTCTAACTGCACTTGGGAGAATGATTATTGAGTTCCTGCTTCCTTAAAAAATGTCATTTAGGGCCTCAAAATGGCTCTGGAAGTTCAGGACCTAAAAACTATAGAAAATTTGGAAAAATATAAAATTGCGTTGTGAGCTAGTGGAATAAGCGGGTGGCCACCGATATCCACTAGAATCAATTCTAATGGATGAATAAGAATCTCAAGTATCTTCAAGAAAATGGTGCTCATCATGTGTGACAATGCCAGTACTATCAATATATCTAAAAGACCTATTATGCATTATAAAACAAAGTGGATTCCTATCAAATATAATTTTATTCGAGAACAAGTTGCTTATCAAACTATCAGACTGGAATACATTCCAACAAAAAAACAAATTGTGTACAAATTTACCAAACGCTACCCAGAATATCTTAGACAAAAAATGGGTATAATTTGTTCCTCACAAGGAGGAATGGTTCACTGATTTTAGCCAAGAAGCATGTTTGTGACAGGGGAGTATATGCCCTTTTCCATTGATGTCAAAGGATGACAATAAGTATACATCAAGACAATAACACTCATCAGTTAGCAAGTATATAGAGGGAGTATAGTGAGCAAGCTGATAAGGGGAGTCTAGTCCAAGATTATTAATGACTAGTAGATGTCTAGTGGTGTTTCCATCAAAGGGGGAGATTGTTGAACATATGTTGTCATTGATATCAGCCGGAGTGTCATTGTTGTCAAATTATATTAGTGTGGGAATATTATTGATATTATAGTCAAGAAGCATTATGAATGGTATGGTAGCAAATTTGCAATTTAGGTAGCATATATTTGAAGGAATATATTTTCAAACTCCCCAGTCCAAATGAGAATGAAAGTTGTATCTGTTATAATACATTTCCAATAGTATATGGAACTTCATATAATTCCATAAGAAACATAAGAAAATTGAAGTTGAAGAGAAGAAGTCGCAGCATAGTTCCAATTGGTTAAAGTTCCATCTATAGTCGAATCTCGACCATCTGAGGATGCACTGAGGCATCGAGCATACAAGCTCTTTTCCATGCATCATATTAGCTTAATAGTTGGATATAAAATACATCTGGATAAGTTTTTTCATCTGAGCATTTGGGCCTCTCCCAATATATCCAGACATCTGGGCCTCCCCAATATATCTGGACATCTGGGCATCCATGCCTCTCCCAATATATTCAAACATTCAGGCATCTAGGATGCATCAAACTTTGGAACAAGTAAAATGATTTGGATACCATATTAGCTGAAGGAATCCAAGATTTGATGATTTCCTAGTCTAAAATTGCAGGTGGACCCCATATAGGTGGCAACATGAAGTGGCAATACAGGTGGCAGACTGAAGATGAGGCAACTAGTGGAAGTGACACATGGCAATGATTTGGCATGACAAGTGGTAGAGCGATTATATGATATATGTTGCAGAGTGATGATATGGCACTGACTGAATGATGGGATCATTGGCATGCCTTTAAAAATGTGGGGGATATTTAAATTGCACATATGACAAACTGCAGACCCCCCTCCCCTTGTTAAGTTTTGGTTAGTCAAGGGGAGCCATAGTGACTTCTTCGCCAATGGATTTAATCATTCGGTGTGCTTTAGAAAGTGTTGGATATTTAACCTAGGGAAATTGCATGGGTCCAAGCCTAAGCACCCTTGGGGCTTAAGTACTCGGTCTCAACTTATGGTCCTAGCCCTGGGTCACAAAGTGTTAGGTGTAAAAGCACTTGGATTTAATGAATGGAAATCCAAATCAGGAACTTATTGCATATAAATGGTCCTAGATCCAATTTATAGGAACACATGTTTAGACAGGGTCATATCATATGGTCATGTAAAACCAATTCCAAGCCCCCAAGGATCCAAGGAGTTGTTGATATTATTCTTATCCTAGTCATATGCATTGGATCTTCAACAAAAGACATTATAGTAATACTTCAAGCTTTACGGATGGTCCTCCATGGAATGTTGGCCTTGCTATGGTTTGTTGAATTAGTAAAGTATAAATAAAGCTAAATAATTTGGACTTGGGGGTAGAGATTGAATGTGTGGTTGATGCAATGGTGCTTCTGTAACATAGAGAGCAATCATCTTACACGCTTAGTTATGTGAATATTGCGAAAGAGAGAGAAGTGGAAAGAAGCTTTGTGTGACTTAGAGAAAAATAATCTCAAGAAATGAAGTTCATGGAGGATGTGTGATTGTGGAAGAGGTTAGAGCATAAATTCAAGGAATGTGTGTGAAGTTGTGTAATCCAAGTGAAATTGATGTTGTGAAATATAAGCAGAGGAGAACTTGAAAGAGACAAATTGATTCATAAATCAATAAATTTATATAAACAAAAATACTTGTGGATCTGAGTTTGAAAACGTTATGAAAAGTGATCTAACATGCAACTCAAGTTAGTGCCTATATATAGTGTATTTTTGTGTTGCTAATGTGATTGATATAATTCATGCATTGAAGTGTTTTGATTGGTTAAGATTGGCCATTATACTAATTCATCCCCCTTAGCATAATTACATTTCAAACAATATTGGACTCCTTGTGCTATCCATTTCATTTATTTGATGCTAGAGTAGCTTGATTATCTTCCTGATTCAAAGGTCTTAATATTTTCATTCAGATGTATAACCCAAGAAGATTGTACACCCCTCCACATGTAGGGGACATTTCCCCCCTGCGAGGGCCCGGGAGGGACCATCCCCCCTGGCTGGGGGGTCCGAGGGCCAGCGGGACCCCGTCAGGGGTTTGAGGGAAATGCCCCTGAAGCCAAAAATTAGATGAAAATTCGCCTTGTAAAATATTGTAATTTTGTAGTCAATTTGGGTCGTTCATTAGGCGAATGACCTGACAATATAAGTTATGTTAATTTAGGGGTTTTTTCCCTAGAAGGAAACCCTCCATTTATATGAGGGAGTTGTATTGTGGTTGTTTATTATTATTCTATGTGAGATAGAGAAAGGAGATTGTGTGAGAGCGAAGAACAAAATAACAACTGAGTTGTTGTAGGTTGTATCTCTTCATTCTGTTGGATCATATAAAAGGAAGGACTGGTTGTTTCTCTGTGGACATAGCCCAAACTGGGTGAACCACATAAATCTATGTGTCTCTTGTTTTATGTTTTTCTATTTTGTTTATGTTTCTACAATATTTTATGTGTTCCATTGCTCTGTAATCTATAATTTTCTAACAACTAGTATCAGAGTCGAAGGTATATTTGGCTAATAAACTTGCAAGAAAGAAGGGTTCTTGGTTTGAGTGAGAGAAATCGTAGCAGATGGTAGGTTTAGGGTTGATAAATTCAACGACCAAAACTACCAGTTGTGGAATATGCAGATGGAATATTATATGTATCATAAAGATTTGTACCTACCATTAAGTGGAAAAGCAAAGAAGTCGACAAGTATGATAGAAGCAGAATGTGAGATTCTCGACATAAAATCACTTGGAACAATACAGTTGTGTCTGACACCGTCAATGGCATTCAACATTTCAAAGGAAATGACAATAGAGGGTTTGATATCAGCATTGGCCAAACTATATGAAAAACCCACAACCCCAAACAAGGTATTTCTTATGAAGCACTTATTTAATATGAAAACATCAAAGGTGGATCTATTGTTGACCATTTAAATGATTTTAACACGGTTACCAGTCAGTTAAATTCTATAGGGGTAAATTTTGATGATGAAGTTAGCCCTTTATTATTCCTATGCTCATTTCCAGAAAGTTGGAATGGTTTAATTATGGACATTAGTAACTTTGTCTCTAGGTCTAGTACTTTAAAGTTTGATGATGTCATTGGTGTTATCCTTAGTGAGGAAATGTGACGGAAAACCTGAGTCTGGTGAGACATCAAGTAATGCTTTAACTACACAGACCAGGGGAAGAAAAATTGAAAGAGGAAAGAGCCCAGGACATCGAAGTAAGTCAAGGAAAGGCAGATATAAGTCTAGATCAGGGATAGTGTGTTGGAAATGCAAGGAGAAAGGACACCGAAAGAAAGAATATAAATCTCGAAAGGGAAAATAAGGAATGGACAACAAGAGAACAATCATGAAGCAAATGTGGTAGGTGATGTGTTGAAAGATGGTTTTATTCTTTCATTAGAAAATATTATTGATGCATGGGTGATAGATTCAGGGGCCTTATTCCATGCCACACCTGATAGGAAACATTTTAATGACTATGTTCAAGGAGATTTTGGACAAGTTCGTCTTGGTGATGATAAACCATGTAAAATCGTTGGAATGTGTAAAGTTTTTATAAAATAACAAAATGGAAACCAATGGTTATTAAAGGAGGTAAGGCCTTTTCCACATCTGAAGAAAATCTAATTTCAACACGGCAGTTCAGAGATGAAGGTTGTGTAACTACATTTAAAGACAAAACCTAGAAGGTCACTAAAGGAGCCCTAGTAATACCGAAAGGAGAAAAGGTTGGTACATTGTATTTATGCAATGGTATTATAAATCTTGTTATTTCTTTAACCTCCACAAGAATAGATACAACATTGTGTAGCCTCATGAACATGAGTGAGAAGGGGATGCAAATTATTTGCTCAAGAAATTTGTTGCCAGGTTTGAAGCATTTTGGTCCAGATTTCTGTGAGAATTGTGTTTATGGAAAACAAAAGAGAGTGAGATTTCTCAGAGTTGGGAAAGAAAAGAAGAATGAAAAATTAGAACTTGTGCATACAGATGTATGGGGACCTTATCAGGTATCATCTCTAGGTGGCTCTCACTATTATTTTTTTGATTAATGATGCAACTAAGAAAACCTAGATTTATTGTATTCATAATAAATCTGATGTATTTGATACTTTCAAGACATGGAAAGCCTTGGTTGATAATGAGATAGGAAAAAATTTGAAGTGTCTTAGATCAGACAATGGAGGTGAATATTGCAGCAAAGAGTTTCATAACTACTATTCATGGCCAGAAATTCGCAAAAATAACAGTTACAAGAACACCACAGGAAAATGGTGTGTCAAAAAGAACGAACAGGACAATCATGGAGTGTGCAAGGTGCATGAGATTGCACAGAGGATTTCCTTTACAATTTTGGGCAGATGTTGTAGATATTGTTGTTTATCTAATAAACAGAGGACCTTCAAGTTCCTTGGATGGCAGTATTCCAAAGGGGGAATGGGTAGGTAAAAGAGTAAACTACTCATTTTTAAAGACTTTCGGTTGTGAAGCCTTTGTCCACATCAATAAAGAAAATAGAACAAAGCTTGAGGCAAAATCAAAGACATGTATGTTTATTGGATATGGTACTAATGATTTTGGTTATCACTTATATGATTATGAAAATCACAAAATCATTATGAGTAGATATGTCATATTCAATGAAAAGGTCTTGTATCGGGATCAGATGCAGGGAAAGAAACAGGAAGAGGAAAACAAAGAATACACAGTGCTTGATAAGATCACAGAAAAGGTAAAGGTCCCTGAAAATCAGCACCCATAACAACAATAACCACCACCACAATATAAAAAAATACCTCAAACACCTGAAAGTGGTGTAATAAGATCTACCGGGATAAGTAGACCCCCTCAATGATACTCTCCTTCATTATATTATGTATTGTTGACTAACTCTGGTGAACCAGAATGTTATGAAGAATAAATGCGGGTAGAAACCAAGAAGAAGTGGGAACTAGCCATGAAAGAAGAGATGGACTCCTTGATACATAATCGGGCTTGGGACTTAGTTAGGTTTCCTGTAGGTAAAACAACATTACAGAATAAATGGGTTTACAGGTTGAAGGAAGAAGATGGAGGTAGAAAGAGGTACAAGGCTAGACTTGTTGTGAAGCGGTTTGCACTAAAGAAAGGTATAGGTTTTGATGAAATATTTTCTCATGTTGTTAAAATGACTTCAATGAGAACTATATAGTCTAGTGGTAGCAAAATGTTTGCATCTTAAGCAATTAGATGTAAAGATGACATTTCTCCATGGGGATTTGGAGGAAGAAATATATATGCAATAGCCACAAGGGTATGAGGTAAAAGGAAGGAGAAATTAGTTTGCAAGTTGAAGAAGAGTTTGTATGGTTTAAAACAAACTCCAAGGCAGTGGTATCTAAAATTTGACAATTTTATGTATGAACAAGGTTATTGTAGAGTCCAAGGACTGCTTTACCTTGACACCCTTTTTCTATACTTCTTCCTTTTTCCTATTCCTATCACCTAAATAAATAGAATAGACATAAGGTTTTGTTAAGGTAAGCACTTACATGTCCTCTTTTTCATATTTTGTCTATATACCTTATTGTTTTATTAAAGTTTGCATTCAGCTACAGAATTGACCTGATTCTACAGCTAATCCACAGATCCGCAGCTACCTCCATTGTTGACAGGGTTCGAGTGCACCAGCTCAGCAAAAGAAGATATGGATAGATGAGGAATGATCCCCTCATGGATTCTTTCCTATTCTCTCGAGCCAATCCTTCAAGAAAATTGCATTGTAATACAGTCAACCTCAAAGTCAACTGCAAAATCATATGCTGGAACAGAGTCCGAATTTCACGAAATATTATCGATTTGCTTTTCCAAATAGCAAATCGATGATTAAGTGATATAGTTTGGTTTAATAGGGATCGTAATGAAGATACGTAGGCTTAAAACTCTCATGTTGTTATTTGAAGAAATGTTATAAGAACAATGACCACTCTGTGTTTTGGTGCACGCCACTGTATGTAAATTTTGAAGAACATCCTGTCAAAATTGTTTGCGATTAATAGAATTTGGTTCATACTTTCCATGCTGCGTTGATTAAAGATTGTTGACTGTCTCGTGGAGGGCCCCTACGTCCAGTTCAGGTCTTTGATCCATTGCAAATAGATTTCCTTTGATTTCTTAGAGTTAAATTATGGATGCTCTGTTTTATGTTTTAAGATGTAGTCTAATGGAATTCGTGATTAAACTGTTATCTGCATCAACAATTTCATTTGCTTTCTACCTAGCATAATTCGGTTATTTCATTTGCTTTCTACCTAGTATAGTTTGATCATCTCATTTTCTTTCTACCTAGTATAATTTAGCTATCTCATTTCACAGTTTGGTTGTTTTCTAGCTTATCAATTTAGTTCTTGTTTGAGTGAAGCTGCAATAGTTAAAGAGTGCAATAGTTCAAGAGAGACAGTCTTTTTCTTGGCAACTGAATTCAAACATCATTCATTTCCAATTCGATAGAATATATCTCTTTTGCACATGATTTCATAGTTAGTCTAGTTTGGCTGCAGCATAAAATTCAAGATGAAATCAAAAACAGTCTAACAAAGTAGAGTTTAGGATCACTCTCCAACCATCCACAAAACTTGATTCAATTGAGGTTAATTTTAGAATAACCAACTAACAGATTTTAGGGACAATACTCTAATATAGACAGTAACACCATCTCCATATTAATTCTAAATTTAGACCTTAACAATAACATAAATATCTTAACGACATAAAATAACTTCTAGCACATACAGTGCACTTGTGCTTCATCAGTATACCTTCCCTGGTCGATAATTTATGCTGACAATTTAAGAACATTAAATTGACTAAACATTTTGGCGCCGTTGTTGGGGAAGTACAAATAGAAGTTTTAAAAAGAAGAGAAAAATCATCAATTCAAAACATGATATGCGTAGGGATAGAGACTCTAGAGGTAGATTTGTAGGACGAGGAAGAAGCTTAATTCCCACAAATCCACTCACTTCACCATGACTTCAAAATTCCACACCACCTACTCAAACTTGAATTCCATTTGTAGGTCGACAAAGACTTCCTGAAGTCTCAAGATCAAAAATATAATCCATAACTTCACCTACTTCATCCACTAAAGTTGTAATTGAACAAAATCCTACATCCCCAACTACAGGAGTAGTTTTTCTATCCTCCACTAGTGAAAAAATTCTAGGGGAAGAATTAGAAATTCCTAATGAAGAAGAGGAACAAGAAACTTATTTTGGCCACCCATTGATAGAGAAACCAGAAGAATCAAAGAAACCTTACATTAGTTCTGAGGAATCTGTCATGGCTGCAGAAGGGGAAGGAGAGGTACACAATGTCAATGGTGAGGAAAATAGGATTGGAGGAGGTAGAGATAGAGGATGAGGTGGAGATAGGAATAGAGGAGGAGGTAGAGGTAGAGGAAATCAAGATCCTTTTGGATTTCCTATTTTCAATGAAGATACAACCCTCACAATGAAAAATATTTCACCTTTTATTCTTCCTAATTTCCACGAAAAAGAAATGAAGATCCAGAGACATTTCTCTTCAAATTTGAAGTATTATGCAGATCATATGATTATCTACATGATGCTCAAAAACTGAAATTGTTCCCTGATACCTTAAAGGATTCAACATTAAAATGGTTCATGAGTTTAGGAATGAATTCTATAAGAACACGGGCACAAAAGAAAGAGGATTTCCTAGGAAAATATAGAGATTATTGTATGCCTACTAACATTAAAGATGAAGTCTTCAAAATGACACAAAAGGAAGATGAAAATCTCGAAGACTTGGTAGAGAGATTTGTCTATAATATTAAAAGAGAACAAATGGGTAATTTGGATGAGGAAACTTTGAAAGCCCTCCTGCTCAAAGCTATCAAAGATGAATGGATCGATCTCCTTAACTTAACAAGGAAAAGAGATATTTCTTAATTACCATTTGCAGATATTTGTGATCTATGTGTACATGTCTCAAGGGGTAAAGCACGAGTTGGAAAGAGTCCTAGAGACCCTCTCTTATCAAGAATTAATAAATCTGCAGTTGGGACAGTCAGTAGGGCAGAATTAGGAAGCTTGCTTGATACTTTCAAGACAGATATTTTAGGGAGTCTAAGTGAACAGATAGACACCCTTAAAATAAAGAATAAGCAAAAATCTGAAAATGTTGCATTATCCATTTTCTGTCCTAGATGTCGGAAGAAGCATGCCCTAAGAGAGTTTCCCTTAGATTCAAAAACTATAGAAACTTGTGCCATGTGTGCAGATAACCATGATACTAAGGAGTGTCCTTCTTTAACAGGTCTCAAGACTGTATTTAATGATGAAGGAATACTGGAACAAGTAGACCCTCTTTACTTTATAGCTAAGAGACCATGGCAAAACTCCCAACCAAATCAACCACAAGGCTTTAGACCACAACAATTTGTTCAATCTTCACAAAATAATTGGAATCCATCTTGGCAGTTTTGGGCTCAGCCATAATCACAATCTTGGAATCAAGGATGGCAAAACCCTTATGGGGCTTATGCTCAATATCAACAATATTCACCATCCTATCTTCCACCCCAATTCCTACCCCAATCTAATCAATTACTTCAATTCCAAGTTCAAAGTCAAAATCCACAACTCTCCCAACCATTTGCACAAAAACCAAATCAACTACCTACTCAACCACTTCTGAATCCTAATAATAAAATGTCACAACAACTTGTGTACAACATGGAAGGGAAAAATCCTCAAACTTATGTAATAACTCCACTAGATCTAAATAATGTTCAATTAAGGTCCCGAAGAGTATTGCAAAGAAAACCCCCTGTTGTTATTCAGGAAGCAAGAACAAATCTTCAAAAACATAAAAATCAATTTGAAGAAGGACAAACCTCTCTCCCTCAAAAAGAGAATAATCAAACAGAAAATGTTCCAATAAATACTCCTGTTATAGAAAATGATTGAAAATTGATGAAGGAGTAGAAAAAGAAATCACATTGCCTGATTATAATATGATGGATGAATTATGAAATGTCTATATCAAAATTCCTTTATCACAAGCCATAAAAGAAATACAAATATTTGCAAAAGCGATTAAGGAACTAAGTACTCAAAGATCAGGAAGCAAAAGAAAAGACATAAAAAGAATTCAATTAGTCGGTAAAATTGCAAACATCATGATGGGGAAAATGACGATCCAAAAATATCTAGATCTAGGAAGCCCCATTGTAAAAATTCACATCAATGGAATTGAAATACCAAACACCCCGATTGATCTAAGAGAAGCCATAAACATAATGAGTAAACAAGTTATGGATTCACTTAGGCTTCCTAACCTTCAATACACACCAACACTATTACAATTAGCAAATAGGTCTGTGATTAAACCTGATGGTGTGTTGGAAGATGTTTATGTATCCTTATATTCTTGGGAATATCCTGTTGATTTCATGGTCTTAACACCCAAGAATAATTTAGGAGGACATCCATTAATCCTAGGAAGACCTTGGTTAGCTACAACTGATGCTTTCATCGGTTGTAGATCAAGTGACATGTTTATCTCAGATGGAAATTCTACAAAGAAATTTACATTATACCCACCTGAAAAAACAACAATAGAAATAGAAAATGAGGAATGGATAGATGATGAAGATGATATACAACCTGTTTTCACTACTGAACAAGTAAGAGAGGAGGACCAAATTTTAAATCTATTGGAAAATAATGAATCTTCCTCACATTATGACCGTAGTCGAAATGAATATCTCTCATCTAGACAAGTATCATTGCTCTCCATGGAGAAATTTGGGAATTCTTTAATAGAAAAATTTCCAGGTAAAACTTTGAATGTTAATGAAAACTTGGAAGAATTACAAAAGAATCAACTGGTAGAAGTCTTACAGAAACATTCTTTTGCTTATGCATGGGAATACATTGATATGAGAGGAATTGATCCTAAAACTTGCATACATCATATCTACATCGAACAAAGTGCAAGACCAGTTAGACAGCCACAACAAAGAATGAACCCAAATCTAAAATAAATTGTTAAGGAGGAATTGCAAAAACTGTTAAATGTAAATTTCATTTATCTGATATCAAACAGTCAGTGGGTCTCACCCCTAGTAATCGTTCCAAATAAAAATGGAAAATGGAGAGTATGCATCGATTACAGGGAATTGAATAAAGCAACATTAAAAGACCACTTTCCACTTCCTTTCATAGATCAAGTTTTAGACACATTAGCAGGGAAAAAGTATTTTTCATTTTTGGATGGTTTTAGTGGATATAACCAGATTCAGGTAGCACCTGAAGATCAAGATAAAACCACATTTACCTATCCATGGGGAAGTTATGCTTACCGAGTACTTCCCTTTCGATTACGCAATGTTTTGACAACATTCCAAAGAGCAGTCCTCAGAATTTTCTCTGATCTTATTCATGATTGTATGGAAGTGTACATGGATGATTTCACAGTTTATGGAGATTCTTTTAATGAAGCACTTGAAAACTTAGAAAAAGTTTTAATAAGATGTAAAGGAATCAAATCTTTCGTCACCATATTTCATGATGTTTAACGAAGGAATTGTTCTAGGTCACCATATTTCAGGAGATGGAATTAAGGTAGACTCATCTAAAGTCGAGGTCATTTCTAAACTATCAGTGCCAAACTGTCAACGAGATGTTAGGAGTTTTCTTGGTTTTACTGGATATTATAGAAGATTTATAGAAAACTTCACAAAAATTGCATCTCCACTCTTTAAACTACTTACCAAGGACTGTGAATTCAGTTGGAATTCTGAATGCCAAGCTGCCTTTGAAACTTTGAAAAAGAGAATTTCTAAAGCACCTATCTCGAAAGGACCTAATTGGAAATTGCATTTCCATGTATCAACTGATGCTTCAAATACAACCTTAGGAGCTGTGTTATAGATTGCATAAAGACCTTACTCCTTATGCAATCTATTATACCAGTAAAAATTTAACTCCTACAGAGCTAAACTATACTGTAACTGAGAAGGAGTTTTTAGTCGTAGTTCGTGCCATTAACAAATTCAGACATTATATAACTGGCTATGAAACTTTCATTCACATAGACCATTCTACCATTATATACCTAATGAATAAACCAATCACTAATGGGTGAATAACCAGATGGCTCTTATTGTTACAAGAATTCAACATCACCATTCTAGATAGACCCGAAAAACAGAATACAATTGCTGACTTTTTATCTAGAATTCAAAATGATAATAATGATCAACCTATAGAGGATAAATTTCCTGATGAATATATTTTTGCAGTATCTACTAAATCACCTTGGTATGCAGATATTGCTAACTATTTAGCTACAGGGAAAATTCCATTTCATTTGTCTCCTAGAGAAAAGAGGAGGATAGTTCACAATAACACATCTTATTCATGGATAAATGAAGAATTATACAAAACAGGACCATATCTCATCATCAGAAGATGTGTTCAAGAGGATGAAATAACATAAATACTTAAAGCCTGCCATGATGAACCATGTGGAGGACATTTTTCTGACAAAAGAACTGCTTATAAAGTCCTACTTTTAGGATATTATTGGCCTTCCATTTTCAAGGATACCAAGGAATATGTTAAAAGATGTGACAGTTGTCAGAGAATGGGCAAACCTACTCTTTCAAATGAAATGTCATTACAGCCACAAGTACTCATTGAACCATTTGAAAAATGGGCACTATATTTTGTTGGTCCAACCAGTCCACCTTCAAAGAAAAAAAAGTATATTCTGGTATGTACTGATTATGTCACTAAATGGGTAGAAGCTAAAGCACTTCCTTTTGCTACTGAAAATGATGTAGTTTCATTTCCTTTTTAGGATATTTTCACTCATTTTGGTGTTCCAAGAGAAATTGTAATAGATCAAGGAACACAGTTTACATCCAGATTAGTGCAGAAGCTTGTGGAGCAGTACAAAATCAAACATCAAAAGTCCACTCCATACCATACACAAGCCAATGGACAAGTTGAGTCTACAAATAAGGTGATTGAAGCAATCCTTACCAAGACTATACACTTACATAGGAAGGACTGGGCAGAAAAGCTTCCAGAAGCTTTGTGGGCTTATAGAACTACATGGAGAAGTACTACAGGACATACTCCCTATGAACTTGTTTATGGGAAGCAAGTCTTACTTCCAATAGAGTTCCAGATCCAAACCTATAAAACAACAGTCCAGTTGGATCTTGACTTATCAGAAGCACAAAAGCATAATGAGTTTAATGAAATAAGACAAGAAGCCCTCCAGAAGACTAGCCTAGTTTAGAAACAGAGATCCAGATGGCATGATAAGTACATTAAAGAAAGGAAATTTCATCCAGGAGATTAGGCATTACTCTTCGATTCAAAGTTCAAGAATTTCCAAGGAAAATTCCAAACCCACTGGCTTGGACCTTATGAAGTTGAAAATGTCTTTGACAATGGTGCAGTTAGAATCAGGACTATTGATGAAGAGAAAATTCCTCTTTTAGTGAATGGACATCGACTTAGACTTTATCAGAAGCCATTGACAAAAGAAGAATTTGTCAAAATTTTCCAAGATAATTCAGAATTGAAGATGGTTGAGAAGAATTCTTCTTCTTTTCCACCTTAGAAATTTTATTTTCCTATATATACATAAAAAATAAAATAATATATATATATATATATATATATATATATATATATATATATATATATATATATATATATATATATATATATATATATAAACATGAAAACCAACATGTTGTTGGCATGCTTATACAGAAAATTTGAAGTGAAAACCAACTCATGTTGGCACCTTAAATTTTCTCTTTCCAAAAAGAAATTCCCCTTTCCTAAAGTTTCTTTTCTCAGCTACAGAATTAGTAACTTTCTGCAGCTCTAATAATATTTTTTTTCCAACTTGACAGGAACACTTAGTGACTTGAATTGAAGAATAATTGACAGTGCAAAGTACCTGTAGAAGATATCAAAGGACAAATAAGGTTAGCAAATCAGTCAAAGGTATGTAATACTTTAATTTTACAATGAGGATTAATATATTGCATATATGAATTAAGAGGACATAGCATTGCCGAAATAAAACGAAATCATTGCAAAACGTGGGTGATGGTCACTTGTCAAAATCATCATAATCCACCATTTGAACTCCTGTCTTGTCCCCATTCCGAATCTATCGAATTAATCACCGAATCATTATTTTGAATGCGCTCTAATGGTTAACTCATTTCCGCATCCTTCATTATAATTCACTTTTTCTCTCATCTCTCTGAATTCACCTAGCCTCTCCTTTGCCATTGAAGGAAACCCTATCAACACCATTTTTTCTCTATCGAGTAAACAATCCTTGAGATGAATCATCTTCGATAATAGGTATTATTGTCCAAACATAACCAACATGAAAGAAGTTCTTGGAAGGATATCGTCAGACCAGGGAGTTGTTGCAAAAAGTACAATCGTTACAATTCATAGAGAAATTTGATGGTTTCCACAAGGAGGTAATGAAAACTTGTGCATGTTCTTTTGATGGAATGGAGGTTGAAATAAGAGACATCAAATTTGTTAGCGCTTGAAATTTCACCTCAGGCTGAGAAAGGTAAACCTCAAGGCAACATCAAACCATTTAGCCTCGTAGCTAGCCCTACGGGGCAGGAGAAGGCTCTCTCCAGTCTGTCTCGTAAAATCTTCAATAGATGATATGACCAATAGGGTAACATTGATTTTAGGCTAGTAAACTGATCAAAAGGGTTGATTTGGATTTTTTAGGGTTTTTGGTGGCAAATTGAGGAGAGGGCAATTTTGGGTGCGGGGATTTGACACAGTTTCTGCAGGGGGTTCTTTGGGGCGAGGTAGGAGACAATATTGATGCCTTTGATTGAGGTGGATGGTCAGGAATGAAAGGTGAAGAGCTAAAGAGAGCAAACAATAACTTTGAATTCTCTTTAGACAGTAGAAAACATTGAAATTAAACAAACTTAAAAGCAGAGCATGGCAAGCATGAATTCTTACTTTAACACTTCATTTGTTTAATGTGCAGAAATAAAAGAAAGGAAATGAGTCACATAACAAGCTTACAAGTACATTGAGAAACACACCATCAACACATGAGTCCACAAGAATCCCAAAGAGGACTGCAAAACCCTGGTCTTCCTTAGCCAAAAATTGCAGAGATACAATGAAATAATACAATGATAGCTTCTCCCTCAAGAGTCCAACCATGAAAATGAGCAAGAAAGTACATAATATAGATGATCTAACCTCTTTCCCTGCCTCCATGGGTCGAGCTCACTATCCTAGGAGCTGTTTCAACCACTTCTAAACTAAGCACTACAAACTAGGCAGTCAAAACAACTTGCCTCTATAAGCTAGGAAACCAATTCATTCATTTAATATTTACCCTTTACATGAATGAATCTTCTAGAAGTGTTACATGAGAGTAAAAGTGCCTTAAAAGTACAATAATTACATCAAAGAGAATCATAATTCACCCCAAAAAGTCAAACTGGGTCAAATCTGCGTTTTCTGAGCTGTACAGTGCATTTTGGCAAAATCTGCCTGACGGGTCGCGCGCCCCTGCCTGACGGGTCGCGCGCCTTTGGAGCCACTTTTGGGGCACTTGCAGGTGTCCAAATTGGGCAAGAGTAGGCTTGTTGGAAAGGTCTGTGAGTCTACTTTCCAACCCAACTGGAATTTTTGAATTTGGAGTTCATTTGCCCTGTCAAAACTCAAATCTCCCAAGACTGCTTTCTGCAACTCAAAAAAGGGGCAGAAAGTCATTTTTTGCTAGTTTTTTGACTTTTTGGAGGTCCAAAACTTCACCAAATCTCAAGTCCATCCATGAGCATATGTAACTTTTCATGACAAATCTGGAAATGCTGAGTTTTTTCCAAAAGGAGTTGCCATGATGAAGGGTCGCACGCGGGGTGAGACCCGTTAATGGGAAAAACCTGCAAATTGCCTGAAAATGTCAAAATTTACCCAAAATTCTCAAAATTTCTTGGGATTTGTGCTGTGGCTAGGCTATTTAGTGCCTTGATCCTTGAGTGAAGCCTCGGCCAAGATGTGGAGGGGATCGGGCCTCTTTCTCCGTTTTAGTGCTTTCGCCAACCGCCTTTGAAGCACCTTCATTTTTGCTTTGCACACGTGCATCCGTGCCCAATAATGGTTCTTCATGTTTCTTAGCAAATTTTTGTCTTGGTTGGCCTTAGCCAAAAGCCTCTCCAAGTGTGCATTGACCCGGATGAGCATGGTCTCCCGCTCCACTGGTACTAGATCACCGGGCCTTCTTTGGTTCAAGATTCGGTCACTCTGAATCCTCCACAACTCATCAAGAAGTTTCTCATCCTCCAACTGTTTGTTGCGCTGCTCCAGGTATGAGATTGTCCATAGTGCACCCTCTAGTCTCTTTTACAATACCTCATTTTCAGCTCTAAGGTGCTGAATGATCTCCTTTGCCTCTTGGCTCGGAGAACTAGCCTCTAGATCAACAAGCTCAATCTCGGGAACTCCTGATGGCCCCTCATCAATCATGGGCTGCTTTCCCCTCAGTGCTGCCTGTGCTGCTGAAGAGAGCGAGGCCCCTTCCACCTGATGTGGAGATAACACTCGCTGAGCTGATGATGAAGGTGAGACCCCTTCCACCTGCTGTGGAGATAGTACTCGCCTAGCTGCTGCAAATAAGGCCCTCGGGCCTTTCTGATAGGTAACCAAAGGTGAGGAGCTGACATGTCTAGTGACAGGGATGTCATGCTGCTGTGATGGTCCTCCCTCCTCGTGAACAACCTCATGATGTGGTGAGGGTGGTGCTGTGAAAAACTCACGAGAGATGAACTCCTCCCATGAGATGCCCTGCTGAGCCAACTGATGCAATACCACTAGCTGAATCAAACCATAATGATAAAGGCTCCTGTACTGCTGTGCCGGGCTCTTCCTCTACATCATGGACACCATCTTCTCAATGTTCTGGTAGAAGAAAACAGGGATGTTCATCATCCTCACTCGGGTGAAGTGCATCAAGAGGCGAATATGGTATGAATATACCTGTGAAAATCTGCCCTCACAAGTAAAATAGTGCATGATGAGCCTCATGATGGGAGCATACTCACTCCTGAGAAATCTGAAGGGAAACACTCCTGTCAAGTGTCTCATGAGTGCCGGTCTAACGAAAGGCTCAAAATGAACACTGTCCAGCACCTTGCGCTTATTCCATACCTCTCCAACATTAGGTATCCCTGTGGCCTGTGCAATCACCTCAGGTGTCAATGTGAAATCCACCCCCGCAAGGTTGACATGTCCATCACGCAAGTGTAAAACAAACAGGCGAGCCAACTCTCTGTGGTGCTGAATCCGAGAGATCCTCTCACAAAACTCATAACAAGACATGTACTGAAAGCATGAAACTGCCATAGGACAGGCCTGTAATTCTGCTAAAGAGGTGGGCTCCTCTCGCCTATGATGTCCACCCTTTCCACCCTTATGAGGCCTCCTCTGTACCTCAATCTCTGAAGCTGATGACTGGTCATCACTTTGCTCATAAGTTTCGGTTTCTGACATTGTTTAAGGAGCAAAGTGGACAAACTGTGCTGTTGTTTCTGCCTGTAAAAAGTTGATTTATATGTTGTTTCAAGGGGACAAGGAACATGAGGGAAATGTTAGGGGAGGGACATTTTTACAAGGAAAATGGGAATACATGTATACAACAGGGAATTTAGGGAAATACACTGCAAACATCATTGCATATACATCATCAATTTCATATGTTTACATGGGCATAAGGAGAAGTAGGGTTAGGATTTCATTTTTATTTTTAAAGGGAAAAGGGGTAGGTTTTATTTTCTTTACAAATTTAAAAGGGAAATTGACATGGAAATATAGGGAAAATAAAATGGGAATGAGGAGAATAATTACAAGGAAAAAAGCATTGAAACAGCAATAAACCCTAGCACCTTTTTACAAATTTACATACAGCCATATGGAGCGATTTCTCTTGTATAATTTGATCATTAAAAACACACTCATGATGTCCTTCAACATAACCAGCAACCATTTCCAAGTTTAGAGAACCTACCTCAAGCAATTTGATGATTTGGAGGGCGCTTAAGCAAATTTGAAATGAGTTTGGAGGGAGACTGCTTGACGGGTCGCGCACCACGCCCAACGGGTCGCGCGCGCCTGACGGGTCGCGCCCGTTGAAAAAATACACTGTGGGAACCCCTCGGGTCGACGGGTGACGCGCGCCCCTGTCAAATGCCCGAACTTGCTCAACTTTCGCTCCTTTCACTCAATCACTCGCTCAAACTTCTCTTGCAAGTGTCTTGGATGCACAATGAGAGTGAAAGGAGGGAGATTGGGTTTTTATAAGTTTCATTTGAAAAAATTTCATGCTCAAACCCACTTTCTAATGTTTCTCTTTGACACTTTATAAAACTGACTTTTTGGTTTCCTTTGTCCTGAAATTGACTCATTTAGTGCTTTGGCTTGATTCTTTTTGCAGGGAGATCATCTGAGGGATCTTGGCAAGGGGACCAGGGTTACATGCTGCCCTTTGAAGTCTTTTGAAATTTCATCACTTTTTACAAAATTTAAAATGACCTTGGCTTTAAAAACAGAGTTTTTAAATCCAAGGTGAAAATTAACTGTACAAGATAAAAATTTCGAAGAAACATCTTTACAATCATCCCTCTGGCTTGCTGAGCACTTATTGACCTTCAGAAACATGACTTTATAAGCATACTTGACCAAAACCCTAGACCTAGGAATTTGACTTCAAGACAAGACAAGACAAGCTTGAAAGAACTTAATGACCGAAATGATCTGAGCCAGCAATGCCAAGAGGGGTATAAACACACCAGCTCCTCCATCAGGGTTATGGCATGCCTAATGGAATGCAAAAATTGACACTGATGAGACACCTACATATGCAAATGCAAAGAGTTTTGATCGCTGATGGAGGGCTCAAGACCGACTCTAACATTGGCTCCAATGGGGATGGTAGCTCCTTGGAGGTACCAAGAACCTTAGACCTCTGGGAGAGCAGACCAGTGCTTTATTAACATTGGGCAATGGAGTCAACTTTTACACATGTGACTAAAGTTGGACAACTTTATTTGACTTTGACCTTTGACTGAAATTTAAACTAATTTCGACATAAACCGACTTACTTTATGCAGAAAATAGACTGACCAAAACAACTTGAAAAACTCACACCAACTAATCACCATTTTCAGAATTATAGCCTTCACCTCGAGCCCCAAACTGAAGATGGGAGATCAGTTCACACTTGTTGTAGAATGAAAGTAAAATGGTAATTACAATGAGAGTGATTAGAGCAGAAAATGCTCAAGCATGATACCTTTTGAGCAGCCGGCCATTCACCGACCCACCGAGACATTCATCACCGTTCATTTCTTTGAGAAGAAAAGCATTTGGACCACGGTATGCTGCAATTTTGTAGGGACCTTTCCACAAGTTGTCGAATTTTCCATGTTTCCCTTTGTCTTCATTCCGGGCATCCCATCTCAAAACAACATCATCTACCTGAAAATCATCTGATTTGGCCTTTTTGTCATAGATTTTCTTTATGCGCTCCTGCAATTTAAGGGAATTTTGATGAACCTCCTCTCGTGTCTGCTGTAAATGAATCATTTGACTAATTCGCCATTGCATAGGATCCTCCTCGCCACCAGCTTCTTGAAACAACTTGGCTACTGGAACACTAAGTGAAGTAGGAAACACTGCATCTACTCCATAAACCAGTTCAAAAGGTGACATACCAATTGACTTCTTTTGACTTACCCGATCAGCCCATAATGCATTTACTAACTTTTTGTGCCAGCTCTTCTTATTTATTTCCAGCAATTTCTTTATGATGTTCACTAGAGACTTGTTCAAAGATTCAGCCAGCCCATTACCTTGCGGATGGTAAGCGGTAGAATGCCCCAAGCTGATGTTATATTTATAGCAAAAATCAACCATTTTCTTTGATTTAAACGTTGCTGCATTATCTGTAATCAACTTGTGTGGACAACCGAAACGTGACAATATGTTACTTTCAAGAAAAGAGATAATTACCGAGTCTGTGGCTTGCCGGGTGGGAATGGCTTCAATCCACTTCGTGAAGTAATCCGTGGCGGTCAAGATCCATCGATGCTGCCCGGAAGATGCTGGGTGGATTTCACCAATAAAATCCAAGCCCCACTGCTGAAATGGTGCGCTAATTTCAATGGGCTTGAGAGGCAACGGCTGTAACTTTTGCTTTCCGTGAAAAATTTGACATTCATGACAGCTCTTCACTGCTTTATACACATCAGAAAATAAAGAAGGCCAATAGAAACCAGCTCTCAAGATCTTATTAGCCGTGGTCTTCCAAAACAAGTGACCCCCACAGTCACCTTTGTGAAAATATTCTACTGTTGCCTTAGCTTCTTCTTCGACCAAACAGTTCAGCAATATGCCACCGGGATCTTTCCAATAAAGTGCTGATTTGATAATGCAAAATTTGGCAGCCTTTAGCTTCAATGTTCTAGCTTTGTTTCTAGGCATCCCAGGGGGTGAAGACAAATTTTGAAGCACATAAACTATATCAGCATACCAAGGAGAAGACACAAAGATATCGGATACCTGTAGAGCTGAATTTTCTTCGTCTTCATCGGACAAGGCAGCAATCAAATTGATGTCAAGGACGTGGAGATTCGTTTCAGCCATCAATTTAGCGAGACCTTGACCTTTAATCAACTTGGTAGGCTTAATTTCTACATCATACTCTAATAGTGCAGCGATCCACTTACCCCTTCTTCCTTTCGGTTCCGTTTGTACTAAAACATCCTTAATAGCTGCATTGGGAACATATGCCAAAATATGAGAATTCAATATGTATACCCGGAAATCTTTCAAGGCTTTGATCAGCGCCAATGCTTGCTTTTCAATAATATTATAATTCAGCGCTCCGTCCCTTATGATACGGCTGAAAAAAGCGATGGGCCTCTCAACCCCATCTCTCTTTTGCATCAATACGGCTGCCAACGTATGCTCAGAAGCAAATGAAAATAAAATAAAATCCTGTGTATAATCTGGGCTGATCAAAGTTGGGGTTGAAGATAAGATTACCTTTATCAAATTAAAAGACTTTACCGCCTCTTCGGTCCATTTGAGCTCGCTGTCCTTCTTGAGCATGTTGGTTATCTCTCTAAGATGTTCGGCAAGATTGGGGATGAAGCGACGTAGAAAATTCAATTTGCCATTGAAGGACTGAATCTCTTTCTTACTTCGAGGCTGCTCTAATTGTTGAATTGCTTCCACCCGTGCAGGATCTATACGAATGCCATCTTTAGAAATAATATGGCCCAGCAGCTTGCCTTCACTCATAGCAAAAAGACTCTTCTTCGGATTCAATGAAATACCATACTTTCTGCACTTTTGGAACACCTTAGTCAAATGAAACAAATGCTCTTCATCTGATTTAGAAAACACGGTCAGATCATCAAGATAAACAACCAAAAAGACATCCTTTTCATTTGCAAAGGCCATGTCCATTGCTCGCTGAAATGTGGCACCCGCGTTCTTTAATCCAAACGGCATCTTGGCATAATGAAATGTACCCCATGGAGTAGTAAATGCTGTCTTGTCACGGTCATCTTCGTGCACCAAAATCTGATTATATCCAGAATAACCATCAAGCAATGACATCCTTGATGCCCCCACTACCCGCTGCAATATGTGGTCCATTTTGGGCAGCGGATAATTATCCTTTAATGACACCTTGTTCAGATTTCTGAAGTCTATACACAAGCGAATCTCGCCGGTCTTCTTTCTCACGGGCACCAAGTTGGAAATCCAATCAGAAAACTGGATTGGCACTATGATTCCAGACTTATACAACCTGTTGACTTCCTTCTCAATCAATGGCAATAATTTAGGATTAATTCTTCTCAACTTTTGTCGGAAAGGCTTTTGATTTGGCTTTATGGGAATAGTATGCTGAATGATACTTGTGTCATAAGTTTTCAAATCTGAATAGTCCCATGCAAAAACATTAGAAAACGAAGACAATAATCTGATATACTCTTTCTTTACCTTTGGCGGCAATGCTTTCGAGAGCTTCACCATCTTTGGATTTTCGGCTGTCCCAAAATTCACATCTTCAACACCTTCGTCCGTTGGCCTCAAAGTTGGCTTGCGGGCCACATCATCTTGATCGAACAATTCTTCCAAAGGAATTAATCCTTTAGGAATGTAATTTTCCTTGAGCTGCAACACATCCATCTGATTTACTCCTTCAGCTTCCGTGTCTATTGAAATGTCTTCGAATTTACCCTCAATTTGCAGAAAATCTTTGATTTCTTCATCATCTTGGAAAACTTGCCAACACCTTTGATTATCTGGGACAGTAGGACGATGCTTTACATATATCTCAAACTTATTACTGGAATTCATGGGTATTTTCAGATTACTTGCTGCCTTAGCCAATGCATCCGCGACACCATTTTGAATCCGGGGCACACATGTCAAAGTATGTTCTGAAAACCGCTTTAAGATATCTAGGACAGCATTTCGATATGCTCGCATACGAGGATGTTTGGCCTGAAATTCACCTTTTACTTGCTTGATAACCAACTCAGAGTCGCCATATACCGCTATCTTCTTTGCCTTCAACTTCCGAAGGATTTTCAGACCAGCAATAAGAGCTTCATATTCCGCCTCATTATTTGAACAATCAAATGCCAATTTATAAGAACATACCCGTACCTTGCTTGGAACTTGATTTTGGACTGAAAATGGGCTTCGAATCCACACACCTATACCAGCACCATCGCTGCCCACTGCGCCATCAAAATCCATGGTCCAAAGACCATCCTCATCATCTTCTAAGTGCTGAAAATCTGATGTTGATGCATGCTCTGTTTGCTGTCCATTTGTTTCAGCAATTGGCCTTATGACAGCAGACCTTTCTTCACTTTCCTTTCTCAAAACTTCTCTGAAATTTTCTGAAATGTCTGGTATATCTTCTACTTGAACTAACTGACTATCTACCTCATTGAAATTATCCGCAAACAAAACAAAAGATTCTAAATCTGTTTGTACATAATTTACAGGATGATTGACTGGCTTTTCCTTACTAGTGATCATGTATTTCATCTTTTGTTCCCGATATAACTTCCTCATTTGACCGAAAACTGGAATTGTGGCATATGAAAAATCAAGCTGAATTGTACCTTTGAGCTTGCCTCCCCAAGATCTCGACAGCAACATGCCAAACCGCGGAGGAATATTCGCCACTACCACATCCATCAAAACATTCTTTGCTGGAATTTGATCTAGACTCACCACCAAGTCTTTAATCAAACCAATACACCTTACCCGGCTGGAATCAAACGAATACAAATCATGATACTTCCTTGTGATGTCAAGTCCCAGCTTTTCCATGATCGTTTTCGGCATCAAATTATGCGAGGCTCCCGAGTCAAACATGGCATTGTGCAACACAAACTCATGCAATCGCAAACTGATATAAAATGGAGGAACATCACTTTCAGGAGACTCACCATTTAAAGCTGGCCCAAAAATCAACTCCGGCTGATCATCTTGTACATTCACCGTGTCTAGCATTGGGTCAAAATTCAACATCTTGGAGAGCTGGCCTCGGTAGGTGCTATTCTTCATGATTTCTGTCAAAGGAATGGGCACTTTCAACTTTGCAATCTCGTTCTCCAAACTGAAAACTGAAACCTTCTCACCTTCTTTAGCCGGATTATCTCTTTTTTCAGCTTTATCTTTTGGTACATTTGATGGCTGATCCGTCTTAGCTGCTGGTGATGATTGACTTGTTGAAGGACCGACTATGTCTTTTCCTTTTGTGTGTGGGGAAACCGAATCATTCTTTGCTGAAGTATCTTTCCTTTTTTGAATGGGATTTATGGGAACAGCTCGGTTTCTCAATTGTCTTTGCTGGCCTTGCTGGGCTGATAAAGCATGCAAATACCCTCTTTGATACTCTTCGGATTCTTCTTCAAGTATTGCATCGTTTGACAAAATATAATGCTCATCTTGGGGAATGATGGAATTACTCACCAACTCATCTTCTTCTATAATATAAGTGGGCATATCATCAGGAGTGAAGAAGTGATTTTCCTCTCCAACATTATCACCTTCATCCTCTGATTCTTGGCTAACAAAATTCTGCTGAAAAGGAGGTTTCATTTGCTGCTGAACTGCTGCCTCTTGTGCCTTTGTTTCCCGCTGCTTGATTCTATATTGCTGCTGCTGTTGACCTCTGAAATTTGGATTACGAATCTGCGGTTCCGGCTTGACAATCTGAACATTTTCAAATGCTCTTTTAAGCTGCTCAACCTCACGAAGAAGCTGATTTGAGGTGGACGCTTCCTCCTTGATTGTGACACGCTTTTCAGCCTTCATTCTTGCTCTTTTGTCATTTAAGTTTGCCTCAACGCTGACAGCAATCTTCTGCATATCCTCCAGGGTAGGAGGGTCTCTATCTCTCAATGAGTAGGCCATTTCCGGATCAAAACCATCCGGGAACTTAAGAAGTGCTGATTTTCTAGATGGCCTCAAATCATCGGGAATAGAATTATAAACTGTATTAAATCTGATTATGTAATCTTGAACAGACTCACCCGGATTACGATTGAGGTTGTTGTATTCGACATTAATCTGAAGCGGATCCTTTCTGATTTCCCATCGATCTAAAAACTGATTCTGAAGTGCCTCCAAGGTGGCAATGCTTCCGGCTGTCAACACTCTAAACCACTTTCTGACCTCTCCTCCAAATGTTTGCACGAACAACCACATGGTAACATCTTCTTCATCTATCTCATATAGATCGAAGAAAGTTGTCATTTTGTCAATATGTTGCTGAGCAGTAATACTTTGTGGAGTGCCATCAAACATGGGGATTTTACTTTGATAGTCGGCTGGCATATCATGAAGATTTTGAGGAAGAGCAAGTGGGGCAAACCTGGCAGCCATTGCTTTAGGAGGGGGAGTAGGATGAGTATGAGGAGGAGGAGCTGTGATAGCAAGGATTGTAATAGGAGGAGCTATAGTTTGTGGAGTTGGGGGAGTCGGAGGGGTAGGAGGAGTATGGGATGTAGAAGGAGAACCGACTGTGGATTCGGGATGGGTGATTATAGGCGAAACTGAAACAAATGGAGGATAAGATTCTTCGTGAGCCGTGATAGTAGATCCAATATGATCAGAGATATTCTCAACAAAATCAGCAAGGGTAGTAGCTTGAACACGTGTCTGGAGATGTCTCAAGATGAAATTTTCAACCAATTTGTTATGTCTCTCAAATTCAATAACAGCTGCAAAATCAGGGTCAAGGACTAGAGAATCGAGCGCACTTTCAGACTTTGCTTTAAACAAGGACAACTCAAAGCTTTCATCAAAATCAATATCTTCGAGATAATAAAAAATAGCTGGGCATGAATGAGATTTGAAAATGGGTCTAGGATCAGTAGCCAGCTTGTTTTTCTCAGAAGACTAGAAAAGAAAAACCATTCAGCCTGTGAAAACTCTCAACCTATCATCCACGGCTCAGAGTTCACAATTATACTGGGAGAAAGTGTCAATGAAGCGCTATGTTCACCAGCTCACGGAGATTGACTGAAGCAGCGTTTATCTACTAACGCTGATGTAAAACAAGAGCGTTTTCGAAGGCTACCTGGCGTATCTTCAGGCTCTGTCTAAGACTTGTGAAATAACACATCAATGAGCAAACAATTAGTTTGTTCTCCCCAGTATGGTCGCCAGTATGTTAGCGCTTGAAATTTCACCTCAAGCTGAGAAAGGTAAACCTCAAGGCAACATCAAACCATTTAGCCTCGTAGCTAGCCCTACGGGGCAGGAGAAGGCTCTCTCCGGTCTGTCTCGTAAAATCTTCAATAGATGAGATGACCAATAGGGTAACACTGATTTTAGGCTAGTAAACTGATCAAAAGGGTTGATTTGGAGTTTTTAGGGTTTTTGGTGGCAAATTGAGGAGAGGGCAATTTTGGGTGCGGGGATTTGACACAGTTTCTGCAGGGGTTCTTTGGGGCGAGGTAGGAGACAGTATTGATGCCTTTGATTGAGGTGGATGGTCAGGAATGAAAGGTGAAGAGCTAAAGAGAGCAAACAATAACTTTGAATTCTCTTTAGACAGTAGAAAACATTGAAATTAAACAAACTTAAAAGCAGAGCATGGCAAGCATGAATTCTTACTTTAACACTTCATTTGTTTAATGTGCAGAAATAAAAGAAAGGAAATGAGTCACATAACAAGCTTACAAGTACATTGAGAAACACACCATCAACACATGAGTCCACAAGAATCCCAAAGAGGACTGCAAAACCCTGGTCTTCCTTAGCCAAAAATTGCAGAGATACAATGAAATAATACAATGATAGCTTCTCCCTCAAGAGTCCAACCATGAAAATGAGCAAGAAAGTACATAATATAGATGATCTAACCTCTTTCCCTGCCTCCATGGGTCGAGCTCACTATCCTAGGAGCTGTTTCAACCACTTCTAAACTAAGCACTACAAACTAGGCAGTCAAAACAACTTGCCTCTATAAGCTAGGAAACCAATTCATTCATTTAATATTTACCCTTTACATGAATGAATCTTCTAGAAGTGTTACATGAGAGTAAAAGTGCCTTAAAAGTACAATAATTACATCAAAGAGAATCATAATTCACCCCAAAAAGTCAAACTGGGTCAAATCTGCGTTTTCTGAGCTGTACAGTGCATTTTGGCAAAATCTGCCTGACGGGTCGCGCGCCCCTGCCTGACGGGTCGCGCGCCTTTGGAGCCACTTTTGGGGCACTTGCAGGTGTCCAAATTGGGCAAGAGTAGGCTTGTTGGAAAGGTCTGTGAGTCTACTTTCCAACCCAACTGGAATTTTTGAATTTGGAGTTCATTTGCCCTGTCAAAACTCAAATCTCCCAAGACTGCTTTCTGCAACTCAAAAAAGGGGCAGAAATTCATTTTTTGCTAGTTTTTTGACTTTTTGGAGGTCCAAAACTTCACCAAATCTCAAGTCCATCCATGAGCATATGTAACTTTACATGAAAAATCTGGAAATGCTGAGTTTTTGCCAAAAGGAGTTGCCATGATGAAGGGTCGCGCGCGGGGTGAGACCCGTTAATGGGAAAAACCTGCAAATTGCCTGAAAATGTCAAAATTTACCCAAAATTCTCAAAATTTCTTGGGATTTGTGCTGTGGCTAGGCTATTTAGTGCCTTGATCCTTGAGTGAAGCCTCGGCCAAGATGTGGAGGGGATCGGGCCTCTTTCTCCGTTTTAGTGCCTTCGCCAACCGCCTTTGAAGCACCTTCATTTTTGCTTTGCACACGTGCATCCGTGCCCAATAATGGTTCTTCATGTTTCTTAGCAACTTTTTGTCTTGGTTGGCCTTAGCCAACAGCCTCTCCAAGTGTGCATTGACCCGGATGAGCATGGTCTCCCGCTCCACTGGCACTAGATCACCGGGCCTTCTTTGGTTCAAGATTCGGTCACTCTGAATCCTCCACAACTCATCAAGAAGTTTCTCATCCTCCAACTGTTTGTTGCGCTGCTCCAGGTATGAGATTGTCCATAGTGCACCCTCTAGTCTCTTTTGCAATACCTCATTTTCAGCTCTAAGGTGCTGAATGGTCTCCTTTGCCTCTTGGCTCGGAGAACTAGCCTCTAGATCAACAAGCTCAATCTCGGGAACTCCTGATGGCCCCTCATCAATCATGGGCTGCTTGCCCCTCAGTGCTGCCTGTGCTGCTGAAGAGAGCGAGGCCCCTTCCACCTGATGTGGAGATAACACTCGCTGAGCTGATGATGAAGGCGAGACCCCTTCCACCTGCTGTGGAGATAGTACTCGCCTAGCTGCTGCAAATAAGGCCCTCGGGCCTTTCTGATAGGTAACCAAAGGTGAGGAGCTGACATGTCTAGTGACAGGGATGTCATGCTGTTGTGATGGTCCTCCCTCCTCGTGAACAACCTCATGATGTGGTGAGGGTGGTGCTGTGAAAAACTCACGAGAGATGAACTCCTCCCATGAGATGCCCTGCTGAGCCAACTGATGCAATACCACTAGCTGAATCAAACCATAATGATAAAGGCTCCTGTACTGCTGTGCCGGGCTCTTCCTCTGCATCATGGACACCATCTTCTCAATGTTCTGGTAGAAGAAAACAGGGATGTTCATCATCCTCACTCGGGTGAAGTGCATCAAGAGGCGAATATGGTATGAATATACTTGTGAAAATCTGCCCTCACAAGTAAAATAGTGCATGATGAGCCTCATGATGGGAGCATACTCACTCCTGAGAAATCTGAAGGGAAACACTCCTGTCAAGTGTCTCATGAGTGCCGGTCTAACGAAAGGCTCAAAATGAACACTGTCCAGCACCTTGCGCTTATTCCCTACCTCTCCAACATTAGGTATCCCTGTGGCCTGTGCAATCACCTCAGGTGTCAATGTGAAATCCACCCCGGCAAGGTTGACATGTCCATCACGCAAGTGTAAAACAAACAGGCGAGCCAACTCTCTGTGGTGCTGAATCCGAGAGATCCTCTCACAAAACTCATAACAAGACATGTACTGAAAGCATGAAACTGCCATAGGACAGGCCTGTAATTCTGCTAAAGAGGTGGGCTCCTCTCGCCTATGATGTCCACCCTTTCCACCCTTATGAGGCCTCCTCTGTACCTCAATCTCTGAAGCTGATGACTGGTCATCACTTTGCTCATAAGTTTCGGTTTCTGACATTGTTTAAGGAGCAAAGTGGACAAACTGTGCTGTTGTTTCTGCCTGTAAAAAGTTGATTTATATGCTGTTTCAAGGGGACAAGGAACATGAGGGAAATGTTAGGGGAGGGACATTTTTACAAGGAAAATGGGAATACATGTATACAACAGGGAATTTAGGGAAATACACTGCAAACATCATTGCATATACATCATCAATTTCATATGTTTACATGGGCATAAGGAGAAGTAGGGTTAGGATTTCATTTTTATTTTTAAAGGGAAAAGGGGTAGGTTTTATTTTCTTTACAAATTTAAAAGGGAAATTGGCATGGAAATACAGGGAAAATAAATGGGAATGAGGAGAATAATTACAAGGAAAAAAGCATTGAAACAGCAATAAACCCTAGCACCTTTTTACAAATTTACATATAGCCATATGGAGTGATTTCTCTTGTATAATTTGATCATTAAAAACACACTCATGATGTCCTTCAACATAACCAGCAACCATTTCCAAGTTTAGAGAACCTACCTCAAGCAATTTGATGATTTGGAGGGCGCTTAAGCAAATTTGAAATGAGTTTGGAGGGAGACTGCTTGACGGGTCGCACACCACGCCCAACGAGTCGCGCGCGCCTGACGGGTCGCGCCCGTTGAAAAAATACACTGTGGGAACCCCTCTGACGGGTCGCGCGCCTGGCCTGACGGGTCGCGCCCCTGTCAAATGCCCGAACTTGCTCAACTTTCGCTCCTTTCACCCAATCACTCGCTCAAACTTCTCTTGCAAGTGTCTTGGATGCACAATGAGAGTGAAAGGAGGGAGATTGGGTTTTTATAAGTTTCATTTGAAAAAATTTCATGCTCAAACCCACTTTCTAATGTTTCTCTTTGACACTTTATAAAACTGACTTTTTGGTTTCCTTTGTCCTGAAATTGACTCATTTAGTGCTTTGGCTTGATTCTTTTTGCAGGGAGATCATCTGAGGGATCTTGGCAAGGGGACCAGGGTTACATGCTGCCCTTTGAAGTCTTTTGAAATTTCATCACTTTTTACAAAATTTAAAATGACCTTGGCTTTAAAAACAGAGTTTTTAAATCCAAGGTGAAAATTAACTGTACAAGATAAAAATTTCGAAGAAACATCTTTACAATCATCCCTCTGGCTTGCTGAGCACTTATTGACCTTCAGAAACATGACTTTATAAGCATACTTGACCAAAACCCTAGACCTAGGAATTTGACTTCAAGACAAGACAAGACAAGCTTGAAAGAACTTAATGACCGAAATGACCTGAGCCAGCAATGCCAAGACGGGTATAAACACACCAGCTCCTCCATCAGGGTTATGGCATGCCTAATGGAATGCAAAAATTGACACTGATGAGACACCTACATATGCAAATGCAAAGAGTTTTGATCGCTGATGGAGGGCTCAAGACCGACTCTAACAAAATTCACCATAACGGAGTCCCTGATTGCAGAAGCTACCGAATTACCCAGAAGTGGAGAAAAATGGTTCAAAAATAGAGGAATCAATGGGGAAGATTGGAAAGTCTTCTTGAAAAAGCCAAACATGGACACCACCATATTCAAAAAAATTATTCCTATTACAGCCCTTAAGAGTAAATGGAGGAATTTGCTCCTTTGTACTTCAGAAATTTATTACTTGTGAAGGTCGGTTTGGATACATGTTTTTATACCAAATTAGGATAATGATGAATTTTCTTGAGGAACATCAAATGAATCTTCCATATTTCCTCTTGCATAGTCTCAAGAAAATGTCCATGAATGTTCAAAAAAAAAATTCAATTCATAGACAATGTCATGTACCATCATAGATTGATAAAGATCTTAATTGAGTTTCACCTTCAGAGTATAGATGACAACTAGGAAAATTTTCTAGTAAGGAATCATTTTGAAGAAATAACTCATGAACAACCCAATGGTAGTAGAAACCTAAGGGGAAGGAAGACAGAAATTGAAACAATAAAAGAACAAGAACCCCAGTCTCAACAAGAATTATCAGAGGATGAACTATCCATAGTAGATATTTTGCAGAAAATTAAAAAAGGGAATATTAGAAGAAAGAAAGTTGGCAAAGGAACAGAGGATTTATCCCAAACCAAGATCCTTCCTCAAAAAAAGAATCCAAAAGCTAAAAAGAGGAAAAATTAGGGATTACCGACCTCAGGTCTAAGAAGGAGTACCAGATTGAACACGGTGCAACAAGCAGTCTCAGGAGCTGCAAAATTTATCGATCTTGAGACGAAGGAGCAAACTAAAGACGTTGTAGACTCTCCAGAAGAATCACCAAAATTGTCACCAAGGGTGTCATCAACCCCCTTCAGTTCACCTCCAGGAAGTCCAGTACACAGTCCAGGTTTTGATCCTGTTCAATAATTAATTTTTGACTACATAGAGTCAATAGAAAGGAAGGAAACAGTAACTAAATAGTCAATCCAAATTCCAAGAGAAGGAAGTAATCAGTTCAATGAGCCACAAGAACCTTCAACATCTAATGTTTTAAAGCAAGAGATCTTTAAGCTGGAGAGATTGAACAAATACCTCAAAAATGAAAATCAGACACTGAAAGCACATAATGGAATTCAAATTGCAAAGAGTGACAACCTTATTCTTCACTTGAGTTTATGGTACAAAAAGAACAAGAAGTTGAAGAAATAAAATAGGGCAATGCAAAGAGAAATCATCAACCTAAAATATAAAATCCTCATGAAGAAACCAAGAATGCTAGTGGTTGCCAGAAAGAAGAAGAAAGTGAATCCTGAATGTGATAACAATAAGCACAAGAGAATGACAATGATTAATTGTATGAGGACATACAAAACCTCCAGTGTGGGACAATATAGAGTCCAAGGACTACTTTACCTTGACACCCTTTTTGCCTACACTTCTTCCTTTTTCCTATTCCTATCACTTAAATAAATGCAATAAACATAATGTTTTGTTAATGTAAGCACTTACATGTCATCTTTTTCATATTTTGTCTATATACCTTATTGTTTTATTAAAGTTTGCATTCACGTACGAAATTGACCTAATTCTGCAGCTAATCCACAGATCCGCAGCTACCTCCATTATTGACAGGGTTCGAGTGCACCAGCTTAGCAAAAGAAGATATGGATAGATGAGGAACGATCCCCTCATGGATTCTTTCCTATTCTCTCGAGCCAATCCTTCAAGAAAATCACATTGTAATACGGTCAACCTCAAAGTCAACTACAAAATCATATGCCAGAACAGAGTCTGAATTTCACGAAATATTATTGATTTTCTTTTCCAAATAGAAAATCGATGATTAAGCGATGTAGTTTGGTTTAATAGGGATCGTAATGAAGATATGTAGGCTTAAAAATCTCATGTTGTTATTTGAAGAAATGTTATAAGAACAATGGTCGCTTTGTGTTTTGGTGCGCGCTACTGTATGTAAATTTTGAAGAACATCTTGTCAAAAATGTTTGCGATTAATAGACTTTGGTTCATACTTTCCATGTTGCGTTGATTAAAGATTGTTGACTGTCTCGTGGAGGACCCCTACGTCCGGTTCAGGTCTTTAATCCTGTTGTACCTTAAGAAACCAATTTCCTAGCTATAGAGAAATTGTGCTTAAGACATTAATAAATATTATTTATTGTCACTTCTTTGTTTGTTGTGTCCTCAAATGAAGGACCTAGAGAACTTGGTCTTTAACCCTTAATACATGTATGGCCAGAACATCTCAGAATGTCATTTGTTGCTAGATATAAATGATGAATGAAGAATGCTTGAAGGAGAAGTTAAAGATAATATTCTGATCTTTCATAGAAACTAATATCTATAACTTAGAAGAATTATGAAACTAAGAACTAAATCATAGACAATATGTTGTTTAACACAGAAACTACTATCTGTGACTCTTGGAGAAGTTAAAGATATATGTTGGTCTTTCACAAAAACTATTATCTATAACTTAGAAAGGAAGGTGAAAACTTCAAGTATAGGAGCGCTTTTTTAAGGAATTTTAACTTTATCTACATAAGCAAATAAAGACTCACAACATCATTACTATGCTTGAAAGAAGAAAACATAACATGACACATGACAGAGAAGGTTACAAAATTATACCCAACAACTCATGGAAACTTCTAATTCTTTCATTAATCAACGATGATATCAGGAATACATTGGCCTAGTCTCTGGGTTCTCCAAAATTCGAATCACCAACCCTTCTCTGTAAATTTTCCTCTTCTTATACATTGTGAAACAGTTGTTGATCTTTGAAATTGTAAAATTACTAAACTGCTTCTCTAATTATCTTAAGTAAAAACTATTACAGAATTTTACAAAGGGTAAAAGACACCTCAAAGAACATACAATAACAAGAAATAACTGAACTAGAAGATGAGAATAATTGTTGGCTTGCTCTGTGAATCGGCCGCTGAGTTCTTCTGTATATGCCTTAATAATGATTAATCTGCTTTAACCATAATAAACAGTGTTTGACTTTGACTTGTGCATAAATATGGATTTACGCATGTATCGAGCATTTTGATTGGCCAAAATACAAAGAAAACATGCCCAACTGCCTTCCTCGTCAGATTCGGCTTCAACACTGATTTTTCCTTTTACACAACAAAATTAACGCAACGCACACAAAAGTGGAACTGAAAAAGAATTAATCCAGTTTAATAACTCCATCGGATCCGAAATCCCATCACATATCACAAACGGCGCTTTCCATTGTTATATCAATGTAATATTGAACTTACACATAAATCCTTCATATCTGCGTTATTTCTATTATACCTCTTTTATAATAGAAATACACCTTGAACATGCATTTTCCGCTTTTAACGTGGGCTCTGCACAACTATCGAGGCATACCTTTATCACAATCGCAATCGGTGCTTTCAGTGGTGTATTAACCCAATCCTAACAATCTACAATATGGCGGACCCAACGATAGTATAAAACATCGCATATATAATATAGGGTCCGGCCATCGCATATCGCAATCGGCAGAACCATATATATATATATATATATATATATATATATATATATATATATATATATATATATATATATATATATATATATATATATATATATATATATATATATAACGTTATGCAATGGTCACGCGGACCTGACGAGAGAATTAAACATAATATATGTAATATCGAGTCCAGCCATCACATATCGCAATTGGCGAAACCCATATACACAAACCTTAACGATTTGCGATACGGCGGACCTGCCGGAATTATAAACGTGATATATATATATATATGTTTTCGGGTCCGGCCGGGGGTAATATCATGTAAGTGTCACTGCGATTTGTGATTGCAATTTGATCGCATCACAACCAAAGCACCGCCCTTATCACTTGTTTCTCTTTATTGTTTCCAATACGTAATGTGCTTTGCGATATATATATATATATATATATATATATATATATATATATATATATATATATATATATATATATATATATATATATATTCAAATGTGTTTTCATATACTTTCAATATGTAATTACCACAAGCAAAATACTTTTACTTTTAGACTTTGTGGGGGTAGAGAATATAAAGGGCTTCATTGAGGTTGAACCCCCTTAATGATTTTAGGCCACACATTGTGATAAAATTGATAAATAAGGCTTAAATCACAATATAAGCTACAACATCTGGCTCCACCTGGGGATAGTGCTTTTGCCACAGAAGCACTAAGAACCGCAGATCAGTGCCTTATCCATTGGGCATGGAGTCATATATTGCTTCGCCAAACTTAACTATGTGAAAATTTTGTACAGTGATCTCACACCGATATCTGCAGTGATGAGTCCAAAACTGTGAAAACCCTGAAATTTGACAAACTGGAACCTGACAATCTTGAACTCTAAAACCTCTGCAAACCAGTTTCCAACTAGGAAAGTCACCTTTATTCATCAACTAATGATTAAACTGAAGAACTACAACTAGAAACCAAATGCTCAACACATGAGCTTATTTATGTACAAGTTCCTACATATGTACATGATTGATCTCCATCAGGTGAAGTCAATCTTCTAATGGTACCAGGTTAGCATTTGAGTGCTTAATCTATAACCATTATGCCAATGAATCTTGAAAATGCAATTCATCCTGAACAAAAAATAAATTATGCATAAAAGAAGCTCACCACGAAAGCTAAGAGTATATCCACAAAATGATATATCTAGATTGTTGATAAATTCCTCCATGTAATCTGCCACGGGATCTTCAAAAGTATGAGAAAAAATATGTTCTTGATCAGCTCCAAAAAAGAAATTCTCTATGTATGAAGGTTCTTGCTCAATTGAACCTTCTGTTGGGATAATATGTTCAACAGAACAATCAGCAACATCTTTAAGAAAATGATCTATGTCACTTTCATGTCTCCACTTTTCATCTCTAAGCTTTGATTGAAAATAATTTGTAATTCTAACCCCAGGAAGAAAAGGAAATTTTTTCACATTACTATATGACATACGATCAACTTCAAATAGATTGTTTACCTCTGATCCATGGGCATCATTGTGTTCTTCAATGCAATGATACACAACCTCTTTATCAGCTTCCTTTTTACATAAGATAGCCTCTTTTTCTATGATAGATGGCTCAATATATTGTTGTCCAACATATTCCACTTGTTGGTTTCTTCCTCTATGTTCAACACCCAACTGATGCACTTGAAGAACTTCATCCTGTTCCCCATTTAAACCATTTTCATTATAGATAGGAGGATCATCAAATTTAACAAAATAAGAACTCTGGGGATTTATTTGAAACTTAATTATTTCTTCCTCTTCTAGACTGCTGAGCGGAAATTCTTGATGCATGTTTGAATTTTCCTCCATCTGAATACTCTCTTGATTTTCTTGGAACCAAGTCAACCAATTATCTGCTTGGGATATTATTGGAGAGAAATTCTTTATAAACCTCTCCACATCATTTTGAGAAAATAATTCTCGATCTGCTTGGAACATAGTCACCCAATTCTCTGCTTGGGAGATTATTGAAGAGAAATGCTTTATAAACTTCTCCACGCCATTTTGAGAAAATGATAGTTCCTCGCTTTCAGAGATTTGCTCATAGTTAATCTGGCAATAACTTCTCTGAATGCTTGATATATTATCAACAAGATCATTAATTTCCTCAACAGGATTATCTTGAGCTTTTAAAGTTTCTTTAAAATCATAATATTCACAACAACCTTCAAAAAGAAACTTGTGTGGATAATAAGTTCTACAATAAGAATTGAATACTGAATGGAAATCTTTCAGAGATGAAATGCTTGAACAAGGCAGAGACCTGAACCAAACCCTAGGTTCATGGTCCAAAGAAAACAAAAATAACTTCATCTTCACATCTTCATGAATGATGCCCTGCTGCTCCATGCATTCATGAAACTCTTGGAGACGTTGAGCTGGATCTTCATATTCCATTCTACTAAATTTTGGAAGATACTCATTCCAAGCATAAAATCCAGGCATATCATGAGGATAGCCAATGATCCCATTAAAATCAAATGGATCAAATTTATGGACTAAGAATGCAGGGAGAGCCATTAAAACCCAAAAAAGAAAACTTCAAAGTATAGTGGAGTCACCAATCAATGTTGTAACTGAAAATCACAGGTGTGAATGTACAACCAACTGCTAAAACTTGTCATTCTCAAGAATCAGCTTTTAATAAACTTTGGTTCATACTTTCCATGTTGTGTTGATTAAAGATTGTTGACTGTCTCGTGGAGGGCCCCTATGTCCAGTTTAGGTCTTTGATCCTGTTGTACCTTAAGAAACCAATTTCCTAGCTATAGAGAAATTGTGCTTAAGACATTAATAAATATTATTTACTGTCACTTCTTTGTCACTTTATTGTTTGTTGTGTCCTCAAATGAAGGACCTAGAGAACTTAGTCTTTAACCCTTAATACATGTATGACCAAAACATCTCAAAATGCCATTTGTTGCTAGATATAAATGATGAATGAAGAATGCTTGAAGGAGAAGTTAAAGATAATATGTTGATCTTTCACAGAAACTACTATCTGTAACTTAGAAGAATTATGAAACTGAGAACTGAATCATAGACAATATGTTGTTTAACACAGAAACTACTATCTGTGACTCTTGGAGAAGTTAAAGATAATATGTTGGTCTTTCACAGAAACTATTATCTATAACTTAGAAAGGAAGGTGAAAACTTCAAGTATAGGAGCGCTCTTTTAAGGAATTTTAACTTTATCTACATAAGCAAATAAAGACCTGCAGCTTCATCACTATGCTTGAAAGAATAAAACATAACATGACACATGACAGAGAAGGTTACAAAATTATACCCAACAACTCATGGAAACTTCTGATTCTTTCATTAATCAACGATGATATCAGGAATACAGTGGCCTAGTCTCCGAGTTCTCCAAAATTCGAAACACCAACCCCTTCTCTGTAAATTTTCCTCTTCTTATACATTCTGAAACAGATGTTGATCTTTGAAACTATAAAACTACCAAATTGCTTCTCTAACAGTGTTAAGTAAAAACTATTACAGAATTTTACATAGGGTAAAAGACACCTCAAAGAACATACAATAACAAGAAATAACTGAACTAGAAGATGAGAATAATGATTAATCCACTTTAACCATAATAAACAGTGCTTGACTTTGACTTGTGCATAAATCTATACTTATGCATGTATCAGCATTTTGATTGGCCAAAATACAAAGAAAACATGCCCAACTGCCTTCCTCTTCAGATTCAGCCTTAACACTGATTTTTCCTTTTACACAGCAAAATTAACGCAAAGCATGCAAAAACGGAACTGAAAAATAATTAATCTAGTTTAATAACTCCATCGGATCTAGAATCCCATCGCATATCACAATCGGCGCTTTCCATTGTTATATCAACGTAATGTTGAACTTACGCATAAATCCTTCATATCTGCGCTATTTCTATTATACCTCTTTTATAATAGAAATACACCATGAACATGCCTTTTCTGCTTTTAACGCGGGCTCTGCACATCTATCGAGGCATACCTTTATCACAATCGCAATCGCAATCGGCGCTTTCAGTGGTGTATTAACCCAATCCTAGCAATCTGCGATATGGCAGACCCGACGATAGTATAAAACATGGCATATATAATATCGGGTTTTGCCATTGCATATCGCAATCGGCGAAACCGTATATATATATATATATATATATATATATATATATATATATATATATATATATATATATATATATATATATATATATATAAACGTTATGCAATGGTCGTGGATCCAACGGGAGAATTAAACATAATATATGTAATATGGGGTCCGGCCATCGCATATCGCAATCGGCGGAACCCATATACCCAAACCTTAACAATTTGCGATACGGCGGACCCGCTGGAATTATAAAAGCGAGATATATATATATATATATATATATATATATATAAATATATAATATATAATATATATATATCTATATATATCTATATATATATATATATATATATATATATATATATATATATATATATATATATCTATATATATATATAATATATATATATCTATATATATATATATATGTATGTATATATAAACGTTATGCAATGGTTGTGGATCCAACGGGAGAATTAAACATAATATATGTAATATCGGGTCCGGCCATCGCATATCGCAATCGGCGGAACCCATATACCCAAACCTTAACAATTTGCGATACGGCGGACCCGCTGGAATTATAAAAGCGAGATATATATATATATAATATATATTATATATATATATATATAATAAATATATATATATATATTATATAATATATATATATATATATATATATATATATATATATATATATGTTTTCGGGTCCTGCGAGGGGTAATATCATATAAGTGTTGCTGCGATTTGCGATTGCGATTTGATCGCATCATAACCAAAGCACCGCCCTTATCACTTGTTTATATTGCTATTGTATGTAGATGACATTCTTTTTGCAAGGTCTAACATGCGGAAAATAATTGTGCTCAAAGGAAAATTGATAAATTCATTTGCAATGAAGGATTTGGGTGATGCAAAACAAATCCTTGGTATGAGAATAACCAGAGATAGGAAAAATCACAAATTAATGTTGTCTCAGAGTGAGTACAAACAAAAGGTGTTGGAAATATTTAATATGCAAAATGAAAAACCAGTTAGTACACCTTTGGCTAGCCATTTCAAACTAAGTAAGGAGATGTGTCCCAAGACCCTAGAAGAGATGGATCATATGTCTAAAGTTCCATATGCATCAATAGTTGGAAGCTTAATGTATGCAAAGGTCTGCACAAGACCTGATATTGCATGGAGTGGGAGTTGTAAGCAGGTACATGAAAAATCAGGGAAAAGAAAATTAGATGGCAGTGAAATGGATTCTCGGGTATTTGAGAGGTACCATAAATCAAGCATTATGCTTTGGTGGTTCAAAAATTTCTCTACATGGATGTATTGATGCAGATATAGCAGGTGATAGAGATAACATGAGGATCACCACAGGGTATGTGTTTATTGTAGGTGGAACAACTGTCAGTTGGGTTTCAAAAATGCAGAGTGTTGTTACACTTTCAACAACAAAAGTAGAGTATGTTGTTGCTAGAGAGGCTAGTAAATAAATGATTTGGTTGCAAAGGTTTATGATTGATTTAGGTAAGAAGAGGGAGATGGGAAGGTTATACAGTGACAGTCAGATTTCCATTCATATTTCACAGAACTCAACATTTCATTCTAAGACTAAACATATACAGCTCAAGTACCATTTCATACGGTCAGTGTTGGAAGATGGATAGTTGAAGTTGGGAAAGATACACACTAGCCAGAATCCTGGAGATATGTTAAAAAAAGTTGTAACCAGGGAGAAACTAATATTTTTCTTTGTTTCAATTGGTCTTCAAGTATGATGGTGAAGATGAGAAACAACCAAGCCCAAAGTGGGAGCATTCTCCAACAAATGAAGCAGCAGTAGAGTTGCTATAATTAGTCTCCAAGTGGGGGATTGTTAGTTGTGGAGCCTGATTATCTTCCTGATTTAGAGGTATTGTTGTTCATCTGAATGTATAACCCAGGAAGATTGTACACCCCTCCATGCAGGGGGAGGACTTTTCCCCCTCGCGGGGGTCTAGGGGGGACCATCCCTCCCGACTGGGGGGTTCGAGGGCTAGCAGGGCCCTGAAGCCGAAAATTAGATGAAAATTTGCCTTGTAAAATATTGTAATTTTGCAGTCAATCTAGGCCGCTCATCAAGTGAATGATCTGACCATAGAATTTATGTTAATTTAGGGTTTTTTTTCCCTAGAAGGCGACCCTCATTTTATATGAGGGAGTTGTATTGTGGTTGTGTATTATTATTTTGTGTGAGACAAAGAGAGGAGAATGCGTGAGAGCGAAGAAGAAATTACAACAGATTTATGGTAGGTTGTATCTCTTCATTTTGATGGATAATATAAAAGGAATGGCTTACTGTTTCTCCATGGATGTAGCCCAAATTGGGTGAAACACGTATATCAGTGTCTCTCTTGTTTTATGCGTTTTCTGTAATTGTGTTTTTGTAATATTTTATGTGTTCCATTGCTCTGTAATACATAATTTTCTAACAATGAGACACAATCAAAGTTTTTGGATTACAGTGGAGGAGTTGTGTTCTATTAGTGAACCTTTAGTAAAGGTTATTCGCTTAGTTGATGGTGAGAAATCTGCAATGGGATGCTTGTATGAGGCCATGGATAGGGCCAAGGAAGCTATCCATTGATACTATGAGGAAAAGGGAGAAGAGGGTTTCACTAGATGAGACGAGATATGGGGTGTGATTGATGAGTGATGGAACAACACTATCCATCTTTTGATGCATGCAACAAGGCTCTATCTCAACCTTGTTCTCTTATGAATGTGGATTTAGGTTTGATGCAAAGGTTATGGATGGATTTTACCAATGTATTCAGAGGATAGTGTTGACTTACGTTGAATGCAATGAGATTTCAAAACAAATTTAGGTTTATAAGTTGAGTTTTGCAACATTTATTTATGATATGGCTTTCCAAGATAGGATCGCTAGGATGCCAAGTAAGATATAAGTAAAATTTATTTCACTTTTCAAACTTTCAAACTTCAATGTGTTTCTTTTCTATGACTATCTATGGTTTTATTTGGCATTTATTATTTGATGGAAAATTGAAATATAAGTCATTTTCTTCCCTTGGAAATTTGAGTACTTCTCATTTATTTATTGATTTGGTGGGAAAAATATAGTAGAAGAGTCATAGAGTTGCAAAAACTTGCCATTCAAGTGCTAAGTCAAACTTACATTTTTTCAAGGTGTGAGCGAAATTTTGAAAATATACACTCCAAGAAGCACAGCCAGTTAGAAATTTTCATTTTTTTTTTATTTTTTATTTTTTAATATATATAAGTTCCTTAATTTAATATATAGCATATGTTTGTGGAATATCATCTTGATTACTCCAATGATTAATAAAAAAATGCTCCTTGTGTAGGTTAGATGTCCACCACCTCAATGACATGGTTTATGTCTACTGCAATATTAGGTTATGGGTCAAGTAGATAAACAAAGCACTTGATACATATGCCATTTCCGTGGAGGCGCTTGACACCACAAGTCTATGGAGGGTGGAGACCAAGAGGCCTATCATGGAGGAGGCACCTGAGTGGTTGGAACAAGAAGTTGAGGATGTGGAGGAGGAAGAGGAGGAGGATGCTCCACTTGTAGGAGAGATAGATTTGGAGCAAGGGGAGGATATTGAGCGTGTATCACTACCAATGCCACCACGACCACCTCTGCAAAGACTGCCAATGAGGGGAAGAGGTGAAACACATCCCACATCATCTTCCACATTTTCCCCAAGATTTTCACCTTCCACCTCATGATCAGGCTCAACATGTACAACTATTGCTTCTAGATGAAGAATGACACTGATGAACTTTTCCCGTAAAAGGGGTAGAGGAATCATTGACTAGACTTGTACCATTTAGATGCCTAATGATGATCTTCTCATGGGACACACTTTTTTGTTTTGAAGGGATATTCTTTTAGCTTATCAAGACTTGTGACTCGGGAGAGTTGAGACAAATATCATATTTTAGTATCAATATTTGATGTACCACTTGACATGTTAAACATTTCATGTAACAATTTATATTGATATTTCAATGACACCGTGTTTGTTTGATGTTGATGTTGCTTTAGAAAATTAAAAAGTATTAAAATTGATTTATTTATTTTTTTTTAAGTTTTTTGATAATTTTCGATAATTTCCCCGATGTTTCCGACAATTTAAATTTTCTACCCCCACCAATAATTTGTTGATAAGGATAAATGTCAAACACTAATATAAGCTCAACTTTAGCTAAGTGCCTTTTAATATAATAGCTATTCTTGATTCTTGTTAAAAGAAAATCATGAACTAAATTAAATATCTTGAATAGAGCCAAGAAAATAATTAATGAATGCATATGTTACATCTTGGCTACCAAATTTAACATAGGTAGATGACCCAAGATGATTGTTTAACCATTTAATAACTTCCAAAATCTGTCAACTTGTTAATATCAAAGATCTTTGGGCTTATAATGTGTTTTTAACTATGAAGCATTGGTTTTCCTCCATCAGAGGCACTTCATGTGTGTGTGTGTGTGTGTGTGTGTGTGTATGTAAGTGTAAGTGGTGTGAGTCCTAAGTTGAATGTACGCTTAACCTTTGGTTTGAGAAACCATGACCCAGATGACATCTAAGTTGTCAAAATCACCCAAAGATCGTAGTCGGCTTGGGCCACACCAACCCACGTGACTGGATTTTTGCCCATGGAGTTTTTAAATGGTGACCTTCACATCACCGAGTTCTTAAATAGTACACCCCATCACCATCTATTCTACACCACGTGGGTGTCACTTAGTATAAATTTGATTTCCAAAATGCTATAAATTAAATGTGTAGATTTTTTTTTTAAGTTGATTTAATTATTTATAGTATATTTTGATGCTTTTATGAATTATTTTTTCCCCTTAATTAATGGAAAGTCAAATTCAATTCAATATAAAACGTAATCTTGAAAAAGGGACAGGGACTAACTACTTTGCAACTATTTTGCTTGTTTGATGCAACAATATGTAGTGTTGTCGTTAGATAGATATATCTTGTTTATGTGTTCATGTGGTTGGCTAGTATTAACACTATTGTTATTAGGTGAACTCAATTAATATGTATAATGTATAAATATATAGAGATCCATTTTTATATTGTGGCACAAGCATCGTAGATATTTGGATTTATGGTTATTTAAGATCCTTCTATGAAGATGAATATTGGACTTTAATAACTATTTACATCTCATAGAGAGTATACTTTTTGAGCTTCTTTTTTTAAGCATAAAGGCCATTATTAGAGAAACAATTATAGTTACAAAGTTTAGTCTTATTTTGAAGTAAAAAAACAAGCTAAAGTATGGATCACTCTAAGGAAATTCATGTATAAAACCAATTTTACAAGTCTATATATGATAGTTATATCTATGAGAGTTTGGACTTTGGCCATAGAAACTTGAGAAATTCATAATTTGACCTTGGCTCGAGGCGATGGAATTCAATTTCTTTACAACACAGGTTCAGGTTCACTACCTCTTCCTAGGGTCATTGAACATAATATCTAGCAAAAAAAATGTAATGAAATAACCACGAAAGAGAAGATCTTGAAGGCCACATTTATCGGGCATCATCCTTTTCAATTATGATTGAGTGAAGTGGGTAAGCTCTAAGATGTTGTTATTCCCTATCTTTTGTAGGCTTATCTACATAATATTTGGTTAGGTGATGGATTGCATGTAGTAAAGAATAATAATTGTTATTTTCCTTCTTAAGCTAAACTCAAACTTCCTACAATACTTTGGTATATCATTCCTTTGGCTCATCGTAGTGACATGTTATTAATTTTTTGTTTCACTAGTATTGGTTTAAGGATGGTAGAATAACAAGTAACTCGACCTATGGTGTACCCCATATTTGGTATAATTTTGGCTAGTTCCTTATCAATCCATGTGTTACTAATGCATTTCCTTTAAGCCTAACATTTTCCTCTAACTTGTGAATTCTTTGTATGGTTGTTGGTTTGTGCTTGTCCTTGAAACCCATGGTTAATTGCCGAATGTTGATTTTCCTCCTTTGGCTTTAGGGGTTGTGGGGTGGTTGTTGCTCTATAGAGCTAGCTATATGTTTACCTTGATGAGTAAGTGATGGCTCTAGGTCATTCCTTTCCATTCTCCAAACTTCCTCTACCCCCCTTTGTATTGGATTTGCATGACATATCAACATTGGAAATTTTAATCCATCGTATAGCTAATTGCTTGTAATTTGCATATTCAGGGTTTACTGCTAAGTAGAGATGCTATGGAAGCCTCCATCTTAGCAGGAGGGGTGCTCATCATGTGAAGAATAAGAAATTCCTACTTCCATATGACTCTTTGGTGCAATGAATTTCAAATCTACTGCAGTACCAACAAATTTGTGCGTCTCCATCTTGACATGATTGTTTGCATGGTTATGATAAATTCTTGGGATGGGAGGAGGTCTATGCCAACTCATGTTGTAATTTATAGTTAACTCATGCACATGGAGGGTCATCTATTCTACTTATTCTCTTGTATTTACATATACTGTCATGTGGGGGATGGAAAAACTAGTGAATGGTAGCATGAGGGACTATCCCTCCCCTATCATCTGATTTCAGTGATTTTTTTAGCTGATTTATTTTTACCTTTAATTAAAATTGGAAAATTTACATTGCAAAGAATTGTAGCTACGCTGAACAACAAGGAGGTACAAAAAGAAATTTTCCATGAAATAAAATTAGAAATGCAAGAAAACATAATTTGTTATACACAAAAATGCTACATCATCCTTTGCTTTGGCTTTGAAATATTTCTTGCTAGTGTTTACTAAAAACAAATGCCTAATATAATTTTGAATTACATGACATAAAAGTTAATGAAATAAATATTTTCCTTCATATTGCCTAATATTGGTGGGGTGTGAATCCTAATAACCTATGTCCATGTCCTCCATCATTTGATGTAACACACCTTCCTCCTTAAGGCCTTCTCGAGCTAAGTTGACTAATATTCTATAATTAGAGGTGGTTGAGTGTGAGCCTTATATGAGATTGCAGACCATGTCGACACTCTACTTCAACACTTGGATTTATTGAGTTTCTGTTGAACTAGAGTATACATCACCAAAGCGTTTTGAAATATATGATGGTGTTCATCCTGATGAGCTTTGGTGATTATTGAGAAAATGAGGTTTTGTTGTTATTAATAAACACCTCATGTCTATGGGGCACTCTTATAAATTCTTAGGCTTCTCGATAGTCCATCTTTATGGATGATTACTTAATCAATAAGTGATTATAAAGGTCCCAAGAATGCCTAGAATAACCCATATATTCCCTTTAGATTGTTGTTGTACACCCACTTGAAATGTTAGCTCGTAAAGATTATGTCAGAGGAAGAGGGGGGAATAAGGTGAATGATGGAAGACTCATGGATTCCATTGCCCATGTGTCAATCAACATTACTAAACACCCCAAAATAAACTTGAGGTCATAAGCATCCAAAACCTCAAACACCACAAAGACAATATGATCCTATAATAGATTATTACTAGGGCACTATAAAACCACTGAAACCCTCTATAATAGATAAAAAGTCCAAGGCATAGGGAAAAAATAATTAGAAATTCTTATTAGGAAAACACATAGATCCAAAGTTTACTACCACCAAAAATATCCATAATTTATGCCATTATCCCACTTAAGCACTAAAACGTCATGTCAAGGGATTTAGAGTGTTCGTTGAGAGTTAAATCTACCATGTGCAAGGTTGGAAAAGAAGTCCCTTTATATCTCATTCCCTTACTTAATATCACATGTCATTGAGAGTACTGTGACATGTCTTGATTGCTAAATTCATGGAATTCCTTCAAGTTTGATAAAACATAAATATGCCAAGACAATGGCTTGAACATATAAACCTTGATTTTTCCTAAATACCACTTCATTTAATTTTATTGTTTTATTTGCAAGACTAGTTAGTTGTCAACTAAGGGCCCTTAGGATTTGGAATAAGGTGACCTCCTAAAATTTGTGAGCCTCCTTTTAAATATTTTCCATGATTGATGCAAGATTACCAACAAAGGGAGTCTTTTTAGAATTCATTAGATTGATAAGTATACTCGAATCACTAATGTCAATAAAAAACCTCTCATTGTTTGCATTTATTAATATTAGACCCAAAAGGAGGGAATATGCCTTGAATAAGTTATCCATGGTTGTCTTTCAACCCCATGTATAAGTCAATTATTGTTTCCCTTGGGATTAAGGAAAATTTCCCCATGCTGGCGACCCCTTTATAACCAACACTTTTTTTGAGAGCTTAATATGTCATTTGAAAGCGTTGAACTTGGGTGGGGAGGATAACACTCCCTTTCATAGCCATCTAAACTAGAGCCATCTAAGAGTTTTTAAGTTTTTTATTTACTCGCACATATTAGCAATTATTTTACCAAATTCACTAAATCCCAGGAAAAAAGTATATTTTTGTAAAGTTACTAAGAAAATTTCCATTAATGTACCAAAAAAATAATATTTACATGGCTATGAGGGTGACTTCAGATATGCAGTTGACCCCTCGACTCAACTCACAAAGCAAGAGAAACAGAGTAACAAAAACAAGAGTATCACCTAGCTTGGGGTAGGGTTTTGAATCTACTTTTATTTCTTTTATTTTTTGTTACTTTCACCCATTCATTTGGCGAAGGAGTAACCAAAGCTAGTTGGAGATTATCCTGACAAGTTGTTGATGCATCCTTATCAAAGTCTGAGGAAGTTGATTCGTGGGCTCACTTTACCACTCCCAACGAAGTAGCATTATAGTTTATTTCTTTTCAATCTACTGAAATTTGGGTCTCCTTACTCTCCTCACGAGGCTTTTGAAGATCAAAAGTCTGGGCCTTGTTCGAGGAGAGCATGTCATCATTTGACTCAATGTCCTCCAGGTATGAAGAAGAGGAGTCCTCCTCCTCCAAAGGGGGTGAGTTGCATGGCTTCCAATCCTTAGATTTAGTATTTTGTTTTACTGGATTTTGAGCGCAAGAATTTTCTAGATGTCTTGTTTGATGACAAAGGCAACCATAAAAAGAAGTGTTCTCGTAGTCCAGGAGTTTGATCCAGTAGAAATCACCTTCTTTTAGGTTGATTTTGTTAGGCAAGCCTTTGTTGATGTCGAGTTCTACATAAATCCTACTATAAGTATACAGTCCACATTTGCCTCGTGTAAAATCTGTGGCAAGAACGCGGCCCAGGGTGTTTCCGATGCTTGTAAAAATTGAATAGTGCCATAGATGAGCCGACAAGTTTGGAAGTGAGACCCAAATGGGAAGCTTTGTGATTATTGTTGTAGAGTGGTCAAAGTTTGGGAACCAAGGGGTCATGAAAAGCCCCACTTTTCCCCAAAATCATGTCCCTTGAACAAAGCACTATGATAATCTTCCTGATGGGCAAACAAAACTACGAAGAAGCCCTTATAAAAGAAGAGAACCCTACAATATATGGTCCATTTAGAGTGGATCCATTGATAAATATTTGTTGTGTGAGGCCACTACCCATTGAAGTGGCAGATCAAGCTTTTATCTTCCAGTAGCTCATGGAGATCTTCCAAATCTAAATGGGAAATTTCAATAGAGGGAATATCCTTAGATTTATCCAATATAAACAGACTAGGGTTAGCCTAGGAAGGGGCTACTTTGCCTTAAGGCTAAGGATGAGTTGAAGGAGGAACAACACCCCGAGGAGCTTGATTACGAACTGCATCTTTGTATGAGAAAGCTTGGGAGGAGGAGGGATTCCCTAGGGCACCCACTAGCAGGCGAAGAGTCAAGAGCATAGTGGAATCCTTGCAAATATTATAATCAGAGATGGGAAGAGGATCTTCTAATTTCTTACCTTAAAAAAGGAGGTGTTGAATCCTGCAGGGAATCCCTGATTTGAGTTCCAAGGAGAGTTTTATGTCCCTTATTAGATCCGTAAATCTCACCCAAAAAAGAAGAGAATGTCCAAACAATATTTTGACAGATATCTAGAAGGAACTCTTGCAAATTGCCTCTCTAAGTTCGTGGGTGGCTCTAGAGATCTTGAATATGCAAGCAGAATTTCCTGAAGTCAATCTTGGAAATTGATCTGAGGAATGGGGCGGTTTGAGGCCTATTGAATGTTTCCCTACAAGAACATCCTCCAAATCTTCTCTATTACTATATGTTTCAGAAAGCCCAAAGGAATTCCCTGAGAGCCCCTTGAACTACCAAGAGTTGTCATTTCTAGTATAAGTTGATGGAGGAAATGAGAAAGGAAAGGGCGTGAAAGGAAGAACGTCTGAAGAAAGGAATGCAGCACCAGATGCAGCCACACTTGTGAGGAAAACCACCTCTAGGAGGCGCATCTCTGAAAAGAAGTCGTCGCCTTTGCAAAGGAAGCAATCCCTCTACCATAAAATGGAGGTTGCAAGGGTTTCAACCCGGAAAGGAAGCACCATTGATCCCTAAAAAACTCACTCCCCATAAAAATAAAATATTAATTAACTAAAAAACACTATTTAAAAAAGTAATAGTGTGTGTGCGCGTTAAATGAAGCGATAAGAAATCAATTAAAATTATTTGTTATTATTATTTTTTAATATTATATATACATTTTAGTCGTTAACTATTTAAACATTACTTTTTATAAAATTTTAATATATAATTATTATTATCCTTACGAAGGTGATAATGCATTCTTTGAGCCCGTGATTGTCCATTAATCTACCATTTGACTAAAAATTGAATTACAACGTATAAAGTTAACATTATAAAATGATTTTTTTTTTTAATATATAAATTTTATTCAAAAGGTCAGAAGGTCACGTAAACGTAATCCCAACGCAATTTTCAGAGGGTCACGTAAACGTAGAATGATAAAATTTTGAGCATGATTGGAATTTTCTAAACCCCAACGCAATTTTCAAATGACCAGCGTAGTTAAGTTTCATTCATCCTAAGCTAACATAGGAACTTAACAATTGAAATCCCATTGCCCACGAAGGAACGAATCATTGCAAGGCCTCATGGTGAGCATCATTAAACAAATGATTTAAACTGAAGTGGTCGATTGAACAAAATAAATCTCTAATCCACATATATTTATTAAATATTAAAGTACAATTAATTGTATGTTTTCACTAATATTATTTTTTTCTACATAAAAAATGTTTTCGTTAATTACAATATTTTTATAATTTTTTAAATTTGTTTTTACATTTAAAATATATATTTCTCCTCTGATCGGAGTGTGGCAGGATGCAAGACCCTCGTGAGGATCACTGTTATGATTAAACAAGTGTGGAGAGGACAAGTGGACGGCCCACCCAACGCAACCACACACTCAAGGTAATTAAGGGACTGATGACCCATAACCAAGTGGCAAAGCGGACCTTGAGCGTGGTAATTCGAGTTTTACAAGTGGTAAGTCTAGTGGTAAGCTTGGCATTCTGCATGCAACCGTTGTGGTTTCACCTTCGGAGATGTGGTAAGGTGGTGAAGGTAGCTCGTGGGACTAGAGATTGGCACCACAGCCAGAGCATCCAGGGCGACAGCAAAGGCGCGACGGCACGACTGGGTCACTGGTCTGCCTAACCTGCAAACTCTTCTGGTTTCGGCACTGTTGGTTCTCGCTTCAATGAGGGCTCGGGAGGTACCATAGTCGTTGGGTGACCCAATCTACGAGAGAATGGTGAAGGCAGAGGCTGGTGCGGGGAAGTGAGGGCGTCGTCACGACAACAACCAGAACAACAGGAAAGGGAAAACGTCGTTGGCTTCATCTAGTAAGCCCCAGCTTTAAAAAAAAATGAAGGAAAATAGGGGAGGAGAACATGCAAAATCTCATGCATGCTTACAATGTTGGATCCCCAACACAAGTGAAGTCTATCATCTCTTCATGTGAGGCGAAATTGAACGTCAAGGCAGCTGCAGAACTGATTCCAACAGAGGACTGGGAACCTTTGGTAATGGACCCTTGACACACCTGCAAAAGGTTGACTCTGTTCAAATAGCCAGTCCAACTTTATTGGGTAATGAAGAGCTTATTTGCAAGAGCTATGTCGGAAACCCAGAACTTGAATGGCCCCCAACAAACTCAACAATTTGAACCGAGCCTCAAGGACATTCAACAGGAAATACAGGCATTACAGGTGCAGCAATACCATCAGAATGTTTGCCTTGGCCGCATAGAAAAATAGCTACAAAGTCTGCAACAAAATGAAATGCCAATGTCGAGTGCAAAGGACCCTGCCCCGGTAGAATCGTCTGATGATTGACTACTGAGAAGTCATGAAATTTCTAAAAGTTTCTGATGTTTTTTGTTGTTTTTATGATTTGGTCGGATAACATTTACATTGTCAGTAGTACATATAGATGGGTGATATATATGGCAGCTTATAAAGATTGGATAGACATACTCAAACTGTTTATGTTTTGGACGGCTTATGATGCTAATAGGTGGCCAATAGACCTGGTTTGCTTCGGGCAGGTTGAGGCCACCAGACATATTTTTTGTAACCTGCTTTACATATGATTAATAGAAAGATATTGCCAAGCTTACACAAATATATTATGTAATATTCAACTACAATTAATTAATGTTTTCATATGTTTTAGTCAATCAAAAATTTATAATTTTAACCTTTTTTTTAAATATCTTCTTTCACTACAACATTTTTATAATTACGCCGTAAGGTGTTCCCTATGGGAAGAACTCCCCTAGCTGCCACTTTGCACTCCTCTGCACTGTCAAATCCATTGTTAGATGATCGAAAGTTCTTCCACCATTAGATCTCATTGCTTTAACTGTCAACTGAATCTTGATTTGTGCAATTGTTCACCTTGTTGATATTTATTATAACCCATGAACATATTGCAAGTACTGATTATTTGCAAGCAAGGTTGAAGATGCCTCATCATCCACAGTTGGGGCGTCTTTTCTTGCAGCATTTGTTTTGCCAGACATATGAGTAGTGTGTAGTTGGTTAGGGCTAAAGGTTATTCTGTGCAAAGTATATTCAGCACTACAGAAACACCCTACCTAATATCGCTATCGTGATGTTATCACTCAGGTTGTTCCCTTTGACTCCTAAGGGAATACGACCGAGGTAACCACAAACCAATCTTTGGATTGCAGGTCCTAGCCTACCTGCAATCAGAGAGGGCTCTCTCTTTATGGTTTAGCTTTGTTTTGGGGTGATTTTAGGCTAGTTATGAAGTGCAGAGTTTTGTTTTAAGTTTGGTGGGATGGTTGATGCTTCAGACAGAGTTGGCATGCTAAGGATGAGAAGTTCAAACCATTGGGCATGGAGTCAAGGATAAGGGCTGCTGGTGCGTTTTCTTGGTCACAAGAGGAATACAGAGCAAGATAGCTACACATAGAACAATATCAAGCTGGAATAAAGATGGAATGAAGGTCAGAGATGAAAGGCAACTAAGAATCTTTCATCAGCTAACAGAAGGAGGGTGAATGAACTTTATCTAGGAGCAGTCAAGGATTCCTAAACAATCATTCATAAATGAGAGAAATAGTGTAAACATGATCATTCAAGTATGCATATTCATAACTATTTCTGAGGAAAACATGGAGAAATAACAGGAATTGAGCATAGAGTGCTGCTGAGCAAATTCTAAGCTATTCTTCTTTTCTGTTACTTAGATCATGACACAATGGTGATATAAACACATATAAAATGAAAACAGAGGCAAGAAAGACTTATTGAGCCATGTAGAAGCATTAGAATTCCGTAGTTCACTCTTCAACCATTAAAACACAACAGACAGTTCATCATCCAAGCATTCCAGCGATCTTTGATTATAGAGGCTCTCAAAGAATACAGCGCAAGTCTGGAGAGGAGTTATCAACCAACCAACCCTTTAAACAATAAACAGGGTCGTTTATATAGAGAAAATATTCACAAAATATCTACAATCAACAGATCTTAAACAGATCTGAGGGAATAAGTGTTTTTAACCTAAATTATCCTGAAATAAATGCATAAAAGATCTATCTAACTATTGCGTTGGGGCAGCTGCCTCAAAAATGAGTTAGTATGATGTCCTTTGAGCTCTGTGTTGTTCATTTGGCCATAACTGTGCTTTGGTTTCTGCAGCGCTGCCCTTAGGTGGTCATATGTGCATTAACTTTGATCTGGTGAGCCTTAATGGCTTTAAATTCCATCACTGATACTCTTTGACTTTGTTGGGGCTCTTTAATGTTCTTTGATGTGGCTTTATGATTTCCACTGATATTTTCCACTGATACACTTTGTCACTACTCTAATACTCTTTAATACTGAATCGGGGCCTTTTCTCTCCACTGATACACTTTGCCGCTACAAAATTGCCCTTGCTTGCCACTTTATGGTGAGATTTAACTGCTGCTGTGCCTTCCGTGGCCTTTAGAACTGTTTCGGTGCTTGGCCATCAAAACATTATCAAAACTGAAGAAATATTGCAAAAAAGAGGAGGAATGGACGTTGATAGCCTGTTGAGGCAAAGACCCTGCTGTTTAGAGCCAATTTGTGGTGGAGCGATCCAAAATTGATGCAGAATGATTAAGCTTCCCTTGGAGATGAAGCGCGCGCAGGCACTGAACAAAACCATGAAGAAATGCCCTTTTCCCTATATAAAGTGAAAAATCACTTTACACAGAAAAATCGATGAAAAATGGAGCGGGAGCGACACTGTAGCGGAAATTAAATCCGGGCCGTTGGATCTAGCGCGGGCAGATCCAACGGCTGCGATCAAATCGCAATATCGCAATTGGCGGATCTCCAAACCACAATGCCTCCGAAATGCGATGAACCCCGCGGACCCGACACACTATAGGCTCCCTTTTTATGGATATCGGGTCCGGCCCATCGGCGGTCCCTTATCGGCGGATTTATAATTAAAATGGGTCAGCGGACCCGATATTCCCTTCAAACTGTTCTTTATAGTATTTCGGCTCCGGAATATCGGAGCTCTATATGGAGCCGCGACTTAATGAGGACCGTTGATCTGAGGGCCCGAATGGGCGGCTGTGATTAAATCGGTGTTTCGCTATCGGCGGGGACATGGGGGCGGGGCTTTATACATATGCGATCGCCGAAATGGGGCGATCACCGATAAGATCTAGGCCGTTGAATGAGCGGGGGTAGATCAGACGGCTAAGATTAAGTCGGTGATTGGCAATCGACGGGGTGGAGGGTGCAGGCCTTTGTATATGCCGACAGCGAAATAGCGATTGCGATACATGGAAAGTGCGGGTTTTGCGATAAAACTTAAGTTTTATGAAAAACTTAGGTTATAACAATAAGGCGGGTTTTTTAACGATAAAATATATATATGCGGGATACATGGAAAATGCGACAGGAATGGCTCCCGATAGCGATATCGCTTCGGATGCGATAGCGATATCGCATCGGAGCAAGAGGAATGGGGGCATATATATATGGGGCCAACACTGCTGCTACCTCCGACAGCGATATTGCGTCGAAGGGGGGGGGGAATCAATCGGAGGAGGGTTTATATGCATTAAAAGGGGTTTTTAAAGCATCGGAAGGGTTTTCATGCCTTGAAAAAGGTTTAATGAAATCGGAGGAAGGTTGTTAATGCATCGGAAGGGGTCTGAAGCATGGAAAGAGGGTTTTTATGAAGCAATAAAGGGGTATTATGCATTGGAAGGGGTCCAAAGCATTGGAAGATGGTTAAAGAGGCAGAATGAGGGTTCTTACTAAGTTTCAGGCAAACTTAGTAATTCCCAAGCATACTTATGGTTATTTTTCAACCAGAGGGAGGGGATATGTATATAAGGGGATATTTAGCATATTTTTAGTAGGGGAAGGGGAAACAGATAGGGATTTACATAATAAGTTAGAAGTTAATATGAATTTTGATCAGAAAAGCGCTAAGGATAGAAATCTTAGGCTTCAAAGGGGAAATAGGAGTTTATTGGATAAATCTAGGACTATTGAGCAGATCTCAATATCCTTTGGGAAATTAGTGAATGATTTAGGGAAGAGGAAGAAGGGGAAGTTAGACATGCCTCTCTTGAGCTGCTCCAAATGGATTTTGCCTTATACTTGTGATCTGAATAGATTTAACACTTGAAAACTTGAAATGGATCACAATTCATCATACCGCCACCTCAAAACTACCTACCCAGCCTACTTACCTAACATTTTTTCTTCTTTTTGGATGGGTGCACTTGGACTAGCAAACCCAGATTTTCATCTTTTCTTTTGGCTATCCTCCTATCTAAATCTACCCTTATTACTTCCAGGGGCTCAGATTAAGCTGTTGAGCACCCTAGCTTCTCTACCTATCTAACAATCTGCCAAGATTAAACAGTTTGGACAGATATTCATTCTCTATTTCTAAAACAAGAAATTTAAACCTAGGGAAGCCAAGATTAAGCTGTTTGGCCTTCCCTTAACTGTGAAATCCTTCAAAAATGGAACTTTTGCAGCATGGAAAAGATGAACATTTTTGGCACTTCCACTGTCAATCATGAAATATGAAACCTATTGTAATAGGAGGCTAACACCTGGAATACAATCAACTCATGCAACACAACGCTCTTCTCTTAAGAGGCTTCGTTGTTAGAACAATTGCGGATTTAGATGGGAAGAGAAGCAATATATGGGCTTTCCTTACAAAACTAAGGTGGAAGACAAAGTTTACACCACCAATGATTATGCCCTGCACGAGCAGAGATAGTTCCACCAAAAAATGTCGTTGGTAAGTTGTCGATCATGTTAGTTTATTTGAGATTGAGCTTGAGAGATGTGTTCACCTAAATTTTTATTTACTCTTGTAGAAATTTGAGATCAATATTCTAATTTATAACACACATTGTGTGGATTAACCAATGGATATGTACGTTGTAAGGCATTCCTCTAGGAAGAACTCCCCTCCCATGGATGAAATGTGGAATGCCAAGCTCAGATGTTGGAATATCTCTGTCATGGCAAGAGTACCGACTTGGGTATGGCCAAGATGACAATACCTTTTCTTCGATTTCCACACATCAACAATGTTCCCTTCTCTCTCCTCTTAATATCTTCTCCCCGCGACATTCATTTTTGCCTATGCACGCCTTTGCAACACCTCCTCGTACTCCGCACCACATTTATTCCTCGCGCCATGCATGATGATAGTATAAAAATTGAATTCGTTGGTTTTCATAGCCAACGCAGAAGATTCCAATGTTGTATGTTTTCATTACGTCAGGGTTTTTCCATTTCTGTAAATATATTAATAAGCATACCATTAAAGATAGGTTTATTTTTAATCTTTTTACACTTTCGCCTGAGAGTGGTTTGGAGACATACCCAGGTAAAGTGGATTTGCATTAGGCTTATTTTTAATCTTTTTACACTTTTGTTGGAGAGTGGTTTGGGGATGTATCCTAATAAAGTGGATTTACATTGGCTAGGGAGTTAATCAAGTGAACCATGAAAGAAATTACAAGGGCAGAGGAGAGGAGTCTTTCCCTCAACAAATCACTTGCGAGAATCAAATCTTCAGTTGCGGCAATCAAATCGCAATGGACAGGAGCTTAAAAAACACAAAAAGTGAATCGCGATAGAACAAATTAAAACAGAGTGGTTGCGTAAAACTAGACGTGAAAGTTTAAAACCATATTGCAACAAACCATACTTTAGATTATGATATCAAAACATATGAAAATACATTCACATGATAAATGGAGGTTGCAGCTCCAAGTAAAACAAAATTCTTACTGTGATTTACGTTTCACCAGAGGTTGCAGAGTAACTCCATGTAAAACATGTAACTAAGATGTTTTTACGCGCCCACCGCAAATTGCCCGATGATTTTCTCCTCTTCACCTCTCAGACTTACACCATATCAACTATTTTAAAGACTTCTTCATATATATATTTCAGAACATACATTTTTGACACATTAATACATGAATAAACAAAACATTAAGACACAAGATGGGCGATTGTACAAAATAAATGATTTTTTGAACTTGCAAATGTTGCGCACTACAAGTAAGAGTTGTGGAATAAATGTTTGACCATACATATTTACCAACCCTTCATTAAATTTTCATTTTCTCTTAAATTCTTGATGTGTGTCGCGGAATGGTCTGATGTGTTGTGGAATGGTCAGTTTGTACTCCTGCTCAGAACTTATGTCCTTCAGCCTATAAACAAAATTCGTGACCTACAAAAGATCTACTTGGAAAGGATGGTTGTTGTTATTTTAGTAAACGTGGTGGTTGGGATTAATTTTCCAACACTCCCCCTTAATCACAATTGCCACCATTGACAATTCCTAAACAATCTCTAAGATAAACAAAATTTTCACGTGCCAATGGGTTTGTGAAAATATCAGCTTACTGTTCCTGTGACGTGTAGTGTGGCAACACAATTTCACCATTGTTAATCAATTATCTAATAAAATGATATTTAGCATCAACGTGCTTTGTCCTCTTGTGAAAAACAGAATTCTTTGATAATGCAATTGCGGAAGTGTTGTCGCAAAAAATAGTTGTTGTTCCCTCTTGGTCGTGGCATATACCCCACAACATTCTTCTCATCCAAACTGCTTGACACGTTGTTGTTGTTGTTGTGGTGACATATTCAACTTCTGTTGTTGACAATGACACTATTGGATGCTTCTTGGAGGCCCATGAAATGGCTCCCGAACCCAAATGAAAAACATATCCTGACGTACTCTTTCTGTCATCGACACTTCCTGCCCAGTCACTTTCTGTGTAACCAACCAGCCTAAAATCATTTGTTGCAGTGTACAAAATACCATACTCCTTTGTCCCATTGACATACCTTAGAATCATTTTGGTTGCTTGCCAATGTGTCTCCTTGGGTGTCTCCATGAACCTTGACACCAAGCTTACTACATACATTATATCCAACCTAGTTGTCGTCAAATACATCCAACTTCCCACCATACTTTTGTATAATGTCAGATTGACATTGTTGTTGCAATCTTCTTTGCTCAACTTCAACCCCATGACAGTTGAAGTTGGTGCAGGCTTGTTGTTCTGCATATTAAACCTCTCCAAAATGTCTGCTACATAATTTGATTGAGAAATAAAAATACCATTTTCTGTTTGCTTCACTTCTATGCCCAAAAAATACCTTAACAACCCCAATTTAGTCATTTCAAACTCACTTTTCATGAATTTTTTGAAATCAACGATGAGGAAATCATCACTGCCTGTAAAAATCATATCATCTACGTATAAGACAACAATAAGAAATTTATTGTCACTCTCTTTGATGTAGAGAGTAGGTCCACTGTCACATTTGTCGAAGTCATTTTCCATCAAGTAAGCATCTATCGTGCTATACCATGCACGCGGTGCTTGCTTCAACCCATAAATATATTTTCTCAACCTATACACCTTGTCTTCTTGGCCTTTTATCCCATAACCAGGTGGTTGCACAACATATACTTCCTTTTTCAGCACCCCATTCAAGACGTTGATTTTACGTCCATTTGATACACTTTCCATTTATGTTGTGGGACAGTCGACACCATTGTACGCATTGTCTCCATCCTCATGACTAGCGCAAATGTCTCCGAATAATCTCTTCCATGTTGTTTCTGTATCCTTTGACTACAATCCTTGTTTTATTCCTTTCAATCTTTGCTTCAGCATTTCTCTTGGTCTTATAGACCCACTTCACTCCAATGACTTATTTTCCTTGCGAAAGGTCCACTAACCCCCATATGTTATTCTTCTCTATTGCTTGTATTTTTTCATCCATTGCCACAACCCATTTTTCTCCTTTGACTGCATCCTCAAAATGGATTGGGTCATCTACATGACAAAACAATGCAAATAAGGAATTAAAACCAACGCTACTATAAACTTCATCTTGCTCATAAATTTCATTTAAATTTCTGAATTTTCATCTTCTTATGCTTGCAGAAGATGTGCTTGACATGTCACTTGGTGTTGCACTTTGCGGCATGCTTGGAGAACACTTGCTTGACTACGCGACGTTGTTCTGTTATTTGTTGATGGTGTTACTTGTTGCCTGCTTTGTTGCGCTTGAATAGGAGTAGGGGGAATCACGGTTGAGTAATTACTTGTTTCAGTCAATTCCTATTTGTCTTCATGTGGTATACATGTTTTCACATTGATTGTCTTCTCTAAACTTCCATCCCACGCTTCCTCTTCTATGAACTACACACCTATGTTGATTATGACTTTCTTGGTCGATGAATTGTAAAGCTTGTATATATGCCTTGGATTCATCACTATATCCAACAAATATGCATTTCTCCCCCTTGCTATCCAACTTCTTCTCATGTGAGTGGCACCATGCTTTCTTCCACTCCATGCCTCTTAAGGAACCACATTCTTGACACTTTTGGTTGGACACCTATTAATGATATATGATGCACAAGCAACAACTTCAGCCCAATAATCATTTGGAAAATGCTTTACCTTCAACATACCCCTTGCCATTTCCATAATAGTCCTATTCTTCCTTTCCGCGACACCATTTTTGCTCAAGTATATACCTTGTTGTAAATTTCATGTGAATTCCATGCTTTCTGCAAAAACGTAGGAAATCATTTGAGATGTATTCTCCACCTCTATTAGTCCTCAAGACTTTGATGTAGTGTCCACTTTGCTTCTCAATAAGAGCTTTGTATGGGCATAAGCGCTTAAACACTTCACCTTTCTGTTTTAGGAAGTAGACCCATGTCTTCCTTGTATAGTCATCTATGAAAGTCAAGAAATAATTACTACCACCATTAATGGTGTCTACATTGGTCCACGGAAATCTGAATGGACAATCTCCAAAGGTGCCTTTTCCCTTATTGACTTTCCTGATGGAAATGTCTCTCTATGTTGTTTGCCCAATATACATCCTTCACATAGGTTGTCCATTTTTTCAATAAGCGGCAACCCCGTCACCATGCCTTTTCTATTTAGCAAATTCAAACCTCCAAAGTTGAGATGACCAAATCTCAAATGCCATAACCAATTTTCATCTTTGACCTCTGCTTGAAAGTTTACTTGTGTGACAACTGCAACTTTTCTTTCATCCTCTTGTGAATTCATTGACAGTTGTGCTTGTGCACCTTCTTCCTTCAAATCTGATTTTATCTTTAGGGGAAACATTCTATTGCTTGTCATCTGAACTTTTGCAATCAATTGTCTACTTGGAGACTTATCCAAAATTGTGCACTCATCATTTTTGAAAAAGACATTGTAGCCGTTTTTCATGGGTTGTCCTATACTTACGAGGTATGCTTCAAACCATGGACAAAATAAACATCTGAAATGTGCTTCTTCTCCCCTTTCTTTGTTAGAATATTAACTCTTCCTTTGCCCATGACGAAGACCTTGCTATCAGTACCTAATGTCACTTTAGATTTCACACTTTCATCTAAATTGGAAAACATTTCTATGTTCCCTATCATGTGGTTGTTCAACCCTGAATCTAGAAACCATACATTTCTTTGTTTTTCTTGTGCTACATTACAAGCTAAAAACATGATATCTTGGTTCTAATTTTCCTTTGTGAAATTTGCACTTGGTTTGTTACTTATGTCATATTGCTTCTTTCTACATTCATTTGCAATGACCATACTTATTACAATAATAACATTGAACTTGAGATTTATCATACGTCTAACCTTGTCTTGATTTTGGCTTGGGCCTTGACTTGGATTTTGATTGTTGCCCCTTCCACTTGAGCTTGAAGGATTGCCTCTTCCACCTCTATGTGGGCTTCTTCCTCTTCCTCTAGAATTTGATCTTCCTCTATCTCTACCTTGACCAAATGAAACTTATGTTTTGAAGGCATGATCCAATGAGGAGTTTGTTTCTCTATTTAGTCTATGTTCATGAGAAATCAGCGATGCATGAAGCTCATCCACTGGGAACTATGAGAAATATTTTCTCTCTTCTATGGCCAAAACAATGGCATCAAACCTTGCTGGTACACTTTTCAAAAATTTCTCAACTATTCTCCTTTCCTCAAGTGTCTCACCATGAGACCAGATTTGAGTACCTAGTCCAATTACATGTGTAAAAAATGAGTCTACATTCTCAAACTCTTTCATACAAATTGTCTCAAAATCTCTCCTCAACATTTGTAGTTTTGTTGTCTTCACTTTTGCCATGCCTTGGTAGGTTGTCTCGAGAGTGTCCCATGCTTGCTTAGACTTTGTTGCTGTTGTAATACTTGGGAAGATACTTTCATGAACTACTTGAAATATGTAGAAGAGGGCTTTTGCATCCTTCTTCTTGTTGTCCCTCAACAAATCCCTTTATGCTCGTGCCAAAGTATTATATGTTGTTGCATCTGCTAGTTCTTGAAAACCATTCTCCACCAAATCCCAAATGTCTTGAGAAGAAAACAAAGCCTTCATTGTTATAGCTCAATAGTCATAATTTTTGCCATTAAACTAAGGTATCTGAGGATTAGTCAAGCTTGTGCTTGATGCTGGCATTTCTGAATGTAAAAAACAAACTTTCTCAGTGCTGGTAAATACGCTCCAAAAATATGTCTTCAAAACAATTTTTAACTCCCAGTAAAAACACTTGTTTTTACACTAACAGAGTTTCACCTTGCTCTAATACCACGTGAAAGAAATTACAGGGGCAGAGGAGAGGAGTCTTTCCCTCAACAAATCACTTGTGGAAATCAAATCTTCAGTGATCCAAGTGGCTCCAAAGACACTTAGAATTCCAAGAGGACTCAGAATAGCTCAAAATTCAAAGTGGTCATATTACTCTTGAACTATAATCAAGTCATAGTGCTCATCGCCCTGATTCCAATGGTGTGAACGACACTCAAATATGAGTTCGTATGAAGAAGATAGAGCTGGTCAAAGTGGGCCAGGTTTAATGATTCTATAAATTGACTGAGTTTGGGGCATGGAACTTGGCTCCCGAAAGCAGGTAAATTTGTTGAACACTTAATTTGTTTAATGACCCTTGGTTTCCATCAAATTGAAAAAAACACTCTAGAACATTTTTAAAAAAAAGGAAAAGAAAAAAGGGAAGTGGTGGGCCACCACCCCGCTACACCACACCACACCTCTCCATATAATACTACGTATATTCTATATATATATATATAGTAACAAACATATATATGGTTAATACAACACATAAAAGACAAACGTATGTATGTATATATATATATATATATAAAAGACAAATGTTGAAACTGCTTGCCATTTAACATTAAGCGACAAGCCTCCATTAGACAACACCATAACCACCAGCTCCATTACAGAAAAAAGCGCCCTATTTTTGATGGGTGATAATTTGAACCCCGACCTGATGGGAGCTCAATGTGAGACATTATTGTTAGAACAAACGGTTGACTTTGTTATGTCCGCTAAGGAATTAAGATATAAACCCCTCATCTCATTCGATGGAGAGGAAGGAATGAACGGAGGAGCGTTGAGAAACGTGTGGCAGATGGAAGGCAGAACCACGAGCCGAGTGGAACCTTGACTCGGATGTCGAGGAGGAGCTATGCTGACACGTTTTTCGAGACAAAAACTTTGCAAAGAATCTTAAGATGTTGAAAGATTCCTTGGGAGGTAAAATTTCACATTGTCATAATGTTATCAAGTTTATAGTCATTTTTATCAAATTTTTGTAGGGAGTGCTATGGTGAAGTCATATTCGCCATCTCATCAACAGAATTGCAGGTGCCCTATAGCAGAGAATCTCTGAAGAATCTTGAGGAATCTTTAGATTCCCTTGGAGATTGAATTTTGCCAGTGTCGGAATGTAGCCGACTTTATACTCATTCTTCTCAGAATTTTGCAAGGATCATGATGGCGAGATCAGATTTGTGATCTGAGCAGCAAACCTCTAGTCCCTCAGTGGAGAGGAATATTTGAGGGAATCTTCAAGATTCTCGAAGGCCTAGAATTTGACAGTGTCGGAATTGGATGAGTTGACAGTAGATTTTACACTATTCGACGCCAGAAATTTGGTGGTGCAGTTAGTTCCAGTAGCTGAACCTTTCATTTTTCAGGCATCTTTAGAAGTGGAGGTTCATGATGGAGTCATGTTATGTTTCCTTTTATTATTGTTGAGATGATGTATTATTCTTGAGATCCCCGTTTGATACTATGTCGAGGGATCGTTATTGCCACATTATGTGAGATTTCATTAGCTTTTCATGCTATGTATTGTTGTTGAGATCCATGTGTAACTATGTTGAGGGGATACTCGTTGCCACATTATGTGAGATCTTGTTAGTTTGTCATGCTAAAGGAAGCCCATTTTGAGTGAGAATTCCTATAGGGAGAACGTCTCGTGGAGAAACAAGCCACTCTTGTTGAGGGCATATGACCTTGTTATGACAAAGAATAGTCCATGTACATCATCATCATTTCCAACATTATATGAAGCAACCTCCACCATCTTGACACCAGGCCCGTAGACGTAACCCACACTGGGTGAACTCCATTATCAATGTATTGTGTTCTTTATTTGTTGATCCTTGTCATGTTTACTCATGTCTACTTCACTTCTCTGTTTTAGGAAGCAGACCCATGTCTTCCTTGTATAGTCATCTATGAAAGTCAAGAAATAGTAACTGCCAGCAATTGATGGTGTCTACATTGGTCCATAGAAATCTAAATTGACAATCTCCAAAGGTGCTTTTTCCCTTATTGACTTTCCTGATGGAAATGTCTCTCTATGTTGTTTGCCCAATATACATCCTTCACATAGGCTATCCGTATTTTCAATAAGCGGCAACCCCTTCACCATGCCTTTTCTATTTAGCAAATTCAAACCTCCAAAGTTGATATGACCAAATCTCAAATTCCATAACCAATTTTCATCTTTGACCTCTTCTTGAAATTTTACTTGTGTGACAACTGCAACTTTTCTTTCATCCTCTTGTGAATTCATTAACAGTTGTGCTTGTGCACCTTCTTCCTTCAAATCTGATTTTATCTTTAGGGGAAACATTTTATTGCTTGTCATCTGAACTTTTGCAATTAGTTGTCTGCTTGGAGACTTATCCAAAATTGTGCACTCATCATTTTTGAAAAAGACATTGTAGCCCTTTTTCATGAGTTGTCCAATACTTATGAGGTTATGCTTCAAACCAGGGACAAAATAAACATCTGAAATGTGCTTCTTCTCCCCCTTCTTTGTTAGAATATTGACTCTTCCTTTGCCCATGACAAAGACTTTGCTATCAGTCCCTAATGTCACTTTAGATTTCACACTTTCATCTAAATTGGAAAACATTTCTATGTTCCCTGTCATGTGATTGTTGCACCCTGAATCTAGAAACCATACATCAATTTGTTTTTCTTGTGCTACATTACAAGCTAAAAACATGTTATCTTGGTTCTGATTTTCCTTTATGAAATTTGCACTTGGTTTGTTACTTATGTCATATTGCTTCTTTCTACATTCATTTGCATAATGACCATACTTATTACAATAATAACAATGAACTTGAGATTTATCATACCTTTGACCTTGTCTTGATTTTGGCTTGGGCCTTGACTTGGATTTTGACTGTTGCCCCTTCCACTTGAGCTTGAAGGGCTGCCTCTTCCACCTCTGTGTGGGCTTCTTCCTCTTCCTCTAGCATTTGATCTTCCTCTACCTCTACCTTAACCAAATAAAACTTATGTTTTGAAGGCATGATCCAATGAGGAGTTTGTTGTTCTATTTAGTCTATGTTCATGAGAAATCAGTGATGCATGAAGCTTATCCACTAGGAACTATGAGAGATCTTTTATCTCTTCTATGGCCACAACAATGGCATCAAACCTTGGTGGTAGACTTCTCAAAAATTTCTCAACTATTCTCCTTTCCTCAAGTGTCTCACCATGAGACATGATTTGAGTACCTAATCCAATTACATGTGTAAAAAATGAGTCTACATTCTCAAACTCTTTCATACAAATTGTCTCAAAATCTCTCATCAACATTTATAGTTTTGTTGCCTTCACTTTTGCCATGCCTTGGTAGGTTGTCTCGAGAGTGTCCCATGCTTGCTTGGACTTTGTTGCTGTTGTAATCCTTGGGAAAATACTTTCATGAACTACTTGAAATATGTAGAAGAGGGCTTTTGCATCCTTCTTCTTGTTGTCCCTCAACAAATCCCTTTTTGCTCGTGTCAACGTATTATATGTTGTTGCATCTGGTAGTTCTTGAAAACCATTCTCCACCAAATCCCAAATGTCTTGAGAAGAAAACAAAACCTTCATTGTTATAGCCCAATAGTCATAATTTTTGCCATTAAATTGAGGTATCTGAGGATTAGTCAAGCTTGTGCTTGATGCTGGCATTTCTTACTGCAAAAAACAAACTTTCTCACTGCTGGTAAATACGCTCCAAAAATATTCCTTCAATAACTCTAAGTAAAAACACTTGTTTTTACACTAACAGAGTTTCACCTTGCTTTGATACCACGTGAAAGAAATTACAGGGGCAGAGGAGAGGAGTCTTTCGCTCAACAAATCACTTGCGGAAATCAAATCTTCAGTGATCCAAGTGGCTCCAAAGACACTCAGAAATCCAAGAGGACTCAAAATAGCTCAAAATTGAAAGTGATCACATTGCTCTTGAACTATGATCAAGTCATAGTGCTCGTCGCCCTGATTCCAACGGTGTGAACGACACTCAAATCCGAGTTCATACGAAGAAGATAGAGCTGGTCAAAGTGAGCCAGGTTTAATGATTCTACAAATTGACTGAGTCTGGGGCATGGAACTTGGCTCCCGAAAGCGAGTGAATTTGTTGAACACTTAATTTGTCTAATGACCCATGGTTTTCGTCAAATTGAAAAAAACACTCTAGAACATTTTAAAAAATAAAAAAAAGGAAGTGGTGGGCCACCACCCCCGCTACACAACACCACACCACACCTCTCCATATAATGCTACGTATATATATATATATATATATATATATATATATATATATATATATATATATATATATAGATATATATTGTAACGAACATATATATCGTTAATACAACACATAAAAGACAAACGTTGAAATTGCTTGCCATTTAACATTAAACGACAAGCCTCCATTAGACAACACCATAACCACAGCTCCATTACAGAAAAAAGCGCCCTATTTTGGATGGGTGATAATTTGAACCCCGACCTAATGGGAGCCTAATTTGAGACATTACTGTTAGAACAAATGGCCAACTTTGTTATGCCTGTCAGGGAATTAAGATATAAACCCCTCATCTCATTCGATGGAGAGGAAGGAATGAAGGAAGAAGCGCTGAGAAACGTGTGGCAAATGGAAGGTAGCACCACGAGCCGAGTGGAACCCTGACTTGGATGCTGAGGGGGAGCTATGCTGACATGTTTTTCAAGACAAAATCTTTGCAAATAATCTTAAGATGTTGAAAGATTCCTTGGGAGGTAAAATTTCACATTGTCATAATGTTATCAAGTTTATAGTCATTTTTATCAAATTTTCGTAGGAAGCGCTATGGTGAAGTCATATTCACCATCTCAGCAACAGAATTGCAGGTGCCTTGCAGCATAGAATCTCTGAAGAATCTTGAGGAATCTTTAGATTCCCTTGGAGGTTGAATTTTGCCAGTGTCGGAATGTAGCCGACTTTATACTCATTCTTCTCAGAATTTCGCAAGGATCATGATGGCGAGATTAGATTTGTGATCTGAGTAGCAGATCTCTAGTCCCTCAGTAGAGAGGAATATTTGAGAGAATCTTCAAGATTTTCGAAGGCCTAGAATTCGACAGTGTCATAATTGGACAAGTTGACAGTAGATTTTACACTACTCGACGCCAGAAATTCGGTGGTGCAGTGAGTTTCAGCAGCTCAACCTTTCATTTTTCATGTCTCTTTAGAAGTGAAGGTACATGATGCAGTCATGTTATGTTTCCTTTTATTATCTTTGAGATGATGTATTATTCGTGAGATCTCTGTTTCATACTATGTCGAGGGATCGTTATTGCCACATTATGTGAGATTTCATTAGCTTTTCATGCTATGTATTGTTGTTGAGATCCCTATGTAACTATGTTGAGGGGATACTCGTTGCCACATTATGTGAGATCTTGTTAGTTTGTCATGTTGAAGGAAGCCCATTTTGAGTGAGAATTCCTGTAGGGAGAACGTCTCATGGAGAGACAAGCCACTCTTGTTGAGGGCATATGACCTTGTTATGACAAAGAATAGTCCATGTACATCATCATCATTTCCAACATTATATGAAGCAACCTCCACCATCTTGACACTGGGCCCAGAGACGTAACCCACACTGGGTGAACTCCGTTATCAATATAATGTGTTCTTTATTTGTTGATCGTTGTCATGTTCCTCTTGTTTAAGCATGCACATGTGGTTCTTTTATGCTCTTTTCAATGCAATTCTAACAACATCACAGAAGTAGAGGATCTTGGATAATTCCGGTAGCTGAAGAAATTTGGATCATTTAATTGTGGTGATCAAATTGCAACTGTATAGGAGTTTAAAAAAATACAAAAAGCGACTCCCAGTAGAATAGATTAAAACATAGTGGTTGCAGTAAAACTAGATGTGAAAGTTTAAAACCATATCGCAACAAACCATACTTTAGATTATGATATCAAAATGCATGAAAATACATTCGCATGATAAATGGAGGCTACACCCCGGATGCGGGTGTTAGCTAGGACGGGACGGGAGTGTGCGGCAGGCCACATGCCATCACGTGGAAGACATCGGAGGCAAGGCTGGCATAGGCGTTGCAAGCGGCTGGTATAAGGCTATGCAGCAGAGCATAGTAAATGCCCTGCACGGCTATTTGGCTCAAGTGGAGGTTGCAGTTATGGCTGGCGCGCTCCAAGGTAAGGTAGCTGAGGCTATAAACCATGACGCGGTGTCTGGTCAGGGAATGTTAGTGGTTCTTCCTTCTGGCAGGTCTCTACAATTCCGGTTGCCCTGCCTCTCCGCCTCCACCGGGATCTCCTCGCTGTCTGTTTGGGTTATTCCGCAATCGGTTCCTCGAGTCGGCTGTTTGGATTATTTCGTGGTCTATTTGAATTTCCTCTCCTCGACCCCTGTAAGGATGGTGAGACCTCGACAGCGTCTGCTTAGCCGTCGAGGCACTTCCAGAGGAGGAACCTCTCGCAGTCACGATGTAGATAATTCTGTCCACTACTGTCATTGCCATAACATACGCTCCACTGGAGCTAATCCCCGTCATTCCAGTCAATTAATGGACGTTGGTGCATCGAGCTTGGCTTCCTTGCTTGCCTTCGGCTCTGCTATTTTCAATTTTAGCAGTTCCATGAACAGCCCCCAGATTAGTGCGCATGTTTTGGTCCTGTTCATTGAAAATTCCCAGGAAGACAATGACTCCCTGGATGAACATGGGTAGGGGAAAGCTGACAGCAAGATGCAAGAAGCAAAGGTTCCTGAAATTGGCCCAGAGAAGGAGGTAAAGGATCCTGCCTCAAACCTGGAAAATGTCTCGAAAAGCAGGCTAGATCAGAGGGAGAGGACCAGCGAAGCAGAAGACACTGCCCCCACTGCTACTGAAAGGGAGGCTTACGGTTGGTGTCGGGTAGAGGAGGCGCAAATGGACGAATAGCGATGCCCGAGCTCAAGGTTCACATGGCTCTTCTGTCTGGTCTTCTAGTCTCTAATGCTGTATGTTTTAGTTTAGTTTTGGCATCAATGCTTTGTGTTTGTGTCCTAGAAACTTCGTTAATGGGCTGGTTACTGTTAGTCTCCCCTGCGTGGGATAATTCGGTTTTCTGGTTGGCACCCCTGCGTGGGCTAGCTCTTTTGGATGGTTTAGCTTCTCTGTTTGGCGCCCCTGCGTGGGCTAGCTTTTTTATTGGCCTCAACTGCTCCTGGATGATATTCCCAGAGCCTGGTTCTCTCTGTTTTGTCATGATGTAAATTTTGCTTACTGTACATAATATATTAGCATAGTTTTTACTGAGAAAAAAAAAAAAAAAAAAAAAGATAAATGAAGGCTACAACTCCAAGTAAAAAAATTTTCTTACCGTGATTTACGTTTCACCAGAGGTTGCATAGTAACTTTCTGTAAAACCTGTAACTAAGATATTTTTATGCGGCCACCGCAAATTGCTCCACGATTTTCTCCTCTTCACCTCTCAGACTTACACCCTCTCAACTATTTTAAAGACATCTTCATACATATATTTCAAAACATACATTTTCGACACATTAATACATGATTGAAAAAAGACATTGTCGCTGCCCTAGCTGTCACTGCCCCTGCAAATCCTTCCCTCGGTAGCCTCCTGCTGCTGAGGCCAACCAAACCATGCATCCCTCTGAGGAGGGAGATCCCAACTCTTCCACGCAGTCAAGGATTGAAGAAAATGCATAAGCCTTCACATCTCTAATCGCAGAGAATGGAGCTCCAAGGAATAGGCCATCAGTCAACAAATTTGTAAAGAAACTCGAAAGTATCCCAGAGATTTCTCTCCCTCCAGCACTTCCAAGAAGAGCAGCCATCTCTCTGGCAGAACGCGGACTTGTTGGACAGTTCACAGGGCTATGGCCTTCACCCAAATCAGTGCAAAAATGGGTGGAAAGAAACTGGAACGCAACCACACAGGGGAAGATAGCAATTCGATTATGTGGAAGGGGATACTACACCTTTCTCTTTGAAACAAAGGAGGACAAAGATCTGATATTTAGAAACAAACCTTACTTCATGGACTCCAGAGGTTTATACTTGAACAGATGGATGCCAGACTTTGATCCGGAGATGGATGTCCCAAACGTTGTGCCTGTGTGGGTCAGGCTCCCGCATCTTCCTCTTCACTGTTGGGGAGACGAATCTGTGAAGGTTATAGGAAACGCAGTGGGAAAATATATTGATAGATGTGAGCCAAAAGACAACATGCACGCATGCGCAAGAATATGTGTGGAAGTAGATCTCGGAAAAGGCCTCCCAGAAGCAATAAAGATCAAGGTCGACCAGTGGACACACATTCAGCAACTGGACTACGAGCAAATACCATTTAAATGCAAGGTATGTCACGAGTATGGTCATTTTGCAAATAGGTGTCTTAAAAAAGTAGAGCATGAAAATGTAGAAGAGCAAGAACCTACATGGGAACAAGTGAAAAGGAAAAAACCTACCAACAAGCAGACAACATCAAATATGTATCAGTCCCAAGAAGCAAATGAAACAACCTCTCAACCTCCAGTGAAGGTTACTCCTCCTGATCACACAACTTTGAATCCTTTTGAGCCACTAGAAGACTCCTTTGATCCACCCTCTCCCAGATCTACTCCCTCAAACCCTACCTCTTTAGCTCTCATATCCACCCCCACCCCTATATCCTCCCCACCTCCTCCCTCAGTGGACCACATCCTTACTAGAAACAAAGCCAAAGAAATTCCCCAAGCCTGGCATTAGCAAAAAAAGGTGGGAAGGAAATCCAATAAAGAAATCAAAGATGAGGCAGTAGCTAAAGAAATGGCCCTAGGAACGCAACAACCAATGGATTTATTCCTTGGGAAACAAACAGGAAGTCATGAAAAAACTCAACAAAGAGGAAAGGGAGGATCACACCAACACAACAGTAAATAATGATAGTGGTCTCTTGGAATTTCCACGGCCTTGGCACCTCCTTCAAATTCAATGCAGCTAGAGACATTTTAGTCAAGGAACAACCAGACATATATATGATCCAAGAGACCAAACTAAATAAGCAAGAAAATCAAAAAATGATTCAAAAACTAAAAAATTATGAAGAAGTAGCGTTAGAAGCCACAGGAGCATTAGGAGGAATCAATACTATCTAGGATAAAAGAAAATGGGAACTAATGACCCAAAAAATCAACAGACACTGAATTAGAACATATTTGAGGAATCTCAAAACAAAAGAACGGTATAGCATTTTAAATGTGTATTCTCCAAATGACTACAAAGAGAAAGAACAATGCTGGAAATCAGTTAAAGAAGAAATAACAGAGAGACAAAGTGGGTACTTAATCCTCGGAGGAGACTTAAATATGATAAGGAATACAAAAGAAAAATTTGGCGGAATCTTCCACAACGATCCGTCAAGAGAAGCTCTTGAAGGAATAATTGAAAAACACAAATTAATAGACATTCCGCCAAGCAATGAAAAATACACTTGGAACAACAAAAGAATTGGAAAAAACAACATAAAAGAAAGGTTGGACAAAATTCTTATTCATGAAAGCATAGCAGCTGCCTACACCCTCGTGAAAAGTAAAATTGTTCACAACTCAGCTTCAGATCATAAGCCAGTGGCGTTAACCTTGGGGAAACTAGAAAATCAAGGACCCCTTCTCTTCAAATATAATTCAATTTGGGACAGTAAGGAAGATTTTGACAAACAAATAAAGGACAGCTGGAAACAAAGTGTCACGGGATCTCCCCAGTATGTTTGGGAAACTAAGCTAAAGAACCTAAGGATACACCTAAAAAATTGGGCAAGAGAAAATGATCTTCGGGACAAAGCCAGGAAAATCGAATTGCAAAAAAAAATATGGATAACCTTTGCAAGGAAAAAGAGAACAAGGAAGAAAGCCAGCAAGATCATATACAAGAAAAGGAAATATATCTGGAAATATATAAGCAAAATAGGCAAGAAGAAGAGGAAAGCAGTCTGAAATCAAGATGCCTCTAGATAAAATCCGGAGACAAAAATACAGCCTTCTTTCATAATACAACGAAAATAAGGAGGTCAAAAAATCAGATTGAACATATTCAAGTAAATGGTCAAGAATAAAAGGAGTTGAAGCAGTAAAAATCGTAGCCCATAAACACTTTAAAGAACTCCTCTCAACAAGTGACCAATAGGCATCTAATGAAGAAATTTTGTAGCATATAACAAAAAAAATAAGCAACCAGCAACAGGGAATTAGACAAAGAAATTACTGAGGAAGAAGTTAGAGAAGCTGTGTGGAATCTCCACCCTGATAAGGCACCAGGTCAAGATGGGTTTACAATGGCCTTTTACAGACAACATTGGGAAATTATCAAAAAAGACCCAATGAGAATGCTCAAAAATGCTTTCCAAAAAAAAAAAAAATGGAGGAAATACTAAATCCTCCTTCCTATCCCTCATTCCCAAAGAACCCAATCCTACAACTTTTAACATATATAGGCCAATATCCCTTTGCAACTCGTCTTATAAGATACTTACCAAAATCCTAGCAAACAGAATGAAAAAATTACTCCCGGAAATAATTTTAGAGAACCAAGGAGGATTTGTCCCCAAGAGGAAAATCACAGAGAATGTGATAATTGTACAGGAGGCTATCCACAACAGTATCCAAAGAAAGGAAAGAGCAATGATTGTTAAGTTAGATATGGCTAATGCTTTTAATAGAGTTAACCATAACTTTCTTGCAACAGCTCTCAAAAGGTTTGGCTTTTCAACAAATTTCATAGAGATTATCCAGGCATGTATATCAAATCCTTGGATAGCTCCTCTAATCAATGGTCGACCCAGTAAATTCTTCCAAAGCACACGAGGGCTGAGGCAAGGCTTTGTCCATTCTTGTACATCATCATGGCTGAATCGCTGAGTGCTATGCTAGAAAATCAGAGAAAAGATAAAAAAATAATAGGGATCCACATTTCGAGAGGAGTCAAAGATATAAACCACTCTCTCTTTGCAGATGATACCCTTCTCATAGGCGGGGAATCTTGAATTATTGCAAAATGTTTCAAAAAAGTCTTGGATGAATTTCTCCTAGCCTCAGGAGGAACCTTAAACAACTTTAAATGTAGAATTTATTGTTGGAACACCCCAACAACGACAATGCAGTGTATCTCACAAATTATGGAAATACCCCTACAAATAAATTGGACCCACTTCACTTATCTTGGGCTGCCCTTAGCAAAGGAAGTGCTAAAATCAGAAGTCTGGAACAGGCAAGTGGAGAACATGAGGAGAAAAATTCATAACTGGGGAATGATGTGGCTCAACCTGGCAGGAAGAGTGACACTGATTAAAGCACTTCACTCGGCCTTGCCTATATATCAGTATGCAATCATTATGGCTCTGGCAAGCACCCACAAGCAAATAGAACTGATAATTAGAAGCTTCCTCTGACAAGGAGGAAAACAAGATAATAAAAAAATTAACCTTGTTAAATGGGAGAAAGTTACTCCTCCCTACGAAAAAGGAGGTATAGCAAGAACATTGCCCTAGGGACAAAAATTATCTGGAGAATGATAAATGGGAACAACCACTGGTGGGAAAAAGTACTAACAATGAAATACTTGAATGGTCATAGAACAAAGCTGCTCACTGATACTATTCCAGATAGGCCATGCACCCAAATTTGGAAATTGGTTAAAAGGATAATTCCTCTTATTAGAGATCAAATATCCAAAAATCCAGGGAATGGCAAAACAATTTCTATTTGGGAGGATAGAATAATGGGGAAAAACCCCTTAAATCAACAACAAAATTTAAGGGTCCTTCAGAGATGGATGGAAGAGCAAAGTTTTAACACACTTTATTCTCTTTCGGATTGGGATCAGAATAACTAGGTTAGATGGAAAAAGCTAGCCACTCCACCAAGACTTAAAAGTTAGTGGGAAATTTTAAAAGTCCATTTGGTTGGGGTTGCGCCCATCAACATAGAAGAGCAGGATGACTTTGTTTGGGACCCAAATGGAGGGGATTACATAGTGAAATCGGGGTACAACCTCCTCCAAAAACTTCACAATCAAAATGACTGGAGTCTTTGGAAGGCAGCATGGAATTCAGAGAGTCTGCCCAAAATTAAATTCTTCGCCTGGACCCTTCTCAAAGGTAAAATTCTTACCGCTTAAAAAAAACAAAAAAAAAAAGGAATACAAGGCCCTCAAAATGTGTCATGTGTCAAAAGGAGGAAGAAACTATCCAACACCTCTTCGTTAACTGTATGGTGGCGAGAGAGTGCTGGAAACAGGCAACAAGTCCTTTGGAAATAAACATAAATCCAACAATCCAGTTGACAGTTCTTCATCAAAATTGGGATAAAAGCTACCCATATACAAAGAAAAAAAAGGCAACAATAAAAAGGATATGGAAATGTCTCCCTTCAATCCTATGTTGGCAAATTTTGTTAGCCCGAAACAAATTCATTTTCAAAGAACAAAAGCCAAATCTAGGCAAGATCTTAGCAAAAACTTGGAGCCAAGTTGCAGAGATAATCAGTACAAATGGAATCTCAAAAATGGACCAGAATAATTTACAACAAGAAGAGAAAGACTGGTATAGTAAAGCAATGCTAGAAAACAAAGCAAAAGCAACAGTTACAACAAATAATAAAGAATCCCACACAAACAAGAATTGGAAATTAAGATTGGAGGACAAAGAATTTGCAGAATGGATAAAAGAATAGAAGAGACACATTCTCTTTTTTGACGGAGCTGCAAAAAATAACCCAGGCAAAGCAGGGGCAGGAGGAGTTATACTAGACCCAAATGGACAAAAAATAATAACCTATGAATGGAGCTTGGGTGAAATGACAAACAATAGGGCTGAAGCATACAACCTTCTCCTAGGCACAAGGCTTTTAAACAAAAACGCATTCAAAAACCCTATAATAATAGGGGACTCTGCTATCATAATAGTCGCTTTGGATGCCAATAGGGACTTCAAAAGCATAGCCATCAATAAAATCTATCAAAGGATCAGAGCAAGTTTTGAAAGTTTGGGAAATATAACCTTAAAGCATGTCCTGAGAAACCAAAATATGGCCGCGGATAGCCATGCCAACAAAGCAATTGACAGACCAGTTGACATCGTCAAAGAGAACAATGAAGTTTATGAAGAAAGTATCCCTTGACCCCCTCTCCCAGTATAAAGAACGAGAATGTATACCATGATCCACATGTATCAGTGCAAGCTCCCAGGCGACTTGAGATAGTTTGGCAATCAACAACAGTAGGTTCTTCACAACAGAGACCAATAAGACAAGACCAGAAACCACAAATCAATGAAGAAAGGCCGCAAAGTAGGAGTGCAGAGACTGATGAAGAATCATCGCACAGGTATTGTGGGATTCTGGATATCAATGGTCGAGGTTTGACTTCAACTGCAACGGAAGAGGATCTTGGAAATATCGTCGCAGCCATCGATGGTGGCAGATCAACGGCCATCAAGCGCTTTCTTGCAAGAGAGTTAGACAATAAGAAAATGCGAGATTGTAAATCGGAATGGTATTTCGGGCAGAGTTTCAGCAGTAAGTGGTTTCGGGAGGGAACCACTCGATTCCACTCATTGATGGACACGTATCATGAGGGCGGTGTGAGATTACCACCTTTTCAGGCGAGTACTCTCCGCGCGACTTACCTGCCCGATATTCATGCCAACCGTTGGATCTATCGTGTGTGGATTGATGACGGAAGTGGGACGTGCAAGTTGTTTGACTGGTCAGATCTGATGAAGGATTTTCTACAATGGAGATCGTGTTTTATAAAGGTAAGCTTTGAAGGTCGTGCCAAGGCTTTAGAAAAGCGAAATTCATTAATTACCGTGTATTGTGTATGTGCCGACTTTTCGAGGATAATGGTCTTTGACTTTATCCGCCTCTTCAAAAGTTAAGTCATTTTTTGGAGTTCAAGTCATCTTTGCTGAAGTTTATGGATTCTGGGTGGAAAAAGTAGTTGCGGGGACTACGGTCCCATATACGCACTACTTTTGAACCTGCCCTCCCTTGATTGTACAAGGAACTAGCATCCTTTCCCTATTTTTTGCAATATATAAAAAGCAACCGAATGTGTTAAAAAAAACAAAAAAAACAAAAAACAAAAAACAAAAAACAAAAAACAAAAAACAAAAAACAAAAAACCAAAAAAACAAAAACAAAAAAACAAACAAAAACAAACAAACAAAAACAAAAAAACAAACAAACATGATTGAACAAAACATTAAGACACAAGATGGGTGATTGTACAAAATAAATGATTTTTCTGAACTTACAGATGTTGCGGACTACAAGTAAGAGAGTCTGAATAAATGTTTGACCATATTTACCAACCCTTCATTAAATTTCCATTTGCTCTTAAATGCTTTATGTGTGTCGCAGAATGTTTTGATGTGTTGCGGAATGGTTAATTTGTACTCCTAATCAGAACTTCTGTCCTTCAACCTGCAAATAAAATCCGTGACCTACAAAAGATCAACTTGGCAACTATGGTTGTTGTCAGTTTAGTAAATGAGGTGGTTGGGACAAAACATTAAGACACAAGATGGGTGATTGTAAAAAATAAATGATTTTTCTGAACTTACAGATGTTGCGGACTACAAGTAAGAGAGTCTGAATAAATGTTTGACCATATTTACCAACCCTTCATTAAATTTCCATTTGCTCTTAAATGCTTTATGTGTGTCGCAGAATGTTTTGATGTGTTGCGGAATGGTTAATTTGTACTCCTGATCAGAACTTCTGTCCTTCAACCTGCAAATAAAATCCGTGACCTACAAAAGATCAACTTGGCAACTATGGTTGTTGTTAGTTTAGTAAATGAGGTGGTTGGGATTAATTTTAGTATTTACAGGTCTGACATGTATAAATTTTATCGTCATGTTGTTAAAGTTATCATGGTCCATTGAAAGGTTTACTCATTTTTGCTATAATGTTTTGGTATATAATATTTATATGTAGCCATTGGTTTTGTATTCACTTTTTGTTTAGTCAAATGCTTTTTAAGTTTAACTAAACTTTTGAAAGAGCCATTTTTTTTAGGATTTGTTTCTTTTCATTCAATCCGGGGTATATTTTAATTTGTAACTTGCAGTCATTATCCATGGCAGTAATGATTGTGATTGACACCGAAAATTGTGAACTTATATAACGTATTTATGGAGCATGGAATGTAGAATATTATTTTACCATGAAACTCATTTTTTGTTTGCAAAATTTCCATTTTTTTTAACTCGTATACAAAATCAATTATCACACTCATCATTGTTTAGGGTATATGAAAATAAGCAAGAAGTAGCAAATATTGGTGAAGGAACAAATTATCCAACTACTTGGAAAACAATGTGTCCATCTTACTAGGTCTACATAGAAAGTGCATGTGCAAGAGAAAATTCTTTTAAAAATAAATTGGCAAGAAGAATACCTGCTTGACCCATCTATTTGGATGCAACCTACCTAGTAATATGGGCATTAGGGAAGTTCTAAGGCATTGACAAAACATGGAAACTCGATATACATTCAAAATTAATGTGTAGAATAAATTGGTCCCAAGTGTTGAGGATAAACTAGAAATACAATGAACTCTTTTTTCCCTCCACTGTAATTGTAGATTCATTGATATTGTTTACAACAAGGCACCTAGTGGCATCTTCTTCTGCTTCGATATAGTTCATGTTAATTTTAGGTTTTATAAAGGCATAGTCGCCAAACATTAGGAGTATCCATTAACAATGGGTCGATGTTGCCTCGTTATTTTTTTAACCAAGTAATGCAAATACATACCTAACAAGCCTTTGCAGTCAAGCATTCTCAGACAAAAACAACAACTTTACAAACATTATTGAGATTTGTTTCAGTTTGGTATCCCAATACCAACATATGCGAAGAAGGATCAATAGGATGAACATGCCCAATAATTGCAATCAATGTTGGTGGTAGGTCTCTATATGCCAAAGAGTTAGATTGGAATTTAGATTCTGCAAAAATACCATGCTTGCAAATCAAGGATGTTCATTCCATATGCCTATACACATTGCTCTAGATATAAATTCTTTGATATAAGGGAATGAGAGAAATTCAGATAAGCTGCTTATACAATATAATTAAACCATTCGGTCATCATAAATCATAAATTTAAAATGCAGACTTAAACTTGCAAATAGAATTGAACAAACTGGAATGTAATATAATCCATGACACATAATCACAAGTTATGAACACTTACATTTCTAGGAAGTATCTACTAGTTGATTGTGAAAAATGGACACTCCACCAACCATAGGCTCCTTGTTACACCAACTCTCATTATAATATATTTTAGCCCTTAAGCTAAAACTATGAATCCATCCCAAAACAATGGGTCGATGCTGCTTCATTATTTTAATAACTAAGTAATGTAAATGCATGCCTAACAATCCTTTGTAGTCGAGCATTTCCAACCAAAAACAATAGCTTTACGAACATTATTGAGATTTGTTTCAGCCTGGTATCCTAATCCCAACATATGCCAAGAAGGACCAATAGGATGAACATGACCATTAAATGAAATCAATGTTGGTGGTAGAGTCCCTAAAAGCCAGAGAGTTGGATTGGAATTTAGATTCTGCAAAAATACCATGTGCATGCTTAGCGAACTATTAACTTGTAGATCTAGATATAAAATACAAATGGTAATCCAAAATTTATAAGATAAGCGTAATCAAATATTTGAACAAACAAGGATAACATTCGACTTACTTCTTTAAGACAGTAATGATAGATTCTGCAAAAATACATGTGCATGCTTAACAAACTATTAACTTGTAGATCTATATATAAAATACCAATGGTAATCCAAAATTTTTAAGCTAAGCTTGATCAAAGATTTGAATAAACAAGGATAACATTCGACTTACTTCTCAAGCCAATAATGATAACTTTCATGGATGTTTGTCTTTCTCCAAGCTTGCAAATCAAGGATGTTCATTCCATATGTCCATGCACATTGCTCTAGATCAAAATTATTTGATATAAGGGGATGAGAGAAATTTAGATAAGTTGCTTATATAATATAATTAAACCATTTGGTCATCATAAATCATAAATTTAAAATGCGGACTTAAACTTGCAAATAGAGTTGAAAAAACTGGAATGTAATATAATCCATGAAACATGATCACAAGTTATGAACACTTACATTTCTAGGAAGTATCTATTAATTGATTGTGAAAACGTGACACTTCACTCAACCATAGGCTCCCTGCTACACCAACTCTCATTGTAGTAGAGGTTAACCTTTAAGCTAATATTATGAATCCATGCTAAAACAATGGGTCAATGCTGCTTCATTATTTTTTATAACTGAGTAATGCAAATACAAGCCTAACAATCCTTTGCAGTCGAGCATTCCCAGACAAAAACAACATCTTTACGAAATTTTTTGAGATTTGTTTCAGCTTGGTATCCTAATCCCAACATATGCCAAGAAGGACCAATAGGATGAACATGACCATTAAATGAAATCAATGTTGGTGGTAGAGCCCCTAAATATCAAAGAGTCGGATTTGAATTTAGATTCTGCAAAAAATATCATGTGCATGCTTAGCAAATTGTTAACCTGTAGATCTAGATATAAAATACCAATGATAATCTAAAATTTACAAGCTAAGCTTGATCAAAGATTTGAACAAACAGGGATGTCATTCAACTTACTTCTCTAAGTCAATAATGATAGGTACTGCAAAAATTTCATATGCATGCTTAGCGAACTGTTAACTTGTAGATCTAGATATAAAATACTAATGGTAATCCAAAATTTTTAAGCTAAGCTTGATCAAAGATTTGAATAAACAAGGATAACATTCGACTTACTTCTTAAGCCAATAATGATAACTTTCATGGGTGTTTGTCTTTCTCCAGGATTGCAAATCAAGGATGTTCATTCCATATGTCCATGCACATTGCTCTAGATCAAAATTCTTTGATATAAGGGGATGAGAGAAATTTAGATAAGTTGCTTATACAATATAATTAAACCATTTGGTCATCATAAATCATAAATTTAAAATGCAGACATAAACTTGCCAATAAAATTGAACAAACTAGAATGTAATATAATCCATGACACATAATCACAAGTTATGAACACTGACATTTCTAAGAAGTATCTACTAATTGATTGTGAAAAAGGAACACTCCACCCAACCATAGGCTCCCTGTTGCACTAACTCTCATTGTAATAGAGGCCAACCCTTAAGCTAAAACTATGAATATAAGCTAAAACAATGGGTCATTATTGCTTCATTATTTTTTATAACTAAGTGATGCAAATACATGCCTAACAATCCTTTGCAGTTGAGCATTCCCAGACAAAAACAACAAATTTACAAACACTATTGAGATTTGTTTCAGGGTGGTATCCCAATCCCAACATATGCCAAGAAGGATCAATAGGATGAACATGACCATTAAATGCAATAAATCTTGGTTGTAGAGTCCCTAAATGCTAGAGAGTCATATTGGAATTTAGACTTTGCAAAAATACCATGTGCATGCTTAGCGAACTATTAACTTGTAGATCTAGATATAAAATACCAATGGTAATCCAAAATTTATAAGCTAATCTTGATCAAAGATTTGAACAAACAAGGATAACATTCAAATTACATCTTTAAGCCAATAATGATAGGTTTTGAAAGAATACCATGTGCATACTTAGAGAACTGTTAACTTGTAGATCTAGATATAAAATACCAATGGTAATCCAAAATTTTTAAACTAAGCTTGATCAAAGATTTGAACAAACAAGGATACCAATCATCTTACTTCTTAAATCAATAATGATAACTTTCATCGATATTTTTCTTTCTCCAAGCTTGCAAATCAAGGATGTTCATTCCACATGCCCATGCACAGTGCTCTAGATCAAAATTATTTGATATAAGGGGATGAGGGGAATTCATATGAGTTGCTTATACAATATAATTAAGCCATTTGGTCATCATAAATCATAAATTTAAAATGCAGACTTAAACTTGCAAATAAAATTGAATAAATTGGAATTTAATATAATATGACACATAATCACAAGTCATGAACACTTACATTTCTAGGTAGTATCTACTAATTGATTGTGAAGAAGGGACACTCAACCCAGCTATATGCTCCATGTTGCACCAACTATCATTGTAATAGAGGCCAACCCTTAAGCTAAAACTATGAATCCATGCCAAAACAATGGGTCGATGCTACTTCATTATTTTTTATAACTAAGTAATGCAAATACATGCCTAACAATCCTTTGAAGTTGAGCATTCCTAGACAAAAACAACAAATTTATGAATATTATTGAGATTTGTTTAAGGTTGGTATCTTAATCCCAACATATGCCAAGAAGGGTCAATAGGATGGACATGACCATTAAAGGCAATCAACGTTAGTGGTAGAGTCCCTAAATGTTAGAGAGTCGGATTGGAATTTAGATTCTACAAAAATACCACATGCATGCTTAACGAACTGTTAACTTGTAGATCTAGCTGATTTAAAATACCAATGGTAATTCAAAATTTATAAGCTAAGCTTGATCGAAGATCTGAAAAAACAAGGATAACATTCAACTTAATTCTTTAAACCAATAATGATAGATTCTGCAAAAATACCATGTGTGTGCTTAGTGAACTCTTAACTTGTAGATCTAGATATAAAATACCAATGGTAATCCAAAAAGTTTTATGCTAAGCTTGATCAAAGATTTGAACAAACAAGGATAGCATTTGACTTACTTATTAAGCCAATAATGATAACTTTCATGGATGTTTGTCTTTATCCAGGCTTGCAAATCAAGGAAGTTCATTCCATATGCCCATGTACATTGCTCTAGATCAAAATTCATTGATATAAGGGGATGAGAGAAATTTAGCTAAGTTGCTTATACAATATAATTAAGCCATTTAGTCATTATAAGTCATAAATTTAAAATGCAGACTTGAACTTGAAAATATAAATGAACAAACTGGAATGCAATATAATCTATGACACATAATCACAAGTTATGAACATTTACTTTCTAGGGAGTATCTACTAACTGATTGTGAAAAAGGGACACTCCACCCAACCATAGGCTCCTTGCTGCACCAACTCTCATTGTAACAGAGGTTGACCCTTGAGCTAAAACTATGAATCCATAAAGGTGATTTACCTATGGTTGACTTAAACTCTCTTCATATAGTCCAATTCCTCTATTCACAATCAATTTTCCACCTACAACAACCCCAATCCATAACACTCTTCCCCATCTACTTGTAATCCAAGGAATGGGATCGGTTTCACCCATCAACAATACATTGGGCTAATGCACTTTCCTTCAGGGCTCTAACATATAATGACCAACAATTTTCACTTTTGGAATTCCAATTTTTTTGACTTGTAGATAACTTTCACAATGATAACAATTATCATTACAGATAATATTCTTTACATTCATAAATATTGCACTACAACTCAACATAATCTCTACATCAATTCTATGGTTGGTTATATAGTCAGTTTTTGTGTCCTAAAGTGGATATACTCTATATACTATCTATATTGACCTTAGGCTATAAAAACCAATTTCTTTATCCAAACAATTCTCCAAACCTAAAATTTCTTTTCAAATAAAATAATTCATATTTATAATTTAAATATTCAATTAAATGGCATAACATATACTCTTTCCTATGACGTTTCCTTTGCAACATGTGGTGTAATTGCTAGTTATTTCATTTTGCAAAACAATACAATAAATTATAGAAAATCTAATATATTTTTAAAAATCTACTATAGTTATTGAAAATATTCATGGAAATAGATTTGTATACTTGATGCTATGTGAGGGACTAATAAGACATTATTATTGTCATTGGGTAGGACTGGATTCTCCATGGCTACAATGCATTATTACAAATAAAAAATACCTCAATTTACCAATCAGTGAAATCTAAATTGACCAAATTATAAACCTTAACAACTTGAATTCAATGTTTTTACTTTAATTTAGCTATATTTAAACTAAGTGGCAGGGGCTAACTACCATGCAACACTTGTTTAATTTTTATAATATTTTAAAATTTAAATATTAATATAACATATTCATATTTATAATTCTATAATAATTTTGATTTTAAATATTGAAATAATATATTTTGATTTTAAATTTAGTTCAAATAAATAAAACAAAATCAATTCCATATTTTGGGTTGTAGAACCATATCCATATTTGACTTAGATATTATGTTTGATGGGCCCTTCATATGTGATTAGTTAGATAATCATGGGTCCTTCATAAAAATCATATATATTATATTAGATAGGTATTTTCCACAATGTGATTGTTATTTATTTCATATTTATAATAAATGTTTATAGGTTTTAAATTCGAATTGATATTTTTTTTTTAAGAAACAGATAGCTTGTATTGATCAATTTGGTAAACGAGTCAATACCCTTACATACATGGACTGTTCATCATCTATTATATTCTAAAATTGTTCAAAAAGGATTTTAATGCTACCTTGCCTATGTCCAAATACACCCCTAACATGATTTATCTTATAAATTCTCCAAAATATGGAACTATATATTGTTGATTTACATAACATTTAAACAAATTATAGTGATTGTATAGAAAACTACATTCATAGAGTTCCCCTGGCTACCTGTGCATTCCTGTTATCCTGCAACGTCTGCATTGGGATTTCTGGATTCATCTGCTCCTCATGCTCGTCTGGAAGATCTGCACTAGGAGAGGGAGGATCATGTAGTCCAAAGACCTCCTTAAGGACACTTACAATCGTTGATTCAACGATCACCTCTATGCCATCCACCTTCATATTGAGATTGTCAACTTTGGAGGCCAAATTTTCCACTATTAACCGAAGTCGCTCCACATCATCCCGCAGTGCCTCTAGCTACCTCATTGTCAATGAGAAATGTGATCGTGCTTCCAACACTATTTTCTCCCCGACTGAACCATCATAGTATTTTCACTACCTTCAGCATTTGGGGAAGCCATGCTTTCAGACGGGCAAAATTTCATTGTAATTTTAAGCAACTCCATCCTATCGCTTGCAATTTATAGTTGGGAATGTTTCCAATTCCTTTTCCCACTACCATCATATCATATTAAATGCCTCTGAGCCACATTTTCCTTCTGATTTCACCTAAGTCCTACAACAAATCCTTCACCCAACACTCAAGCTCTCCACATTTACTTTGTAGAGAAGGGAAAGAGGTATTGGGCTAGGAGACTTTATGTCCCAAGGTGTATTCACATGCTGGATGACAACATCTGTCTTAGGAGATGATGAGTGCCTTCTCCGTAAACCACTTGGGAGGGTACTCTATCCAAACTGTTGATACTAAGGGTTGCCGCTCCAAGAGAACCATTGATGACTTGGTTATATTATTAATTAAGGTCATGCCAGGCCTTGGGTCCCGTTTGTTACCATTTCACTTAAAGATAAATTTATCCCCTTCCTTCATTATATTATACCATCCAAGAATCATGGAATGAAATGGAATGCTAGATCATCTCGATCTAGGAGAAGAACACCTTATTCAAGACGTGCTCCTTTATTGGTCCATTCGTTTTCAATTTGATTATTCTCTCTTTTAATGTGGAAGAAGGATATAATGTCAAATTTTTGGATTTATCTCCTTATCCAAGTATCCAAGGGAAACAATTCTTCCTCATTGTAGTCTTTATCTCTGTGAGGATTTTGAATCATTAACATTGAATCCCCCATTCCTACTATTTGGTGAATGCCTCTTTCTAATGCTAACTTCACGCCTTGCCAAAGAGATAATGCTTCTGCATGGTTATTGGAGGATTTCCCCAACCCCCATGCAAATTTCATCTCTATTTTTTCATTGGGGCAATAAATTACCCCTCCCACTCCCGCCTCGCCTAATTCAAATTGCTATAAATAATAATTGATTAAAATAAAACTAGAATTTTAATTTTTTTTTCTCTGTAAAGACTAATTCTATTAAAAGGGAAGAAAAATATAATTACAATGAGGCAAAAGCCTCAGTCGAGAGCATCTGAGTGCCGTCAGGTCATCAAAATTGTCCCATAATTGGGAAAACTAGTTACAGTTTGCAAAAAACCATGCATAAGAGCGGGAATACAACGACAAAACCAAAATGAGGACTTGAGATAACCCCCTTTGAAGCAGTTGAGACAGACACCAAAAGACAGAATTGTTGTACATGTCAGCAATAGAACCACAGACTACCGAGACACAGAAACATAAACAGAACCATAAAACCGTAAACAGCCGAACTTAACCAATTAGCAATAAAACTCTGAGAGGACACGAGGGAGTCCAAGTGGCGTCACATGGGGACGTCCTGGTCCGGTGACTCCTCAACAACGGGGCAAGCATTGCCATACCAAATTTCGCCATCCTTCGCCACGTCACCAGCCGCGCTGCCACCTGGAGGATCCAACGCTTGACGGGTGCCGCTTGAGCTGCCAGCAATAGCCATTGAAACTGTGGCTCCAAGAGAGCTGCCACCTGGTTGCCGAGTGTCGCCTGGAGTATCACCATCCTCATGCTGTCCGCCATGCCTTGCAGCCTTGCCTTCTTTTGCCGGGTTCTGCTCAGAGCCATGACTGCCAGCAATTCTGTGAATGTCCTGCGAATGCTTTGCCGAGGTACGTGCTGGAGCATGAGGCTGAGCTTCTTCTTCAGAGAAGATGATGGTGATATTAGCCGTGATAATGGGCTTGTTCAGGCTGCTCTGAAATTTGAAATGAGTCGACTGGAAGGCGTTGTGCGGAAAGGGTCTGCGGGAGGGGGCGAATTAGCTTGAGATTAAGGCGGAGAGGCAGGGGGCGGTGGTTGATCAACTGACTGAGCGGCCTGAGAGCACTCGCGACCACCACGGCTACCTCATTGGCGCTTCTCATGTGGTGACGGACCATGGTTAAACGACGAAGGGGAAGCTCAGAAGAATTGGGCTCTTGGATGGGAAGCAGAGAATGCATAGTGAGATCCTGAGCAGGGTTCAAAGAGCAGAGTTGGGAATGAGAGAAATGAAACCCATTTCCAAAATCAAGACAACCAAGGAGCCAACAACGATTGCTTGTAACAGTTCTGCTGCAGGGGTTTCCTGCTTGGAGCGGGCAGAAGCTTAAGGAAGGGGGGCAAACAATGGGGTTGAAGACCGAATGCGCCATGTTTAAACTATCAGCTGCCTTGTCTCGGCCGGAGCGAGCAATTAAGATGTCCTACAGGCAGACCTGCTCTCACCTTAGGTGAACCTTCATGTGCCAAGTCTGGGCATGGATAATAGCGCTGGCCAGCAGCTGGCAGGGCCGAGCGCCATCAATCCTATTAAACGCCATTAATGAGCTCGAAATTCACCCGCATCCGGGTGCTCTTCTCCTCCCTGTTTCATTTCATTCTTCACCATATTTTGGTATTCCATAAATTGGATTTCAGAGGCCAATCTGGAAATTGAGCCTGTATGAAGATCCAATCCGCTTTCCACTCCAAGATTAGCCAGTAAGTCAGCTACTTTATTTCCTTCCTGGCGTATGTGCTTGAAAGTGATCGCTCTGTGAGAAGAGAGCCAGTTTTCAATGAGTTCAAGCCGCTTCACCATTCTCCAACTGTTGCTCACTTTGCTTGAAGGTGTGCCTTGCATAATTTTGTTGACCATATTTATGAGGATCTGAGAGTCGCCTTCTATAATAAGCGGAAAGTATCCCTTATTTTGAGCTATAATAAGACCCTGCCATAGTCCTTCCAGTTCGGCCGAGTTGTTGGTGTCCCATCCTTTTGAACCTAAAAAAGTTAGAAGAGGAGCACCCTTATAGTCTCTGAATATCCCTCCAAAGCCTGCATTACCTGGGTTTCCTTTCGAGGCACCATTGAAGTTTAACTGGAACATGTGCTTGGGAGGAGGGAGCCACTTTTCAGGTGTACTGCCCTTTGAAAGAATTTTAATTATTTTTAAAAGCATGAGAATCTAGTAATTGTAGGCTTCCTTTTGATTAATATTAGAGGGGAAATACTTTTGTTATTTAATTTCCATGTTAGTTTTTGGTTGATTAATACTCTTTCATTTGAAGTTGTAGAATAAGAATCTTCATTAAGACTAATAACCATGTTTCTTATTATAGAGGGGATTCATGATTGTGGCATTTTAGGTAGATAATTATGTTCATTTTCATAGAACTTAGAAGTCACAAATAACAAGGAGAATCTATTGCACGAATATACTCATACAATCTCAAAAATTTGTGAATCTATTGAAGATCCATATTATACATTGATTTTAGAGTCGAGACAAAGTGGGTTAGAGCTAAATTAGGTTATGCTAAACAACACTATCACTACCACATAAGGACTACAATCAAACAAACAATATAACCAATGAACTATCTTGTAATATCCTTTTGTGGCTTAGTATGTAATTATTAGCAAATGCAATCCCCATTAAAACTAGTGAAACATATCTCATGTATTGAAATCTACAAGACAATTTTTGAGCACTGAAGTAGCCCAAATGAGTGCCCCAAAGTGAAAGGGATTTCAAGCGGCACTACATAAAACCTAGAGTTCAACAAGACTTTTCAAAAGCTAGCCTCTAGAAGTAAACAATAAAGAAACACCTATTGGGAATTATCCTTTGTAAGAATTAAAATAAGGAAATCTACCGATTAAGTTTCCAAAAGACGATTTAAGAAAATAGAGAAACTCTTCCATGTTTATTTCTAAAATGCCTACATATGCTTGAGTTATCATTGCAAGATCTATTTATAAGTTGTAGCATAAATCCACCTTTCACACAAAAGGCCATGCTAAAGGATTCAATAGATAAGGGAGGAATGAATTCCCACATTTGAAGGAGGTGGGAAAATGTCTTTTTAGGTCTTCGTCTTAGACTTGAAAACTGATATGAAGGGAGATGACACAAAGGTTACTAAATGAGAATGACATGTGACTTGGTAGTTGATCAAGGGAGAATGTGTTGAATAAGGTCCCCATTTTTTTAAATAATTCACTAGCTAAGGGTTGTGGCTTCATTAGCTAACATGTTTGCTTGTGAATTGGGCTCTCTCAAAACATGGAAAAAAGAGACCTTATTCAGATTAAGCACTGCCTCATTGATTCATGTGATGATCAAGGCTAGCTTGTTGTCCATGGAGGTTGATTCCAAGATCATCACGTTTATAATAATATTAAAATCTCAATGAAAATCAAAGATCAGGGGATGATCAAGGCTAGCTTGTCTGTTAGGGTTGATTTCAAGACCATCATGTTTATAATAATATTTAATCTCGATGGCAATCAAAATATGGATATCAAATTCCTTTGTTATAAGAAGACCTTAATGTATAACATAAGCCTCCACTTAATTATTATAGCTACTCGTAAACCCTAGTTAGATGTTGCTTCTATTTTTATTTAAAATATATAAAAATAGATTTTGATACACTTACATATGAATAAATCACAAAACCATTTAATAAAATCTCTTTGCATACATTTACACATTCTACCGCTCTTTCAAAGTGTACTTGTAATTCAAACACAAACATGAAAATAAAATAAAATAAAATCTTACCTAAACATGGTAAAAAATTCCCAATTTTTTACAATTAAATCCAACCCATTTCAACCTTAATAGTTACTAATTTTTAATACCTAACTTTTTTCATACGCATTTAAAAAAACCATTCCAACCCATCATACATAATTTAAACACTTTTATTATCTTACCATTAAGTCTCTTTACTATATAATTAAATGGACCCGCGTTACTTTTTTCATGAAACCACGAAGCAACTACCATGTCCACAAAAAAATGCCATTTATTATAAACATAATAATTCTTGAAAATATCTCCAACTTGTATTCTCTAAGATTGCGAATACACAGGCTCATTTACACGTGCATGACAATACAAAAGGAAAAATAACCCTTTCTGGACACCGGTCAGCATGTATGGATCTTCATCGCATCTCATATATGTATGTAGGCGCAGCTGATTTAAATAAATAGAAACACAAGTCAAAATATCATTCCATTCATTGCGAGCTGTGAGAATACCGGTGCTCAAGCCCGCGTAAATGGTTGTATCCCTGTCTAGCTTTTAGCCGAAGCTATGACGATTCCTGCATCCCGCAAGAGGCTTGCAAGTCACATGGACGAATCCCTTTCCCACCACGAATCTGAAACAGATTCAGAGGAAGAAGCAGAAGTATTTATTGAATCACTTGATCAGAACGAATCAGAAGAAGAGGAGGAAGAAGAAGTATTCGATTGCGATGAATGGGCACCTCCCGCTCGCGTGTTCGATCCCCACCCCTGCCCAGATCCGTCAGATACTGAGAAGCCCGTTCGCGTTTACGCAGACGGAATATACGATCTCTTCCACTTCGGCCACGCCCGATCTCTGGAACAGGCCAAGAAATCGTATGATCTGAATTCCTCTCTTCATTATTTGCTAATTTTTCGTCAATTGCCGTTTTCTTTTCGGACGAAAAATGAGGGAAATGGGTGTTGGGGTTTGTAACAGGTTCCCGAATGTGTATTTGCTGGTGGGATGCTGTAGCGATGCGGTCACACACAGGTACAAGGGCAAGACGGTGATGACTGAAGCCGAACGCTATGAATCCCTTCGTCATTGCAGGTATGTTATGGATGTGGGGGTAATCTTTGCAATTCTAGGGAATTTATTTTATTTTATTTTCAACTGCATAGATCGCCAAGATTGACGGGTATATATACGGTCAAAGTCACCGTGACTTGCACATAGCCTTGAAGTACAACACTTTGATAAACTACCTAAGCTTAGTTAACGGCGAGATATGTCAGAATATCCAATAATTAGGCATAGTAACGTGGTAGCATGTTTTCAGTGCTGTTGCACCTAGGCTTCTGTGAAGAAAACCCACTTGATTTACCCGCGTGACAGAGTAAATCTATACCAGGAGAAGTAAGCTTGAGCGAACCATATACCGAAAACTGATCAGGTGTTTTGGTTAATGTTGGGTTTCTACTTATTTAATTCGGGCTTTGAGATTAAGTGTGAAGTTTAGTGACAACAGGACCTGGATGAATATATAAATTTGCTGACGAATTCGTCTTTTACTCAGAGAACCTGGATTTGTTTAAAGATGTCCCCTAGGCACAGTTATTTTTTGGTTAAAAAAGGGGATGCAAATATATGAACAGAATATGGTTAACAGTTACAATTGCCCAGCTCTATCTTGGAGCCCTGGGGCAAAGGCTGAAGGAAAATCCGCCAATTCCCTTGATAGAATTTTGCTCTTGGGCAAAGGCTGAAGGAAAATTCGCCAATTCCCTTGATAGAATTTTGCTCTTGGGCAAAGGCTGAAGGAAAATCTGCCAATTCCCTTGTTAGAATTTTGCTCTTTGTCTTCTAATTGGCTTGGTTTTGGCTCATTGCTGCTCTCTTGCTGTCATTTTTTTTGGAAAAAAATGGATAATGGTAAAATACATGGGCAGATCAGTTCTGTAATTTTTCACGGGTGGGAGTGACACCAGCACGATAGAGAGAATATGATAGAATATAATTTTGTTAAATATCCACGAGTTCAAGCATCTATGGAATGGAGGAGTTGCAAGTTCAGGTGGCTAGCTATTCTGAATATATAACAAACAACTATGATTAACGCAATTGCTAGTTCAAAAGGTAAATGATAATACAAAAGAGAATACTCCAATAGGAGCTCTTTCAGCTGCTGCAAAACTGGGGTTTGTTCAGAATGCGGCTGTCTTTGTATCACCCATCAGTACATATATATAATGCATGCTCATTATAAAATTGGAAATTGAAAGTAAATATAGATCTTTGGTTTATTATAATTATAAAACTATTGTAGGATAGACTGATTGAGAGAAATTAACTTTCCTCACATACGGATTCTAAAAGAAGCTGATCTCTACAATATATTACAATGATTAATGCAATAAATAGACCAAACCCTTATGACACATCGCGGGGCTGATTTTGACGGGTATGAACTTTTAAGTGATTTTGTTCATAGATTTATTCAATATGGTTCATTGCCCATTTTGTCATAAATGGATATTGGAGGATGGACAACATACTCTGGTAGAACGTTTGAAATTTATGGTGCTGCATTGACAAAAATGCTACGATAGTATTGCATAAAAAATAGACAATGGCCAAAACTTGCCAAAGTTATAAGAGAAAAGAACGATGGGAAATTGTCATAAAATTCCTAAAATTGCACACTTATTTGATTCAACATTCCTTTGTATTTAGAATTTACCAATGTTGCAAATATTCTTTCGAGGAATACATTGCCGAGGTTCTCGAAATAAACTTATTAGAAATACTGTGGAAAATGTCTGCAAGCATAAATTTGGATCTGAAAAACCAATAATATTGGAAACAATGACAACATCAAAAGCAAAGAAAATATCGGAAATATAAGAAGAAACTGGAGATATTTGCAAGACTGGTATTTACCATCGACACCATGGTCAGTGCTGCATTTAGAAGTGGTCTCTTTTTTGTTAGAGAATTTTAAATGCCCTTTTGTTATGGCTGCTTGACACAGGTGTGTTTTTTATTCTTAGGAGTAGCATAAAAGTAGATGCTCTTTTTGGAAGTATATCTTATTAAAAATGTTATAGGCAAGTAGTTTATAATTGACAATTATGTTCGGTAATTTTTTTTTTCTTTCAAAGTTGAGTTATTTTTAATGCAAAAATAGATAAATTTAGGCAGAGGTCTTTTCTAATGGACTGAGTTATACTGCTTTAGACAGTTATAGTAGCAAGTAAAAGCATTTAATGAAGTGATTCGCGGAATAACCTTGTTAAATGTTTGCGCAACTTTATCTTTTATGATTTTGTTTTGTTTTTCCTTGCATTAAGTTGTATTAAACTTGTATTAAACTCCAGAGTGAGATGCGCATTTTGAAGAGCTATCATTATAGATTTGTCTTTAGGCAGGTATAATATATTTAAATTGTTTTTCAAGTAATTAGTTGGTAATCAACAACCATGTTTAGTATTTTTTTTAGTTGATCCCATGTTATGGATAAATAGATTAAAAACAAAGCAGAGGTTTCTTTTAACGGGCTAAATTATACTAGTTCAGTCTGATAGAGTTATAAGTGAAAGCATTTAGTAAATTGATTTTTGCAAGAACATTGTTGTTTGAGCAACTTTATCTCAATTATCATGAGTGTTGTATTTTGATTGAAGTGCTCAGTGTTATGTTAGCGTTTATGTTTTTCTTGTTTTTCCTTGCATTAATTTGTATTGGACTCGAGAGCATATTTTATCTTTATTACTGAAACTTCTATTGCAATATTTAGTGAAACAACGGTTGCTGTAGAAATGTCTTACTTAGCTGATAGCAGAGAGCCCAAACATAAAATCCAAACAACTTGGATGTTGATTAATGATGATTGTGCCTGGGGCCAAGGTCCAAATGTAGTCACCCTAGATATTGACTATTGACCTTATGAGGATGGACCTTGAGATGTGCATTCAACAATTTGAACTATGTAGCTGCTTGGCCATGCGCTTGTGTCCAGATTAATGATTATGCATAAGTCATGATGATTCAAATTAGGTGTATGATAGCTGTATTGTAGTTGTTACCATTCATAATATATCTGTATCTCCATTTTAGACATATTCAATCCTTTATGGCTATCTGTCCTATAATTTGATGACCTGCTGGCATCATGCCTTGTAAACAAACCATGGTAGCTTCAAGGATTCACACTAGTACTAGAAGATTCAATGATCACTGCACGCTTCCACCAATTCTTGTTGTTGTCTCATGATTGTTATTCATCCTTGCTTTCATCATACTTGCATTTTTCTTGTTCTTGCATTTGTTTGTTCTCTTAAATTCTTTCCCATTTTATTCTGCTTTCAGTTTCTAACCACCATTGTCCAGTGTTGTTCTCCACACCATCCAATGAATGTTATGCTCATAACTAGTTAATTATCGATAGTTATAGGTGGAATATGATGTAATAAATTTGTAACTGAAGTAGTTGGAAAGCTCAAGTTACTCCTCACATTCTTTCCAAGTGATCAAGAAATATATTCAAATCAAATGAAAACACCTATATGTGCTCAAATATTTTAAAATCTAAATACATGAATTTGTAGATATTTTAAAACCTAATATATGAATTTGTAAATGAGATCAAAATATTTGAGAACCAAGAAAAACAACAACAAAATATTTCTGGAGAGTCCTTAAAACATAACCTTTTAGTATTAGAAAAGCATTTTAGACAATACATAGGATGAAGATACATTTTCTGATAAGGTGGACACTGGCCCAGGTCTAGGAGAGTCCATGGCAGTATTGATGCTGCACTTGATTGGGGATTTAGTTCCTATAGACTACTTGCAAGTTTCAACAAAACATTTCAAATCACATTCATTGAAGCAGTAAGCGTAGACACATTTTTTGTTTTCCTCCAGCAGAAAATTTTCAGATAAAGAGGCATTTTCCTTTATTCTTCTAAAGTTGGAAAAGACTACAAACACCTTGGGAAAAATTTTAATGGACAGAATATTCACTCTTTGAAGATTAAATTGTAGTTGCATAGAGTGCATTTACCTGTATGGAGTATTGTCGGTGGAGTAGAAAACAGGCCTTCACAACAAGATAAGCTGATTTAATGAACTTGTATTCATTGGGTTAGCAACTATTCGTCAGGAAAGGGCATAGGAGTTGGGATGCCTAGTTTTATTGATGGATAGTCGAGGTGAATCCAATTGTATCCTACCTTCAACCTAAGGATGCGTGAGGTTATCTAGGGTGGGTTTGGTGGAAATATGTCGTGAAAATGGGGCTTGTGATAATCTCAGAGCACTAATAAGGAGACCTACATCTAGAGATGAAGAGAAGTTGAGGACATGACATAAAGCTAAGTTACCATCCTTGAAAACTATTGAGCATTGCCACTAGTTTCCCAGGTGTTTGGTGGATGGTGGTAGACCCATATGTCAGATTCATCTCTTCCTTGCAAAAATGTTTGAGCTTTTGTATTAACATGAGAATCAAGATAGATGGTTGTAAAATATTATTCCATATTAATGGGTTGTTGATGTTTAAACACTCCATCTAGATTTGTAGATGAAGAGAAGTTGAAGGCCCAACATATATCTAGGTTGCTATCCTAGAGAACTATTGAGCATTGCATTTAGTTACCCATGTACCTTAGTGGATAGTGGTAGACCCATACATAGTCTTCAAAATGGGTAGTCATCCTTTAGTTTGCAAATCTCTTCCCCATAAAAAGTTGGTGTTTTAACATAATAATAATATCAGGAGTCAGGTTCATATTTAATAAAGGGTAATTAAAGTAAAGTATTACGTAGTTATGAGAGTAGTGGATCCAACTACTGAATGTTTGAACTTCGAAGGAGGTTATATCTACCTAATTGTACCATTAGCTCTATTTTTGTTTCTCTTGTGTCCTTTTTATGTTTATACAAAGCTCTATTTTCTCTTTTTTTTCCTCATCTTTGTTATAGGCGATAAATCAATTTTTTCTATTAAAATTGTCAAGTTCTTTTACTACAAGGTTGTTCTACAACCATTTATTCCTCTTGAGCCTTATTCTCTAACTCCATGATATTCTTTGTTTTGGCATTTCATCATAGTTGGAAATAATAACATAGTCTTTAGACATCATGAATGTACCCCCTCTTTGACTTGCCCCTAGAGTAATTGGAGTTTTTGATGTTGAACTATTTTTGTTTCATGAAGCATATTCCAAGGGAAAATCCTTCTCTTGGGTGGCTGAAATGTGTATTGGATTCATAGTCTTCATCATCTAGAGATTTCAAGGTATTCAAACCATAGTTGCATTGAGACATGTCCCTTGGGGTAGAGAACATGTCTCTCTGTTCCTTGATGTATAAGGTATGGGAAATGCCTTAATAGGTGCAAATGAAGTCTCTTGATGTCTCTTGTGTGGAACTCGAGTCTCCTTGAAATTTGCATTAAAAAAAGTTAAAAGAACAATTAAAACACTATAAAACCCGTTTCATTAACCATAGGCATACCACTAAACATATCCATGTATGTCCAACATTCAAGTAAAAGAATAGAAACCATTGTCCATGAGGAGAATATTTGTCATCCATGAGAAGAAGTCGTCATTCATCTAATTGGTAGTGTGCCATTGTCCATGATAAGATAAGATAAGATAAGATATATTTATGAATGTTCAACTATTCAGCACAAATAGGTCAAAGGGATTGATAAGTACAACATTGATGGATACAAAGTGGGAGTTGGAAGGTTGCTCATATAGAATAATATAAAAACATGGTAAAAGCAGATCTAAAATATGCTTATGCTGGATAAGGTCTTTAGTCTAAGACCATGAAACATAAAGAGAGTGATCATGTAGGAATGCAAGTATGTTGATAACCCTAAAACAAAATCTTTTGTAAGGGGGTGATGCTGTCTTGTTTTAGGGGTGTTGATCAACAACCCTTGATTTTCTCATCTAACATCTGATGTTGAATAGAAGAAGCTAATGATAGAAGACTTATTGGAGGATCTAGAAGAGTTGGGAGATTTGGTTTAATACGTGTCTCACCTTTCGAAAGAGGTATCCCTTTACTGAGACTTGGAGGAAGTCTGTTGTTTGTTGGTGCCATGTGAATTGTTCCAGGATCTAAGACGACACATTTGTAAAGGCCTTGTTGGTTAAGGTTGGGTGGTCTTTTGAGGTTTGTCGGATCTAGCAATTGATAAGTTCTATTATTTGCCTGTCTCTTAATGCCTTTGTTTGATGGAAACATTAGAAAGAAAGAAGTAATCAACCCAGAGATGTTTAATTTGGGTGGGGATGGTTGAAGTGAGTGAGATCTAAAGCTAAGGGCCTCCCTCATGCAAAAAGCTAGGGATATTTGGTCTAAGAATTGAAAGAAGGGGGAGAGAGACTTTTGAAATCCACTAAAAGGACAATGAAATCGACCTCTAATCTTGTAATATATGGTATACATGAAGATGAAGAGCTTCTTTGTTTTGGTTTCATGAAGTTGACAACACTAGCAGATTCTATAGGTCCATGTGATGTGATGATCAATGTTGCCTAGATGCTAATGAGACACCACTTGAAATTGCTTGAGAGGAATCTTAAGAGCGTTCATCCAATGCCAAAACATGCAAGGGATTGAACAATAAGGTTGCCCCTTAGATCCATGAAGTGTTCTACATAAAAGGTCATATTTTGGTTTAACCACTTGGGTGGGTTGACTTGTGTAACTTGAATCTATTGTTTGAAGATGTGCTCTTTGAATATATTGACTACTACATGGTTGGAAATAGTTGGTTGGGGCATTAAGAAAATATCTAAAGGGATGGAGGTAGTGCATTGAGATACAAATTGACTGAAGTAGATAGGTGACCTCCTCAAACCAACCACTAGTGTTTGAAGTGGTTATGGCCTTTGAAGAGTGGTAAGTGGGGTAAGGGTTGTGATCTCTGTTGGTTGATGAGTCAACATATTGTTGAACCCAGTGAAGAAGGGAGACAAGACCAAAGATGGTTTTAAATGGCTATGATTTTTTCTTGAATAATGGCCTTGGGAACTTACCTTTGGCATCTGATGATGCAAAGAGCACGAGGAAGGACATTAACTCTCTCTATTATGTCTTAGTTCGACTCAAGTAGACTTGGCCCCCAAACCTTTGAATTATAGAGAAATGTGGGTTTGATAATGTTGTCTATTAGTCACATCTTGGACAAAATGTCTTGAAACTTAGAAAGTGATTTAAAAATCTTTTATGCTAGAGGAGAGCAAGGGAGCCATAGTTTTGCTTGCTTTGAGGCTAGATGGCTTTCCTACATGGGCTTGGAGAACTAATTTCCTAAGTATGCATAGGTGTATGTAATCTTGATCTCCACCCCCTAGAGGTAAAAGTGATATTCGCGAGAGGACGTTCTTCATCCCATCAAATAAATGCATTGCTGCATAAATATGAATAGAAAACTAATATATAAGATGTCTTAAACAATGAATAACACATCAATAGTAAATCATGTCATGAATTCTGAGTCCCGACTTTGCCTCAAAATATCAACAAAAGACAATAAATGTATCTCATCATCAAGAGTCATATATAATGAAATTAGATACGTAAACTACTAACTAATGATTTCCTTTGCCCCTTTATAGGAAAAAGTAATGGCTTTTCCTCTACAGGAAGAAGGCCCTGGGGCTGGAATTGGACTATGATGTCCCTCTAGAAAAAGTAGGAGGTGATAGACTATGTACATTACTGGTGACCATCCTACATGTTGTTTCTTCCTCCTCTTGTTGCTCCTCCTTCACCTCGTCGTCCTCTACCTCTCTCTCTGCCTTGCAGTTGCTACCTCCAACACCTCCTCTTCTAACAAATGAGGGGATGGTTCCATGAAGCAGTGGTGTCTATCCCATCCAATGAGATGACCTCTATGTCAGGTGTTTTTTGAAGTTTCCTCACCTATAATTGGAGATTGTAATAGATGTAGACCATGTCGATAAGATGTTAGGACTCCAACTTGTATGAGGGTCATAAATTATAAAACTAATAAATTATAATTTATAATGAACTTAGACATTTAATTTGAATTTTTTTAACCTGTTGCACTTCTTGGTGTGTATTTTTTCAAATACACTCCAATGGCGCTCACATTTGGAGGAGCTACATGTTTGGTTAAGCACTCAAATGGCAAACTTTTGGAGATTGGGTACCCTGCCACCATAGCTTGAGAACCACACATCCACAACAAATAAGAGAAACATAAGAAAAATATTGAAATTTGAAAGTTGAGGCAAAGTATGAGGAAACAATGAATTTGAAACAAACTAAAGCTTAATTGGCATTTTGGTCTTTCTATTGTGGATAGTTGTGTCAAAGCTAAATATGGCACCTACCGTCTTGTATGTTGCCATTTCTTTAGAAATTTCTTCATGTTCTTTCGAAGATGGCACCATCTTATGGGCACAACCTTTGTCACAGGGTTCATCGAATTTGAACCTTCAGGTTTGAAATTCGGCGAATCCAAAAAAAAATTCAAATTCGTTTAGGTTCGGTGAACCTGATACTTGAACCTCAAATTTGAACCTGAAGGTGAACCTAAAGACGAACCTAAAGCCCAATTTTATAATTAAAAAAAAAAGAATTGGGGTTCGAGGTTAGGTTTCGGGCTGTTTTTGTCAGTTGTTTTAAGGTTTATGAGAAAAACCATGGGCAACACATGGTTTTCTCTTGTTCCGCTTCCCACCAATTAGTTTCTCATGGTGGATACTAGTTTGGATTTATTTACCATGGTTGTCGATAGATTTTCACAAGCCAATTTCAATTTGAGTGTACTTGCTTTATTGTGCTTGGTGCTGCCGTTGCATGTTGTATTCTCTGCAATTTCCTAAATTCAATTTCTAGACGTTGCTTGTCCTCGCCGCCCAGAGTGTGAAGTTAATAGTGGTCGTGATTTGTGGCTCGTGGGTACTCATTGCGAATCATATAGTTTTATTGATTGATTTTGATTTTTTATTATTTTGTCATATATATATATATATTCGAACTTAATGCCAAACCTCATACGAACCTCATCGGAAATTTCGAATTCGATTCAAACTTAATTGTTTCTAAACTTGAATTTGAACCTTAACCATGTGACATAGGGCACAACTAAAGAACCCATCCATCACTTCAACATCAAATATGAAACTAGAGGATTAAGAAAATGCAGGGTTGATGTAGATCCTTGTAGCATGAACGGGATGATGGAGTGTGTTATTCCATCGCTCATCAATCACTCCCCATATCATATGTTGTTTCTCAAACCCCTCATCCCCCTTATCCGCATAATAGCTATGAATGGCTTCCATGGCCCTATCCATGGTCTCACACAAGTAGCCCATAGTGGGCTTGTATCCATCAACCAATCAAAGAACCTTTACCAAAGGTTTAGTAACAACACACACCTCCTCCACTCATGCCCAAAAAGCTCTCTTGATACGAAACTAGCTTGCATTTGGCCTCTCCTCTGAAAGAAACACTTTCTTCACATCCCACATAGATTTCAAGAGAGATTAAAGAGATATGAAGCTATTGACAAATTTTGTAATGGTAGGATGCACCAACTCCTTGTTATTGGTGAATCTTGTCATTAAATTAAGCATATATTCATGATTACATATAAATTTTGTTATTCTTTTGGATGATTCAATAATATCCCATAAGGAATTTCCCTTATATCCTTTGACATGAAATCAATATTGTGTGTAACACAAGGTGTCCAAAACAAATTAAGATACCTCTCCATAAGCAACCTGTTGGCAACAACATAATTTGCAATGTTGTTTGTGATGACTTGGACAACATTTTGTGGACCCACCTCCCAAATGAACATGTCCAACAAATCACATAATAACTGTGCATCTTTGATATGTGCAGATGAATCAACAGATTTCATAAACATTGTAACTTTGAGATAATTAACCACGAAGTTAATAAGGGTTCTACACTTTTTATTAGGCCAAATATCTGATATCACATTTCATCCAGTGTGTTCCCATGATGCCCTATATTCCTTCAGTCTAGCAATGCAATGAGCCTTTTCATTTTGAAGAATAGGCCCTCTCAAGTCATCATAGGAAGGGGCTTTGTACCCTTGGCCAAAAATAACAATAACATCAAACATAGCGTGGTAAAGTGAATTGTTCTTGGCAGTGCTGAAAGGAATGTCATTGCATAGAAAGCACCTACCCACTAGCTTGTTGGCTTCTTTCCTTCTCTTTTCTTTTAAGTGTTTGGCTTGATAGAAGGTTGTGCACTAGGAACAAAAAATGATGAGATATGGGGCTAGCCTTTGTGGAAGGTGATGTTGAACCAATGTTGTGAAAATCGTTATTGGGATTAAATCAGCGAGGGGAAAAATCAGAAAAAATTGTAAAAATCGGGAAAAACGGTAAAAATCGGGAAAAAATCGTAAAATACAAAAATATCATTTATTTTTTATTTTTTATTTTTTTTTAATATCTAAAGCATCTACAACATAAAATAAATACATTGACACATAAATATGATAAAAGAACTAATATATAAGATGTGTAATATCATTTTTAGTGCTACATTACACATAGCAGTGAATCATGTCTTAAATAGTAAGACTTTACTCCGAGTCCCAACTCAGCCTCAAAGTATCAACAAAAATTATAATAATGTATCTCATATCATGAGTCATAATGTCATATACAATGAAATGAACCAAATAACTAATACTATTGGTTTCCTCTGCCCCTCTTGCGAGAAAATGCAATAGCTTTCCCTTTCGCTCTAGATGTAGATGCCGATGGAGTTGGTAGTGGACTCTGCTGTGCTCTAGAAGCTGAAGAACTAGGAGCTAGAGGAGGTAGACCACGTCCTCTATTGGTGGCAAGGATAGCCTGGGTAGGTGGTGTCACCTCCTCCTTCAGTTGCTCCTCCCCCTGTTGCTCTTCCTCCTCTTGCTCCTCCCCTTCTACGCCTTCCACTACCTCTTGCTCTAACCAATCATCGACAGACTCCATGAGAGGCCTCTCGGCCTCAACGCTCCATGCAACAGTGGTGTCAATCCCATCCAATGAGATGTCCTCCATATCAGGTATCCTCTCAAGTTGCCTCACCCACAATCAAAGATTGTAGTAGACGTAGACCATGTCATTAAGTTGCTAGGACTCCAACTTGTACAAAGATCATAAAATAACAATTATAAAAAAATATTATTTAATGAATTCAAAAAATTAATTGGAAATTTGGAATATTTTAAGTTTTAAGTTTAACCTGTTGCGTTTCTTGTTGTGTATATTTTCAAATACACTCCAGTTGTGCTCGCATCTTGAGGAGCTACATGTTTGGTTGAGGACTCAAATTGCAAGCTTTTTGCAGATGGGGTACTCTGGCACTATAGCGAGTCCACCATGCATCTACAACAAAATTACAAATAAGATAAACATAAGAAAAAAATGAAATTTGAAAGTTGAAGCAAAGTATGAAGTTATGAATTTGAAGAGACAATGAAATTTGAAACAAACTAAAAAATACCTGGCATTTGAGTCTTCCTATCAACCACAACCATCTCAAAGCCAAATGTGCCACCTGCCATCCTGTATATCTCCATTTCTTTGGAGATTTCTGCACGTTCTGCTGGAGATCGCACCATCCTCTGAACACAAGTTAAGAATCCATCCATGATCTCAGCATCAAATAAGAACCCACATGGGTAAGAAAATGCAGGGTTTAGGTAGATCCCTGCAGCATGAATGGGACGATGGAATGTGTTGTTCCATCGTTCATCAATTACTTCCCATAGGAGGGGTTGTTTATGAAACCCCTCATCTTCCTTATCATCATAGTAGGCCCGAATGGAGTTTTTGGCTTTGTCCATGGCCTCATACAAATAGCCCATTGCGGGATTCTCACCATCAACTAATCGAAGAACCTTTACCAAAGGTTCAGTAACGGTGCACACTCTCGCACTCCCGCCCCAAATTTTTCCTGGTATGAAACTAATTTGCATATGGCCTTTCCCTCTGGTTTGCGGCTAATTGTCAAAGCACACCACTCCTTTGAAAGAAACATTCTCTTCACATCCCACATAGAATTCAAGAGGGATTGAAGAGATATGAAACTGGTGGCAAATTGTGTAATGGCGGGGCTTGCCAACTCCTTGTTGTTAGTGAATTCTCTCATCAAGCTAAGCACAAATGCATGATTATATATAAATTTTGTAATGCTTTTTGATGAGTCAACAATATCTTTGACAAAGGAAATTTTTCCTATATCCTCCAACATCAAATCAATACAATGTGCAGCATAAGGTGTCCAAAATAAAGTAGGATGCCTCTCCATAAGCATCTTGCCAGTAGCAACATAATTGCAGCATTGCCCATTATGACCTGGACAACATGTTTTGCACCCACTTCCAAAATAAACACATCCAACAAATCACATAATAATTTTGCATCTTTGATATGTGAAGATTCGCCAACAGATTTCATAAACATTGTCCCCTTGGGACAACTAACCAAGAAATTTATAAGGGTTCTTCCCTTTTGGTCGGTCCAAACATCTTACATCATAGTGCATCTTGTTCATGTCCATGATGCTCTAACCTCCTCCAATCTGTTTGTGCAGTCAACCTTTTCATCTTGAAGAATGTGGCCTCTAAAGTCATCATAAGAGGGGATTTTGTACCCTGGGCCAACAATTGCAATAACATCAACAATAGGCTGGAAAAATAGATTATTCCTTGCAACGCTGAAAGGAATATCACTCCAAATGAGAAATTTGCCCAACAACTTGTCAACTTGTTTTTTCTCAATTTTTTAAGCATTGAAGTCATAGATGGTTGTGAACTAGGCGTGGTTCTAGGAACAAAAAATGATGAGGTAACTACAGGGTTGGTTGTAGACATTGATGCTGAAGTAGAACCAATGCCACTTGCATATTCACCTCCTAACACTTTCCTTGCTAGTTGCTTCTTCAGATCTGCTTTGGTCACTTTGTCTTGCTCTAATTCTTCCAATGATCTCATGGCTCTTCGGATGATTTTCGCATTTGTATTGGTGCAAGGCCCTACATCACGTCCAGGGATTTGTGCAAGGTGATATTTCAATCTATAACCCCCCTTGACATATGCTGCCCACGCAACTTGCAAGACAAGTTCATTCTATCAAACCCTCCATCAGGTTTGCCAAATTCCCACAGAGGGTCTAATTTCCTTTGCGTGTTTGTAACTTGGTTGAACTCTTGAGTTTTAATGTAAGATGAAGTTTGAAGTTGAATCTATGGCACAATAAGAATTGCAAGTTAAAAAAAATTACATACATGACACAACACATTGAATTTTTGACAAACAAAAAAGAAAACCTCAACTCAATCCAACAATAATAGAAAAAATGCACATTCAAACCCAATAAAAAATGATGCAAAAAAATAGAGCACAAGAAAAAATTAAACTAATAAATCTAACAATCAAGTTTTTGCATTTTTGACCAAAATGAACCCTCTCCACTCTATGCAACAAAAATGAAAAAAAACACCATCAAATCCACTCAAAAATCATTGATAATCAATGGGTTATAGAAACCCAAGCAAAAACAAGAAAAAAACCAAAACAAAATGGCCAAATTTGGTGCCCATACCTGGAAACCACGATTTGTCGAAGAAATTTGGTCCAAACACGAAGTTCTCTTGCTTGGGATGCTAAAATCTCCCGTTTTTCTCCTCCCCTACCTTAGTAGATGCCTTCCTCTCTTCCTCAGCTCTCAAACGAGTTCGCTGTCTGCTAAAAATAAGAAATAAAACTCATAAATTTGCTTATAGAATGCGCTCTCCCGGTGCCTCGTGATTTTTCCGGTTTTCCAAAAAATCGAAAATTTTTCAGCGTTTTTTTGGGAAAAAATCTTTATAAAAATCGCACGATAATATTGTCTCCAAAAAATCGCGATTTTTTCAGCGATTTTTTGGAAAAAAAAACTTTGTAAAAATCGCACGATAATATCGCCTGAGCCAAAAAACCGCAATTAAAAAAAAAAATCGCGATAATATCGCGATTTTCGCAACACTGTGTTGAACAACCACTCTCACTTGCCCCCATTCTTCCCTTTGCAATGTAATGTGTCAAAATGGCCTTGTTACTTTTGGCAAAATCTTTATCTTATAGTGATTTGATGGCAATACAAATGATTTTTGGAGATGCGTCAGCAAAGTTCTATGTCATGTCTTGAATTTGTGCAAGGTGGTATTTCAATCGAGATATTCCCCTTGTCATATGCTTCCCACACAACTTGCAACTCAAAATTTGTTTATTGCACCCCCCCAGATTCATCATATTCCCAAATATGTCCAAAATTCTTAGCATTTTGATTTTATTCTTCAATGTAAGCTTGGATCTAGTGCACAATAAAAATCAACATCTTTACAAACAAGAAACCTTCTCCACTCAATGAAACAATAATGGCAAAAACATACACTCCCTCCCCCTAGCAAAATCATGGAAAATAAATGGGTGATTGAAAATCTAAGGAAAAACTAAGAAAAAACAAAAAAACAGGGCCAAATATGATGCCCATACTTGCAAGTGCGAGGTTTGTTGAGCAAACTCGACCCATAGTGCAATTTTCTTCAGGATTGGCTCCTAAAAATTGCTATTATTCTCCTCCTTCACACTAGGAAATTAATTCTTATGCTTCTTTGCTCTCTAATCCCTAGCCTCTATTTGCAAAATAAGACAAAAAAAACCAAAATTGATTTTATAAGTCCAATTTGGGTGCAACTCTGCGATTTTTTTTTGTTGACTCATGATTTTTTTGGTTATTTTTGCTATATTATCATGATTATAATGGCGCGGAAATAATAGCCCATATTATTGGCCAATATTATTGCTGCCTTCGAAAAATCGCAATACGATGGTTTTTTTCACGATAATATTGCGTTGTTGGCAACACTTATTTATATCATCCTATAGTATATGCCATGGGGTTACCTTCTTGAAGTTTCTTGCATGTGAGTGATACTTGAAGCATCTGTATTATCTACGTTGAGCAATTGTTAAATATTCATTGAGTTGATAATTTATTTTTCACCTAAATGTTTTGTAGTGGTTTTGTTGAAGGAGCAATTTGATGTTTGGGCACTTGCTAAAGTAGTTGGTGTGATAATGAGTAATGAAAATACATCCTTTATTGTTGGGCAGAAATTTTTGTTGCTTAATTGCTATAAAGTACAATTTTATTCCATTAGGACACATGATTACTTGTGTTTTCCTTTTGTATTGGATGTTCCCTTAAAGGTTTTATAGGGGCCTTGATCTTTGCACAAGCTTGAAAACAAGGTTCAGAGATGCCTTTCTAAACATATTTTGTTAATAGATAGAAACAAAAGAAGACAAAGTTGCAAAGATATTGCCTAAATCTGATTTGGATGAGTAGGATCATCAACTTTCTTACCTTTTTCTCGAGGTATGCAAATCTTTCATTGGAAAGGTCATTGAGGTTGAAAAGTAGATGATGATTGACCATGCACTGTTCATAAATTTGTTTCTCAATGTTTGAAGCCTCCCAAATTGCTCAAACAATTTAACTATTTTGTCAATATTTAGAGTTCATTTTTCAACATCAATCGAAGGTTAAACCTCCTTCTTATAGTTCTTTCTTTGAAGATTCAAGATTTTACATATTGCCTACAATTATCATGTTCACAAGGTTGATAGCTATGGTGCAAGCTGTTTTATAGTATGTTGACTGTCACTTAACCTTCAATAAGAAGTTAAAGTTTCCTTCAAAAGAATCTATGACATCAAGCCTAACATTAATGACACCTTCATAAAGGTCTTCAAAAGCTTGACGGTTGAAATTTTTCACCATCTTGTTTTCCTTATTGATTTTGGTAAGTCAAGTCGGAGGAAATGAGCAAATTTCCCTTCACCCATTCTTCTTGAAATGATTGATCAAAATCTACTCAAGTTGTAATACTACTAGTGTGGAGGCTCTTGTACCACTTGCAAGCATGTTCTTGCAAGGCTTCTATTAATAACTTTATCATGGCATCTTTGAGTGCAACCAATGAGTTGTTGATCAATTTGTGTTAAGCTTCCAAAATGGTCTTTTAACTGATATTGTATTCTTGCAATTGCAACACAATTCAAGGGCGCATTTTTATTGATTGCATATGATGCCATTGTTGAGAAAGTACTTGAAGTTGTAGAAACTGAAGAGTACTTGCCACTATCTTACTAAGAAAACTCTTACTAGACATCCAAGGAGAACTTTTGATTTTTGATTGTTAGAAGAGCTTCTCTTGATTATTCAAGATTAGGTATAATTATTTATCTAGATAGAATCTTGAAGGCTTGCTAGGCACATCTAGATTGAACTATCCTCAAAAAATGGAGTTGGAGGAGGGAATATATCATCTACAAACTATGCTCACCAACATGTGTAATTGTACTATTGAAGTCCATAGTGGCTTCGAGAAGATTTAATATCTATATGCATAACTCTATCATGACATCCTTGTGTACGATCAATTAATCATTGATGAATTCATATTAAGCTTCCAACTGGTCTTTGTGATATTGTGTTGTTTACTTGAAACAGATGAAGAAACTTTCTATATTTATCTGTACTGTTATGAGGTTGTCCTACAATAGCATTGCAATTCAGGAATGCATATCTAGTAATTGTCTGCCATGTCATAGTTGAGAAAGAGGTTGAGAAAGGTTCTTGAAATTGTATAACTTGAAGGAGAACTTACCACAACTGTGTAGATCCATTTTTTTTATTCTTGATTGTTGGAAAATCTCCTTTGGATTTTATTCGAAATCATGTATAATTCTTTATTTGGATTGAATCTTCAAGTCACCCTAGGCAGGCCTGTCCAGATTGTACTATCCTCACAAAATTGGAGTTGTCTGATGAGGTATTTGATCTTCAACAAACTCGTGTGTAGTTGTACTATTGGATCATGAGGAATTGGACGTCATCCCCACCATTGGCGCAATTTTTTTTTTATCACCTTAGAATGTGCCCTCGAGATTTAAATCCCTAAGGGGTTTGAGAACATTTAAGGTCACATGATTTTGTCACCAAAGAATGATAAGTTTTACCCATGCTGTGCTCTTAGATATGAGAGAGGAAAGAGGAAACCATAGAAAGTTACCTTACTAAGGCACATAAATGTTAAGTCTTGTTGACAAGTAAGCCTAATGGCTAATTATACTAGCACATGATTCTGTGAGTGTTCTTGGCTGCAATTTTGATGTTTTTTTTCTTCAGTAGAGTTGTTTTTTAATTGAAAAGTGGGTGTATCTTGCCCATAAAAGTAGTTCTTTTCCTTGCATCATAGAAGGTCCCCTAATTGGTCTCAAACTATGTTGCATGAAATGTCCAGGAACCCAGCGTTTCGGGCTGTACGGTACCCAAAATGCCAAAACACAGCTGAAACATTGAGTGCCGTATTGTACAGTGTTCTATGATTTGGGGACATTGTATGGTACGATACCCGATGTTTCAGCTATGATTTGGCCCTTTTCTGCTGCATTTTGGCCTTTTTAGGCATTTCTTGGGCCCCACATGTGGCCAGCCTGTTTGTGGGGCCTGATTTCCAGCTAAATTTGACTCTAAATCAATTAGTTGCTGGAGGTTTTTTCTAGAAGAATTTTACTATTAAAATAATAAAAAAAGAATTTTCAGAATAAAAATAAGAAACATCTAGATACCCAACAGCGATTTCCTATCGATAAAAAACTGCTTGCTTCACTCATTTCTCACGCACTCTACAGCTACAGGAACTTCCTACAGTGGCAGCAACTGTTTATGGATTTTGCGTCATGTAATCATCTATAAGAATTAATAAAGACTTGGTTTTCCTTCTAAATTCTCATCTATGGGTATTTTCTGGCAAGATAATGTGTTATTCACTTTATATATATATTTATAAGCACTTTATAATGTGTTATTCAATTTTTATATATATAATGTTTCGGCAGGCGTTTCCATTTTTGGGAGTTGATGTTTCTAAACGTACCTGTTTTGGAAACTCTGAAACATTTTGGTTTAAAACGTTTCGGCCGACATTTCCATTTTTGGGAGGTTGATGTTTCTGAATGTACCTGTTTCGGAAACTCTGAAACATTTTGGTGTTTTGTGCAACATAGGTCTCAGATAAACTCATAAATCAATCCTACAGGGCACAGTGAACTAGGGCAAGAACACATTCTTTAGGCAAAGCCTAAAAAAGTGTGGTAGATATAATTATGGTAAGGCTGAAATGGATGCATGCCAAGACTAGCACTTGAGTATGCTTGGAATAATCCACAATAGTAACCTAAAACTGGTCCAGAAGTGGACTGATAAAAAATTTCATAAACTTGGATCTGAAAAACTCTGAAAATATCCAAAACATTGGCAACCTGAAAAGCTAAAAAAATGGAAATATTTGATCTTTGCAACACTTATTTCAATTTCCCTAACAGGCATGCACAGATTGAGAGTCTAGCAAGCCTTAAGGAGCTTGTGGGGCTTGGGTGCAAAGGTTCAGGTTTGGCTGTAAAGGGCAATCTCAAATCTTATAATAAGAGACCTAACACGGCAACGCATAATTCAAGTGTTAGCAGGTTAATATATTTCACAGGTTTGCTAAACATATCTTTTCCAACCCTAGTTAGAGGATAATCATTAAGGTATTTGGACAAGTTGACCCTCAAGCAAACTCTTTTTTTTGGGACAATGTAAACAAATCCTTATGGTTGTGATAGATAACTCCGCCAAGAGGCATATAAATCTATTTGAAGAAAGGCCAATATTACAAGGTAGGCCAAGAAACTGGACTCACATAGGGCAACACAATTCAGCACTTTGCTTGAAAATGAAATTATGATATGATTGCAAGAAGATGAGGTTTTGCTTCTACAATCCCAAGGACTGGGGTTAAAGATTTCATACCAGGAAGAATTGTTCAGAAAGTAAAGGTTTTTTTGTTTTTTGTTTATTCGGTTAGGCTGCAACTGGTCTTACAAAGCCAACCATGAGACTCCTGCACCTCCATCTACGCCTTGACCACGGCCTTCAGAGTAACGTGGCAGACGAAATAGCCAAGAAATATCTGCTGCAAATATTGACCACAAACAAAATCATATTTAGAAACAGAGATATCTAGCAGTGTTTTATCAAGATTAGGCCCATTAGCTTGTGGATGATTTTCAGGGTAAACTTTTGTGGCCTTTTCAGTGGCACTCTCTTGATATATTTATCTAGACTCGATTGTGATGACAACAGGATGAACTATTGCACATGGAATTGTCAATAGAAATATTGGATTTGTCTTTGATTGAGCCATTATCAGCTCACAAATTCCATTGTGGGAAGCTAGGCCAATTGAGGTTGCCCCAGGCCAGGCAGGCAACAGGACTGCAACTAAAAGCCAGGGAAGGACATAATTAACAGGCAGATGCATGCAGCCACAAACCCACAAGATCTGTTAACACCTAATGATCTTATAATGGTAACTAAAAACGTTAACAATTTTCAAATGAGCTGACCACTAATTTTCTGTTTCCTTTGCCTTGTAACAACCTCTCTATGGTATTCATTGTAAGGGGGGAGTCCTTAAAGGAACAATGATAGAAGGAGAAGCCTTTCTTGTTGCCACCGGCCTTGAGCATGGTGCCTATCCAAAAGGCAGTCCCCTCCAGCTTCAAACCTAATTTTCCCTCTCTTGAGATGAAAATGTCCAAGGATTCTCTAGACCGTTGAAATATATCTGGTTGCTAGTTTATTTAATATTATTGCTGGCTACGATTTTTGCTACAATAGAGTTTGTAACATTGACATATGTTATTTGCTTACTAGATTTTCATTGTAGTGGTTTGAATATTCATTATAAATATAAAATAAGTGTAACACTTTTTAAGTAATGGTGTCCCATGGTTTGTGCTTGTGAAACTTGTATTATGTGCTTTGTGGATGATAGAGACAGACACTGATTTCATGTTTAAATAAGTAATGAAGTTGTTATGTTAGTTTATTTTAATTGATTACATAGAGGTGATGGATTGGTGAGGTTGTTGTGCTACATCCTTGCTGGGTGATTAACTAAAGTTTTTTTGCTCTAATATTTGTAGATGGGTGGACGAGGTTGTGCCAGATGCTCCTTGGGTGATCACAAAAGAGTTTTTAGACAAGCACCAAATCGACTTTGTTGCTCATGACGCCCTTCCGTATGACATTCAACCCTTGGAACTAAACAACTTTGCTTTATTTTAAAAATATTGTTACTTGTTAGTGGAATCATGAAATGGAGACCAATGTAGACATGTTTTGGTTGGTTTTAGCTTTTTATCTTTTAATATTCTTAGCCTTTGGAGACATCTTAAATATTCCAATATGGTTATTCAACTTCCTGATTGCAGAATATTGCATCACTAGGATGTGTAATGATAACCCATTTTTCATGTGTAAAGATGTCAAAACTTGATCTGGTTGTGAAAAAAATATGATTTGATTAAAATTTTGCAGGGAATGTTACCATACCATGCCCAAAGATTGTACTGACCTTTCAATTGTGTCTTTCTCAACTTACATGGATCAGGAATCTTATATGCATTTCTATACATAGTTGTGTCAAATGCTCACTTTGAACAAGTGGGATTTTAGACCACTTGTCAAATTATCACTTCGCTACAGGCTTGTAAGTACATTGTACTGGGGGCTTTCCTCTTATTTCATCAGCTTCAGCTCCACCTTTTCCATTCACAAACACCCGTAAAATCCCCCACTCAACTTGTTTGAGTGGTATTCATTTCCTTCACAAATATTTGTCCTATCTGTAGATGAAGTCCTCCCTTATTTATTTTTGTTTCCAGTGGGTATCTTAAGCTCTTCTAGGTATTTTTAATCTATCTTGGTGTAATTGATCAAGTTGTTGGAGCCATATTACACTAGAGAACATCTGATATAGCTGGCTTGTTAAGTTTAGGATAACAATGGTATGTTCTATGCTTAGAGCAATTTTACTTCTATTTCTTTATTAGCCCAATATCAATATCCAGATTAGCAATCACATCAACATGATAGTAAAATGCAGATAAAACATAAACAATAACAATAGAAGACTAGTCAAGACACGAGGACACAAGATATGGCACTAGCCAGGGACAAACTCCAATGTGGGAAAACCTTTGATCAATTCTTCTTATAATTCTTCAAAAGTTCAGTAGAGAGAGAGTACAATGTATAATATTTACTTGTCTAATTACAGTGAAAATTTGATCAGTCAAACAATAGAAACAAAAAGCCCTAACCATAAAGTCAACATCCTAGCATAGGGAGTACTGGTGGTACACGATGCGTCCATCGGTAGTACTATGGTTCCTATCCTCATTTCCCTACTCATTGGCTAGATGAGAGTTACTTCCCATGAGTCCCGGATTGCATGGGTAGGATGTGCCGGCAGGAGAAGGTGAACCACTCAACCTATGCATATGTCACCATGGGATATCACAGGGGAATGTGAACCACTCACCCTGTACATCGCGCACCATTATGGGAAGGTGAACCACTCACCCTATGGTCGCTTATCGCTCCAAGAAGTACCCCAAGCCCCCCAGAGCTCCCAAAGCTCAACATCCATCTCATATAGGACCCTCTTTAAGAGGGTCTCTCCACGACTCCAAGTTGTTCATGGAAGGTTAATAATTTGACCTGCCCTAGGGGCATCGTAAGAATATCGGTGACCTGATCATCAGTGCCAATGTGTTGGAGCCTTATTTCTCCCTGTTGTACCATATCGTGGATAAAGTGGTAGCTGATATCAATATGCTTGGACCGGTCATGAAACACAGGATTCTCCAAAAGACGAATCCCACTTTGGTTGTCACAGAAGATCACGGTGGTATCAAACACATGTCCAAACAGATCACTAAAAAGCTTCCTCAACCAAACTGCTTCACAGGAGGCCAAACTAGCAGCCTTGTATTCTGCCTCAGCGGTGCTCAAGGCAACCAACTTTTGCTTCCTGCTCATCCATGATATCGGAGTAGAACCTAAAGAGAAGCAACATCTATATGTGCTTTTACGATCCACCACATTGCAAGCCCAATTTGCATCAGAGTAACCATGGAGCCTTACATTCCCGACAGTGTATCTCAGTCCATAAGTGATTGTGCCGCGAAGACATCTCAAGAGATTCTTGGCAGTAATCCAATGTATGTGATGAGGCTCGACCATAAATTGGCTCAATTTATTCACTGCAAAACATATGTCCAGACGGGAGTTCACCAAGAACATTAGGCCCCCCAAGAGTTGCGATACATAGAAGGATTTCCCAAATCGGGCCCAACAACACTGTCACATAACTTCTTGAAGTTAAGTTCCATCGGAGTAGTCACAGACTTGCAGTCCACCATCCCAAATCTTTCAAGTATCTTCACAATAATTTCTCCTTGAGAAAATAAAATCTCACTTGGCCTTTGCCAGACCTCCAACCCTAGGAAGTGATGCATCAATCCTAGGTCCTTCATCTCGAACTCAAAATCCAACTCCCTCTTACATTGATGAATAAGAGAGTATGCACTTGTCAGAAGGAGATCGTCTACATAGAGTACTAAGATGAGAGATCTATCATTCTCAACCGTAAAGTAAAGCTTTGGATCAACTTCACTTCTCATAAATCTCTACTTCATTAGATAGTTATCGATCCTCTCATACCAAGCTCGGGGTGCTTGCTTCAATCCATAGAGGGCTTTCTTCAACTTGCATACGTGTGTTTGATGATCTTGAACTTCGAGCCCCTCAGGTTGTTCTACATAGACTTCCTTCTTAAGTGAACCATGCAGGAAGGCATTCTTGACATCCATCTGGTGTAGATTCCATCCTTGCGAGGCAACAAGGACAATGATTGAATGGATGGTGGTGTAGCGGGCAATCGGTGTAGATATCTCATCATAATCTACACCTTCCTTTTGAGAAAAGCCGCGAGCAATGAATCTGGCCTTGAACTTTTCAGCACTTCCATCAACTCCATGCTTGATCTTGTAGAGCCATTTCGAGGTGACAACGGATTTGTCCTTAGGTTTAGGGACCACATCTCAGACACTATTCTTCATAATCGACTCATACTCTTCGTTCATTGCATCTTTCCAAACTTGGTGCTTTGCATCTTCTTCAAATGTGCAAGGCTCAGATTGAACAATGGTGCTCACAACAGTTAAGTACCCTTGCTACCTATTCAACTTTTTGCTTTCACGAAATGTCCCCCTAGGTGCAACATGTCTCTCGGCATCTTCGAGAGTCTCCCTAAGCCAAGATCGTCTCCTTTTCGAGGAGGAGGGCTCATGAGGGGGTGGATCAGTGGGATCCATTGGTCCTTCAACATCGAGCATCTGCTCATCCTGCGGTTCTCACTGCTTTTCGGAATTTGCTTTTTTGTCCTTCTTTGATGAGGGCATCTATTTTGAACATACATGGCGGTGTTTGTAGCTTCGACCCATAAGAAATTCAGAAGGCTTTGATCATGAAGCATGGCACGAATGGCTTCTACGATAAAACAATTCTTCCTTTCAGCAACACCATTTTGTTCAGGAGTATATGCGGTAGTAGTCTCTCTCTTAATGCCAACTTCTCTACAATAAATTTTGAACTCATTTGATTCATATTTGGTTCCATTATTAGTCCTCAATATTTTGATCTTCTTCCTGGTTTGATTTTCGACCAAAGCTTTGAAAGAACGAAACCATGAGAATACTTCTTCCTTTTTCTTCAAGAAATATTCCAAGTCTTGCGAGAGAAATCATCCATAAAGATAACATAATATAAATATCCTCCTAATGAGTTCACGAGCATTGCACGAGATAGATTAGAATGAACCAATTGCAATATGTCAATAGTCTTGCTATCAGTTGAGGGGAATGGTCCCCGTGTATGCTTTTTTTCGGCACACCCCTAACAAACACCTTCATGTTCTACTTTAAATTCGGCCATACCTATCACCATCTTCCTTGAATCGAGTAGAGCCTTATAATGTAGATGAGCAAACCTCCAGTGCCATAATTCAGATTGAAGTGATGTGTCGCAAGACATAGCTCCCAATGGGCTTCCTCCAACTTGATATAGGCTATCAATCTTGAAGCCAAGAGTAAATGCATTTTTGAAATTTTTATTCCACACACGTACCTTTCCATCGATGAATACCACCTTGAATCCTTTGCCCTCCATTGCTGAGATAGATACCAGGTTCTTCTTTAGATTGCGTACACATAGTACTTCTTGTACGTGAATGGTGTTACTCTGATTCAATTGAAGAGTAACATTCCCAACTCCTTTCACAGGATAGGTGGCATTGTCTCCAAGGATAATTTCTAAATTTGTATCCCTTTCAATCAGATTTGAAAGAGCTTCCTTATACCCAATGAAGTGCCTTGAGGCACCACAATCAGTGAACCAATTTCCCAGTGTCCGGAGGAGATGCAATAGAAAGGGCAGATATAAGATAGAATTCTTTTTGCTTGTTATCAACAACATTAGATTCATCATACCTGGTGTTTCTTTATCTCTTGGAAGGGTGACCATTTCCTTGATGAGAAGCGAGCACATTCTTTTTTCCTTGGTTGTTGAATCTGCCATTTCTTTGATTGTTGTTGCCCCTGAAATTGTTGTTGTTGTGGTTGTCATCATCATGAGGTGTATCCCTTCTATTAGGACACTCCCTAGCAGAGTGACCAAACTTGTTGCAAATGAAGCATATTCCCTTCCTTCCATTTTTGAAACTTGGCCTTCCTTGACATTGCTTCTTTGAACTTGCATTGTTCTTCTTTTTAGCATGAGCGGAGAATGCAGTAGGATCATTCCTATTTGAAGGCATATCTAGTTCCATCATCCTTGTTTCTTCTTGAGAGCATTGAGTTAGTGATTCTTCAAAACCTGGAATCTTGTCGTTATTAAGAATAGTAATGTTGAACACGTGCCATTCACAAGGGAGTCCTCCAAGGGCATTGCTAGATTTGAACATGCCAACCAACCTGTCATATATCTCCTTTGAAGTGTTCAAATCGGAAATGTAAGCAACTAAGTGCTTATGAATAGAATCCCTGATGATCTTCTTGGCTTTGACTTCACCCTTCTTGTATTTGGTCTTAGCAAAAGCCGATGCATTATAAGGAGGTTCTGAAATCTTTCCCTGCATATAATCCATCACATCTTGCTCTTCTAATGTCAAATCAAGACACATCTTCCATGCGTGATAATCAGACTTATCATGAAGCTTATCATCAGAGATGAAGTAGGATGTGGAGGCCATTGAATCTTGTCCTTGATCTTTGATTGCTCCTCTTAGCGATTGCTCTTCTCACTCTTGCTTGGGCTTTGTCTTCACCTCAGCGTTGATACCATGTTAAGTTTAGGATAACAATGGTATGTTCTATGCTTAGAGCAATTTTACTTAAATTTCTTTATCAGCCGAATATCACTATCCAGACTAGCAATCACATCAACATGATAGTAAAATGCAGAGATAACATAAACAATAACAATAGAAGACTAGCCAAGACAAGAGGACACAAGATAGGACACCAACCAGGGACAAATCACAATGTGGGGAAACCCTTGATCAATTCTTCTTATAATTCTTCAAAAGTTCAACAGAGAGAGAGAGTACAATGTATAATATTCACTTGTCCAATTACAGTGAAAATCTGATCAGTCAAACAACAGAAATAGAAAGCCCTAACCAAAAAGTCAACGCTGGTCAACAGGGCAGATTTCTTCCTCAATTCAGCTCGGTCAAACCCAGTCAACTTCGGCCTCCAACAGCAAGTCTAATCAGCCCAAAACAGTCTGAAAAAGTCTAGTCAAAATTGGTCAACAAAAGTCAACCCTGCAGCCAGCCCTAGTACAGTCAATGCTGGTCAAACATGAGGTCAGATTGCCTTGGTTCTTGTGCCCAAAACTGTGGCCTGCTAGAACATAAATTCTTCACCCAAAATCGTACCTAAAACAGGTCAACACTTGGTCAACACAGTCAAAATAGCCTCTGAAATTTTTGGTCAAATGTGGTCGACGCTTGGAACAGAAAATCCTTTCTTCCCTTCGAACGTGTGGAGAGCGGCTTCATTTTTTCGTACCCAATCAATGAAGGAGAGAGAAGATGAGCGAGTGAAGTGTGTCCAAATGAGGAGGCAGCATCATGTAGTTATAGGCAAATGTTGGGGATGAATAGACGTGACTATTGGGCTTCTGAGCCTACATGAGTTTGCTGGCCGACCTTGACAATTTGTCCATAATCAAAATAAATTCATAATTTCATTTGTACATGTGAGAATGGGATGGTCTTTAGATCAATCCTACACCTCTCGGAGAGAGGAATCCAATAAAATTATCAACTGCCTCATATGAGCTGTCTAAGGTGAAGTTTGGCCCTAGTTGCGAAAATTAACATGGCTGTACAATGACTGGCATTTTATATATGTGATGTCTTAATTTTGGTTGATAAATGCTCTTGTTTTTGGTATATAGATCATCAATTTGTGTAGTAGATTTGATAATTGCATTGAAAATTCATCTCACATTGGTTGGTTAGTTGCTAATTTGTTTTCCTACAATGTTCTTTTTTTAGGAGTGGACTGAAACTTACCGTTTTTTAACATATACTGACGTAGATCATCAGTTTGAGTAGTATATTTTATAGTTGCATTGCAAATGGTTGTTTTTCTCATTGGTTGGTTTGTAACAAGTATGTTTTCTTACAAAGTACAATTGTTCCACTTTGGAATCTAAATTGAGTCTCATGTATCAAAGAATTTCATATTTCTGTACAGGCAATCGTATAGTCTAACATGGCATAGTTCTTCTATAACCAAAAATTGATAAAGAGCTGCAAATGTGAAGTGGTCGAGTAATTCGTAATCAATGAATGAATTGAATTGATTTATAATGAGCAATGAAGCTCAAATAAATAATACAAATGTATTTACAGAATCAACGAGTTTCGACTAAGAAATAGAAACAACAAGTTTCTAATAAGAAACTGCTAATAAGATCACAGACGATCTTATCCGAATAAAATATATAAATGAGCATTAAACATTAAAATAGCATTATTCTAATACCCTCCCTTAATGCTCAATCTATTTACAACACCTATAGACCCCCTGAATTTTACAAACTTATCAGGACCAAGGGGCTTGGTGAAGATGTCTGCTGGCTGCTCCGTTGTGGGAACATACAACAACTAAATGGATCCGTCTTCAACAAGTTGTCGAATGTAGTGACAATGGGTTTCCACATGCTTTGTTTGTTCATGGAAGACTGGATTCTTGGCGAGTTTGAGCACTCCCTGATTATCATAGAACAAGGGAGTAGGACCTGTATGGGAAACATGCATATCCGCAAGCATATGTCGAAGCCAAACTGCCTCACAAGATGCCTTAATTGCTCCCCCATACTCTGCTTCTGTCGAGGAGAGAGCCATTGCCTGCTGCTTCTTACTAGTCCATGTGATAGTACCGGATCCCAGACTAAACACATACCCTGCTGTAGATTTACGGTCATCAATCGAACCTGCCCAGTTGGAATCTGTGTAACCACTGAGTGTAGGATCTGAACTCCGAGTGTACAAAAGTCCATAATTAGGAGTGCCACTCACATAACGCAGCGCATGCTTTGCTGCTATCCAATGATCAGCCTTAGGAGCTGTCATGAAGCGTGAAATGTAGCTCACTGCAAAATTGATATAAGGTCTAGTTGCAGTAAGGTAGATGAGGCTGCCCACTAATTGTCTGAATAAAGATTCATCCACAAGTGGTGAGGATCATTGAGCTGAAAGTTTGAGCCCTTTTTCCATAGGAGTCATGGCAGGTTTGCAATCCTGCATTCTAAACTTGTCCACAAGACTTCTGGCATACTTGCATTGAGAGAGAAAGATGTTGTTCTCAGTCTGGCAGACTTCAACCCCCAAACAGTAATGAAGAAGTGCCAAAACTGTCATATCAAAAGTGCTGCACAAATCCTGTTTGATCCCATGGATCAAATGTGCTGAACTGCCAGTAATGATAAGGTCATCCACATAGACAACCACAAACAGAATATCATCACCAGTATGCTTGATATACAGGTTTGCATCAGATGGACTCCGCTGAAAGCCATGATCTGTTAGGTACTTATCAATTTTCATGTACCAAGCCCGAGGGGCTTGTTTCAGATCATAAAGTGCTTTGACTAATCTATAGACTTTATGTTCTTGACCGGCAACCTTGAATCCTAGAGGCTGTGTCATGTAGACTTCTCCCTGTCACCATTCAGAAAAGCACTCTTTACATCCTGATCCATCTGATGGACTTTCCAACTGAACTGAGCTGCTAAGGCAAGGACGAGCTGTATGGTACTCATCTTGGCTATAGGAGCAAAGGTCTCCTCATAGTCTATGCCTTCCTTCTGTGAGAACCCTCGAGCAACAAGGCGAGCCTTATACTTGTCTAGGGTTTCGTTAGCTTTGTATTTCACTTTATACACCCATTTGCAGCTAATAGGCTTCTTCCCTGCAGGAAGATCAGAAAGGGTCCAAGTGTGATTCTTCTGAAGACTCTGGAATTCGACTTCCATAGCCTGTTCCCACTCAGGTATACCCTTAGCCTCTGAATAGGTTTGAGGTTCAGAAACACTGTGTAGGTTAGCCGTAAGAGAAAAATTTATTGTAGGCTGCTGTTTGCTCTTATTTCTGGAAGTTCTACCTTCAAGGAGCTCATTATCCCAGAGATCACCAATAGTTTTAGCCCACCATTTAGGCCGGAGAGTAGAAGAACCAATATCTGGAGTAGGTGGAGGAGGCTCAGGAACAACAAGAGCAGTGAGAGGAGGATTATTTTCCGGAGGGAACTCAGATAGTGCATCATCAAATACTGATGCTGCATTATCCCTCCCATCAGGTGGACCTAACGAAAGAGGAACACTGTGAGGCTGATCCTTAGAACACTGCTCAGAAGGAGGGGATTGAAAGAACCCTTTGTCTTCATCAAATACTATGTCCTCACTGAAGATAAGACGATTAGTGTCTATATCTATCAGCGTATAGGCCTTGTGGTGATCATTGTACCCTGTCATCATGAGTTTCTGGCTTTTGGAATCCAACTTAGAGTGCTTAGCAGCTGGAATCCAAACATATGCAATCGAGCCAAACACTTTGAGGTGACTGATCTTAGGCCCACGGCCAGACCAAACCTCTTCTGGAGTCTTCCCCTTAACAGCCTGAGTAGGTGATCGGTTAAGAAGATAGACAGTAGTAAACATTGTTTCAGCCCAAAATTTGTTCAGGACACTCTTGTGTTGTAACATGGAACGAGCCATTTCAACAACCGTACGGTTGTGACATTCGACAACACTGTTCTGCTGAGGAGTGTAGGGTGTAGTTAATTGGCGTTTGATGCCATGGGTATCACAGAAGTTGGAGAAAGCAGAAGAACAAAATCCCCCCCCGTTATCTGTCCTAAGAGTTATGATATTACAGCCAGACTCTTTTTTCAACTAAGGACTTAAGCTTTTGAAAGATACTAAATACATTAGATTTATGTTTTAGAAAGTACACCCACATCTTTCTACTGAAATCATCTACAATAAGCAAAAAATATTTGCAACCAGTAACTGAAGATGTATTCATAGGACCATAAATATCAGCATGAATTAACTGGAGTACCTTAGATGCGCTCTAAGATTCTCCATCCTTGAATGAAGATCGATGTTGCTTGCCAACTTGACAGGCGCCGCACATTCCCGAATGCTGAGTCTGAATATTAGATAACCCTGACACAAGTCCCTTCCGAGATAGCTGAGAGAGATACTGAATGTTAAGATGCCCATATCTCTGATGCCACAGAGTGCTGATGGGAGAAACATGAGCTATTAGAGCCACTTCTGGAGAATCACCAGTGTCAAGAAGCCTGTATAGGCCATGATCCTCTAGCCCAACAACAACTGTAAGACAAGTTTCCCTGTCAATAATGGAGAACTTGTGTGCAGTGAACACCACATTGAGCTGAGGAGAGTTCCTCATAATCTCGCTGACAGGCAGCAGATTAATTTCCATACCAGGAACATAGTACACATTCAGGAAGATGAGTGTGCGCCCATCAGACTGGATCTGAACTGTACCTTTGCCAACCACTGTGTACTCCTCACCTCTGCCAAATACCACAGAATCACTGAAAGATGAGAAGTCAGTAAACCAGTCACGCCTGTGAGAGATATGACGTGATGCACCAGAGTCAATGTACCAGGGAGAAGACGGGTCATGATCTGAGGACCTCTTAGCCATAAAGGTGTAAAAGGAAGATTCCTTTTGCTCGGAATGTTCTCCAACATTCACTTTTTGATGAGACCCTCCCTGCTTCTTATGTTCAGAAGCAATCTTTTGTCGGCAATCTTTATTCATGTGGCCGAAATTGTGACAGTAATTACACTGCACATTTTTCTTCTTAGCAGGATCAGAAGGCTGAGAAGAACCTTTCTGCTGAAAGGACTGAGAGGACTGATATTTGGCAGCAAAAGCATTTTCTGAGGAGGCTGATGAAGCACCACTACCAAACTGCTGTTTCCAACGATCCTGCTGCAGGAGTTTGGTGCATAACTCCGGAAACTTCAAATCAACATTAGTGGAGGTAAGGTTTAGTGTTTCTATGAAGTGCTCATAAGGTTTTGGTAGACTTTTTAGAGTGATGACTACCATATCTTCTTCCTCCATGGTCCGACCAATGGCTTCGAGTTGATCTCGAATGTCTTTAATCTTGTTAAGATGTTCTTGTAAAGACATACGTTCGTCCATCATGATGGAGAACAATTGATTCTTTAGAAAGAAAGCTCTGCTCTTGTCGGATGTCTCGTGCAATTCCTTCAAATGTTGCCAGATTTCGGCAGCTGTCTTGCCGGAAGGAATCTGTGGTAACTGATCATCAGTCACAGAGAGTTTGAGAAGCATAAAAACCTCTCGATTTCGGTCATCAAACTTATCTTGATCTGCACCAGGTGTACTAGGACTAAGCTCTTTGCCCAAAACGAGCTGGTCAAGACACCTATATTAAAAAATGGTCAACATTCTCTATTTCCAGATGTTATACTTGGTGCTATTAAAGCGTTGACTGCCTTCCAACATCAAGTTGGTTAGCGAGGCCATTTGCACGTTTCCCAAGACACAAAAAATAACAAAGGAGTGACACGGATTTCAATGCAGATGCCCTCTAATCCAGACAAAATCTGACAAGTGCTGGTGCAATATGAAATAGAACCAGAAATCGTTCTGAGAAGCTTAGGCAGGGAGAAACTTGGAGGATAATTGTATGCCCAGAAACTAACGTGTATGCAAAAATATCTATGTTTTCTAAAGAACCAAAACATATACTGAGAGAGATTGATACGGGCAGGTGTGGGCAAAAATTTGGGCAAGAGACAAGCTCCCATCACATATAACATACCAAAAATTCCCCATGCTCAATAATTATGCCTGCATAAACATGCATTTGCATGCACTGAAAATACACGTCCAATTGGCGACTTCTGAAAAGGCTGAAACGAAAATGCCCTCGGTCCCCATCGATTATGCAATATGGAGAATTTACGTTGACTTAATTTGCCCCTTTTTTTTGCAGCCAACAATTAATTCGAGAAATGATGTTCTAAATAGGGGCCCCAATGTGCTGCTGAGCTCTGCGTTCCTATGGACACCCTTGCGGACTTGGAATGGCTCTTGACCTTCGTGGAGAATTCTTTTATGTCGGAATTGCCTTCCACCTGCGGGCCTATGAGCGAGCAGGTTTCGTCAACAGACGGAAACAAGGCAGCCTTTGACGATAATGATGAACCGAAGCCATGGAGCTGCCAAGCAAGCTTTCTTCCAGCATGCAAGAAATGGATTCTGGTGAAGGCACGGAGTAAGAGGTCCCGCACCGGTGGCCGCGTTTGGTCTTTCAACAACCCGCTTCTTCCCCCAAATCCTAGTTTCGAATCCGACGACGTGGTTTTCACACAGTCTTCAGACTCTTCTTGCTCGGAGTCTTCCCAACCCTGGTCGACAAAGAAATGTCTGTCCCCCAAAAATACTGTTGCTGTTGTCGGGATTGATTTCAAGTCGGCCTCAACAAATTCGATCTTGGAAATTTTGGGCGGCTGCTTACAAAAAATTCACAATAAAACAACCACATGAATCCAGCAGTCTCTGATTAAGCGATAAGTGGTCTCGGCTTCCCAAATTGAATCACGCATCCGACACACCTTTCGCTGCCACTGAAACTAGTCGGATAGTGGAAGATTCAATGCATGCGTCGACTGTGAAGTATAAATGACAACTTCAAATTCGACCAAGCACCCTTGTGGCTTCTCAGGGCGAGATTGTGCTATTGCGGCTCAGAAATTGTGACGCCCAGTAAATTTATTTATTTTTTCTTCTTCTTTCAGACTCCTAGAGAGCAATTTCGAAATGAAGCATGAAATTTTTCAAACAATGAAAAATTATTTTGAAAAAATACCCGAGCTCTGATACCATAATCAATGAATGAATTGAATTGATTTACAATGAGCAATGAAGTTCAAATAAATAATACAAATGTATTTACAGAATCAGCAAGTTTCTACTAAGAAATAGAAACAACAAGTTTCTAATAAGAAACTACTAATAAATCACAGACGATCTTATCTGAATAAAATACATAAATGAGCATTAAACATTAAAATAGCATTATTCTAATAATTCTTGTGAAGTGGTTGTTGGAATCATGATATATTTTTTTACAAGAAAAACCTCATGGGGAGTCCCAAGAGTTGCTTCCACATATTTGTGGATGACATCCCTAGTGAACTCGTCGATGTAGACTAGTGCTCCTCACCCAAAGGGATTCAAGTTGGGCCATTGCTGTCGCAGAACTAGCCAAATTTCCAACACCATTGGCAACTACTAATTGATCCCTTAAGGTGCTTAATATGTTTGGGTTAAGATGGATAACTGTTAATTGTTAACATTGCTAGTTTTTGTTGATGAAGTAGCATCACTGGAGTAGGAATCCTCTCTACTAAGAAATCAAAATTTTTGCAAAGTGGGAATTGCTCACTTTGGATTACTTTGGAGGCTTGCCCAATATTAATAGATAGATCAACAAGCTTGTAATGACTGGCATTCCCATAGAGTTGATTAATAATGTTGTTGATATTGCTTGGCTTTCCCGTTGTAGTAACATCACTCAAATTGAGAATCCCCTATGTCAGGAGAATCAAGTTCTATTAACCAAGTTGTCTATTTTAAGATAACCTTGGAGGTTTGGATAATATTGATGGGCCAGGCTTACCAAAATTATCTTGACATTTGATGTCCCCTAGTAAAGCTCCTCTGTTCAATTTCTTTGCTAGCATGTCCCTAGGATGTGTTTTGGCCACTTGGTGTTGGCTAATAGTGCTGGTCCATACTCACTTGTGATTATGTTGAGTCTCTTCAAGTTTGAGTTGGTATGGTTAAGATGGTCTGTTGGTATGGTTAAGATGGTCTGTTATTTGCAACTTTTAGCTTATCGAGCAACTATTTAACCTATGTATGTTATATTTAAGCCCTTAAACTTGATGAAAAAACAATAATTTGTGCAAAGATGGGGAATGTGGTTTGGAAGTAAATTTAAGGGTTCTCGGGGAATTTGTAAAAGATTGAACATGTTATAATAATGCTTTGGGCCAAAATATGGCATGTTTGAGCTCATCGATCAAAAGGATCATCGCTATATCGAGTAAGGGTTTGGGTGAGAAGGTGAGAGAATGTTTTTTCCCTTCTAATATAGATTATCATGCAAAGGACTAGTGATTGATTGTCTTTTCACAAATGGAGTAAATGACCCAATCACCAAGCAAGGGACTCATTAATCGAGCAAAAGACTAGGGCCCAACAAGCTATTGTGGACAATAGGGAAAAGTGTTGTGCTTGATGAAGTTACTAGTGGGTAACATGCAAACATTGAGCAAAGAAAGGGTGCTTGTCTAACTTACTAACCAAAGCGGTAAGATGACAATCAAGCAAAAGGTTAAAGATTAAAAGGGGGTGAATTTTATGTAGGTTTGGGGTTATCAAGCAAAGTGTAGAAAGATGAAATACTTGGTGGTCTATGGTTAGCAAAAGAAGATTGAGCTAGCGCTTGACAATGTTGAAACAATGCAACCCTTTAAATATTGAGGAAAATCTAGATTCAAATTAGTCGTGAAAGGCTTGGTTCATTTATAGTGAAAAATACAATTTCAAATTATTGAGCAAAGAGTTGTTGGCTAGTTTTTTAAAGACCAAAGTTTTGCTATCGAGGTTTTCCATATAGAAGGAATGACTTGTGAAAAATGAGAGAGAAACTCCATTAGGTTGAAATCATAGTAGAAGAAAAGTCGATCTAGTTTTTGAGGTTTGAGTTCATACTTTTAATTTGGAAGGTAAGCCCTTGAAATTTGGCATGGAACCTATTAAGTAGGAGAAATTCCAGTGAGTAGTGGTGGAAAAGAAGTCAACTAGGAGAAAAACTATTGTTGGAGAAACCATAATATTGAGGAAAACATCGATTAAATGAAACGAGGAAAGTCAACTAGACTTTTTGAGTTGGATGTTTCATCTTCATGGAAGAACCTAGAAAGCGTATTGGGAAAATATTGGGTAGAAAAAAATCTCGAGTAGATTATTTGCTAGTTACGAAAGCCACAAAACATGCTAGTTAGTATGCACTTGTAGAACACATGAGCCATGAGCCATGTTATTAACATACATGTGTGTAGAAGTTTCTCCAAGAATCCAAAAGGATTTTCTAAGGTCCAAGATTGACTTGCAACCCATTGAGGATGTTGAATCAATGCTAAGTTGACTTGTACTTGAATATAAAGGACAATGCTCAAAAGGGTATTAGAAGAAGCATTGAGGGTTTTTGGCAAGGGAATTCTCCCATAAACTCATGTGTGGGAGTGGAGAACAATTAGAGGAGTTAAAGCAAAACATGACAAATCTAAGTGTGAAGAGCTAAGAGCTTAGAGCTAGAAGCTAAGAGCTAAGCCAAGTTTAGCCATAAAATGATCTAGCAGAGAGAGTCTAGTCATGGAAGATTCGTGAAATATCCAAGGCCAATAGATAGAAGTGCAGTGGCTATGTGAGCTACCTTTGTAAACATGTCTTGTTTAATATCATTTTGGAGTTTCTTCCTCGTGAGGGTTCTCTAGTTCAAAATGCTTGGTGGTGTATTTGTGTGTATGATGGTTGTTGTTAGTATTTCCCTTGTTGCTAGTATTAGAGAGTATACAAATAAAACATGCACAAATGAAACATAGACACTTAATGGTGAAATTTTAAACACATTTTTTTGAGTTTAATTTGTTTCAAGTTTGACTAGGTGAGTTTGACTCGACCATTTGTATGGGTGAAGAATAAAGAAAGTGGTTGATGATAGAGATTGGGACATCTCTTTGTGAACAAATCACTTTAGATTTATGTTGGAAAGGGAAGGTGCAACATGAGGCAGGGAGTAGGTAGAAGGTAGCATTTTTCTTTTTTTGACCTTTGATATTTCCATGGGAAACACATTTTGATCAAATTATGTTTGATGAAGTTATCATTTGTGGACTAGTCTAAAACGCTTAGGTATGGGAAGCTTAAGTCTAGAGGACCCCTTTTATAAGATGAAAAGCTTAATATAATGGAGAGGTTGATAGCGTTCAAGGAATCTTGATCAAATACAAGGCACTTTGTTACATTATATAGTTAGACAAATGGAATGATAGGATCATACAAAAAACTCTAGTTTTACATTGTAGGTGTATGATGCCACAGCGACATGGACATCTTATGTAGGTAAGATCTAAATTCCACGATATGTATATTGACCTTCATTTTGTTGCAAACTATCTTGGAGAAAAATGCATCATGAGGTTCTTACATGAAGCTATAGTCTTGGCAAAGGATAGAGAGAAAATGCCTCTAGTGGCAAGATAAAGTAAGGTAAGATAAGTTTATTCAAGTCCAAATAAATGACCCAAAGTAGGTCAACATGATTGCACAATACAAAAGTCACAATACAAAGTGGGAGTGTGAAGATTGCTCTTATAAAAGCAAGAAAACAAATTGATAATTGTGATCTAAGATGGGTTACCATAATCTCAAAAGGAAATACAATGGTTTGGAGTCAAGCACATGGGAAAGGGCCTATTGATGGGCCAAGGAGAGAGAGGGTTGACCTCTAATGTCAAGTGTGAATATCTCCCCCGATATGAGGTTAAAGGATATAAATTTGTATAGAAATCTTGTTAGAGGCTTGAGATATGGTACAAAGAGTGTCTCTTTGTTTAGAAGAGGTCAATTGCTCTTAGGATCTAGTGTAAGGAAGTTTCCTGTTAGTCATGTGTAAGTTGTCGAGAACCCTTGAATGACAACCCTTCATAACCTTGTTGTTGAGGGATTGTACAACTTGCTATTGATGGTGCTGGATACCAGCAACACACAAGGGTTCTCCCTGATATGAGGTCCCAATTAGACCTCATAACGTTTTGTGTAGGAGTCCCATCCAAAAATACAGCTCGACTACCCTTGACTTAAAGAGTTGCCTTGGCTTAAGCAATTAACATGAGAGATTACACATGTGCTTTTGAATGAGCAAGAGAGTGTGCCTTGGGAATATTCAGTGGTAAATGTATCAAGGTTCTTTCATTGTAGGGGAGAGAAAGTGAGCCTCTAAAAGAGAAGTAATAGTACCAATCTAGTGGAGACACACACACATAAACAAGAAAGAACATTAGATATCAAGCAAAATAGTTCATGTAGATGCTATGATTGTTAAATCATCACAATACATTTCCAACAAGTTTAGCACCAAAGTCATCAAAATAGTTCAATTACTTATATACATGTGAAAGCCAACATAGCAAACATTAGAAGAATAGTCTTAAAACATCCACGATCTATGCATGAAATTGTGCTGTCCAAATGGTTTCAAGTATTAAGCAAAAGTTCCAAGATACGTGAGTACAATGAACATCACTAGCTCCAATAATGGAGCATTAGAGCCACCCATTGCTCCTCAAAAGTACTATCTCTATCTCTCTAATGCTTGTGGGAGAAGTCGAGGTTAAAAGTCCCTTTCTTGAGAAATCAGGATCCTTTTATAACTTGAGCACGACTTTTCATATCCTCATGACTCTTGACTTTCCAACTTCTTATGACCTTTGGACTTCTATAAGTCTTGAACTTCTAAATGGCTTTTGGAATTACATATGACTCTTGGAATTACATGTCTTTTGGACTTCTATACATCGCTGTTTTGTCCATACATGACTCTTGGACTTCTACATCTTTGTATTTACAATAATTACATCATTACATTATGATTTCCACATCATCGACTGATGAGAACATGACAAGTCACTGTCATTGATGACTAGGACTCATAGTGACTAATGACATGGACTTTATTCGATAGGTGACAAGGTTGCCACTTGTGTGTTCGATCTCACATGTAGCTCCAATGTTGTTGATGTCTTCACCCTCCAAAGGGTCTTTGATTTCATGGAGTCTTTTGGGTTGCTTTGATCATCAAGATTTCAATGTGTTCTTCGTTCTTGAATGCTTCCTTTGACTGCCCTCTTTGCTCGATCTTCTTCATGCATCCTTTTCATGCTGTTTTGGAATACTTGCAATTGAAATCACTCATAGCAAACAAACATCATCTTGAAAATCTCATATCCTAACATGTCTCATGCATTGTTTCTGGTTATGACTTACTAGTGCGCTCAGGAAAAGCAAGGAAACTTCTGAGCTCAAGGGTGCACTTCAAAAGGTTGAAGAGACGAAGCTTCAAGGCTTCGAGATGTGCTCATGTGCTCAACAAGAGAGAGAACTCAAAGGGAGAGCGCAGGTTCGAAGGATGAAGGAAGAGCTTTTAACCTTCCCAAGTGCGTTGTGCGCTCAAGGGACATAAGGAGAGTGCAGGGCGCACTGTCGAAGGGTGAAGGGTTAGGCTTGAGGGCTTTGAGGTGCGTTCAAGCGCTCAGGAAAGCGAAAAAAGGTGCAGGGCTGAAGGCTGAAGGGTTAGGCTTCAGGGCTTCGGGGTGCACTCATGAGGGTCAAGGAGGGCGCAGGGCGCATTGCTGAAGGCTGAAGGGTTAGGCTTCAGGGCTTCGGGGTGCACTCATGAGGGTCAAGGAGGGCGCAGGGCGCATTGCTGAAGGCTGAAGGAGTCATGATGATGCTTTGATGATGCACCATGCACTCAACAAGGAGGAAGGCATTCTTTGAGGGCACAAGGCGCACTTCTAAACAACGAGGGATTCTTGATCAAGGCTTAAGAGTGTGCTTTTGAGCTCTTAGCCTTAATGGGTTCACTTGTCCAACCGAAATCTGTCTAAGTATGGAAGATAGGACAAGGGGTGAACACATTGAGTTTAGACATAAAATCAAGTGCGACTCATACCAACTTATTAATGGGACTTAGGCAGGCTTGAACAATGAAAAATACACATCAAAATGCCAATTTACAAACACTCCCCAAGTATAATGACCAAAGTGTGTGATCTCTAGAGTAGTGTCAACTAAGTTAGGGATGAAGAAGGTGAGCTTTGAGCCCGATGATGTCTCTCAAGTATAATGTTACGCACTAATAGTTTGGATATCAAACAAAGGTAGACGGGGAGTTATGAGACTCTTTAAGTACACAATTGAACCAACTGAATGTCTTGTAGTAATTTGGACATTTATATACAAAGTGCTATATCTTTGCCTCGTGTCTATGGGAAATTTTGCATAATCTCTCCTCTTGTGGTACTCAGGGTTCGACCTCCACTTGAATTTGATGTGAGGCCCCCTTTGATCAAACGTAGGGGTTGTTTAGTCGATGCATCCAATGTCAAATTGTGTAAGGGGGCTGTGCTATGAGGTTGTCTCTAATCTTCAGGAAATGTTATGCATGAAAGGCCATCTTGGGTCTCAAATTCCCTAAGTGACCTGGATATATTTTCAATAATTATCTTCTTTGATAATCCCATTCATATCTTGCTTATTAAGCAAGAGATGACGTGGAGTATCCAAAGAATACCTAAACAAGGGATGGTAGTCCATCAATATACTAGTTGATTGAAGGAAGAGTGAAAACTTTGAATACCAATATTGTGCTCTCCTAGTGGGAAGGGACAATTGGGTGATGTCCTTAGAAGATGAATAAGCTTGGCGAGGAGACTGGCCCGTGCTTGGCACACAGTGGATAAATCTCTTTGGGGATGCAACAACTCAACCAATTTGAAGATAGTCTCGAACCATAAGTGTGTGCCACAACCTTTGCTTGGATGATGGGTTGGTGGACTATACTCTTGCATCTGATGATTAGTGACACAAGAGGGTTTGACTATTTCGTGTAGATGCTATTTATTATTGTATAGTTGAAAAAATTGTCAAGTCTTTTGAGTACTTTGGAGTTAAACTCTAATTAAACTTCTTGTAATGGCTTTGTGAAGATTTTATTGGTCTTTTGTAACCTTGGTCTCATGAACTCATTCACAACGATGAGTTTTTCTGTTTCAACTTTGAACGTCAATCAATTTGTGTTGTTGGGACTTTCCTAAACTCAAATGTCATTTATAGTAGGCAATGAAACATGTTCACATGTTGGTATTAGATGATTCTTCCCATTATGAAAGAGCAAAATTTGATATAGAACTAGCTTAAATTTCACTAGTAAGAATATTTTGACGTTCATAAGAACCTTTTCGTGTTATTAGAATCCCCAATCTATTTTAGTCTTGTCTTGATAAATTTATAGATTACATTTATAATTCTATCGTGGGAGAACCATGGTGTGCAAGCACGAGAGCTATAAAGATATCCTAAGTAGTTCTTGAGCCAACTTTGTAGTGGTTCTAGTTTTGAATGCCACTAGAGTATGTTGATCATATACACTACATAAAGCTCAAGAAGTTAGACAATGAAAGTTTATCAACTTATGAGCTAGACAATTGAAGAACAAATTAGATGCAGATCTTATCTTATTGGTGATATGGTTCCATTATCAAAGTTGGTTTAAGCATGGATTTAGGGTTGGGAGCATGCTTTTCTTAGGTGAGATCAAGTTGGACAAATGAGTGAGAGTCAATAGATCATCAAAGGTTAGAGATCACTTGTTGGCATTGAACCACCAAGGACACAATGGAGGGTTTTGAGCATAAGGGTTCTTGTTGGGTCCAATTTAGTAGCTATATATGAGCGCCCCATTGAGTATGAGATACATTCGAAGGAGGTATTTGTAGACTATAGTTTATAGTTTTGAATTTAATTTGTTTTGTTTTGTTTTGTTTTTTGTTTTTGTTTTTTGGGGTCTTAAACAATCATGATTTCAGTAATTTATATCATGTGTTATGTCCTTATGGGTCTTGTGGGTTATGAACTTATAAGAAATAAATATTCATGTTTAACATATGATATTTATGATATGGACATGTTAAAATGTGTTTTAATGTAACATTAAAATTTAATGCCTATTGTGTTTTTAGCAATTTTTGGTATGGGTTATTAGAAGCATGGAATGTATGCTTTTTTATGTCGAGTCATCGGCTTTGGTGAGGACAAGTACACTAACTTTGATTACGTGTAAGCTAGGTTTTACCATTTGAGTTTGAGAGGGTGATATCATAATAATAATAATCTTAAACCCTTTATTATCATTTTAATATGCCAAAAGAAAGGAATTTTTTCCCATATTGAGGATTTTCAAACAAAGCACATTAATATCCAATTTCATCTAAAAAAATTCCTGGACAATGCAATTCTCAAGGTTCCACACCTAGCAACAAGGGAATGTCCCATAACCAAAGGAATTTGTAATAGAGCCTTATTTGAGATGTGGAATGAGGGTAGAGGATTTTTCCTTGTTGCTAGAAGTTGTTGAAATGAATAGGGGCACAATTATAGGAATAAATGCCATAGAGAAATAACTCACAAAAGTCAAATACTAAGATACCAATATTTATGTGGTAAAACTCTCAGAGGGGGAGGCATCCATATGGTTATAGAAAAGCCATATTATTGCTCAAGAAAGAAAGGTTGCATCTAGTACAATACTCAACTCTCCATCAAGCAGTGTGACAATAACTTCATTGGAAAATGACCCCTCATGATCTTTAAATAAAGATCATGGACAAATAAGGTGAAATAACACATAAAGTGTCAAGACAATCAAGAATAAGAGGGTCGTCATATCAGCTATACACAAGATAAAATGGTGACTAAGCAAGAAGCGCATTAGAAGTACACATGACGAGTACATTAGACCAAGTTGGTCTTAAGCAAGCTTCTAATGTCTAATATCTTAATGACCCCATCCCATGAAAAAAATTAAGAGAAGAACAACTTAGCATAAGGAGGAACATTTATGAATCAACATAAGGAGAAGGAAAAAGGCATTGTGCCTATCCATCCCTTAATAAGTTCTTTCTTTAGGCCTGACATAGATTGAAGATATAGAGGCGTGTTGTCTCAAGTGCTTAGTGTGTAGTGCATTGATGTCGTATTGGATGTTGAGCAAACTAGGGTAGAACAACTAGAGAAGAATAATGCCCAAAAGATGGAAATGTTGATGCTGCAAATGATATGACAAAGTAGTCATATCTTAAGATTTACATGCTTGGAGGAGGCAGAAGAGGTTGCCATCGTATTTGAAAATGTTGAAGCTAAAAAGATTAAGATAGAGGCAATGAAAGACAAATTTGTGATGGTCAACCATTAAATTTTCCTTAACCCCAACAACTTGGCCCATTACTACCTAACAGATTCCTTGCAGTAATATTTAATTATAATGCAGATCTACTGAATAAAAGACACCACTGGGATTTTAACATAAACAACAGAAGCAAATTAATCATACCAATCTTAATCACATGTACACCAAGATTTTTGCTCTTCAAATAGGTTCATTCAAATAACTAGAGAACTTACAAGTGCTCCCTTGTTGGGTTAGTAAGGAAAATACAAATATAAGAATAAAACTAGAGAAGTTGATCTAAATCCTATATAGATCCGTCCTTCGATCTTTCTGGCTGATCTGGATATGTCTCCCTTGTTGCTTCTACTCTTCCTTGAATCTTGCATACTTGAATGGAAGTCCTATTCCACCCAATCATTGAGATCTCACTCTCACTATGTCTTGTGCTCAAGCTATGTCTTCTTCCTTAGCCTAGCCTACCTTTTATAAGTTTAAGTGCTTAACCAAACCAAAACCCTAATATTCAAAGTGAATGGTGGTTGAGCCAGAACAACATCACTTGAGATCAACAATTGAGACTCATATAATACACTAATGCAAATAGCGTTTTCATTTTGTTAGATTAACTCGCTTTATCTTATAAAGTCAATTACTTCAATTAATAAAGTAATTGCTAATGTTAAGGGTCAATTAGGTAGCTTCCCCTTATCTAAACACTTAGACCTACATAGAAGTACCTGCCCAAGCTACAAACATCAAGATCAACAAGAATGCTTCAAGCAACAGAAAGTCCTACATAAGGGAAGGTGATTTAATAACAATGTGACACAAAAGATTAGCCAAAGTGCTTCAAGGAAACCCACAAAGTTGACCTGCCTCTTATCAATTAAAAGAAACTTATCAAGTTCTCCAAATACATGAGCCAAAGTGCATGTGTCTAAGGAAGTAAGGAAAATGAGCCAAAGTGCTTTGGAGTTGAAATGCTAAAGAGGATTCGTCATAGAGGGGCACAAAAAGGCAAAATTCTAACATTAATCAACATAATTGCTCCAAAAAGTGAGTGATGTTAGCATTACAAAGTTGGATAAAACACCATGACAGCCAACATGGTTGATGTTTTGATGTTGAAGATCGTATGGCACATAATGGAAAAAATTCATCAACAATTAACACTAGTTCTTAGAGTAGGAAAGGGTGCTAGTGAAAAAAGGGTTAGACAAGGTGCTTGATGAAAAAAAGCAAACATTGAAGTTATCAAGAGGGGTGAGTGCGTTGAAGGTGAAGAAGATGATGTAGATGCATGGAATGTTAAACTTTTGTCAACAATCAACAAATGTTTTCCAAGAAGGGAGTGGTGGTAGTACATGAAGTTGGAAGAAAATGCCATACTTGAAGATAGATGATGTGTTTAATCTAAAGAAGATTAGATGCAGATGCATGGAACACAAGAATTTGTCACTGATTAGCTTGGGAGCTTCAAGTAGAAGAGGTTCCAATGTAAAAGGAATAGATAATGTGCTTATTAAAAAATAAAAGCAAACACCAAAACAATGGCATCAAGAAGTGCTATCAACAAGAGACAAACATTTCATTATTGGTCTTGTCAAAATCAATTAGGTACCCATTTGCAATCCAAGAAAACATTCCTCAATACCCCCTACAACGTTGGATTGGGGTGTAAACAAAATGATGATCAAACTCGACAACCTCAACTTGACCACAACAAGGGGCAAAACGATTCTTGAAGTTGATCTCATAAATCATAGGTTACGAGAAACCAAAATACGCTTCTTACAAATTAGCGAAACTAGTAAGGGTTTCCATTAGTGCGCATAGAGACAATCGATTGAGAATGGTAGTGAAAACCCATAACTTAGTTGTAAAGAACATTCTTGAAAATTCGCTAGATGATGATAGAGAGCATGTTGTAGTGATTTCCAATTTGTTGTGATGGAAAATCTGTTAAAACTCAACATAAGTTCTCTAATCATTCAAACCAAAGAATCCTTGTAAAGCTGAAAGTGGCATGTGTTGAAATTTGTTGACAAAAAAAGTTTCCAACAATCCCAACACGATTTTAATTTCACTTTATCACTCCCATTCAGTTAAATGCCTTTTCCCATAAACATACATTCAACATATAGAATTCTGGAAATGAAATTTTCAGATTAAAACACATGGGACTGTTAACACATACTGAAAATAAATATGGACATAACCAGACCAGCAACATACATAAAAATACACAAATTTTTTGTCAACTTAGACCCAAGAAAACCCCTTCAATCTTCTCCGGGGAAAACCTGTTAGAGAGCTCTTCAAATTATTTATCTTTCAAGTTCAGGAAAAATACATTCGCAGACAAAACAAAACAACAAAATACAACTTATCTTTTCAACGCAAAACTCCTTGAAAATCGTCCCCACTTTGCCTCTATTTTCGTGCCCACTTGAAGCTGAAAAATGTAATGTACAGATACGATTGTACTGTACGGACTGTACGATTTTTTTTCAGAAACTTCTCTCGAACAGTGTGCAGCTCACAACTTTCAATGTTGTTCGTATTGTACCTTTTGCTGTCTTCTAAATCTTGATTTCCATGCCCAACTTTGCCCAAAAATCACTCCTTAAGCATGCTGCAACAAATTTCTCCTTCAATGCTTTTGTCCAGCTCTCAGCCTCCTTTCTCCAATCTGCTCATGAAGAATGAATGCAGTCTCTCCTTTTTTGCCCCTTTTGTTTCCCTAAATGACTTTTGGGCAACCCTAAGATATAATGGCTCAGATTCATTTAGATCAAGGGATGAGAATAAATGTGCATTTAATTCTCACTTTCTATTTTTTAACTCACCCATTAAATAAAGTACCCACATTGTACTTTATGTCTAAAGTCACTTTTCACTTTATAATTTAACATTGACTTTACCACTTATAAAGTCACTTTCACTTTATAAAGTCACACTTAGGAAAATAATTATTTTGGACACTTTTCCCTAGGTAGAGACTAACCCATGGGAAACCACTTGTCCAAGGTACATTAAAAATCAACACTCCCTCTTACCGAGGAAAGTGTTTCTCACCACACCCATTTTGTCCCTGAAATGGACATGCTTGCCTCTTGGCAAGGACTTCGTGAGAACATCGACCACTTGCTCATTTGTTGATATATACTCCAGCTTCACTGCCCCCTTCTGAACATAGTCCTTGATGAAATGATATCTGATGTCAATGTGTTTTGACCTGTCATGAAACATTGGATTCTCCGTGAGTTTAATGCAACTTTGATTATCACAGTGAATAACTGTCGGTCTCAACTCCTGATCAAATAGGCCATACAACAACTTGCGAAGCCAAATGGCCTCACAACTAGCCTGGCTAGCAGCCATATACTCAGCCTCAGAAGAGCTCAAAGCAACTGAATTTTGCTTTCGACTGAACCATGACACAACTGTCGAAGACAATCCGAAGCAACACCCTGAAGAACTTTTCCTATCAGAAGCACACCTTGCCCAATCTGAATCTGTGTAACTTGCCAACCTCACTCCATCTCCCCGCCTATAGTCCAGACCATAATCAACAGTCCCTTGCATGCAACGAAGAATGTGCTTTGCAGCTACCTAGTGCACCTTCCTGGGCTCAGCCATGAACTGGCTAAGTGTGTTCACTGCAAAGCATATATCTGGCCTAGTGTTGACGAGATACATCAAGGATCCAATAAGTGCCTATACAATGTGGGATCCACCAAACTAGAATCTGAAGCATGAAGCTTCTTCCAGTTGGTGATCATAGGTGTAGACATGGGTCTACAATCAGCCATGTGAAATCTGCTCAACACATCCACAACATATTGCCCATGCCCCAGAAAGATATGCCCCTCCCCCTGCCACACCTCAAGCCCCAAAAAGTAATGCATCAACCCAATGTCCTTCATCTCGAACTCCATAGCAAGATCTTGCTTGCAACCACTAATCAATCTCTCTGCCCTAGTAATGAACAAGTCATCAACATACAACACAAGAATGAGCTGATCATCCCCTACAACAATGTAATATAGATTCAGATCTGCATCACTCTTTGTGAAACCCTGCTGCAAGTAAGTATCAATCCTCGAATATCAAGCTCTCGGAGTTTGCTTAAGTCCGTAGAGTGCTCGCCTCAATCGACATGCATGGGTCTCTCGCCCAAGTACCTCAAAGCCCTGTGGCTGCTCAACATACACCTCCTCCTCTATAACTCCGTTCAGAAATGCGGTCTTCACATCCATCTGATGAATCTGCCAACCCATTTCTGTAGCAATAGAAATAAGGGATTGGATAGAAGTGTACAGAGCTACGGGAGCAAAGGTCTCATCATAGTCAACTCCCTCTATCTGTGAGAACCCTTTAGCCACAAACCTTGCCTTGAACTTTTCAATGCTGCCATCCGCAACATGCTTGATCTTGTAGAGCCACATGGAAGTCACAATTGACTTGCCCTCAGGCCTAGGGACCACTTTCCAGACATTGTTCTTAATGATAGAGGCATACTCCTCCACCATAGCCTCTCTCCATACCTCCTGGCTGGCAGCCTCCTCGTCATAGTCAACAAAGCTGGTAGCCTTTGCTACATAACTGCAAAACCGCTCAGGTGGCACACTCTCCCTGTTCACCCTCTTCGGAGGACCAACAGACTCCGCTTCCTTCAAGGTGTCTTGAAGCCACTTAGGCCTCCTCTTCCCTGAAGAATATTCCCCATAGGGAACCTCATCCTTTGCCCCCAGTTTGGTGAACTTGAAGGTCTGCCAATTGACCTTGGTGTGCCTGTACTAGCACCTGTCCTCGAAGAACTTGTACTGGCACCTGTGCATGTGTCAGCTGAAGTGCCATGTGAACTCTGTACTAGTGGACTCCCTAAAGAAGTGCTCGATGAACTCGCCACTGGTGCCCCAGATGTCACTGACATTGAAGTACCTCCTGTACTAGTCGATCCAAACCCCTAAGATTCTGTTCCATGTACTTAACCTCCCTGCTTAGGAGAAGTCTGTGACTCTCTCTCATCATACTCGCGTGATCTCCGATAGGCCCTCTCCTCCTCGAATTTCACATCCCTCCTAATCACCACTCTCCGTTTAGAAGGAATGAAGATTCAATAGGCCTTCGAAGTCTCACTGTAATCGATAAAGATACCTTTCTCTGCCATGGGTTCCAGCTTTGTCCTCTTCTCCTTGGGGATATAAGAATATGTGAGACATCCAAAGATACAAAGATGTCCCACATGAGGCTTCTCTCCAGTGAAAGCCTCCCCTGAAGTCATATTCCCCAATACTCTGTGAGGACTCTTGTTTTGAAGATAAACAACAATATTGTAGGCCTCAGCCCACAAAAACAAAGGCAACCCTTGATCATGAATCATAGCTCTAGCAGCCCCAACAATAGCTCTGTTCTTCGTTTTAGACACCCCATTCTGTTGGGGGTTGTAAGGAATTGTGAACTCTCTCCTAATGCCCTCCTGTGCACAGAAGTCAGAAAACCCACCATCGGTGTACTCACCATCATTGTCTGATCTCAAGACTCGAATCTTCCTACCTGTCTGCTCTTCCACAAGAGCTTTGAACTCTTTAAAGCCACTGAAGACCTCACCCTTGGCCTTCAAGAAATATATCCAAGTCCTTCTAGAGTAGTCATCAATGAATATAACATAATACTCATAACCACCCAAAGACACGTGAGACATACGACCACTAACATCAGTATGAATCAATTCTAGTATACTCGTAGATCTACTGGTGCTCGCTGGGAATGGTAACTTGGTGTACTTGTCCAAAGCACACCCTCTGTAGACCTCATAATGCTCGACATTGAAATCAGGAACTCTAGTAGCGATCTCCCTCAGTACTCTCAAAGCTCCATGATGCATATGCAACATCCTCCGGTCCCATAACTCGCACAAGTCTCTACTGCTAGTAGTACTAGTGTGAGTGCTACCAGATGTGCTACTCACCAATGCCCTTGTCGACTGAAAATTGAACCTGTATAGTTTCCTAGAGCAAACTCCAATAACTTTGGCCGAAGTGATGGAAGCTCCCTTGGGATGCATTAATACCTGCCCTCTTGAGAAAGTGAGGTCAAATCCCTTCTCCTCCATAGCAGACACTGAAATCAAGTTCTTCATCCCCGGAACATACAAAACATCCATGACCTTCAAAAGAGGCAAAGACTTCCTCTCAAAGGTCACAATCCCCATACCAACAACTCTCACAGTGCGCTCATCTCGTAGTACAACCTCAATATCAAGTGCCCTCTTTGCAAGCTTTGAAAAGAACTCCCGTGCATCTGCCATATGGCGTGAAGCCCTGCTGTTTATGTACCACACTGTCATGTCCCTTCTCAAACACATTAGTAACAGGGTGCTGCTACACAATTTTGCAATTTTTTGACTAAGGAAGAGGCCCCCTCCACACTTTCAACTTAGGGACTTAGGGGCCAAATCGACTTTATTTTGCTGCTAGTGGAATGCGGGGCTACCACATAGGAGTTCAAATTAACCATTCAATATGCTTGGAGGAAAATCGAATGGGTGGATGGAGGGGCCCACATGAGGCTAAGGGGGCCCAAGGAGTTATAAAGAGAGATCAGTGCTCATTTGGTTTTGATTTTGAATATTTGACAAACAAACTCACTCTTATATGCTTTGCTGCTTAGTGAGTCTACCGATTGTTTGGCCACGAGTCTTCCACAGGGAAGATTCAACTTCCACTTCGGGGGACCATCCGTGCCCGCCCTAGGGAGGCCGTTTCACAGAGATTGCAGGAGTTGCCAGCGACGATTCACAGCTTAGCCAGCCACGCAGAGGAAGGGATTGCGTGTTTTTTGGGCATCGAAAAATACACGGAGGTTGATTTAGCCACCCAAGAAGCCGACAATCCAAAGTCAAAATCAGAGAAATTCCCTTCTGGGTTTTTCTAGGTTTTGTCCAAGGAGTCTAAAGCTAAAAGGGCAGAATTTTCTGGGCAGTTTTTGGGCACTTTCCAAGAGGCCGAAAGTTAGCAGATGTAGCCAAAGAGCAGCGCCCAAGAGGCCGAAAATCCCAAGTCAGAATCAGAGAAATTCCTTTCTGGGTTTTGTATAAGGAGTCTAAGGCTAAAAGGGAGGAATTTTTTGGGCAGTTTCCAATAGGCTGAAAGTCAGCAGATGTAGCCAGAGAGGCAGCTCCCAAGAGGTCGAAAATCCAAAGTCAAAATCAGAGAAATTCCCTTTTGGGTTTTGTCCAAGGAGTCCAAAATGACATAATTTTCTGGGCAATTTTTGGGCACTTTCTAGCAAGCTGAAGTCAGTAGATCAGCAATTTACCGGGACAACGCAAAGCATAGTAGAGCAGCAGCTGAACATCCATCTTTCCAACTATTCTACCAGTTGGGTTTGGTCCAGTATTATAGTGTTTCAATTCCAGTATTATAGTGTTTCATGGGTGTTTGCTAAATGTTTTTTAATTTTGCACTGTTGCACTGTTTGTTTAATTGGTATATCACTTAAACTGTTGTTTAGGAACATTACAATGGTATCAGAGCCATAATCTTGGCTCAGCGTGTGGGAAAGATTAGAATCAAACAACATGGCGGTCACCTGGAATGAGGTGGTGAGGGTACAACAAATGATGATTGATGTGGGGAAGAAATTGATTCATTCCTTAGTTGGGAATTTGACATGATTGCAACTGATGTGGAGTTATTGGGGGTTAACTGGAGGGCATACCAATCATTGGGTCATGGCATTCAGGCATCCCTCTCCTTTTCAGAATTCTGTGAACTAAGAGGTATGCACAAACCAATGGAGATCTAGTGGGATTTTGTAGGGATGATGAGAAGTATTAAGAAAAAAGATGAAAGAGTAGTTGAAGGGGCCATGGTTGGCAAAGAGATAGTTGAGCATACACCCATTGATGAGGCGTCATCCATTGATGAGGTATTCGGGGTTGTGATTGATTTCTCAGGTGATAACAATGCACCACAGGTTGGTGAGGTGCCGGAAGACAGCTCCACTGTTGTTGAGGAGCCGATAGGTACAGAGGCCTCCAGATCTATGATGGAGTTGCCAGACGACAGTCGCCTACAACTGATTGGTGAGCATATCATGCATATTGGGTTGTCTATGGAGGAGCAGTTGAAGGCTCATGTCGAGCCCATGATGGAGGAGGATGTGCAGCGATCCCTTGGGCTAGCCATTGGTGAGGGGCAACATAGAGGTCATGCATTGGGTTTTTAGCACAGTCCACTTCAAAGGCCCACTGGTGGGGTCTATAGCGTTATCAACCCACCCTTATGCATTGGATTGAGGGAGGCCGAGTTGTCTAGACATACCCGAGGGGGTGGACAGGTTAGTAGGATTGAGCTGAGCATGATACCACATCAGCTTGGAGGGCTTGTTCCTTCCATAGAGGATTACACATTCAATCTCTCCTTTGGGATTGGATGGTGAGAGGTACTGAGTTGGTACTCGATGGAGCAGGTTAGGTGGTTGGATACATCCATGGCCACATGTCAGCAGAGGCCATGGATTACCAGAGGGACTTGAGGGTAGGACTATTTTTGGGATCCAGGTGGGATTTTCCATCACATCATAGAGCTGGTAGGTGATGGTAGTAGCTACGGGATGGGTTTGATGCTTGAGCGCACCCACATTTTCAGATCTCCATCAGAGCCCTAGTCAGCACTAGTGACAAGATGGTTTGACAGGCGAGCAGACAGATTTCATGAGTTGTCTTGGCATATTGACGGTGCATGGAGTCACAGGGTGACTAGCTTACTCTGGCAAGAGTTGGTAGGAGGAGATGGCATTGACAAACTATCAGACAGGGCACTGTATGGAGAGAGTGCTCTCTTACTAGCATATGGGATGCAGGGACTATTGAGGATAGGCGCAATAGCGTCATTTCTGTTAGCATGTGGGGAGTCGGGCCACTCAGGTCTTTCAGAGCAGATGGGGGGATTTAGCCACATCATGGAGGGTATACTAGCAGAGAGGCTGATATTTTGGCCCATCCAGGATACTGTATGTTACAGGGTTGGTATGATAGTAGGAGTGGTACACAAGACTACACAGAGTCAGGTCGTAGCGTTCAGTGTTATATAGAGGGATGTGGCCTAATGCATACAGACCCAATTCTAGGCCATAGCACCCAGTGGTGTGCAGGGCTATGCAGCGAGGAGCATGGAGATACATGGTGGTATACCATAGCATGCCGGTTTACACTGTGGGGTAGGAGGAGTGACTCGCATTGCATTGAGGACGTGCGGGGAGTGACAGGTGCAGTGACACAGGGAAGACACAAGAGGGTACATGATGGTATAGCCGTAGTCGAGGGTATCCAGGGGTGTACAATGATAGGTTGCGGCATACAGTGGCATTTCATGGAGTGGGGTGGTATGCATTGACATATGATGCGGTGCAACGAGCTCTTGGAGCTTTGCCTCCAAGGAGACTTATGGACAGGGATAGTAGGTGTACCATTGGATGCAACTCAGCTAGGATCGATGAGGACATTGTCGAGCATTTGCGGACACCATGTTTTGTGGAGGCAAGGCCTTGGGGGAGTTATCAACAGATCCGAGGCGGAGAGAGGGTTGTCCGTAGGATTACTCTTGAGCATTCCGGTAGACTCTTGATCATACTCTTTGGGACATACCCACCCATCATCCTCCAGTGTTGCTTACAATCGCAGAGAATTTGGTTGTTTCACTTGGGCACTCTCCATTCAAGGAGCAGGGCATGGGTGACTCACCTTAGGCACTTGGATGAGACACCACGTGTCATGGGCCGAGAGGAGACTCTCCAGTTGAGACACTTGGTAGGTGCACGAGTTGATGGTTACAAACTTAGGGATGGCATGGTTGATTGTCGAGGTAGCATATGTTCCACCCCTAGGTTCACACTTGGGGAGGTGACTGAGAGGGAGTTACATGGTGCTTTTTTAGTTGGACAACTTGGGGCGTTAGGGGAGCATGAGGTGCGGAGGACGATAGTCCTTGTTGGCAGGATGATGCCTAGGCTTCTGGCAGTACCCGAGCACATCATCAGGAGTTGGGATAGCAAATCTCATTGTGTGATTTGGCAGGCACAAAACAATTGGATATTTGCGGCACGAGTTCTTGATGCTCAGTGCCTACCTATTGGATACCTACAGGAGGCAGAGACGGGGCACAAAGGGGTCCCAACAACTAGTAGCATATCACAGCGACATACAGAGAGGATTGGGGTTTGTGGGTCTCCGGTATGGTTATGGGATCCATGGATCCAATTGATTGGTGGGATACTCCATCCCTCAGTGAGCATGGTCGGGATAACAAGCAGACTGATTCGTTCACAGGCGGACACATGGGCGATCATCGAAGTCCTCACTATAGGACAAGGCAGATTGTTGCTCAGGATTTGGGTTAGCCATGGAGTGATAGGTGCTGGCACTGTTGAGTCACTTTGGCAAGATTGGCCTAGCCTCGATCATCACATAGATTATGGCCGAGAGTTATGGGAGAGAAGGTTTTGGTACGAGCATGCTAGGTAGTCATTCATGACCAAGGTGTCACGATGTCAGCAGGATATGTTCCTTCTGCGATGGGCAGGGGATTCCGACATAACATGGCTGAGCAGTTCAACTACTCGTAGAGGTGAGTTGGTTTCAACGGGGGAGGGTCTTGTAGATCTTCCATTTGGTTTTCGTGATTCATTGATGGTGTGGGGAACCTCACTGGTGTGGCAGGGTGATCGATAGGAGGAGATCACGAGAGGTCTGGGTAGACGAGGGTTCAATTTCACCAGGATTGGATTGCATCTTCAAGAGTTTACTTTTGTAGTGCACAAGATGGACTATTCGGTTGAGCGACTTCATGAGGATTTGGGCAAAGTTTTACATCGTCAAGATGCTCTACTTATTGGTGATAGACTCAGGGGTTGTAATGCCCATATCTGGCAGGATAGTGAGTGGAGCAAGGGGGGCTTCATGTTGATCAGGTTGGCTTGGGATCCTGGTATCGAGGGACTCCTTCACTATAGGATAGTACAACGATCAGGGACAATCCAATGGCACATTTGGGACCTTGGTGAAGTTTGCAGTGATAGTGGGGGTCCAAAGTCAAAGAGGGTGTTTGTTCAGGCATTGCTTGAGGACAAGCGATGCTTGGTGCATTGGAAGAACTTTCCAGATGAGGATGCCACATGGGAGGGTGAATATATTTGGAGCACCCAAATTTGAGGTTGCTTGAGGGCAAGCAACATTTGGGAGGGGAGGACTGTCATGTCCCTTCTCAAACACATTAGTAACAGGGTGCTGCTACACAATTTTGCAAATTTATGACTAAGGAAGAGGGCCCCACACTTTCAAATTAGGGACTTAGGGGCGAAATCGACTTTATTTAGCTGCTAGTGGAATGCGGGGGTCACCCACATAGGAGTTCGAATTAACCATTCGATATGCTTGGAGGGAAAATCGAATGGGTGGATGGAGGGGCCCACATGAGGCTAAGGGGGCCCAAGGAGTTATAAAGAGAGATCAACTCTCATTTTGTTTTGATTCTGAATATTTGACAAACAAACTCACTCTTGTACGCTCTGCTACTTAGCGAGTCTACCGGCTGTTTAGCCATGAGTCTTCCGCAGGGAAGATTCAACCTCTACTTTGGGGGACCATCTGTGCCCGCCCTAGGGAGGCTGTTCCACAGAGATTGTAGGAGTTTCCAGCAACGATTCATAGCTCAACCAACCATGCAGAGGAAGGGACTGCGTGTTTTCTGGGTAGGCAGAAATTCGCAGAGGTTGATTTAGCCACCCAAGAAGCTGAAAATCCAAAATCAAAATCAGAGAAATTCCCTTCTGGGTTTGTGTGGGTTTTGTCTAAGGAATCTAAGGCTAAAAGGGTAGAATTTTTGGGCAGTTTTTGGTTCCTTTCCAGCGGGTTGAAAGTCAACAGATGTAGTCGGAGAGCAGCTCCCAAGAGGCCGAAAATCCAAAGTCAAAATCAGAGAAATTCCCTTTTGGTTTTTTCTCGGTTTTGTCCAAGTAGTCTAAAGCTAAAAGGGCGGAATTTTCTGGGTAGTTTTTGGGCACTTTCCAGCAGGCCGAAAGTCAACAGATATAGTCGGAGAGCAGCTCCCAAGAGGTCGAAAATCCAAAGTCAAAATCAGAGAAATTCCCTTATGGGTTTTTTTGAGTTTTGTCCAAGGAGTGTAAGGTTAAAACGACAAAATTTTCTGGGCAGTTTTTGGGCACTTTCCAGCAAACTGAAGTCAGCAAATCAACAGTTTACTGGGACAGTGCAAAGCATAGTAGAGCAACAGCTGAACATCCATCTTTCCAGCTATTCTAACACCTGGGTTTGGTCTAGCTTGTCCTTGAGACAAGCCCGGGTGCACTACTTTATTTATATGTTGTACTTATGCTCTCACATTTCATAATATATGGCTCAACAATTCCAGTATTACAGTGTTTCATGGGTGTTTGCTAAATGTTTTTTAATTTTCCACTGTTGCTCTGTTTGTTTAATTGGTTTATCACTTAAACTCCTGTTTAGGAACATTACACACACATCGGATGATGTACTCCTACTAGATGTAGAAGTAATAAATGCAAGTCCTGGTCAAACTGTGAAACAAACTGCTCCACCTCTGCTGAAGCTACAATACCCTTCTTCCCCTTGTTTTTCCTCTTAGGACACATAGCAACATAGTGTCCCATCTTCTGACATGCCCAACATTTGGCTTTGGACATATCCTTATCTTTCTTCTTCTCCTTCCCTTAGCCCCATCTGATGAGGCCCCTTTCTTGGCCTTCCCTTTGTTCTTCCCCCTGGCTATCAAGGCCACATCCTCCTCATCTGCTATCTTCACCCCACCACTGCCAGTCTTCCATATCTTATGCTGCACACAATCATCCCAGAATCTGTCCCAATTGGGAAGATTGTCCCTAGAGATAACATCATCTCCAAAGACCTCCCAAGACTTAGGAAGTCCCGCTACAGCTATCCCGACTAACTTTATGGGTGCAACTGCCTCACCAATAGTAGTCAAATCATCACGTCCCTGTTTGACCCTGCCAAGATAATGAACTACACTTTCAGCCTTTGTCATATTGATGTTCTTCAATTGTTCTTTGAGTACCATCTTCTTGCTCTCATTGGTACTATGATAGAAAGTGGTTAGAGCTGTCCACATCTAATATGCATATGTGTTTCTTCTCACCTGAGGAACCACATGATTCTTCAGACTGTCCATCAAAATCCTTTTTGCCTTTGCATTATTTTTGTGAATTCAACAAGTTCATCTGTAGCAGTAGGAGGTACAACCACTTGCCGCGCTATGTCCCAAACTGCTGCCTCCTCAAATACTGTTTGAATTCTGTCCTTCCAAACGACATAGTTGGATATCCCATCCAGTCTGTCCTCTATCTTTAAGAACATAGCCATGACTGTTGTCCAAAATCTACAAAACCAAGAAAATGGAGAAATGAACTTTCCAGCACACTTTGCTGTCCCAAAAGTTCAGTCTGTGTGAAATTTCACGTTGCTGTCTCAAAATATCAGTTTGCTGCCCAAAAATTCAATGTGTTGTCCAAACCACTATTTGCTGTTCCAAACTATTGTCTGCTGTTCAAACTGCAATTTTCAGCCTGTAGCTCTGATACCATGTTGAAATTTGATGTCAAAAAAAAGTTTCCAACAATCCCAACCCGGTTTTAATTTCAGCTTATCACTCCCATTCAGTTAAATGCCCTTTTCCATAAGCATGCATTCAACATATAGAATTCTGGAAATGAAATTTTCAGATTAAAACACATAGGACTGTCAACACATGCTGAAAATAAATATGGATATAACCAGACCAACCACACACATAAAAATACACAGATTTTTGGTCAACTTAGACCCAGGAAAACCCCTTCAATCTCCTCCGGGGAAAACCTGTTAGAGAGCTCTTCAAATTTATTTATCTTTCAAGTTCAGGAAAATTACATTTGCAGACAAAAGAAAACAACAAAATACAACTTATCTCTTCAGCCCAAGACTCCTTGAAAACCGTGCCCACTTTGCCACGATTTCTTTGCCCACTTGAAGTTGAAAATATGTGCTGTATGGATACGACTGTACAGATTGTACTGTACAAAATGTACAGATTGTACGGATTTCCATATTGCTGTACAGACTGTATGTTTTTTTTTCAAAAACTTATCTCGAACGATGTGCAACTCACAATATTCAATGCTGTTCATACTCTACCTTCTGTTGTCTTCTAAACCTTGATTTCCATGCCCAACTTTGACCAGAAATCATTTCTTCAGCGTGCAACAAATTTCTCCTTCAGAACTTTTCTCCAGCTCTCAGCTTCCTTTCTCCAATCTGCTCATGAAGAATGAATGCAATCTCTCTTTTCTTTTTCCCTTTTGTTTCCCTAAATGACTTTTGGGCAACCCTAAGATCTTATGACTCAGATTCATTTACATCAAGGGATGAGAATAAATGTGCATTTAATTCTCACTTTCTATTTTTTAATTCACCCATTAAATAAAGTACCCACATTGTACTTTATGTCTAAAGTCACTTTTCACTTTATAATTTAACATTGACTTTACCACTTATAAAGACACTTTCACTTTATAAAGTCACACTCAGGAAAATAATGATTTTGGACACTTTTCCCTATGTAGAGCTAGCCCATGGGAAATCACTTGTCCAAGATACATTAAAAATCAACAGCATGAGTCAGCTCAACTGTGAGAGATCCACGAGAATGATTTAAACAAGGAATCATTGCCATCAAAAGTCATCATGTTAAGAGAATGCATAACTATCAATCATCAAGGACAAGTGGTGACAAAATCCATGGTGTTAAAGGGAGTATCAATGTTTCAAAGAGGAAACAACTCTTCACAAAGAGACATGCCAGAGTCCAAGACTAAGTTACCGGAAACGGCTGCCTGAACACAGGAAACACCGTTTTACGTTTCTGATACGTATGCAGTACGAAAACGGCAAAAAAAACGGCTTAAAAACGTTTTGGGTGCCGTTTTATGATTTGGAAACGGGCCGTTTTTTCCCTAGCCGTTTTCCAGGCGTTTTGCGGAAAAAAACCTCCCGTTTTAAAAAAAAATACGTTTCAGGGAAATCATGATATGTTTTGTAAAAATTTCAAAACGTTTTGTTAGCTGATCCGTTGCCTGCCGGGAACAGATTTTAAGAATTTAGGTTTTTAAATTTTCGGTTTTAACTTTTAGTTTTAAGTTTTTAACGGGTTTCAACTTTCAACTTTCACTTTCATTGTACCCTAAACGACAACTTTGATGAGTGCTGAGAAACGAGTTGCTGAGTTGCTGCCGCCGTGAGTTTGCTGAGGTTCACTGCCGCCGCTGGGTTGAGGTTCACTGCTGCCACTGAGCCTGTTTTGAGTCTTGACTCTTGACTGTATGTAACCTTTAAAACTTAACGCCCAATGCACGTTTGTCATTTGCTGATTGATGTAAACTTGGGTTCATAAAGTCATTGGTTTGTTAACTTTGTTATTGCCATGCTTTAAGAGAGGTATATAATATATATCGATCATATGTGCTAAGTGCTTATTACAGCGCTGTATATGCTGAATGCTCCAGTCATTGTAGACTTACACTCTGTTTTAAAAAACGGCCGTTTCGATACCGAAACGGCCGAGTTGATCCGAGCCGATACCCTCAGCCATGACTTGGCCTTTGAAACGGTACGTTTGGCCGAGTCAGCCAGACTCGGCCGAGTCATGGCTGACTCGGCCAACTCGGCCGTTTCTGTTATGACTCAGCCGAGTCACAAAAAGCCGGCCCAGAACACGTTAAACAACAATTTAATATTTTTTAATGGATTTTTAAGGTGATTTCTGATTGGTTTGGACTCCAAGGTGTTATATGAATTTTCTAAATGTCATTTGGGGTCCATTCCCCCTCCCAAACCCTATTTAACACACTCAAATGCTCTCTACTATTGATATGCTATTCAAATTTCATGGTAATGTTAAATTCTTAAAGTAAAAGTGACATTCTCCTTAATCTTCATTTTCATCCTTTTGCTTAAATTTTTAACATTACCATGAAATGACTCAGGATGTTTGAGAGTGGTTTCGGCCTCATTGGATTTCATATGGAGAAAGTAGAATTTTAGATTTCATTCAAAATCTAGCAGACTTATCAGTTTTTCAAGATTTCAGGATTGGAGGATTGCAATTTTTCCATTGAATTTTGTCATGTATTAGGGTATGGAACTCTTATTTAATCAAGAGCACCAATCCCTCTATGTACCTTGATGTTAGTGACATTGGTTGTCGAACTCCTCTGGGATTCGCTCCCAAACCAGGAGCTTCTGAAAATGTCACTCCCGCTCCCATTTTCGCTCCTGCTCCCAAGTAACACAAAGAAGAGAAACCGTTTGGATAAAAAACGGTTAAATGATCTAGTTTATGTCCAATACAACCTCCGGATCAGACGAAACCATTTGCTGAACAAAAGACCTGATTCATATCCCATTGTGTTGGAAGACATTGATCCAACATGAGATTGGGTAGTGGAGAGTCGTCCAGCAGAGTTTGATATTGATGAGGATCTTGATTTAGATTTAGATATCGAGACATCAATTGAACTTGAACATGCTGTTCAGTTGAATGCAGATCCCAATCCACCATCCTCAGTCTCACAGCCAGCAAGGACTCCAGTTGTAGCTGTGTTTGGAAACATGAATGAAAATCTCTAAAATTATGTTTAAAATCTTTAAAATTATGTTTTTTTATAAAATAAATAAATATTAATGTATTTTTTACAACGACCGAGTCACTGAAATCGAGCCGGCCGAGTCATTACCGTTTCGGAGTCGGAGTCGGAGTCGATCCTCGGCCGAGTCGGAGTCGGAGACGGAGTCTTAAAACATTGGACTTACACTGTACAGGCAGCCCTCGAATGTTAACTTTTAAGTTGTTGCCAATTTCTGTTTCTGTACAAGCGTATTTATTCATATGACATAGCATTTCAAAGGAATGTTTAAACTTTAAGTCTTAAGATCCATAGCTCCTAATCAAAGCAGGTCCTAAATTTTAAAGCGACATTCCCTTTGACTGCCATTTCTTTGTTGCACAATTCAGCCCAAGGTCTTTTCTGGAGTCCAGAGTCAAAAGGGATGCTATTAATGAGTTCTGAGGTACTTTTGGTCAAAGCAAGGAAAGCCAGCTCTCTTGAATCTTGAATTCTGATGTCATATGTTGTAAAAAAGAAGAAAATTGAGGTAGGGCCTTGCTATAGTGAAGAATGACTAGATTGGATGCAAAATCCAACCTCCATACGGATATCTAACCTCTGTCCAAAGTGTGAGGCCTGCACACTGTTCATATTTCAGAATTTGTAGAAGGGGCAAATTCAAACCCTTTGATGGTATTTTTTTTGAATGGGCTATTTTATTTGGAGGAATTTATATACTGCGACAGTGATTTTTTTTAAGGGTTAAATGAGCTGTCCTAAAGGCTAAAACATACTTAGGTGACCTAACGTTAGGTTTTGAAAACTTGGATTGATTATATTCAGAACTGCGAGGCCAACCTGTGCATATATACTTAGAGCTGACCCGTTTTTTGAGCTGAGTTTAGTTCATGTGTTTTGTGTGTACTTTGAAAGGAAAGAGATGCTGAGGTATCTTGTTTTGTTGGGGGTTGGTGTGTCCACTTTGTTGGGACAATCTTTAGACTCCAGACTCTATGCCAAATTCATATTGTACAGCAGTTCCCCAAATTTTTTGTCACAAGATAATAGCCATTGAATGTTTCAACTTTCATAATGTACATTCACATTGCCATTAATTGGCATTTCCATGGTAACCTTGCACAGAGAAATTTACACTGTACAGACTTCAAACTTCAAAGTTCAGTCTTCAATCTTGAATCGACAAAGTGGAACTGTGGAACACATACATCTAAAAGTACAGTCAACATCTTGATATTCAAAAAAGATTATTAAACTTTAAAAGAGAGTTGTGAAACTATTTGCAGCTAAGTAAGATCTTAAATTTATCTAAAATGATGGTAATATATGTGGTGGGAAAGTGTTTGCTCATGCTCAGTGCTGAGGTAGCTTTTTCTTTATTGCTGGTGTTTCTGTTAAACACACATGGAAAACATAGAATAGGAAAGATAAATCAGTGAGTACATTTTTTTATTAACATCAGATATACATTTATAGTACAACATATGACTCTTGGGTTTCAGATCCCAAGGTCTCTTGGACTGCTTTGGTCTATTTGGCTTCCACACTAACCCACTTAGGATTAGGTGTCCAACATTCCCCCCCTTAATCCGAAGGGTTATGTATGAGTCCAAGAAGAGAACTGTAATACAAAATGTGCAAAAAATGCATGGCAGCACTAGGCTGAATGTGCTCTATGAAATGTTGGTAAAAAGGGCAGTGGTTTAAGGATGACCACCAACACTGGAACGCTTAGTGCAGTTCCCGGAACTCTTCCAAAACTGGCAAGAAACTGAAGTTTTCTGCTAGAGGAAGTGATCCTATTGTTTTAAAGAGGGAAACCTTCAACCATAAAAGGGAGGTCTCACCTGTGATGGTTTAAGGATGACCAACAACTCTGGAATGCTTAATGCAATTCCTGGAACTCTTCCAAAACTGGCAAGAAGCTGGAGTCTTCTGCTAGAGGAAGTGTTCTCAATTGTGTTCCTGGAATTCTTCCAAAACTGGCAAGAAGCTGAAGTATTCTGCTAGAGGAAGTGTCCCAGATTGCCAACTGAAGGCATGTTCACAGGCATCTTTGTCTCTGGCTACAACTCTGAAACTGGTGTGGCAGGTTATGGCTCAGGCTCGCTTGATGTGGCTTTGAAGCTTGTAGATGACCATCATTTCCCCCCCTGTCAGATACAAGGTGAGATGATGGAGAAAACTCAACTGCAAGACTGTTCAATATTCTGGAACAAGTTCTGACATGTGTTTGGAATATCTTCTTGGTTGTTGATGCCCATTGCCAAGAAGCGATCCATCCAAGATGAATCTTTGTTCTTGCAGGACGTTTGTTTCTGAAGCATCTGTGTGAAGAGTGGCTGGTTTTATGACAATGCTTACATGGATGAAGATCAAAACAGTGATCTTTCAAATGGCCAACTCGGTCACAGTGTTGGCATTTTACGATTTGTTGTTGTTGTTGTTGTTGCTGTGGAAGAGGGGCAGAATCTGGAACAGCTGAAGCTGAACTGTCATCAGTAGCAGCTGAACTGTCATAAATGAATCCAGCACTCTGAAACTGAATGGGCTTGGCATAGTCTGGAATATGAAAGGACAAGTCCTTGTCATATCCAAGACCAGTTCTGTGCTTGTTGTGGACAAGCTGTTCCCAAGGTCTGATGATGGGCTTGGGAAGTGCAGACTGAGTTTCTGCATCTGCATATACAACTGCTGCTTTATTTGAATGAACAGTAACATTATTGACTTGCTGCTGATGGGTGGTTGTCTCAATGTTCTGAACAAAAACAGGTTCAGAATGGTGTCTATTTTGATGTAGCTCTTCTTGCTGTAGCTGTGATTCAAGCTGCAAAAAATCGATCTTTTCCTGTGCATTTTGTAGACATGTCTGAATTTCTGAGAGAGATCCTTTGCTGATTTGTAATGTGTCATCAACAGTAGATAATATCAAAGTTTTAAGGAACTGTAATACATCACTGGTTCTGGCCATTTTTCTTCAATGTCTGATTTACACCTTAAAAACTGATCACAACTACTACTCAATGCAGAAAGGTAATATCTACTCACAGTACACAGCAATATCCTTTATAAATGTCAGCAAATGATCAGTGTGCAACAATCAGCTCACCAAAATCTTTATGCAGCAGTCGAAATGCACTATAATGGGTTTTAATACCATAACTGGGGCAACAACAACTGCAAACTTGCTTGGAACTTGGATTGAATATGGTGTGAACACAACAGTTGGAACTCTTGACGCACAACAAGGGTGATTCGTACAACAAAGAGATTAAAGGGAATTAGCCCCTTTCTGCACTATCGATTAGACTCAACTAGAAAGATTCTCAACCAGCAATTTACACAGGTGGAAACACGTCCTCTTTCAACTGGAACCTTTCCCAAACAACCACAGAAAATACCTTATACAAATTAATCTCAATGTCATCTCTCAAGTATAAAAGTCTGGACACTATTTCAATGAGAGAATTCACATTTGAATTTTACACCAGCACCTTGCAGCAAATAAAGATTTGAACCCCTGACTCTATTGAACTGAAAATATCCTTCAAATTCAATTTTCAAATACACAATAATAGAAGCTTTGAAGAAGGCCGAGCAAGCAAAAAACACGAACCCAAACCTTACTGCATTTTTATTCTGGTTTGCACGATACGACAGAAAGTATATTCAATTTCTGAGGCAGGCATTCACAAATCTTCACCTCAGTTATGTTATAGATATGCACATGGAAAACACAGCTCAAATTGTTTCATGGTTCAACGAAGCTCCTGCTGACCTTCAAACGGAGATATTTGCCCGACTGCCTGTGGAGTTTGTGTATAGGTATCGCCTGGTTTGCCAGCAATGGAACGACTTGCTTTCCTCGAATGATTTCCTATCAAAGTGGGCCGAGGTATCTCTCAGCCGGAAGCAGCCACGGCTGGTATTTTGCTCTAATATTCCTGAAATACCATGGACGCCATTCGTTTCATCAGCTATCGACTTACAGTGAATGTAGAATGATCCGTCGCAAGAAACAGGTTTATCACGCAAGGGGACCAGCTTCCAGTTTCACGTGATGTACATTGAACCAAAGTTATCGGTGATTGATGGCAAGAATGACTTTCTAGCACATTTCCACTGTTTGTATCAAAGATCTTCAATTCTCCCGCATGACTTCCAGTAGCAATACGTGTATAAATGTGGATGCAACAAAGATAATGGAGGAAGAGTGGTAATAGGAGCAGGGCATTGTCGATGCTGATGCTTCAAATATTGCACAACCAATGAGTCCAGAGTGGCACGCTCATTATTTCCAAGGGGCGTTTCTGAGCTTTGATGTGATTCAGGTCAAGTTTCGATGCATAAACAACACTCCAGTGCACAGAACATGATTTAAATAACGAATAGCATATAGAGCGGAGCACAGTCCAAGCAGACATCGCAATGGAACAACCATTTCCATTCCACCATTAAACACCGCATATACAGTTCAAATGCACAGTTTAAATGTAAGAATCATGTGGCACAATTTTAAACATACTAGTCAACAAAGATAGCCACTACCTTCCATGGCAGTCAAGCCAAAAAATACAACGAACAATTATCGCTAGACTGGTATTCTAGCTCACACTACCACAACGACACTGTTGAGCAGTTTACCAGTTAGATGTAGACCTCCGAGCACACGGTCTCACAGTCATTACAATGCAGCCAACACAATTATTTCAACGCAGCTAACATTCCAAATTCTAGCAGAGGGACAAACCTTCACAGTGTTCAATACATTAAATGCTCGACCAATACAATGCAGTCAACTTGTAAATAACTTACTGCTTCAACACATTTCTCAACATTCCTCCTCAAATTTCATGCATTTCACAATAATCTTGAATTCCAAACTTCAAAGGCTCGAACAATGTTTGCAGACTTGATGTATTTTTACAAAGGAAACGAATAGATTCTAGGGACATAGAGAACGTTCAAATTCCAGGATAACGTTTAGAAACTCGATGTTGACGCCGTGGTCCTCAAAAGCATTGATGATTTCTTCCAATGCTGCAAGTTCCAAAGTAGCACTGCACATGCTCAACTATTTAATTCCTTACAACAGATTCCCAAATCCATGAATTGATAGTCACACAACCTTAGAGTGTGAAAGTCATTCCCAAATGCCGATATAAAGTTAACCAACACCCATTCACTTGCCTTTAGAAGCTCGAACCTTGAATTTGAGTTTTACCACTTGAGAATTTCAACCAACACAATATTCAGTAGGGACCCGGAGACGACGGTAGGAAAACCGAAGCGCGGTGATTCAAACCTGTGACGTCGACGGGGAGGTGTTGGAGCCTCAAGATTAGTTACAACGCGTAGGGAAAAAACTGAAGCATTGAGGCAATGCAAGAAACATTATGCTAGCGGTTGTAGACCAAAGCTTCAAGATGAGGAAGAGAGCCCAGGGCTGTGGAGCGCTCAGTATTATAATGCCTAAAGAATATAAAAAAACCTCTGCCAAAATAATCAAGTACCCAAAAATCACATCTGACAGACAAAGGGGCGTTTATGAGTGGAGACAGAGAGGAGTAACCACGATGAATATTAGGTAGCCATTGAGGCATAGTTGCGCTTTTGCAATGGTAGTGACCACTTATTTGACCTGTAAACCTTCACAAAAATAGGCTACAACTCCTGGAAGAGAGAATTTTCTAACTGCTGCCAATAAATAGTGATGGCAGAGAATGTTTCATGCAACAAAAGAAAGGCAGAGAATGCTAGTGTAACGCTTGGCAAAGATTTGACAGTCTGAGGACAGAACATTGATGCAGAGAATTCTCATAGAAAATAACGTATATCATCATCGCTGGTAAATGATATGAGCCGTTTCCAAATTTATTTTAAGAATTATATGTATCAGCAGCATAAAAATCGGTAAAGAATCACATGCATCGTTAATAGGGATGTCAGATAATAGGTGGCACTACAGGTTGAAGCGATAGATTTGCTATGCGCAAGGAGGTCTGAGACGCTGACAAGCCAGAACGGTTGAAAGATAGAGAATGAGGGCATAACTTGCCATAAATTTAGTGGACAGGAAAATGTCTGCAGTTCTGACATGCAAAGAGAGGCCACAAAACAAGTGGCTCAAATATGAGCAGGGCAGGAGATCGCCCGCTCCGATACCATGTTAAACACACATGGAAAACATAGAATAGGAAAGATAAATCAGTGAGTACATTTTTTTATTAACATCAGATATACATTTATAGTACAACATATGACTCTTGGGTTTCAGATCCCAAGGTCTCTTGGACTGCTTTGGTCTATTCGGCTTCCACACTAACCCACTTAGGATTAGGTGTCCAACAGTTTCTGCTACATGCATTCACGTCATGTAATCCTCTAGGCAAACCAGTAAATGAATTTCCTTGATATTAGATAACTTGATGTTTGAAATTTGAAACAAAAACTTGATGATATGTTGAAACTTGAAACTTGAATCATGAATGTTATAATAATCGTTAATGATGATGGCAATGTTGAATGTTTATGCCATATGGCATACGTTGAAAGTTGAAACTTGAATTGATGATGATGAATCATGAATCATGATAGATCATAGATGATCATTTAGATTCTGAAAATTATACGGGTGCGGTTTCCTGCCGTATCGTATCATGATACGGGTGCGGTTTCCTGCCGTATCGTATCCAGATTTTTTGAAAATTTGCCGTATCCGTTTCAAACCCCGTACCCGTTTCCGTTTTCTGGTAACTTAGGTCCAAGAGCTTCATTGCTCTCTTATCTCACTTGGCTTTCTTTGAGGCATCCAAAGGTGCAATTTCTGTACCCAAAGTGATCCTAAACATTCCCAAACTTCTAAATAGATATTTGACAAGTAATAATCAACACTGATTAGGTGAGCTACATTCATATTATCCATCACGAAGAAAAGAAATCAAATTGCTATAAATACAAAACCTGATTGCACCAATGTAAAGTGCATGAAAAATATGCACTTTCAATAAATGATACTACAAAAAGTGCTTGTATGGCTAAAGACTTGCATTTCAAAAGGTCCAGAAATGAGGATTAGAAGGGGTTTCCTTAGAAAACTGAGTAGTAGCAAGCACCACACAATGAAATTTCCAGAAACTAACTGCACCACTGCATAGAGAATGAAAAAACACTCTCTGCAAAAAATTGCACTTGAAGTGGACTTTGCATGTTTGAAATCACCGTCAAAAATTGAAAGTTCAATGAAAGGGGTTCTTCAAAATGTTGATGTGGTAGATCATAGATGACATAGTAGCACATGGCAACGACTCATAGCAGAGTGATGTGTCTTTGTCAAATCACATGCTTGCAAAAGTGGCACTGCTCTGGTGATGGCATGTGGTAGGTGACATGGCAGTTGTCTTGTAATTGTTGCCATAGAAGGCAATGTTTGTACCATGTGGCAGGTAATGCTATTAGGATGTTGATGTGTTACTTTGCATGGTAGTCAACATGCCCTTGTCGTCTTCTAGTTGTTTGCAGGGCAGAGTTTAGCTGGTCCCACTTTGCAAGGTGTTTGACATGCCTATTAGCTTGGCAATACAGTGTTTCCACTTGGCAAGGTGCTAGATGTGCCTGTTAGCTTTAGCCATAGGTTGTCTCCATGTGGTAGGGGTGTATGGTCAAAGTGTTTGGTTTGGAAAACAAGCAGTGATCTTTAGTTTGTAGGTAAGATTAATGCTTGAAGGGGTGTGATCTCTAAGAATTACCAACTATGGGCAGTGTGATTGAAGTAACGGTTGACAGAACCACTTGAAATGGGGGGTGATTACTAAGGAAATTGTTGTCTACAGGGAGGGCATTGGTACCAAGGAGGATGCTTCCATTGGCATGGATGGCTGAAAAGGAGGTTGGGGGTGGGCAGGTGGTGGGGTGGGGTATTTTGGTAGAAAACAATACCCACAAGGAGAAATGTTGCATGACTACTACAAAGAGAACCATGTTGTGGGAGGAGCCTGGAACCAAGAAAAAAAGATTGCTATAAAAAGGTGAGGAAATAAAGTCAAGGACTGTCAGGAAGCTAGTGAGGACCTTGGGGCTTGTAAACAGCAGAGGTCCGAGAGACCCAAAACAACAGTGCATTGCTAAACAATATTAGGGAACACGAAAACAAGGCATTGAGAAAACCAAAATAACTATGCATTTACAAGAATAATACCAAGAAACTAGCACCAAAATAACAATGCAATCACAGGAACTAGCGCCACAAAGAAATAGGTCTTTGGTCATCACAGGAAGTTTTACATGGTATAACCCTCTGAGAGGGAAATATCCACAAAGCAATTAAGCCATTCATATATAAATCTATAAATCTATAAGCCATTCTTAACCTATAATTCTGGTTTTTCATCTATAAATCAACAAGCTTCTGTATTAATTAGGTACCTGGTTTGGTTTACCTGAAGAATGCCTGGTGTTAATTAGCCACAAGGGTTTTTGTAATTTCCATGTTCATGTAAAAATTGATTTTTTTTTAATATTTTTGCATGATAACTTGGTTTGATATGCAAGTAAAATTTATTTCAAGTGTCACCAGGAATGATCATAACCTGCAGAATCAACTCTTAACTTCTTGTACCTTTGGATAACAGGTCATGTTTTTGATCTGAATGTTCTTATGCTATTTTTCTGCAGATATGCTGATGCAAGTGGAGCAGGCAATGATGTGTATGAATATGTAAGTAATAGTTGCAATTTCTGAGGTAACTCATATTATACTTTTCTGAATTGGTGATTTCATCAATCATTATTGACCTAAAAGAATTTTCAAAACATATGTTCTTCAGATCAAATCAATTGGCAAATTTAAGGAAACAAAACGTACTGAGGGTATCTCAACATCAGATATCATAATGCGCATGCTGAAAGACTACAATGAATATGTAATGCGCAACTTGGCTCGAGGTTACACAAGGAAGGACCTTGGAGTCAGCTATGTGAAGGTCAGTTTACTCCTGCAACTTAAAATTAGTTGGATTTTATAAGGTCTCAGAACTTCACAGATAATATTTCTGATCAGTTGTTCATTGGTAAATTTTATAGCTTCACAACCTCAGTACTAAGTAGGTACTTAAATCTTTACATCTATCACAATTCGTCTGTGTTTTGCAACTTTGAACTTTTCAGATTATCTATCTCAATTTCTGTGTTTTGCAACTTTGAACTTTTCAAATTCAAAAAGTTCAAAGTTAAAAAACACAGAGAAATTGAGATAGATGTAAAGATTTAATTACCTACTTAGTACTGAGGTTGTGAAGTTATAAAATTTACCAATTAACAACTGATCAGAAATATCATCTGTGAAGTTCGGAGACCTTATAAAGTGCTCTGAACTTTTGAAATTCAAATTAGCCAAAGACTTCTTGATGAGGTTAATATTATCAATCTTTGCTCAACATGCTAAAGCGTATCTCTTAGGTATCATTGATCATGATTATCCAATAGAAAGAGGTCTAATATGCACTGCTTAATGGGAAAGACAATTAAGAATGCAAGCTAAATTTCCTTTCTGCACCACATTTCAAGTTGCTCTTCAACTTTCTTCATTTATGTCCCACATTGATATGTGCTGTAGTTTTTTGATGCTTGATAGTGTTATACTATAATATATTACCATGCCCTCCTCTTCATTTTTGTTCTTCCTCAAGTTATTTTCATTATCTCTGTTTGTGGCTAGAGTAATCCATTGTTGTGAACATCTCGATAACATCCCAATTTTATCTCGAAATCACGATTTTTTGGCCTAGCCGATGTTTGCCGATTTTTAGCAATATTTTGATGGTATCTTGATTTTGTTGAAGTTTGTCGTTTTTTACCGATATTTTGATGGTATCTTGATTTTGTCGATGTTTGTTGTTTTTTAACTGTTTTTTCCCTGATTTTTACGATTTTTTGGTTATCTGGACCATTGCTGATTTTATCCCTATGCCGATGTTCGCAACATTGCAGTCAACTATTTATTTGTTCAGTTTTTGTATGCTTTGTAACAAGGACATCTGTGTTCTGGGCTTCCAATCATTAGCTTTATCATGAATCTCCAAATAATTCCACAACACTTCTTCTGTAGCTGTTTTCCTAAATACAAATGGCGCCTTCTGTTACTTATAAATGATTTCTGCGGTGTTTATGGCAACATGGCATGGTTTTTGCAGATTATGAGAGATTGCATAATGGGTGATTTTTCTATATGAGTAACAATTAATTGGTCTCTAAAGGCATTTTCCAAGAAATGCAGACTGAACTGTTTCTAATGTTGAGCATGTGCGACATTTTGTGCTTAAAAGTACTTGTGCCTTTGGGAAAGAAAGTATGGGTTTATGTTTGCCATCCTATAGGATGGCATGTGTTTCCTTACAATGGCCATATAAGCTTTATAGTTATGATAATGTTGTAATCGATATTGTTGTGTTTTTTTACAGGAAAAGCAATTGAGGGTCAACATGAGCATAACTAAATTGCGTCAGAAGGTGAAGGAGCAACAAGAGCGTGTAGGGAAAAAGGTATGTTGTTTGATTGGTACTTTTTCACTTGAAGTCTTTCTTTGAGTTGATGCAAATTAAGTCAATTCATTTACATGGTTATTTGATTGGATTCCTTATTTTAGCAGGCAGACCACTGTCAGAATCATTCTCTACTTTTGTTGGATTTTTGAAAGTTTTCAGTCTTATTAATGAAAAATATGTACATTTGCAGTTACATATCGTTGCCACAAGAGCTGGAATACATCACAGTGAGTGGGTTGAAAATGCAGATAGATGGGTGGCTGGTTTTCTAGAGAAGTTTGAGGAGGGGTGTTATTTAATGGTGAGCATTGTTGTTCTGATTCTAGAATCTAAAAGTCTGCTTGGGTGTTGAGGTCAATTTTTTTAGTAGTTCAAGTGTTTATTTAGATGTGGTATTTATCATGTCTTACTTGCATGAACATGCAAATTTCTTTAGTTCATCTGTTGTCGGTCTAGAAGTTAGTGTATCAAAGAACTTGTAAGCCTGTGACCATGTTTCTGGGACACAGGGACACAGGATGGGTAAATGCATCCCAGGGACATGTGGAGAAATCCCCCAAATTTTAGGAAATGTCGTGGGAAAAGTCAGTGTTCTCAGCAAAGGGGATACTGTTCATAATAAATATTGACATTTGCATGTAAGTTGTAACAATCACACTATTTTGTGTCCTTTTACCTCAAACAAAGGCCATTGGGAAAAACTAATAGGGGGGAGGCACCCCCACTTTTTTGGGGAAGTGCACATGTGTCACCACAAAATGGAAATTATCCCCATTTCTTGGGAAACATCCCATCTCATGTCTCTCTGAGTTATCAGAACCAGACCAGAACTGGTTGGTCTCACTGGTGGCACAAAATCGGAAAACGCTGGTTCAGTACTGGATCAGCCTTTTTTCACTGAATCGGCAGGTTTTGTATGTAACAGGCTGACTCTGTACAATGCAACCAAGGACCCTCTGAATGCAATTTTTTGTTATTTTTTTAAAACAATAATTTATGAACGGGGCAGCCTAATTCAACTGTAGGGTGTATGAAACCTGCTGGTTCTGTACCAAACTGGTCTTTTTTCACCAAAAGGGCTTGTTCTGTACAAGGCTGGCCAGTTCTGTACATTGCAACCAAGGACCCTCAGAACACAATTTAAAAAAAGCAATAATTTATGAACAGGGCAGCCTAATATTCAACCCTAAGGCCCTAATAATGCTATGTGATTAATGGTAATGTTAAATGCTTAAATTTTCATCTTTTTATTTAAATTTTTAACATTACCATTAATTGTTTCAGGATGTTTGATAGTGGTTCCAACTTCATTGGATTTCATATGGAGAAAGTAGAATTTTAGATCCTTCTCAAAATCAGCAGTTTTAACAGCTTTTAGGATTTTAGGATTGGGGGGATTGCAACATTTCCATCAGATTTTGTCGTGTATATGGATTTTTTTTGTTATATCTTTATTTATAGTTTTCTTATTTTTTTTTTTTAATATTCTGTTATTCTTCAGTTCCAGACTGGTTCCTGGTTTAGGGGGTTCACCGTTTTGGTCCTGATAAAATAGGCCTATCTACGTTTCCTTCAAGTCAATAAATTACTGTTGCACCTCAAGTTTTATTTGTCTGCTGTTTTTGAGGTTTCTGATGAGGTGACAATGGTAAATTGAATTTTAAGCAAAGGTTCCTGGTATAACCAGGTTCAATTATTTAGTCTTTGTTGGGAAAATACAGTGTTGCGGGGGAGCGTCCCCCCTCGATCTCGCTCCCAATCTGCACTCCAGGCGGGAGCGCGCTCCCTAACCAAAGTTTTCGCTCCTTTTTTTTTCAAGTTGATTTAGGGAGCGTTGCTTCGGGAGTGATTTTTCCAACCCGGGAGCGGTCGGGGAGCGATCGCTCCTGATCGCTCCCGAGTTGGAAAAATCGCTCTCAGCCGGCGGTGAGCGACGCCTGTGCAGAAAAAAAGCCGACGATGTGGAAAAAAAGGCGACGACGTGGAAAAAAAGGGAGGGAGGGAGGGAGGGGAGGGGAGTAATATAAGTAAACCCTCTCCTTCATTATTCATTTCATTTGACATTTCTAAGAGTGAGAGAGTGAGAGAGAGCAAGGAGCAAGGACATCCAAGGGGAGATTGAAGAGCTTGCAAGAGGAGATTGGAGGCCGAAAAGGTAGGATCTACACTCTATTCTAGCATTTTTTTTTTGTTCCTTAATTTCTTTTAATGTTCGTTCCTAAATAGATAAATAATTTGTTTTTTTCTCTATTTCCCATTCCCATTCCCATTCCATTTTTTTGCAGATTCAAAACTTCCAATTTCAAACATCATGGTTATATTTCTTGGCATTTTCTTCTTCTTGGTTCCTTTTTTGGTTATTATGGTGTTGGAGAATAGAAAAAGAAGGGTTGAAAATGAAGAAGGGGATGAAGAAGTGGGTTATAGTGGATTTGATGAAAACCCCGGAGAGGAGTACCTTGGTGAGGAGGAGCTGGAGGAGAGTGAACATGAGTCAACTCTAAAAACTAAACAAGACCAAACCCCATTGTGGAAATATGTTAATAGGCCTGAAGCAGGGAAAGGGAGTGGAACCACTAAATTTCATTGTCACCATTGCAACAATAATTACACAGGTTCAAACACCCGTGCGGGAAAAGGCCATCAGATGGAGATAAACAAATAGGAATCAAAACTTGTACAGGTGCGTCCGTAGCAGATAGAGCCAAATACATAAGGGAAGAGGAGGAAGCCCAATAGAAATCTAAGAAATCAAAGGGTTTCTTTAAACCAAGTTCACAATCACATGCACAAAGAACTCCTTCAACATCCTCTCATGGCAGTGGATATGGAGGCATAGGGTCACCAAGTTTAAGGCATAGAACCTAAGTCACCTGACACGGGGATTCGGGACACGTAGGATTCGGGATTCGTGGTGTCGGATTCGGGACACGCTGACCCCCCGGAACAAGACACGTTAGGACACGTTATATATTATTTTATTAAAATATATATATATATATATATATATATATATATATATATATATATTTTTTAATATATATATATATATATCTTAAAAATTAGTTATTAGCATATTTCTTACACAAATTTTAATTAATGATACAAATTTATTGATTTCAAACGTAGATCTTCATCTATAGCTATTAGCATGCATAGTACATACAAAATTCAAATAAATGTCAGTGGTACTGGTCACATAAATGATAAATGATAAAATCATAAATCTATTAAAAATTTAAATCATGATTCATAATTCATAACTGAAAGACAACTTACAACTACAAGATAGTAAGATAAACACACTGACAACTGTAGTTTTCTCATTAAGTCATCAAATCAAAATCTGTTACATAGGCTCAGATTATATGGCGTTGCTCCATACGTTGTGGTGACTGGTTCTATATACCCAACATTACAGTGGTTCAAGGGTTTTGTGTCACGCAATTTATGCAAACTGATCACTGATAAGGCGTGATACATATTAAGTTTTAACAGCTCAGCAAACTAACCTTAAACCTGCAAATTGCAATGCGGTCCGCCGCTCCAAATCGCTCCAAATCGCTGTTACTCGCTCCAAATCGATGTTAAGGTTGCAAATGCGGTCAAATGGGAATGACAACAGCGAACTTAAACCTACCAGCAGCCCGAAAAACGAATCCGAAACCAGGATTCGATTCCAAAATCGTGACACGTTCTTCATTTTTTTGACACGCTCATGACACGACGTACCCGGATATGACACGACGAGTCATTGAAACATGACACGTGTCAGGACAGAATCGTGTCCGATTCGTCCGATTCGGGATTCGTCCAGGGGTTTGGACGAATCCGGTTTCATAGCATAGAACCATATCAGATTTCCTTGATGAAGGGTGTAGGAATGATGTGGATTCAAAAGTTTACATGTTTCTCTATGCATGTGGGATACCTTTCAATGTTCTTTGCTCACCTTATTGGCACGAAATGGTTTCTGCCATAAATGATGCCCCTAAAGGATACAAGAGCCTTCTTTGAGTAGAATGACAAGTTCTTGGACTGACCATGGGGTGCCCATTGTATCTGATGGATGGACACATGTAAAAGGCAAGCCATTGATAAGTGTTCTTGTGTGTTTGTTAGTGGTGCCATCTTTCTTTCAACATATGATTACTCAGGCAAGTTCAAGACCAGCATCAACATTGCAGAACCATTACTTGAAACAATTGACCGTATTGGGCCATACAATGTCATCCAAGTCATCAATGATAATGCTCCTAATTGTAAGGCAGCGGGAGCAATTATTGAGGATAAATACCCCAACATATTTTGGTCTGGGTGTTTGGTTCACACAATGAACCTTTTGATGCATGATATTATTAAGAACAAAAACCAACAATACAAATGGATTGGTGATTTGTACAAGAGAGGCAAAGAAATGATAAAATTTATTACAAATCATAGCAATACCCATGGCCTTTTTCACAATCACTCAAGATTGAAGATTGCGAAGACTAGATTTGGTAGCTTTTACCTCAACTTCAGGCGCCTTTTGAAGGTAAGAGAGTCATTGGCTAGCATGGTATCAAGTCCACACTGGCAGATATTAAAGGAAAGGGCTACAAATGCAGCTGACAGGCAAGGTTTTGAACAGGTGGAGGAGACCGCTCTTGATGGTATGTTTTGGGCATGTGTGAGGCAAGTATTGGAATTCACCAAGCCCATTTATCACATGATTCGGTTTGCAGATACAAATAAACCAGTGATTGGGGAGGTGTATGAGCAGATGGATACCATGTTGGGGCAAATAAAAGATATTGTTCAGAAAGATGATCCCAACTTGTATACACTGATTCACAATTGTGTGTGTACACGGTGGGATAAACTTAATGTTCCACTACATGCCTTGGCGTATATCCTTACGCCAAAATACTACTCTGCATCTTGGTTGGGCCAACCTGCACCAAGGGGTGGGGTTAGGGTCAAACCCCATATAGATGAAGAGGTCTCTATAGGATATTTTCAAGCATTAGACAAGTTGATACCTGACAGTGAGGAATGTGCTAGTTTGCGTCTTGAATTAGGCAGATACTTAAGTTGCACTGGTTTGTTTGGTTCCTTCCATGCAATGGAAGATAGAGACAAATATGGTGCTCTCACATGGTGGGAAGCATATGGCGGCTAGGGACTTTTACCAAAACTGGCAAAAAAAGTTCTCTCACAGGTTTTAAATACTTCTTCTGCAGAGAGGTGTTGGAGCACCTACAATTTTATACATAATGTGAGACGAAACAGACTGAATGAAAACCGGGCAGAAAGCTTGGTTTATGTGCTCTACAACTTGAGGTTGTTGAGTCATTACTGTGATCAGGCTTATGAGGATCCAACATATAAAATTTGGGACAACCACCCAGAGGATGATAATTTGGAGGATGGCACTATACATCTTGAAGAATTGGAAGCAGAACTTATGAGAGAGGAAGATGAAGCAACAACCATGCCACCTCCACCATCCAGTAGCAGTGCTCGAGTTCTGAGTCTTGTTCCTTTGCTGTCGCCACCTCCATGTACATCCTCACGTGGAGGGCATGTGCCTTCTGGTTCTAGTCGTGGGTCTGTGCGGGAGGAGACTCCTAGAAGACCACCACGACCTGCTCAGAAATTAGACATTATTCGTGGTGGCAAGACGAAGATGTAGATGATAGATTTACTTGTCTTTTCTAGTTTCTAGTAGTTTTTATAACTGTTGACTCTTTCATATTTATTATGATATTTTTGTAAACAATATATGACAATTTAAGTTTGAAGTTTGAAGTTTGAAGTTGGCAATTATAACTCATTGGTAATGAATTATGAATATGATGCTTCGTGAAAGTTGTTTCATTTCATTTCATTTTATAACATTTCATTTCATGTTAGATATTATTTGTTGTAATGGTTAAACTTAGCTTACAAGTACAACTTTGGTGATCAATGATGATAAATGTTATAAACTGAATTTTCAATTTTGAAAGCTTGAAGTTGAAACTTCAAGATTGATGAATCATGATTCATGAGACTCAATATGTTGTATGTTACTAACTTGTGGACGTGGTTGATGAGGATTATAACTTCTAGATGATTGTTGTTATATGGTTCAATGATCAATCTATGTTTGTTTGTTTTGTTTTTTTAATATTATGTTTTTTTTATATCTAATGCATCATTCAACATGTTTTTGTTGACATATATGTATCAATATATATATATATATATATATATATATATATATATATATATATATTAAAAAACGCTCTGGGATTCGCTCCCAAAACGGGAGCTTCTGAAAATGTCGCTCCCGCACTTGTTTTCGCTCCCGCTCCCTGCTTTCGCTTCCGCTCCCAAGTAACACTGGGAAAATCACTGCTTTGAAGTGCTTGCCGGCCTCATAGGTCAGCAATTTAGCTTTCTTTAGGCAAACCATTGGCTTGGAGTGACCTTGGTAATCCAAGGTCAGTGATTTAGCCTTGCATGCAAGAAACGTCGACAAAAACTCGTGCATTTCCAATCAAGATTTGAACACTCTTAAATTGACAAGCTAACTTCAGATTGAAGTTTTTTTGGGCATTGTTGAGCTTCGCTTGCTTACTTTGGATTGCTGGCTTCCAAATTGAGCAACCTGCTCTTCCACTTGGCCCTACAATTGTCCATTGCTAAGTCTAGTAAGGTGGTGAAATTATTACACTTAGCAAGAATCACATAGTCTTATGTACCATGTCAAAATATGAGGAAAGAGATCATTTGACGAAGTATCAAAACCAATTAAAAATAACACGTGAACCCCATTCGTTTTTCAGCTTTATAATTGTGTACTTCCTTCACCTGTTCTTGGAATGTTGAGTCATGAAAACTTAAAAGCCAAGCATAGTAGGCATAATAAGCTTTCCAATGATTGATCAGGACTGAGATGCCATATTCAACACTACGTGTGGTACCTTTCATAAAATGTGAGTCAAACTAGCTTGTTTGACTGGAAATGTCAGAAAATGCATTTTTTACTTTTTGGTCTTGAAATTGAATTCTGTTTGCCACATTGCGATCATTAATCCCCCCAAAATATATCAAGGAAAAACTACCCCTTCTGACGTTTTCCATATTCAATTTGGTCAAAACCACAAAAATATGCTCAAATAGGCCTCTAAGGCCAATGTCAAAACTTGTGAATTTAAGAATTTTGCATGTGATCATCATCAACAATATGTATTTTTCGATACATATTATTGATGCATTTCTATTTAATGCTTAATAATTCGTTACCCATCATGCCTTCAAAGATTGCCAAACAATCATAGTGATAACAACTGATACTAAGCATCACCAGCGAAGTTTGAGATGGTACCTCTGTGCTTATGATCAAGATATCTCTCACTTTGTCCTTTAATGTACCAGTCCATGCTTGAAACCAGACCTTTGGAGATAAAAGTTAATTTATATTTACAGACAAGATTACAATACTCCATTGCATGATCTCACCTTTGTTTTGTGTCTACAACATCATTGCAAAATCATTGGATGCATTACTTGTACTCACTTATCTTCTTTACTGGGTTACTTCACTTAGTTTGCGCTTTGAGAAATCCTGCGCTTTGTTTCTTATAATCATATTGAACAGAGGTTAGTTTCAACTTTCAAGGTGATAATCTCAATTGATATTATGGCATCAATACTTGGATATCTTGCACTGCATGACATTGAAACATATTAGCCCAATTTCAACTACAACCTGGGGTGAAATAAACATACAACAGAAGTAAGCTCAAAGATCATTAAATTGTCATTATGCAAGAAGTAAACAAGCTGGGATTAAAATAGGACAAAATCAAATCATGATTAAACTCAACACAAAGCATTAAATAACCTGCATCAAAGGATACAGAGAGTAAGCAACCCATCAGAACAAGCATTAAGCATTCAAGATTCTTTTACTCACAAACATAGTCTCAAATTCATAATTGTCTGGAAACATCATTGTTATTAAAAAAATGTCATGAAAGAAGCGCAGCTGAATTGACGAGTCTTAAATAAAAATTCCACTACCCCAAGTCCTAAAATTCAGTGTTGGTTGAGGGCCTTATTTTCCAGCCATATATAACAATGGATCTTGCAGAATTTTTGGAGTATGTGGGACAGATTTTGGGAATTTTTATTTTTATTTTTTGTAAATTAAAGAAACTCAAGGTTAAGGAGTATTGTTTCCTTTATTTTGCCTAAGTAATAGAGTGATGTTCAGTTAATTTCTTATATGCGTCTTTTAGTTCTATGAGCTACAATTGGGATTTTTTTTGTAGTGTATAAATGACAAAGGAAATTTAAGGGCCATAGAAAAGCATATGTGCTACAATGGAAAGGGCTAGGGTAATAGTTTCTTCCCTCTTATGTCCCTTTCGTATCCTTTACCTTCAAGATAAGAACATGACACATTCAATATTACTAGATTAGGTCTGTTTGTAGATAGTCTTTGATAGGGTCTTTTTTGCAATTTGCTTTGAGTAGCGGGTCTTTGATAAGATCCTCTCCACCGTCACACTTGTAGATTACACCCAAGTTAGATGCACAATTGTGCATATCATGTGGTTGCTTCACTACTCTCCCTTTTATTCATCACTCCCCAACTGTCTAAATCCATTTTTCCATTTTGTTTATTATGCGAACCTTTCTGATGCTCTCACTACATACTACATACACATTAATGTTAGTAACCCATAGGGAAACTCCCCTAGGTTAGGATTCCATTTAACCTATAGCCTAAAGTGGAGAGGAGTGTTGGTGAGGTCACAGTGGCCAACCTACTAGTACCCTATTTTTTTGACCTTGAGTTAAAGGCGCTAGTTGGTAACATTTTGGCACAATTATCGAGGGCAAATTCCAGTTCTTGAATCTTGTAGATTAGCTAAATATTAGTTTGTGTTGAAGATTTTGTTCATTTGGTGACCCAATGAAGAGAAGAAGCCCTTTCCCTTTGCAGGTTTCTGGAGACTTTTGCTTGTAGGGTGAAACAAGCACTTTGTGAAAAGCATATATATTCAGATCTTTGGATTTGAGGTATGAATCATGATCAATGTTATAAGAATTGGATTGGGGTGTATTGAATCAGCTAGCCTGAATGTTTTCCAGAGAAAATTGGTTCGGTACAAACCAACCTTTTTTAAACTGAACCATCCGATTTTGTATCATGTCATAGAACATGACTCGGGGCCCAATTTTTTTTTTTAAACATTAATATTGGTTGTGGATTGGCCCACCTCCAAAAACAATTCTAGCTCCCCCTTAAACCTATTTAAAGGCACTCCCCCCCTCCATTTCACTCACACTATTCTTTTGAGATTCTTGAAATCCTTGAGTTGAGCTTTCTGAGTGGGTTTGGAGATATATTTGCAGGGCTGTTTTGAGGAGGTTCTTGGGCAGGTTTGGAGAATTGGTTGAAGGGTTGAGTTGGAGAGCTTTTGGGCTGTGTTTGTTAGGGAGATTTGGAGATACTTCAAGAGTTTTTCCCCCAAAAGATCTTGGGTTGTTTTTGAACTATTTTTAGAAGTGATTGTAAGTGGTCATTTTCAGATTCTTGAGGGTGTTGTTAGAGGGCTGTTTTCTCTGCTGTTTGGAGCTGCTCTTCTTGTCAACATTTGGAAAGATTTTCAAGTTATGTTAATGCGCTTAGTTTACTTGTATTTTTCTCTTAAAAATTGCTAGGGATTTGTATGCATATTTTTATTTGTTGCTATAAAAGTTTCCATGGCCCCTAAACACAAGAATGATTGCATATGGTTACATTGCTGTTTGGATGAAGTGGCTATAGAAATATGCAACTATAGTGGGAAGAAAGTTAAAGGTGGGGGGATCCATAGGATTAAAGAACACTTAACACATTAGTGAGGCCAAGTAGAACCTTGTAATATCTCTGATGACCTAAAGGCTAGGAAGTTATATTGGGTTTGATCGAAGTTGTCATAGTAGAAAGAAGCAAGAACAAGAAAGTTAAGAAAGACAAGCAAAAGTAAAATGGACGATGTTGATTTCTTGGACCTTGAACTTGAAGGGCATATCCCTAGTTTTGAAGTATCCTTTCGTTTCTCTCTTAGAATTAAGAGATGAAGATGTTTATGCCTTTGGCCTTAGTTAAACTAGTATGAAGAGGTCACTTAAAGGGATTGAATATTTCATTGTACCTCACACCACCCTTGGTGCTCAACCCACCATTAATGTTAATTGGAAGAAGGTAGAGGAAGTTGCTTTGGAATGTATTTCTATACGGTGGTATGATGCAAACATACCTTTTAATGCTGCTAATTCTTCACATTATCAACCTATGATTGATGTTATAGTTGCATGTGGTCTGGGCTTCAAAGGCCCTAGTTTTGACAATGTCAAGGGGCCACTTTTACAAAATCAGCTCCAAAGAATGAATGAGTACCTCATAAAGTTCAAACCAAAACAGGTTGCACAATTATTTTTGATGGATGGACTGATGGAAGATCTCGTGCCATTATAAATTTCTTAATTACTTGCTAAAAGGTACCTTGTTTCTCAAATTTGTGGATGCATCTAATCAGGTGAAAGATGCACAATTATTATTCCATCTTTTGGATGAAGTGGTTATGGAAGTACGGATAGAGAAATGTTGCACTGATGATCATAGACAATGCCTCCAATTATGTTGTAGTTGGATGACCATTGGAGGAAAAACACCCCCACCATTTGGTCGACTCCATGTGCAACCCATTGGTTGGATCTCATGCTTGAGGATATTGGCAAAATTGAATGGGCGAAGTGTGTGGAATAAGCAAAATCTATCACTAGGTACATCTACAATTGCTCATGGATTTTGAACCTTATGAAGAAACACATCGAGGGCAGAGAACTTGTTTGGTTAACCATTACATGATTTGCAACAAACTTTCTTTCATTGCAATCCCTTATTCAACAAAAAACCAATTCCTGGAAGATGTTTCCTTATGATGAATGGAATGCATTTGAGTGGAGCAAAAAGGCTGAAGGGAAAGAGGTGGATGGAACAAACAACTCCATAGACCTTTACATGCATTTGGTTACTATTAAACCCAACATATATAATTTTAATTTTCAAAGCTTTTGAGTTGTATTATTCATTAGAAATGCTTTGCCAAACATGCAAAATCAATTGATGAATATTTTTTCTTTTGAACTTGGATGGTACTATTACAATAAAGATTTTGAAGCAAATGGAGAGGTAAAGGATTGTATAGATGCATTGAGTGCATGATCCTAGAACCCAAGATTCAAAACAGAGGATCCAACAAGTAAGAAATGTTGAAAATTTCAAATTATATTACTCATTGAAAGACTTGATTCTAAGTTTCAATGTCATTTGCTAATACTTATTTTTCTTTAATTCTTAGTTCAACCTCATGGTGGCAACAATTTGGTAGCCAATGCCTTGATTTACAAAGATTTGCAATTCAAATATTGAGCTAGACATGTAATGCTTTGTGGTGTGAACGAAATTGGAGTGTTTTTGAGCAGATACACACCAAGAAGAGATGTTTGGAGCAAAATGTTTGCATGACATGGTTCATATTTAGTACAACCTTAGGTCGAGGTGTAACCAATTGCTAAACTCGACCCTTGAATCAAGCATGATAGAAGAATACTCTTCCACCATGATATCTCGCCAAACCTGCTGAGAGGTTGCCTCATAGCAAGAAGGCTCTGAATCTAAGGACTCAGTCATCAATGCCATATAACATGTGTATCTCTGTGCTTGTTTTCTCTGCTTGAATGTAGAGCTAGGTGCCCCAACCCTATTTTGAGCCTTCTAAATCCACTGATCAACCCACCTCGACTTTCTTTTGCCTGTGCTAGGTGTTATTGCTAGAGTGGGCCTTGGTCGCTCCTCTCCCTCATATTCCTATGCTGCCTCCTCATTTGATTGCTATACAACCTTCCCAACAACTGGCTGTGATCTGGTTTGAGGAGCTAACTGAGCCTCCTACTTAGGAGCTTGCAACTCCTCATGTGCTGTAGCTTGCTCACGCTCTAAGGACTTTTAGAGAGCCCTTTCCTCAAACTTGAATAACACCCAATAATTGTCTTCTTCAGTGTTGGTACATACACCTTGTATGCTTTGGACGTCTAACTGTAGCCCATGAAAATGCCCTTTTTGTTGTAGGCCCTAGCTTCCTCCGACCCTTTGAAGGCACATCGCAGTAAACCAAACTGCCAAGAATCTGAAAGTGAGAAACATTCGACTTGTTGGTGAATGCCTCCTCTAGTGTAACTCGTCCAAGCACCTTATGTGGGCTCCTGTTCTGCAGAAAGACTATAGTGTTGCATGCCTTTGCCCAAAGAAATAATGGTAGTTCTTGGTCATGCAACATGGCCTTGGCCGCTCCAACAATACTTCGGTTCTTGTGCTCTACCACCTTGTTTTGTTGAGGGTTATAGGGTGTGGTGATCTCCCTACTGATACCCTCCTTGGCACACAAATCCATGAAGGCATTGGAGATATACTCCCCACCATTATATGATCTCAGTGCTTTGCCCTTCTTTCTTGTTTGGTTCTCCACTAAGGCTTTTAACTCTAGGAATTTCGAGAATAATTTGTCCTTTTTCTTCATGAAGAAGATACACGTCTTCCTCAAGTGGTCATTAATGAAGGCGACATAATACTTGTATGCCATGAGGGATGGAGAAGAGAATGAACCACTAACATCTGAATGAACCAAGTCCAAGATGCCCTTGGCTCAGTTGTCACTGCTGGGAAAGGATGTCTTGGCATACTTGCCAAGTGTGCAACCCTTGCACATGTCATGAAGGTCTGTGTTTCACCTTGGAAACCTTGTGGCTATGTCCCTGAGGATTTTCAGTGCTCCATGGTGTAAATGGCCCATACATCTGTGCCATAGCTCCCCAAGGTCTCTGCCCAACTCATTGTCCCCTTTGCTACTCAAGGCCGCGACTGTCTCAAACTGTAGCTTGTAGAGGTTTCTTCATGTTGGAAATACTGGGGGGGGGTGTGAATCAATATGTCATCAATTCCAACAATTTAAGTACCAAAACAATTAACCAATAACATCACTTCAAGGGAACACAAGATATATATGAACAATATATTTATATTACAAGGGAAGTACGACTTTTGGATTTACTAGCTACAACTGGAGGGGCTACAACCACAAGATTTACCAGCTCCCATTAGAAGGAGGCGACAACCTCGAAGGAAGCTAGAACTTCCTTGCCTAGCACCACCTTGCCACCTTATAAAAGATAAAAGAAAATCTTTTTGGGCTCCCGTACCAGGCACAATGACCCAATTACAACAATATTTAAACTCTAGTACTGCTCCGTTGCAATGTTCAATATGAAATCAATAAAGTTCATGCCTTAGATGATCAATACAAGTACTCTTACTTTGTCTTTGATTTGCTTTACAAGTTCTTCAATCGTATGCTAAAAATATTGCTCCCCAACTTCACTAGGGTTTTGCTTTGAGAATTATCAAGACATCCATCAATTTTTGCTTCAATAATGGTTCCTTAGAACTTTAAGGACTGCTCCAAGGATCTGCTTCAAAACGAGTTTCAAAGCTTGCTCCAAAAGAGGGCTGCCACAAACATCAGGGTCTGCTACAAATTCAAGATGTGCTTCAAAAGGTCTGCTACGAATTTGCTCCAAGGTCTGTTTTCAAAACAAGTCCTAAGGTTTGTTCCATAATTGGTTTGCTACAAACCAAGATCAAAGTTTGCTTCACAACTTCTGCTCTAAGATTGCTTTCAACCTTCTTAAGAAGAATTTTGTCACAAAACAGACTTGCTATCTACCTCATAAATTCTGATTTGTCACCTTCTTCCTCAAACTTGAGTAAGGGCCACAAACAACAAAATTAGACCTTAGGAACATGCCCTAAATAGGGCTGAAATGCGGGTTTGTTGAGTGCCTCAGACCAACCAAGCTAGTCAGAAATACAGTCTTCGTCAAGCCTGCAACAGGGTTGTCACAGTGGCCTCTTGGTGCAAAAATTCAAATTAGACTGACCTCTATCCTGCGGCTTACATAAAGCTCAGTTTGGGCATAAACTCGACCTAAATTGCTTAAAACGTGCCCTTAAAAACAACTCGGAACTTGGTCACCTCAATGCTCCAGAGCTTGGTTGGTCCATAAAGGTGCTTCACGTATTTGCTTTAGAAATTATTCTTACTCATGACCTTCTTTAGATATTCAATGGAGCTATAGACTTCGCACTATTTTACCTCAGATAATTTGAATTGTTACCTCCATTTGTCCACAACTAGGGTAATATATAGTGGCGGAACAAGCCTATAATGGGGCCGACTTGACCTTTTGAGAGGACATGACTATAGCAGAGCCTACCCAAAATAATAATAAAGATTTGTTTGAAGAGCCATGTTTAAATAGAAGCCTACTTGAGGGAGATGAACAAACCTGTTTAGAGGAGGATTTAGGACACTTAAAATCAATTTTTGACTTTTATGTAATCTTAATTCAAAGTTGGTTAGAACACATGAATTTAGGTCATATTGATTTTTAATTTTGGCCTTCCTTTTAGGGCAACAATGAATATTAAGGCCATAACCCTTTGGGGCAAATGTGTTGGCGCTAAACCCATTTTTGGGGCATCAGTCTTCAAAAATTAGTATCTCTCAAACCAGGAGGACCCACAAAATGTGCCACCTATCAAATGAAATGGTGAGACAAGGGCTACCTAACTAGGAGGTCCTTGCAATCAAATTCAATTGATTTGTGCACGCAAAATATTAAAGGAACGTTGGCCCAATCACCCATGGACATCAATGACAAATTTTCCAACACTTCACTCACACCAATTTGCTTTGCTACTCTGGAATTGAAAGGCTTGATGAAGGCCTTTCCTTTGTTGAAGGTAACCTCATAACCTTGTCCTCTAGGCCTTAAACCGAAACAAGGTTCTTCTTCAGACCTGGAACGCAGAGGACATCCTTGAGATGAAGAGGGTTACTGGACTCCCTCTCAAACCTGATAGTAGCCACGCCCATGGACAAGTACTTGCCATCATCTCCTAGCTCAATGTGAAACTACATGTCCTTCTCCATCAATGGACTGAAATATTCCTTTTTCTTAGTCATATGGCGGGATGCTACACTATCAATGTACCATATGTAGTTGGCTACTGAGGTTGCCATGCAAGCTATGAGCGAGAATCCTCAAATTTGGAACTGTACTTGTCCACCTCTGCCAAAGTTGCCACCTAGTCCTTCTTAGATCCTTTCTTCCTCTGAGGACACTTGGTGGCATAGTCTTCGAACTGATGGCACTGGAAGCATTTTATCTTTTAGAGATCCTTCTTTTCTTTCTTGCCTTTGGAGTTGGACTCGACCCCTCTTGCACTCTTCTTTCTCTTGGCCTTGCCCCCTTTGCCAGCGAGGGAAAAGTTCTCCTCGTCCTCATGCTTAACATGAGCTCCAAATCTAGCCTGCCTCTGAATCTCCGCCTGGACATAATCGCTCCACAATTTCTCCCAGTCTGGAAGCTTTTCTTTGCCACTCACTATGTCCTGGAAGTTATCCCATGATTTGTGAAGCCCTAATAGTGCAAGACTCACCATGTCTGCTTCAGGTATTGTCTCCCCCACACTGACCAACTCATCCTTCACTTGAGTGAACCTGGTGAGATAAGAGATTATGGGCTTAGACTTGCCCATCCCTATATTTTTGAGTTTGTCCTTGAGCATGAGTTTTCTAGCCTCACTTGAGCTCTAGTATAAGCCCAAAATTGTTGTCAATATTTCTTTGGCAGTTCTTACCAGAAAGATGTGGTGTAATGTGATCTTTGACTCGTTCAAGAATAATCCTCTTTGCTCTGGCATCATTCTTGTTATGTTGAGCCAAATGCTAAGGGTCAGTTGGTGTGGCTGGTGGGTTCTTCACAAACTCCTTCATACCTTGCTCCTCTAGCACCACAATAATCCTCTCCCATGAGCAGAAATTTGCTGCTCCCTCCAAATTGTGCTCTGGTCTCAAACCCTGGTAAGACTTTTTGCTGGTCAAACTCTTTAGAAATCCTAGTGCGTTGATCTAACTAGAAAATTTGTGCTCTGTGGGTCAAAACCCTAGGTCGCACTGCTAGAAACCCAAACGTAACCTTCAACTGTATTGTGCCTCTCCTCTGTGCCTTGAACTTGCTTTTGGGTTCAAAGAAAGGGTGCTAGTCTTCAGTTAGAGACTTAGCTCTGATACCATGTTAGATTTCCTTTAAAACTCAACAATCTAATCTGTGAATTATGCTAAGTAAAGAACTGAAAAACTGAACTCAACTTCAATCCACAAATACTGACTTTTCTAACTAGCATGCAACGGAAAATAAGGAACAAATGAAGACAAACACACCATAAAACTGTACACAACAAGTATTACCCAGGAAATCCCTAATCAGGGAAAACCTGCAAACTTGGTGGATTTTATTAGGCTACTTCAACAAAAGTATTGTTTAGAAGATATTACAAAGGAAAACTTCCATTTTGCTCTACAAATTCCTCAACACGCCTAGGCACCCTCGCTCTGCGTCACGACACCTGTGGCCCTGTTCACTGTACAAATCTCTACAACTCAATATGGCCCGAGTATGGTCCCTTTTACGCCATGAACATGGCTTGGCTATAGTTTAATGGATGTTGGATAAGATCTAAGGATTGCGTGCCTCTCCTCCCTTAAGCTGTGTTGATTTGAAGCCCTAGTTCGTTGAAACCCTAGTCGAAGTGTTCTCTTCTTGCTGCCTTTAGCCACCAAGTCTCTAGTGCGTGAATGAACCAAGTTTATTCCTTCTTAGAAATCAGCCTTTGGCCCACCATTGCCATGAAGGGCTGAGATTAGATCTCTTTGATGGTTGAGATCATTTCACTTTTTGACTATATGAGATTAAATTTCTCCCAAGTCAAATGATAAGATAAAGTATAATTGCTCCTTATGTGGGTCCCTCAACCAAACTTAGCATACTTCTAACTTTGGCTGAACCCTTCCTCCGCTAATTCCATTTAACAATCTACTCATTTTGAGGCTGATGATTATGATGCTAGCCATTAGTACTGTTGGTATTGTAGTTTAGTACTATGCTTATTTTTGGACCCTAGAGGCCATTTAGAGCTAGTTTCTTGATTTATTTTGGTTTAGAGATGTATTGCACCAAGTGCTATTTTGGTTATAAACTTATATGCACTCTTGCTATATAAATGAGAATGTTTTCATATTTGTGTGTAAGTGATTTGAAATCACATGGATGCACATAGATATATATGTTTTTTATTATTATAGATTTTATATCTATATCTATATATATATATATATATAATTTGAATATTTATGTATATTTTGGTCCAGAGGTGTTTTGGTCCTTTTTCTTTGGTTTTGGTTTGATTCACATTTTTGGGCTCTATTGGTTCAATGAACATTCTAGGTCTTATAATAGTGGGCATGGCTCCATCTTGTAAAGAGTTGGATGTGAATTTGTTTGCCCTGTCAAATTTATCACGCATCCATGGATACCCACATGGTCTCAATTATAAGCAATGAAAAAAGCATACCCCAAATTCTATGGGAACAAGGAGGATGCTTTAGATTTTGCCATGTATTTCATTATTTTCATTGCAAAATCTAATATTATTCATGAAGATGTGACGCTAAATATGTTTTCCCTATCTATGAAAGAGAACACGAGAGAATGATTTTGTAGTCTTAACCCCGAGAAATATCTTCATCTTCATATTTCATCATTGTCTTTCAAGAAGTTTGGATGGTTGATGAAAATAAAATTGAAGGCTTAGATGATGATATGTTTGGGCTATTCTTTGTAACAAAATAAGAAGGAAACTTGGTATTATGAAGGCTAAAACATGATAAAGATCCTTCAAGCATTCTCTTGGATGAAATAAAATAAAAAGTGAGGCATTGATTTTCTTCCTTGAGTATATTAGTGAAAGATATGGAGTAAGAAGTCCCAAAGAATTTGTTTCAGATTCATATGAAGAAGAAATCACTCAAGAAAGTGGTGTAAACAATGTAGATTTTGATCTTCATGGGCAATCTCATAGGTTGGAATCTTGTGTAGAAAGTTTGAGTGGTATTTTCCAACCTTATATAGCAATTGATCTTGGAGAATTTTTGGAGTGCGTTGGATGAATGAAAGTCAGTGCTCCCTTTGTGTTTTGTGGCATGTGCCTAATAGCCTCTCGAGGATAATGGCAATGGCAATGGCAATTGTGATTCCAACAAGTGGTATCTCAGCCAAAGGTGTCGAGTTTGAAACACACCTAGGTCACGCTAGGGGGAGATTGTTGGAGGAATGAAAGCCAACGCTCCACGTGTTTCGTGCCATGTGCCTAACAACCTCTCGAGGATCCGTTAACTCTGGCGTTGTGTTCGTTTACTAACACCTACGGGTTTTGGTGTAACAACAATTGTGATTCCAACAGTATGTGGGATAGATATTGAGAATTTTTGGTGTAAATAAAAGAAGCTCAAGGCTATTGGAGTAATTTGCATTTATTTTGCGTAAGTAATAGAGTGATGTATAGTTAATTCTTATGTGTGGATTTAGTTCTATATGCTACAATTGGGAATTTGTTTGTGGGTGTATGGATGACAAAGGAAAATCAAGGGCCATAAAGAAGCACACATGCTACAATGGAAAGGGCTAGGGTAATTGTTTCCTCCCTCTAATATCCCTTTTGTATCCTTTACATTCAAGATGAAAACAGTACATATTCTATATCACTAGATTAGGTGTGTTAGTAGGATAATATTTGGTAGGGGTCACATTTACAATTTGTGGAGTAGTGGATCTTTTATAGGACCCTCTTCACCATGACACTTGTAAACAACCAAGTTAGGTGTGTAGTTGTCAATATCAAGCAATTGCTTGCTACCTCTTGATATTCCTTTAGAACTGTTCTCTAAGATTATTCCCATGACTCCTTTGTCCAAGCAAGTGAAGGCACTAGTAACCCTTTCATCCACCACTCCCCAATCCTATACATACTACATACACATCAAGCTTAGTAACCCATAGGGAAACCCCCATTGGTTAGGATTCCATTTACCATTGCCTTAAGTGCAGAAGAGAGTTTGTGAGGTGACATTGGCCAACTTCCTAATTTTAAAAGGCTAGTAGCTTGTCTTTGGAAAGTTAATGGTGCTAGTTTGTGTGGTAACAGGCCTCAACAGAAACTAATTCCAATCGATGATTTGTGCCCATACCTATAATTATTACAGCTTACAAGCTACTAAAGTTGTTGCCATAGCTTGAATGTATGGCTGGAAGAAACTTCTGTACAAGCGTGAAGAATGTATGGTCCCAGTTGCATCTTAGGAATATTTTTGAATTCCTTACAGAAGTTCGTGATTTACTTTGTTACGACCATTCCTTTATATGTTGGCATTGATGTTCCTTCAACTTTTCCGTCTGCCATGCTTGATATTGTTTTGGATTTATTTTTCTGTATTGATAATTTTTTGTACATTGTTTTACAACATGCCTGTTCGCTAAAATTAAGTGTGTATGAATCGTGACCGTTTCTTTATAAAATATTTTGAATTGTCACTGTCATGGATTTGACAATGAACACATTAGTTTTGTTTGACAATCACATGCTCAACTTTGAACAATTTAGAAAATTGTTAATGTTTGATGTTTTTTATTTTGTGTCTATCTAAAGCAATTAATTAAAGCATATGCACATTTAAAAGTTTTATAATAATCACTGGATTGTAATCATGGTAATCATTCGATTGTAATCATGGCTAGGATAAGCTGTGTTGAATTACAATGTTTTTGTTTTTCTAAATTGCAATGTGGTCATGGATTACAAACAGATGTCGATTACTGGGAATCACTGTCAAAAATATCATCTATGAAACCGGATTCGTCCAAACCCCTGGACGAATCCCGAATCGGATGAATCGGACACGATTCTGTCCTGACACGTGTCATGTTTCAATGACTCGTCGTGTCATATCCGGGTACGTCGTGTCATGAGCGTGTCAAAAAAATGAAGAACGTGTCACGATTTTGGAATCGAATCCTGGTTTCGGATTCGTTTTTCGGGCTGCTGGTAGGTTTAAGTTCGCTGTTGTCATTCCCATTTGACCGCATTTGCAACCTTAACATCGATTTGGAGCGAGTAACAGCGATTTGGAGCGATTTGGAGCGGCGGACCGCATTGCAATTTGCAGGTTTAAGGTTAGTTTGCTGAGCTGTTAAAACTTAGTATGTATCACGCCTTATCAGTGATCAGTTTGCATAAATTGCGTGACACAAAACCCTTGAACCACTGTAATGTTGGGTATATAGAACCAGTCACCACAACGTATGGAGCAACGCCATATAATCTGAGCCTATGTAACAGATTTTGATTTGATGACTTAATGAGAAAACTACAGTTGTCAGTTTGTTTATCTTACTATCTTGTAGTTGTAAGTTGTCTTTCAGTTATGAATTATGAATCATGATTTAAATTTTTAATAGATTTATGATTTTATCATTTATCATTTATGTGACCAGTACCACTGACATTTATTTGAATTTTGTATGTACTATGCATGCTAATAGCTATAGATGAAGATCTACGTTTGAAATCAATAAATTTGTATCATTAATTAAAATTTGTGTAAGAAATATGCTAATAACTAATTTTTAAGATATATATATATATATATATATATATATATATATATATATATATATATATATATATATATAATAATAATATATAACGTGTCCTAACGTGTCTTGTTCCGGGGGTCAGCGTGTCCCGAATCCGACACCACGAATCCCGAATCCTACGTGTCCCGAATCCCCGTGTCAGGTGACTTAGAATATCATTAAAAGTCACCATCCTAGCAAACAAACCATTGTTCTATATGACGATTCTTATTATCTGTCCTGCAGCAGCACATTTAGAAAAAGGCAAGAGGGGTAATTTCGAAAAAGCTCTTAATAAAAATTGCGTGTGAATTTTTAGTCATAACTCAAGTACAATGCTGTGGTGGAAACACTGAAAACGACCTTAGAAGAAAATTTTAAACCCTCGTGAGTAGCTTCTTTTAAATTTTGATAGCTTGCAATATTCAGGCAAATGTTGCAGTTCACAGGGAAATCAATAAATATTCAACTAAGTTCTGAGTTTTCTTATTTCCAACTGTTTTGTTAATATTATCTAAATTGGGTGTTAGCTAGAAGCTCCAAAAAACTTTTGTGTTGGAAACAAAGTTTAAACCCTCTTGCGTGTAGTTTTCTTTAAATTTTGATAGCTTGCAATATTCAGGCAAGTATTGCTGTTTCTATGGGAAATCAATAAATATTTCAACTAAGGTTTGGGTTTTCTTATTTCTAGCTGTTTTGTTAATATCATTCAAATTGGAAAACTCTTGGTGAATTACATGAAGCATATTATCCTCTTGAAGTAAGTAGTTGTAGGCCCCTTCCTGCATGAGAAAGTTTGATGAATCGAAAGGGCATATGTATTGCCACTTAAATGTGGTTTTAAACCTGCTACTTCACAATTACCTATTGCTTAAATCGGTAATGTTTATTTGGTCTGCTAAATTTTCAGGAAACGGCTATCAAGACTCGGATTCAGAAGGGTTTGATGAAGGAGCAAGTGAAAAAACGATCAGCTTCAAAAATGCTGGCAGGCTCCTTGCAGTAATGCCTGTAATTTAGTAGAGTATATCAGTGTGGTCACAAACAATTTATCTAGGCTTGAAAGTTGTTTATATATGTGTGGGATTCATGAAATTTGACTGAGTAGAAGTATAAGAGTTTTTATATCCTGGCCTGCTGATGACATCCCTTTTTACTGTATTTGTTTGTTCCTATGCTTTTGCATGGTGTTTGACCTGATTAGTTTTATGGCTATTTTTTGTTTAACAAACATTATATTTGCATTTAATGTACAGTGGTAGTGGACAGGCCGAAGCCTGAACATTATTTTGGAACAGAACTTCAACTTCAAGGAGGACCATTTACAATGTCATTTATTTACATGCAAGGACATTTGGTCAGTTTCTTCAGAAAGGAAATTTGGGCAGAAACAATTTCCTATCTTAGAACCAGCGGAGTTTAACAGGCTAGAATTGCCAGAAGCCTTGTGTAGCCAACCACGTTGTGGAATGAATTCTTGAAAGAACATAGTTGGAGATGTTTTAGTCAGCTGTTGTACATTGTAGATGGATGGATTTTCAATCATTGCAGTGTGCACATTATTAATGGTATTTATATGAGGCATCTTATCTTGATTTCACACACCTTTTGTTGGATTTTGAGAGCCTGATAACATTACTTTTTAGCGTATTTCAAAGGAAAAGCTTGAACTCGTTCCTTACTGTGTAGCAAAGATCTAATTTGATTGTAGGCGCATATAAAATATGACTGTCTGAGTGTAATGGTTGAATAGAAAGTGCATAACATTCAATGACCATAACTAGAGATTGATGCGTCTACCTTTGCTATGTGGTGTAAAGCACATTCATTAGACATGATAACATAAAGGAACTCATTATGTTCATAGTAAAAATTCATAATGCACAACGGTAAAAAATAGATATGGATGGAAAAAGCTGTCCATACAGATTTAGGTTTCGAAACCAGACACTATATGTAAGGGCTCCAGAATCAGACACGAGTCATCTAACTTGTAAAAATTCTTAGATTAATCTTTATTAGCGATTCGTTTATTGTCAGTTCTCACCTTTAACCAAGTTAGATGGAAAGGTTAGGCTGTCTATTTTCCATTCTGAAGTGCAAGAACACGAGACATCTGATAGTAAAAACTGAGATACCTTTCCGCATGAGCAGTCTTAGCTGACTTTGCAAAGCCATACAAGCACGAAGACATTATAGGGTAGTCAGAATCCGACAACAACATACAGTTTGATAGTTGACTCTCTATTGCATTGATTTTGAAATCTTATGAATGGTTGAAGAGTCACATCAATATGTTGTATTTTTTAACAATCTTGCCCTTATTTGAGAGCGTTGAAAGGTTGAACCGACATTAAAATTGGCAGTCGATGAATGTGAAATATGCTTTCACCAGCATTGGAATTCATTCAAATTGTGATTGGCTTGTATTGTTTCAAGGAAAGTTATTAAAAAGTGGGGGATGTGTATATTTTAAGACTAAGTGAATGCTTGATCAAGTATTTATATTTTAGTAACCTGGACTTCTCGCTATTCCTATTCGGTAGTGTGGTATGTCGTTTTTGCATTTTTTTCTTTTGATAAAATGCTTGCAGAATATTTTTGGCAAAGCTGCCATGCAATGTGGGGAGGGGTGTATTGTAGCTGTCAATGACACCCATGACTTGCACTTGTCCCCCTCAGCTCGCGGTTGGGGTGTTTACTCAAGTCTGCACGTTAATACAAGTCTGATAACTCAGCTACTTGTTGCTAGACCAAATTACTGTTGGCTTTGTGGTAATTCTTTATACAACAAGCTGTGGATTATGCCAAAAATGAATGAAAAATTAAATTATTCAGAAAAATTGGTCATTTTTGGGATTGTGAAGCGTAAGACTCAAATTTGTCTATTTTCACCATGGCTTGGGAGATATGAACTTATGACTTAAGATGTTTCAAATATTATAATAACAACGACGTAAGGGGCTTTTCGAATCATCCTCACCTATAAATCTATTCCTTAGTGCCTGAAAGAGAGAGGGTTTCTATTAAGTATTAAATTATTTTGTCACAAAATAAAATACTATATTATTGTAGGTTTTAACCTTGTATAATTAATCGTTGGACACTGATTTTTAGTGAAATAGAAAAGATGCAATAACAAATACACATTAACTTTGAGATTTTACTTTGCAAACCCAAACAAAAAAAATGAATTAGATTTCTCTGTTTACAATATTACAATACAATATGTATATAGTGTGGCATCTATATAACACCAATCTATTTACTTCAATCTATTTACTTCAGATTATAATACAATTGTAGTTTCTTAATTGAAACTACAAAATTATAGGCCAAACCAACATGCACCATAAAAATTTTGGAAGTGAAAATTGTGTCGAAAACCCCTAGAAATGGACACAAAAAATGACATTTTTTTATTTGTTTTGAGGGTGCTGCCCCCAAGCGCTTGCATAGGAGGGACTTTGTCCCCCACTTTACAAACCCCTAAAACAGAGGGGCCCTTGGCCCCCTTGTGATATGCGAGCTTGTGATCTCCCTCGCACTGCACCTCACGCAATGTGTAGTGCTGTGCCTAGTTGTGCAAAGAATGATGATGAGGATGATAAAGATTAACATCCCACTAAAACCAATATGATCTATCAAACCTTAAGAAAGTAAGAAATTAATTGAAACTCTTTAAAATTTTATTTTTATGATAAAAAAGAAGGGAGAAAAGTGTTTCTAGATCACTATAGTTTTGCCGACTTAACAAGTCAAGAAGGTTGGTACTGTGGCAAATGTTTTGGAAATGAGAAAGTGTTTTTCATCTTCAACGCTCTTAGGATCGTAAATGTGACATACTCTTTTGTCCCAAGGTGTTTTGGGAATAGACCAACACCATTTTCACTTCGAAGCTTGTGAGAATTAGTTCTTGTCTTCACAATGTTCATTTTTTTCTTAGCGCTTGTCAAGACAAAAAGATAATTCTGGTTTAGCAAGAATGGTGTTGATCACCTCCTTACAATACTTTAGCTTCCTTTTTCCATCTAGCTCATCATTTTAGATCTTATCATTAATTTGGAAGTAATAGTAATTTTAATAATCCTTACTCTCCAAGATGATGTCCTCCTTTATCACCCAATGGTCAAGCCAAGACTAGGCATCTTTTTGCTAGTCTCACTTGAGCCGTGAGGTGGGGGTTTTGGCTAGAGTTAGAAACAACTTTGGGGAACCACCTCTTCTCTTCCATGTTGTAAAGCTGTCATGCTTTCAGTGGGGGAAAGATTAGCTTCAATCAAGAGGATAGAGTAGGGAGTATTTCTTTTAATCTTGAGGTTGTAGGCTATAAATTGCTTTTGAATTAGTTCGATCTTTCTCCATGATTCTTTTAGATATATTCAACCCCAAACCTCACATGCATATAAAATAATAGAGGTGACGAGAGTCTCAAAGAGGAATTTTATCATAAATTAAATTATCATGGTTGATCTTTTTGGATTTAATTATCATGACTTTTTTCATGACAATATAATAATACCCTCCCTTTAGCACAAAAGAATAATGATTGGAGTTTTGGACAACCATAGACTAGCAAAAGACATGGTTTTTTTGGGTCCTTGTGATCCTTATGAGATTATGAAAGAATTGTGTTGAGAAAAAAAGAATTATGTTGTCTAGTTAGATAGTAAAATAAGGGTGTTTTGTACCCATTACCAAGGTTCAAATCTCTCAAGAAGTGTTTAATAATTTAGCTCTTGGTGACTTGGTCAAATTGTGTTTGCCTTAAATTGTGAGGTACTAGCTAAGTGGTACATGATGACGAAGCACATGCTTAAGTCACTCACAAACTAAGGGTGTGATGTGTAAGCTAATGCATAATTTTAGCAGTTATAGTGGTGGTTGTCAGGCTCTAACTTAGCTCATGCTTGGGGACCTTTGTCTAGTTATTGATATGAATGGTCAAAAAAGTATTTGATATTTTTTTATGGATATGTGGATGAATCAACCCAAGATCAAGCCACTTCTAAATTAAGGGTGTGATTTGTATGCTGACACATCCTCTTAGTGGTTATAGTAGCAGTGGTCGAGCTTGACTCAACTTATGGATGGAGAACCCTTATCTCATGATGATTTTTTGTTGTTGTTGTAAGTTTGGTGGAATTGCATCCCTCACCGAGCAATCTTTGTTGAAGGGATCTTTTAGTGATGCTACTCAATTACATTACATTGGTTATTCATGAACTAGTGAAAGCATGTTTGTGTCACAATGATTATAGAAAGGCCTATGTCAATTTTTTTACTTTTCTTTTCTTGTGAAACTTAACCATTCCAACATTACATATACCATGAATATGTTTATAGCTTAAAGTCATTAATATAGTATTAAAATCAACAAAACAAAAAAGGTGCAATAGAAAAGATGTTCCTTCCATAATTGAAGGTTGAGAGCTACCTTAGGTATCTAAACTAATTCAGTTCCTACATTGTTTTTTGTTTTGTTTTATTTTCTATGTTCTCCTTTCAAATGGTGGATTGGGTGTGCGTTATTATGATTTGGAGTTTAGACATTTTTATGTCCATGAGTTAGGTTCCATGTTGAGGACCTCGAGTTATAATGGTTTTAGTTTTCCCTCTTATTGTAGTTTGTGTTCTAGTTTTTGCCTCATGATTGTTTTGATCAATTTGGTGACTTTGTTGTGGATGACCATAAGAAGTGTCCAGCAAATCAGAGTTAGTTGGATCATTATCACCAAAATTTGTTTCAATGCTTGGGTAGCATTCTTGGAGCATATAAGACCTAAAGGGCACAATGACATTTTTTATGATGTGAAAATGGAGAGTTGCTTGCTTGCTTAGAGAATAATTCACCTTTGATGAGGAGGGCATTTAGATCTAGATTGTATGTTTGCATGAAGGCCTATACTTAATTTCAGGATGCTTGGGCTAAGAGTGATATTGTAGGTGTGCTGAAAATGAGGCTACACATAGCGTAGGAGGCAACCTTGGAGCTTTAGATATATTTGGGGAACCATTGGACCCTTCTTGAGGAACGTTCAACCTTAGAGCCTTACTTGTTGGATGTGTGTACCTTGCAACTTAACATGTGTTACCTAGAGTTTAAGCTCTCCACATGTTGGCTTATTTCATTTTGAGTTAGGTTGCTTGTAGTGGACTAGATCCAATTTGTATTGTTGGCTTCTCTTATCTTTCATATAAACAAAGGACAAAATGATTCATTCTACCACTTGCACTTGTTCACTCAAGTAATCATATATCTTTATTAGAGAAGTGAGAGCTAGGGTGAACTCATCTTCTTGTACTCCTTTTCATGTGTATTTTCTCTCGTGGCCTTGAGCACTAGGTTTCTTAGAGGAATTTCAAGGGAAGCTTAGCATTTGGTATAAGCAATAGAGGAGCAAATGAAGTATTTAATCTTATAGTTCTCCTTCTATAAGACCTGAAGGGCATGATGACATTTTCCATGATGTGCAAATGGAGAGTTGCTTGCTTGCTTAGAGAATGATCCACGTTTGAGGAGGAGGGCAGTAAGATCTAGATTGCATGTTTGCATGGAGGTTTGTACTTAATTTGAGGATGCTTGGATTCAAGAATGATAATGTAGGTGTGGTGGAAACAAAGTTACACATGGGTTAGGAGGCAACCTTGGAGCTTTAGAGGTATTTGGAGGACCATTAGACTCTTCTTGAGGAACGCTCAACCTTAAAGCCTTGTTGTATGTGCACACATTGGACCTTAACATGTGCAATCTAGAGTTTAAACTCTCCACATGTTGGCTTTTTTTGTTTCTGAGTTATGTTTTTTGTAGTGGATTAGATCCAATTTGTATTGTTGGCTTCTCTTATCTTTGATATAAACAAAGGATGAAATGATTCTTTCCACCACTTGCACTTGTTCACTCAAGTAATCATATATCTTTGGTAGAGAAGTGAGAGCAAGGGTGAACTCATTTTCTTGTACTCCCTTCCATGTGTACTTTCTCTCTGTCATGGGCACTAGGTTTCTTAGAGGAATTTCAAGGGAATAATAGAAGTTTGTATAAATAATAGAGGAGAAAATGAAGCAGTTAATCTTATAGTTCTTATAAGAGAAGAAAGTTAAGATTTTTTGGCTTTTGGAAACCCTAGTGCTACTTGATGTGCTTGTCGTGAAGATTCCAAGGACATGTACAATGTATGCTAGCTTATTGAAGATTGGTTAGGAGTGATTCTTACCTAGGAGTTGGTGGTAGGGGTTTCCTTTTGGTTTCTTTAGCTAGGGTTTGAAGAGTTTGACTTCTATGACCTTGTGATAAGTTGGTGGTGTGTGTATGTGTGTATGAAGTGTTTGAGCTATCCAAGTATTGTGTGTTGACATATTTGAATTTCAATTCATGTTATATTCTTGATTGCGTAGATTCTAGCACTCATTCATGATTATTTAACATAACATAGTGTTGAATCAGTGATGTGATTTAAAACATATCTCTAGAAGACAATAGGGTGGATTTATTGCTGTAATTTGTCACATTATGACATTTTAGATCTTTTAAATGCTTCGAAAGTGTGGCTCAAGTGTTGTATCTTTTCGGTATTGAAGTATAATTGAATGTTTTTTATGTTGCATTGTGAAATTGGGATAAAGAGAGAGATATTTTTTTCCAGGGGAAAAAAACGGTAACCTTTTATTTAAAAAATGAAAAGTTACACTAGCAGATGCATTGAAGCATTTCCATAAGCTGCCCATATGGCCTCGAGTGCATTCGCACCCCATGCAACGTTAGAAGACTAACGTGCATAAAGAAGTATAAGAATATAGAAGAGAGAAAAGAGAAGAAAGAGGCAAAAAAAACTGAATTTCGGCAGTGAGTAAAAACTCACACTTCAAGTTTTTCTCCCCTTTTTCTTTTCGACCTTGTACCACTCTCCTTGAGTGGGCTCGATCGAAGCTATGACTAACTGTGTTTCTGCTTTCTGTGGGGCTGTTTCCTTGTCTGAGTCTGAAGTATCTGAGTGGTGATGCCGTTTGATCCCTCCCATGCTTTGATCCTCGCTTGTCTTCTCTGCCTGATTTTGGTGGAGCTTTGTGATCTTGTTTTCTGATGTAGTTTCCTTCTGAGTCTCCATTTCTTGGGATACCTCTGCATTCTCTGCGGGGGTGTCATCCTCTTCTGCTTCTGATTCTTCATCATCTGAGTCAGGGGGGGGAAATTGCCATCCTTTCCTCTGCTTCCCTTTCTGCTTCTTTTCACTGTTTGCTTTTTTGGCTTCTGGGCATGTGCTTTGCAGGTGTCCTGTCTGCCTGCAGAGCCTGCATCTGAAAGCAGTATTTTCGTAGTCTAGTGCTTGCAGCCAGTTTTGTTGTTTGTAGATCAGCCTTATGTTATCTGGTAGCCCTTTGCTTAGATCTACTTCCACACAAATGCGTGCAAAAGTGTATACCCTATCATCAATCCTCTCCAGATATGTTTTAATATATTTCCCTATGCTGTTCCCAATTCCTTCCAAGACTCGTTCACTCCAAAAGTGAAGGGGAAGGTTGTATAGACGGACCCAAACCGGCACTTTGGATACAGTCATGTTGTTTGGATCGAAATCTGGGAACCATGGGGTCATGAACAGCCCCGATGTTCCCCAGAACCAAGGCCCATCTCTGATGATTGTTTCTCTGACTTCCGAGGATGCGAATCTAACTATAAAAAATCCCTTGGAGCATAAATGTATATCACATTCCATGGTCCAAGTGGTGAAAATCCAATGGAATAGATCCATTGGTTTTGGCCAGAAACTGTTAAAACGGCAGATTAGGGCTTGCGTTTCATAGGACTTAACGAAGACATCAAGCCCTGTAGAGTCAAAGTTTAGGGCTGGGGTTTGACCTAACTGATCTACTATGTATGGCCTAGGAGTATACCTGCCTTGATCTGGAGAGGACCCTGTATCTTTGTTACCCTGAAGAATGTTTTTGTAGGAGGAACCTCCTTTGGGTTGCTGTTGAGGTGCTGTCTTTTTCCCCTTGTCCCCTCATGAGGAGTTTTTGTCTCCCCCTGAGCCGCTTGTCTAACCCTGAGGAGGGGCTCCTCCTCTCAGTCTGAGGTTCAAAACAATGGTTTCTCCTGTGCTAATCCCATAGCTTCCCATGGTTCTGTTGTCTTGGAGAGACCATCTGCCATTGACTAAGTGTTGGATCTGGCTAGGGTATCCAGTAAATGTACAGATTTGCTGCTTCAGTTGCAGCACAGTACTTTCTGCATGTACCCATACTAAAAAAGATTGCGTCTCTGGGGTTTTAATGAAAATCTGGAAACGAGTTTTTGTTACTTGATGTCTGCAATTTTGCTGTGTTCCTGCTCTGCCTGAAACGGTGACGTTGCTGGTTGTCTTGTGATCTGGCTGTCGGCGGTCTTCCAGATCTGAGCTTCTATTGAGGCATTCTACCATTTGCCTGTCGCGCTCTGCAAAACCTCTGTTGGATCGATGCATATAACCACCGATCAGCTGCCTGAGCTCCTGGAGGTCTTGCATCTTGCTCATATTAGAGAGATCCGGCCTGGATCTACAGGTTTTGGGCCATGCAACTGTGTACATAGGCGGATCTGCCCCATGCAACCCTTCGTCTTTGCATGCATGAAGCGATTGTAGAGGGATGAGCCTGACTATCACTAGGCTGGCAGATCCTGTATATATCAGGCCGATTTTTGACAAATTTCCGCCCCCAAAATAAGTTCTGAGCCCAAAAGCGAAAAAAGTCTGCAGATCTCTGGTCTCGAACGGCTTTGCTGGCTTCTCCTTCAGATCGGCCCTAGTTGCATTTGGCCCATCATGCAATGGGTGATATGGACGAAGGATAAACGCTGTACCCACGGCATCCGGTAATTTCCAGGTATTGGGCCGTATGATCAAGGCCGCTTCAGGAACTTGAGAAGGGTCGAAACACTCCAGCGCCGCGATCTTACTGTCAATCCTGTGGGGAACCGTAACTGCGTCCTTCTCTTCCACGCCGCCTCCGATGATCGCCATGACGAGGGTTTCATTCCCTGCACAGACCGAGATCTCAGCGATGGCCATCTCTCTCGTCTGCGTTTGTATTAGATATATTGTATCCCCTTATATATAAAATATATAAAGAGAGTGAGATATTGTCATTATTAATTAATCTTTTTAGATTTAATGTATGATTGAAAATCTATGTTGTACGAAATGTTCCCACTGCACCTCCCCCCTAACCATATCAGTTGCATCTCTGTATTGAAAAGATGAAATGCAATTGAAACACATTTGAAACATGTTTCACTTGTGGTAAATGTGTTTCATACAAATTGAAAATTGTTTCAATGTTTGTACAATGTATTTCTGAAAAAAAATTGTTTGATGTTTTCTTAATTTGATTGTTGGAGCAATTTTGGTTTTGATGGCTAATTAAAGGTTAACTATGAATTAATGACATTTGTACAAGCTTCTAAGGCCATAATATTTTCTTTAAAAGAGGGTTTCACTATCAATTCGAACCAGAAATGCTAACAATTAATGTTTGACATTTCCTTTATCTTTCCTTTTCTTCCTTTTACTTAAATTTTTAACATTACCATTAATTGTTTGAATATGTTTGAGTGGTTCCAACATCGTCATATTTAATATGGAGAAAGTAGAGTTTCATATCCAATTTAAAATTCAACAGACTTAACAATTTTTAGGATTGGCAAGATTGGAAGGATTCCAACATTTTCATTAGATTCTACTGCATATGAGGGCATGGGATTGATATTTAATCAAGAACAATGAGCCATTTATGTACCTTGATATTGGTGATATCGATTGTTGGACTCCTCTGTTGAAGCCCTAGCAAAGTTGTACCCTTCACTCAAGCCAAAATCACTAATTATGTGTGTTCAATTTTTTATACCATAAAGCTTGGATTAGGTAGTTTTATTGAAATTGGTTGGTGTTGACTAATGTCTCTAGAGGATTGAGATAAAGGCAAATACGAATGATGAGGATCCTAATATAAGTGATGGTGAAAATTTGCTTAACATTTTTTATTGGCAATTAAATGTTCTTGCTCATTTATTTATACCATTTTCTTTCTAAGTTTCAATATAATGTGCTATTTTATAAAATACTATATATATATATATATATAGTTTCCCTATTTCCAAATTCTTGGGGGATCACATTTCTAGTGCGTTTTCATTTTAGAAACATGTACCCATTTCCTTGTATAATGCCAATTAGTTGAAAATTCACATGTAATAATTTCATATAACTTCAAGGTTTAGGTGAAATCTTTGAATTTGCAATAAACATCACTTTTTTTCACATGGAATTATATTTTTTAGAGATTTCTAAGTGCCATAAGAGATTATTTGATCAAGGCTGCGCTTTTGGAGAAGAGAGATAGAGATATTTCTATGGTTTTGTACTTGGGATAGGTATTTGATTTGGTACAAGTTGATTATGTGTGAAATCCTAAGGTGCTAGAAAGGAACACTTAAACCTTGAAAGGATTGTTTTGTTAAATTGTAGTAAGGAAAGGCTTTATTTGACTTCTGCCTTAGTCAAATGGAGAAATTCAAATTTCCACTTCAGTAGGATGACTTGAGTTGTAGTGAGCAGGAGTGACGTGGCCAAATCACTCAATTAAGTTAGTCAATTCGAGTTTGTGGGAAAGAAGTAGAGTTGTGCATGAGTTGATTGCTAAGATCTAGTTATTTAGTGGAGTTATATTTAGTGAGACTCAATTATTTGAGCTTTACTATAGAATAGAGTTAGTATGAGTTCAGTTGAGTAGTTGTAACTATTGTTAACTCACTGATCTCTCAATTAACTAGTCAATTTACTAAAACGAGCCCTAGTCATGCATGCAATTCGAATTGCGTAGTGGAGTGGAGTAAACATGCATAATTGTGATCATTAATGTATACTAGTGAGTGTACAAAGTTTGTGTAATGGAAGTGAGCTAATTTCCTCAGGAATTGTGCAAGGAAATGTGAGGAAGCAGGAGGCCTATTTTTCCTAAGTATTTGGCAGATCAAACTCGGGAGGAGGAGATCAATATTGTAGTGAAGATTGAGCTTCAAGGATTGAAGTTGTCATTATAATAGATCATTGTTCTCACCTAATTTAATAGAAATAGAGGAGGGTTTTTTCCTAGTTGGGTTCCCCAATAAAAACTGTGTTCACTGTGATTGAATGATTTCATGTGTTTTTATTGTATGTTTACCCTTCCATAGATTTAGTAGAAGAAATTTGTGTCTATCTATTTCAGTGTTATTTCATTAGCAACTACAAATATTGAGTTATTTCTACATGGTATCAGAGCTATTGAAAACTACATAGAAACTAGGTTCTTGTTGATCTCTCAAAGAAATTTCGAATAACAGATTTGTGGTGTGGATATTTCTTCAGTGCAAGAACAATGTCTTTCAATGGATTGAGGCTTGAGTATGCATTAGAGGGAACTTCAAATTTTTGTGCTTGGAAATACAAGATGGAAGTTGTGCTGGATGATAATGGAGTATTGGAGTACACACAAACTGATATTCCAAAACCAACAACATCAGATGCACAAAAAATGGCTTAGTGGAAGAAAGACACATCAAAATCAAGGAGGATTATCTTGGAGGGAGTCAAACATCATGTGGTTTCAAATTTGCATAGCAAGGAGACTACTTATGCAATGTGGAAAACCCTCACAAAACTATTCCAAAGCAACACTGATGCCAAGAAGCTGGGATTGAGAGATAAAAAATGAAATTGTTGTTCAATAGCTATCCAGATTCACTCAGGTGAGAGATGAACTTGGAGGAGTAGGAGATACTATGCCATCATCTGAACTTGTGAGCTTAAAATTCCTTGGTCTTCCAAAGTCTTCGCACAAGTATCATGATTTAGTTAATGGAATATACAAGCTCCTAGATTGGGAAACACTGTGGTCTAACTTGGTGCAGGAGGAGGTTAGAAGAAACACTAGAGATGGCGTCACATCCAAAACTGTGGAGGAAGAAATTTTTTCCTTAGCTAGCAAAGGAAATAAAGCCAAAGGCAAGAAGGCCCAAGGCAAGGCATAATCCAACTAGAACCATGGCAAGAAGAAAGACCTCAATAAAATTAAATGCTTTCATTTCCATGAGTATGGACACTATGCAACCGAGTTTCCACACAAGAAATCTTGTAAGAAGCCTGCAACAGGAGCAGGAGGAGATGCTCTCATATCACAATTCGAGTTGGATTTTACTCTCATTGCATGCATGGCAAGTACTGTACGAGGTCATGTATAGTACTTAGACTCTGGTGCTTCATTTCATATGCCAAGAAATAAGGAGTTCTTTAGCAACTTAGAAGAGGACCTACAATTACACATAGAGCTTGGAGATGATGGAAGGTATAGTACCAAAGGGATTGACACTGTCACCTTCAAGAGAGAGTTAGGCTCCCATCTTCACCTACAAAATGTAATGTATGTCCCTACCCTGAAGAAAAATATTGTTTCTGTACCTGTACTAGAAGACAAAGGATATGATGTGGGGTTCAGTAGAGGCAAGGCCCATCTAAAACATGTTGCTTTTGGAAAAGTTAAACAACTTGGTATTCAGGTTAAAAGTATCTACAAGCTAGAGGTGGATGCATGCACTACATTGAGTAGCGAGGATAAACATGTTTAGGGCCGAGATGTTGGAGAGCTCTAGCATAGGGCACGAGACACCTACACCATGGAGCTTTGAAAATATTGCAACATATCACCATTGGACTTCCAAAATGCACCCTTGATCAACATGATGTCTGCAAGGGATGCACTCTTGGAAAATATGTTAAATCCTCCTTCCAGGGTTGAGATGGCAGAGCTGAAGCCATCTTGGAGCGAGTTCATTCATATGTGTGTGGACCATTTTCCATAGTTTCAACTGCAAAGTACAAGTATTATGTGATCTTAATAGATGATTTTTCCGAAAATGTTGGATCTATTTCATGAAAAAGGAAGACATTTTTTATTCAAAGTTTGTTGAATTTAAAGCCTTAGTTGAAAATGAGATTGGAAAGAAAATTAAATCCCTGAGAAGTGATAATGGAGGAGAGTATGTGTCTAATGCCTTCAAAGAATTATGTTCCAAGGAGGGTATTAGAAGGGAGTTGATTACACCCCACAACCCACAACAAAATGGGGTTGCAGAGAGAAAAAATAGAAGTATTGTAGGAGTTGCCAGAGCAATGTTGCATGACCAAGCATTACCACCATCCCTGTGGGTAGAATTACAATACAATTGTTTACTTGCAGAACATGAACCCTCACAAAATTCTTGGGATGATTACACCTTAAGAGGCTTTCACGAGGAGGAAACCAAATGAATCCCACTTTCACATTTTTGCATCCATAATTTATTGTCATGTCTCCAAAGATAGCAGGAAAACGATGGAGCCCATTGTAGAGAGGGGGATCTTTGTAGGCTATATTGAGACACATCATATTACCGGGTGTAGATTCACTCACTCAGGATGACTATTATGTGGAGGGATGCGATATTTGATGAGGATAAAGCCGTGAGGAGTTCTCTAGAACGAGAGCTTTGCATACCATTAGAGGAGGAGCTTCTAGTTCCAAAGGAGGAGCCTCAATCAGGTCCACAAAGTCACATCTTGCTCAAGTGAAAGAGGAAATTCCAAGAGAATGATGTAAAGCAGCGACATGTGGAGGAGTAAAGAGTAGGCTGAGTGGAGACACCCACTCACACAGAGCCTTCTAGATAAGGGAGGAAGAGAACCAATTTGGTTGATAAATTGGTGCAGGAAGCTGAGGAGCAGGTTGGAGCTCCTAGTTTCTCAAGCAGACAGAGGAGATCACCAAACATATATGTTAGAGTCGGTTTGGTCATCCCTCCGTCAGAGATAATTTCTCTTATTGCATTTCATTTTTAGGTGTCTCGCTCAATTCACTAAGTTGCATTTCGCTAGGGGCATGCCATAATCTGATGGAAGGGTCTTGTCATTCATTACCCCTCATGCCTTATCCATTGCTGGCTCAGGTCTGTTCATCAAAATCAAGTTATAAAGTCACTTACAGTCTTGTTTCAGTTTCTAGATTAGCAAAGGTCATTTCAGTCATTAGGTCTAGGGTTAGTCAATTTGGTCTTCAACAATGTTTAACAATGCCAGCAGACCCATGAGGGAGGTCCTTATTAAATGTTCATTTTCAATATTTTCATCATCATATGCTCGACTATGACTTTTCTTCAAAACTCTGTTTTGAAGAAAATTCGTCATTTCGCTTTGTAATAAATTGTCATGTAATTTAAAAAAAAAAAATTTAGCTGTTGAATTCTCCAGGCGCAGCCCTCGTCTTCCTTTGTCAAGACATGCCACTATCCCTGCAAAAATTGGCAAAAGATTCATCACTCAAGCCAAAAAATCAAAAGGGAAACAAAAAGACAAAGTTTTATTAATTGTGGAAAAAGTGCTAAGTCAAAACATTACAAAGTGGGTTTCTGAGAAGCAAAAATCAAATCCATCACTATAAGATGTTTTCATGGTTTTAAAACATTCATTTGCATCTAAAAGGTCAAAGAGGGTTGAAGTCTAATGTTGAGAGGGCAAACTTGCAAAGTTTCGATCCAAAGCTGCGTTCAAAGCCGGCACGGCGCATAGAGCAGGTGGCACGGCGCACTGGGGAGGCGCGACACATTGGGCGTGATGATCCAGTGTATTTTTGAACGGGCGTGGCGCATTGGGACGGCGTGGCACGTTGGGCAAGCTGCGCGGCGCACTCAACTGTCTGGCCCAAAAAATTCCAGAACGACCTCCAAACGCCCAAAACGTGCAAATTTCTCTTGAATTCAAGTAGGTTGAGCTCCTCCTTCACTGTTCATCATCCAAGTTTATGGTGTATATTATGTTTGATGTGGTGAATGCTAAAACAAAAACTCAAACCCTACCATGTCAAAATCTTCACATGAAAATTGCTCTTTAGGGTTTAAAAAATTGTTTGCCACCAAGGTTACTCTTTTCCATCATTTTCCTTGACTCCATTTTTTCCTTTGTTTTCATTGTTCCCTATCCCCTAAAATTACTAAACCCCTATCCCAAAATTCCCTTTCCCAAGCTTTTAAATGTGAAACCCTAAAGCCTATTCCCACACATAAATCTCAAACCCTCTCCCATATTTCCCTAACAAATCTATCCCAATAGTTCCTAATCCCTTACTATTATTTCCCCTTCCTAACAGTCCCTGTTTCATTTGTTTTCCCCTTGGTGGCAGAATTTAGGCACATCACTAAAGAGCAGTTCAGCACAGTTTTCATACACCAACATCTATTTCTCCAAGGCAGTTTGAATAACAGCAGTCATGGCATCTGAGCATTCATTTGATTATGAAATGGAAACCCAAAGTGACTCACCCATGGAGGAACATGCACCCCGGAGGCCTCATAGAGGTGGCAGACATATCAGAGAAGAATCAATCACCCTCACTGAATTACAGGCCTGCCCTCTTGCCATGTTTTGTTTTCAACATCAGTCATGCTATGATTTTTGTGAAAAGGTGGCTAATGTTCAATTTCATCATGAGTTGGCTCGTCTATTTGTGCTGCATTTACATGGAGATCGGGCTACTTTAGCTGGTGTCACCTTCACACTTACACCAGAATATGTCTCACTAGCAACCGGCATACCAAACATTGGGGAAGCATGGACCAAGAGGAAGAAGATTGACCGGCAACATTATGAGCCATACATTAAAACCGGTTTCTTGAGGCAGCTCAAGAGAATGTTTCCATTCCGATATCTTAAATATGAATATGCTCCACTAATGAAATTGATCATGAAGTATTTCAGCTGTGAAGGACGATTCTCATGTTTGTATGCTTATCACATCAGGTTGCCCATGCATTTCACCAGGGTACGGATGATGAAAATTTCGTATTTCATTTGCCGGAACATAGAGAGGATGACCACCCTTGTGCAGCACAAAACCCCTCAGTAGCAACTTAACAGTGTTTATCAGTTTGCTCTCATCAAGATTTTGGTGGTTCATCAGCTTGGAGTACAGGGCATCTCTTGGGATGATTTCATCTCTCGTGACTTCTTCAGAGCTTCACAGGGATTATCAGAGGTTAAGCATGAGACAGGTGGACCTTCTCATCAGTATGAGCGCCATGAGACCGCTAGTGTGCCGGTATTCATCACATATCAGAGGGGCACTAGACATTTGTTTGCAGCAACGAAGCGAGTGTTATCTCCACCTGGTGTGGAAGGGGCCTTGCTTCCGACATCAGCACCACAGGTATAGGACAAAGGCAAGAGGCCAATGCAGGATGAGGGGCCTTCAGGTGAATAAGAGACCGACTTCATTCTCATTCATGATGATGATACAGATACGGGCCCACAAAGTGTACATCTTAGACAGATCATTCAGGAGCAGAAAACATAGATCAAAGCTTTATCCCTTGACTTAGAGAGGGCTAAGTGGACTATGAAATACTTGGAGCAGAGGAACAAACAGCTTGAAGATCAGCAAGCAATCATGGAGTTACAAAACATCCGCGAGAATCGCCAAGCTGCACAAAGGAGAAGAATTGAGCTCACTTCATTGGAGCAAGAGATTAATGATGATCGGGAGTCTAATCTCGAGAGAGTTAACATCCACTTAGAGAGACTGTTGGACAAGGCCGATAAGGACCATGCATTGCTGAGACACATGGCTTTCCACTACATGGCACAGAACAAGGTTTGCAAGGCACGAATCAGGAATTTAAAGGCAAAATTAAAGAAGGCAATAAGGAAGCAAAAGAGGCAAAGGGAGCTTGATCGTCTTCAGATATTGGCTGAAGCATCTTTAGCCCAACATGACATCTAATGAAGAAGCTCCAACCCAAATTTCAAGAAATTTGGGGCATTTTTGGCATTTTGACAAATTTTGGCACTAAAAAACAGGGTTTTTCTCCCTATGCGCCGCGCCACGTGGCGCGCGCTTTTGCTATGGAGCTCCAAACTGAAAAAAGTTTACATTTCTAGATTTTTCATGAAAAATCATGGCTGCTAGTGCATGGCCAAGAAATTTGGGCAAGTTTTGAGTCCTCAGGGGGTCAAAAACACTCAAAAAATGACCTCACTCCCCTATTTTGACACACAGGAAGTAGTCTTGGGAGATTGAAGTTTTGGAGGGGCAAATGACATCCAAATTAAGAAATTCCACTTGGGTTGGAAAGTAGACATGCAGGGTTTTCCAACAAGCACACTTGGTCTCAATTTGGACTTCAGGAAGTGGCACAAAATCAGCTCCAAAGTGGCGCGACGCATAGAGGATTTTTGCCCATTTTTCACTATTCAGCTCAGAAATTCGCCCAGTTTTGCTTCTTGAAGTTACTCTTGACCTTTCATGATGTAATTTGATAACCATGATGCAATATTGGCACATTTTACTTGTTCTAGAGGATTCATTCACTAAAAGGTGAAAATTGAATGAATGAATCAGTTTCCTAGCATATAGGGGTAAGTTGTTTGACTACCTAGATTTCAGTTCCTTGTTTAGAATTAGTTCAAACAACTCCTAGAATGATGAGCTCGACCCCTAGAGGCAAGGGAATAGGTTTGGCTTGTCTATATTATGTAATTTCTAAGTCATTTTCAGGGTTGGACACTTGGGATTTCTGGGCACTCTATTGTACATTTCATTTATGCAATTTTGGCAAAGGAAAGACCAGGGTTTTGTAGCACTTGTTTGGATCCATGTGGCTCTATGTTTTGATGGTGTGTTTCTCTATGTATTTGTAAGTTCATTTATTTTTATGTGTATCATTTTCCCTTCTCTTGTCTTTTGCAATTAAACAAAAGAGTGATTAAGGTAGAATTCATGGACTGCTATGCTCTGCTTGGATATTTTGTTTAATTCTTCATGTTTTCATCTGTTTGAGGAGGAATCTTGAGACCTTCTTGCCCTCCTTGGCTCCTCACCGGTCTGATACACCCATTCATTCAAATCCAAAACGTCAAAACTACTGCCTACCTTGCCCCTACGTGACCTCTGCAAAAATCTGGCCTCATCCCCGGACCCAAAATTTGCTTGTCCCTTTTTTCCAACAAAACCCCCAAAAAACTCAAATCATAACTTTGCACTTCATATCTAGCCTAAGATCAGTTTCTAAATTAGTCATCTCAAGCCCCATTGATTATCTTTTGCTGAGATTGACCCGGAGAGAGCCCTCTCCTGTCCTCGTAAGGCTAGCTACGAGGTTGAGTGTGGTTTTGATGTGGACCTAGAACCTTGTCGTCTCAGCCTAAGGCAAATCTAGGCTCTAACATAGTGGCGACCATACTGGGGAAGAAAAATGGTTTTCTTGTTGATGTCATTCGCTTTATAAGCTACAGATGGAGCTTGAAGTTATGCCAGGTAGGATTCGAAATGATTTTGCTTTGCATTAGTGCAAGTAGATAAATGCTGCTTCAGTCAATCTCCGGTCTAGCTTGTAAACATGACATCTAACTTGTTAATTGCCCCAGTACATGTATCAAGTTTAGATCTGATCGTTGATGGTTGACAACGATCAAACATAAGAAGGCTGAAATCATTCACCTGGCGACTCCATGCACTGAAAAATCCAGAGATCAATGCTTCATGGTGACTCCACTGCAGGAAGATCAGTAGCTTTAAGATTTTCAAGATGGAACGGGTTGCAAGAAGATATGCTCCCATGAGCCGAGATCACATTCCAGGTTTTCCAAATAAAATTCCAAAGGTAAATTGGCAAAGGAATTTTCCTATGTTTAAAGATGATGATAGGAAGGATGCTGCCTTACATCTGGTTAGATTTCACATACATATTCGCAAGTTGAAGGTTGATTTTCCTGAAGATTGCTTGATGAAAATATTCATGGCCACTATGGAAGGTGAAGCTCGATCTTGGTATGAAAGTTTGCCGCCTGCTTGTATTTACTGTTTGAAGGAAATTCATGCCATGTTCTTTGAAAGGTATAAATAATATTATCCATCATTAAATTTAGTTCAGAACTGTTGCAAACATGCTTATAGTTTTATTGAAAGCCTTGAGAAATATTATGAAGATGATGACTTCATGGATGATAAGATCATGGAAGCCTTGTACGAGAATCCATTTCAGCAACATGAAGAGAACCTAGAGGATTCCCATCAAGATGCTCAGGAAGCTTTGCAGCAGGATCAAGATCTTAGCACAATGGGAACTGATGAAAGAGAGGGTTCTATTTCAGATCTGTCCTTAGAAGAAGACAACATGCGGGGAGGCCAAGTGTCAAATTCAGAATGTGATAATGTTAAGTCACCCATTTCAGATCTAGATTCAGATTGTGATGACCAAGAAAACCTTGTACTGAATCCCATGAAAGAGAACTCTGCTGAAATTATCTGGAATGAAGAAAACAGAGTTATGGATCCAAATGTTCTCATGTCATCAGAACAAAGCCTTCATGAAGAAGTAATCCAATCAGTCCATGAACAACAAGATGAGATCTTTGTTCAAGTAAGTGAAAAAGTTCCTCTGGATGAATTTATGGTAGATGATAGATATCATAGTGTTGGGTTTTAAGAAACATCCGAAGTCTCCTTTCTCTTGATTGATGAATGTAATGAGGAACATGACAATCTGGCTGTTATATCATATGAAGATGCTCAAAATAATATTCAGATTACAGAAGATCAGCACATTCAGGACTGTCTTTCAGATTCTTCTTCATATGCCTCATGTTTTGAAATGTTTTTCCAAGAGGAGATCTGCTCATCTACTTGTTCAGAATTTTTTGAGAAATAGGAACATACTTTTACTGAAGTACATTATGAAGGAAGATTAGAATCAAAAGAAAAAGACACTTTGTTTCTTCAGTAGGAGGTAAATCTTCATGTTTTTCAGGATCCAATGGCAACTCTGTTGCAGTTAGCAGTGAAGGTGATTATTGCAGTATTTAGTGATGAAGGAGATCATGGTCAACTATGTTTTTGGATGCCGAGTTACAAGTATCTACTGTTGACCAGGAGATCTGATAAGGAGAATCAATCAAGAAGACATCTGCATGATTGGTTACATTGGCATTTTGATATAGTTTGATCGTATATTGCCTTGTAAGAAACACAGGTGGTCATGTACTACCACCAAGCTTTAAGTTTTACGTTCAGGTCTTAGTCATTGTGAGTTAGTTTGTCAAGTCAGTTTTTCAGTCATTTCAGTTTCACAATTGAGTCGGTTTGAGTCAAGTTTCAGTTGAATAAATTGAGTCAAAGGTCTTGTGTGGATTTCTTGAAATTACGGACTCCATAGCCCAATGGACGAAGGCACTGTCTAGCTCTCCCAGAGATCTACCGTTCTTGGCACCTCCTTGGAGCTACCATCCCCATTGGAGCCAATGTTAGAGTCGGTCTGGTCATCCCTCCGTCAAAGATCATTTCTCTTATTGCATTTCATTTTTATGTGTCTCGCTCAATTCACTCAGTTGCATTTTGCTAGGGGCATGCCATAATCTGACGGAAGGGTCTTGTCATTCATTACCCCTCATGCCTTATCCATTGCTGGCTCAGGTCTGTTCAACAAAATCAAGTTATAAAGTCACTTACAGTCCTGTTTCAGTTTCTAGATCAGCAAAGGTCATTTCAGTCATTAGGTCTAGGGTTAGTCAATTTGGTCTTCAACAATGTCTAACAATGCCAACAAACCCATGAGGCTGGTCCTTATTAAATGTTCATTTTCAATATTTTCATCATCATATGCTCGACTATGAATTTTCTTCAAAACTCTGTTTTGAAGAAAATTCGTCATTTCGCTTTGTAATAAATTGTCATGTAATTAAAAAAAAACAATTTTCAGCTGTTGAATTCTCCAGCCGCAGCCCTGGTCTTCCCTTGTCAAGACATGCCACTATCCCTGCAAAAATTGACAGAAGATTCATCACTCAAGCCAAAAAATCAAAAGGGAAACAAAAAGACAGAGTTTTATTAATTGTGGAAAAAGTGCCAAGTCAAAACATTACAAAGTGGGTTTCTGAGAAGCAAAAATCAAATCCATCACTATAAGATGTTTTCATGGTTTTAAAACATTCATTTGCATCTAAAAGGTCAAAGAGGGTTGAAGTCTAGTGTTGAGAGGGAAAACTTGCAAAGTTTCGAGCCAAATCTGTGTTCAAAGCCGGCGCGACGCATAGAGCAGATGGCGCAATGCACTGGGGAGGCGCGGCGCATTGGGCGCGATCATCCAGTGTATTTTTGAACATGCGCGGCACACTGGGACGACGCGGCGCGTTGGGCAAGCTGCGCAGCGCACTCAGCTGTTTGGCCCAAAAAATTCCAGAACGGCTTCCAAACACCCAAAACGTGCAAATTTCTCTTGAATTCAAGTAGGTTGAGCTCCTCCTTCGCTGTTCATCATCCAAGTTTATGGTGTATATTATGTTTGATGTGGTGAATGCTAAAACAAAAACTCAAACCCTACCATGTCAAAATATTCACATGACAATTGCTCTTTAGGGTTTAAAAAAATGTTTACCACCAAGGTTACTCTTTTCCATCATTTTCCTTGACTCTCACACATAAATCTCAAACCCTCTCCCATATTTCTTTAACAAATCTATCCCAATAGTTCCTAATCCCTTACTATTATTTCCCCTTCCTAACAGTACCTGTTTCATTTGTTTTCCCCTTGGTGGCAAAATTTAGGCACATCACTAAAAGAGCAGTTCAACATAGTTTTCATACACCAACATCTATTTCTCCAAGGCAGTTTGAATAACAACAGTCATGGCTTCTGAGCATTCATCTGATTATGAAATGGAAACCCAAAGTGACTCACCCATGGAGGAACATGCACCTCGGAGGCCTCATAGAGGTGGCAGACACATCAGAGAAGAACCAATCACCCTCACTGAATTACAGGCCTGCCCTCTTGCCATGTTTTGTTTTTAGCATCAGTCATGCTATGAGTTTTGTGAAAAGGTGGCTAATGTTCAATTTCATCATGAGTTGGCTCGTCTATTTGTGCTGCATTTACATGGAGATCAGGCTACCTTAGCTGGTGTCACCTTCACACTTACACCAAAATCTGTCTCACTAGCAACCGACATACCAAACATTGGGGAACCATGGACCAAGAGGAAGAAGATTGACCGGCAACATTATGAGCCATACATTAAAACCGGTTTCTTGAGGCAGCTCAAGAGAGTGTTTCCATTCCGATATCTTAAAGATGAATATGCTCCACTAATGAAATTGATCATGAAGTATTTCAATTGTGAAGGACGGTTCTCACGTTTGTATGCTTATCACATCAGGTTGCCCATGCATTTCACCAGGGTACGGATGATGAAAATTTCGTATTTCATTTGCCGGAACATAGAGAGGATGACCACCCTTGTGCAACACAAAACCCCTCAGCAACAACTTAACAGTGTTTATCATTTTGCTCTCATCAAGATTTTGGTGGTTCATCAGCTTGGATTACAGGGCATCACTTGGGATGATTTCATCTCTCGTGACTTCTTCAGAGCTTCACAGGGATTATCAGAGGTTAAGCATGAGACAGGTGGACCTTCTCATCAGTATGAGCGCCATGAGACCGCTAGTGTGCCGGTATTCATCACATATCAGAGGGGCACTAGACATTTGTTTGCAGCAGCGAAGCGAGTGTTATCTCCACCCGGTGTGGAAGGGGCCTCGCTTCCGACATCAACACCACAGGTACAGGACAAAGGCAAGAGGCCAATGCAGGATGAGGGGCCTTGAGGTGAACAAGATACCGACTTCATTCTCATTCATGATGATGATACAGATATGGGCCCACAAAGTGTACATCTTAGAGAGATCATTCAGGAGCAACAAACAGAGATCAAAGCTTTATCCCTTGACTTAGAGAGGGCTAAGTGGACTATGAAATACTTGGAGCAGAGGAACAAACAGCTTGAAGATCAGCAAGCAATCATGGAATTACAAAACATCCGCGAGAATCGCCAAGCTGCACAAAGGAGAAGAATTGAGCTCACTTCATTGGAGTAAGAGATTGATGATGATCGGGAGTCTAATCTTGAGAGAGTTAACATCCACTTAGAGAGACTGTTGGACAAGGCTGATAAGGACCATGCATTGTTGAGACACATGGATTTCCACTACATGGCACGGAACGAGGTCTGCAAGGCATGAATAAGGAATTTAAAGGCAAAATTAAAGAAGGCAATAAGGAAGCAAAAGAGGAAAAGGGAGCTTGATCGTCTTCAGATATTGGCCGAAGCCTCTTTAGCCTAGCATGAAACTTAATGAAGAAGCTCCAGCCCAAATTTCAATAAATTTGGGGCATTTTTGGCATTTTGAAAAATTTTGGCACTAAAAAACAGGGTTTTTCTCCCTATGCGTCGCGCCACGTGGCGTGCGCTTTTGCCAGGGAGCTTAAGATTGCAAAAAGTTTACATTTCCGGATTTTTCATGAAAAATCATGGTTGTTTGTGCATGGCCAAGAAATTTGGGCAAGTTTTGAGTCCTCAAGAGGTCAAAAACACTCAAATAATGACCTCACTGCCCCTATTTTGACACACAGAAAGCAGTCTTGGGAGATTGAAGTTTTGGAGGGGCAAATGACATCCAAATTCAGAAATTCCACTTGGGTTGAAAAGTAGATAGGCAGGGTTTTCCAACAAGCACACTTGGGATCAATTTGGACTTCAGTAAGTGCCTCAAAATCAGCTCCAAAGTGGCGCGACACATAGAGAATCATGTGCAACACATAGAGGATTTTTGCCCATTTTTCATTGTTCAGCTCATAAATTCGCCCAGTTTTGACCAGTTTTTCTTCTTGAAGTTACTATTGACCTTTCATGATGTAATTTGATAACCATGATGTAATATTGGCACATTTTTACTTGTTCTAGAGGATTCATTCACTAAAAGGTGAAAATTGAATGAATGAATAAGTTTCCTAGCATATAGGGGTAAGTTGTTTGACTACCTAGATTACAGTTCCTTGTTTAGAATTAGTTCAAATAGCTCCTAGAATAATGAGCTCGATCCCTAGAGGCAAGGGAATAGGTTTGTCTTGTCTATATTATGTAATTTCTATGTCATTTTCAGGGTTGGACACTTGGGATTGCTGGGCACTCTATTGTACATTTCGTTTCTGCATTTTGGAAAAGGAAAGACTAGGGTTTTGCAACACTTGTTGGGATCCATGTGGCTCTATGCTTTGATGGTGTGTTTATCTATGTATTTGTAAGTTCATTGATATTTATGTGTATCATTTTCCCTTCTCTTGTCTTCTGCAATTAAACAAAAGAGTGATTAAGGTAGAATTCATGGACTGCTATGCTCTGCCTGGATATTTTGTTTAATTCTTCATGTTTTCATCTGTTTGAGGAGGACTATTGAGACCTTCTTTCCCTCCTTGGCTCCTCACCGGTCTGATCCACCCATTCATTCAAATCCAAAGCATCAAAACTACTTCCTACCTTGCCCCTACTTGACCTCTGCAAAAATCTGGCCTCATCCTCGGACCCAAAATTTGCCTGTCCCTTTTTTCCAACAAAACCCCCAAAAAACTCAAATCATAACTTTGCACTTCATACCTAGCCTAAGATCAGTTGCAATCAGTCATCGAAAGCCCCATTGATTATCTTTTGCTGAGATTGACCCGGAGAGAGCCCTCTCCTGTCCTTGTAGGGCTAGCTACGAGGCTGAGCGTGGTTTGATGTGGACCTAGAACCTTGTCTTTTCAGCCTGAGGCAAATCTAGGCTCTAACAATATATACAAGATATATGGCACTCATGACATAATTGATAGATTATGATCCATATTCTTTTGCAGAGGTAGTTTCCCAGCAAGTGTGGGTAGATTCCATAGTGGAGTATGACTCCATCACGAAGAATGATGCTTGGGAGGTTGTGCCTAGACCTGAGGGAAAATTTATTATTCGCTCTAGTTGGGTGTATAAAGTGAAACATGCAGCTGATGGTAGTATTGAGAAGTACAAGGCCAAATTTGTGGCCAAAGGATTCTCGTAGGTGGAGCAGATTGATTATGAGGATACATTTTCCCCTGTGGCAAGATACTCATCTATTCAGACCATACTTGCATTGTCAACACAATTTGGTTGGAGGATCCAATGAATGGATGTTAACATTGCCTTCCTCAATGGAGTGGTTGAGGAAGAGATCTACATTGAGCAGCCTAAGGGGTTCAAGACCTTTAGCAGGGAGACACATGTTTGTAGGCTTAAGAGAGCTCTCTATGGTCTTAAGTAGACACCTCGCGCTTGGTACACTCACATAGATTCTTATCTCATTGGATTGGGCTTAACTAATAGTAAAGCAGATTCCAACCTCTACTACATTATGGTAGATGGTAGTCTGCTCATCTTAGTTATCTATGTGGATGATTTGATATTGACTGGAGATGATAGTTTGATCCAGTCTTGCAGGGACCTTGCAAGTGAGTTCGAGATGAAGGATATGGGTTTGATGCACTACTTTCTTGGCTTGGATGTGTGGCAGTGTATAAATTCCTTGTAGATTCAAACTGCATATTGTAATATGCTAAAACAATTGACTTATCTACTCTACTCATCAGCGGAAACAATAATTGATCGATGAAATCATGAAGCATAAAAGTGAAAGAATTAAATCACACATAAAACAATATTTTCCTAGGGAAATCCACAACTAAAAATCCCTACTATATGTATATTGCATTAATCAGAAAATATGAGAAGATTATAATGCTTTACTCAAGCCCGAGCAACCTCTACACTATTTCAATCTATTTCACGACTTCACCCACCAACTCAAGCCAATACTTAGCAAAATTTGTTGCCTTTCAAGCTCCTATTTCCTTGTTCAGTTTCCTAGGGAATTAGCCCATATTTAATTGGGAAATTCCTCATCCATAACTGCAAAATCCATCAATAGGCCTTCCTCTGATTGCATGCACCATCGATTTGATTTAGATGATTTTAAAACTGATAGTAGACTGTCCCTGAACTCTAATCTCAACTGGGTCTTTCTTTGATATGACATGCATGAGTTAATTATGAGTGAATCTTTAGTTTACTTGTTGAGCAGTGCTGGTTACACCCCACTACTGCAGGTTACACCCCACTACTGGATCTCCCACTAATTCCTCCATCAGTTGGAACTAGTTTAACTGAATTAAACTCTGTTAAACTAAATTAAATAATTTCAACTCAAAATAAAATCAACCTAGGCTCCTAAAATTTAGCAACCACTCTACATGACTCTAGATAGACTCTCAAATTGAATTAACTGAGTCAACTAAGTCAAATTAACTTAGTTAACTATTACAAGTTGTTATGAGAATTAGAATTAGAATTTAATTCCTAATTGAATTCAAGAACAAAATTAAATTAGGATTTTCTTGTTGCATTTTCAACAAGTAGGGAGATGGAGAGATATTTGTTGGAAAGGGGAAGTACACCTATGAAAACCTTCAAAGGTTCCATATGTAGGATTGCAAACCCATGTATACTACTCTAGGTACTAACTGGAGGAAAGAGGATGATTCTATAGGGGAGATAGTAAATGGCACTATCTATAGACATTTGGTGGGGTCCTTGATGTACTTGGTGAACATAAGGACTGATATTTGTTTTGCAGTTAATCAACTTAGTGAGTTTATGGTGGAGCCTTCCAAGCTTCACTATAAAGTAGCAAAACATGTTCTTAGATACCTTGGAGGCACAACATATTTTGGTTTATGGTACATGCAGACTGATGGAATGAAGCTCCAAGGATTCACATATGCAAATTAGGCAGGGAGTCCCTCAGATAGGAAGAGCACATCGGGAGAAATCTTCAGTGTTGGATCAATGACAATTTCTTGGTACAATATGAAACAAATATTTGTAGCACTCAACTCAACAGATGCCAAGTATATCGCTGCTAGTCAAGCAACATGCAAGGCTATTTTGGATGAGGAAGGTATCAGTTGGTCTCTTTAATCAGGGGATGGAACCTACATTGATCCATTGTGACAATGAGATTTGTATAAAACTCTCTAAAAATACAGTGTTTCAGGATAGGTCCAAGCATATAGACCCCAGGTTACATCACCTGAAATATTGTGTGCAAAGGAGGATTGTTATGTTACACTACATTCCTACAGAGGAGCAAGATGCACACATCCTGACAAAGGCTTTGTTAAGAGGCAAGTTCGAATTCCACAGGAGTAGGATTAGGGTTGTTCAGAACCCTTTTCTTGCTAAGAGGGAGTGTTAAATTGTAGCAAGAAAAGGCTTCATTTGACTTGTGCCTTAGTCAAATGGAGAAATTTGAATTTCCACTTTAGTAGGATGATTTGAGTTGTAGTTAGCAGGAGTGACATGGCCAAATCACTCAGTTAAGTCAGTCAATTTGAGTTTGTGGGAAAGAAGTAGAGTTGTGCATGAGTTGATTGCTAAGATCTAGCTATCTAGTGGAGTTATATTTAGTGAAACTTAGTTATCTAAGCTCTAGTCTATAATAGAGTCAGTATGAGTTCAATTGAGTAGTTGTAACTGTTGTTAACTCATTGATCTCTCAGTTAACTAGTCAATTTACTAAAAATATCCCTAGTCATGCATGCAGTTCAAATTGCCTAATGGAGTGGAGGAAAAATGCATAATTGTAATCATTATTGTATATTAGTGAGTGTACAAAGTTTGTGTAATGCAGGTGAACTAATTTCCTCAGGAATTGCACAAGGAAATATGAGCTTCCTATTTTTTAGGAGCATGAATCGCGTAAGGAAATAGGAGGAAGTAGGGGGCCTATTTTTCCTAAGTATTGGGTAGAGCAGACTCAGGAGGAGGAGATAAATTATGTGGCAAAGGTCAAGCAAAATGATTTTTATTCCTTTAAGTAATTGGTGTTTAAGCAAGATGAATAAGGTTGTCTTGGTTATATGTCAAAACCCTTGGTGAGAAAGGACACCACCAAGAGACACTATATGTAAGGATGGAAACCAATCCAAGGATATCTTCTCAAAGAAAAAGTGAAAATAACCTAAAGGAGCCGTAAGACTTAAGAGGACGAAGATAGGATCATGTGGAGGTCTTCCATAAGTATGTTGTTGAGGTCGTGTTTTCTCAGGCTAGAGGAGAAGCATATTTATGATCTTCGACCCTCAAGTAAGTTTGATTTTACGCTAGTTTGGAGGAATATTCCTGTATTGTTTCCTGCCCTAGTTAGGGATGTTACTATGCATACATAACCATGTTGAATTTTGCTAAGGAAGTCTGGTTAATCCACTCTGTTCTGTGCATGGAGGATGTTGAAAAGTGTGACTAGGTTTGGTCATCATAATGACATGTGTAATTGTGATTTTATGTAATTGATGAAAAGAAGAAAAATAAAATTATTATTGTAATGCTTGTCTCATGGGTTTCATGAGCAAGGAATTTTATTTGTGATGGCTCTCATTGTGAGCTTTAGGATTAAGTCATATAGTCATAAAAGTCAAATTGAGTCTATGTCATGTAAGAAGGACCCTTCTTGGGCATGTTACATTTTATATGAGTCATTTAATAGGTATGAAAATCCCTCCAAGACAAGCACAAGACCTCTCCTTGATGTCGGCTACAAGATAGAATTAATTATCTCCTCCAACGGACATGTCGGTTAATTTGAGGGGGAAACCACTATATATAGGCAACTCGGCCTTAGTTCAAATCACCGAAAATTTCAGAGAAGTACAAGTCTGCAGTTTGAAGTGTGAAAGGGTAAAAAGAAGAGCCTCCCAACCAGTGAAGTAACAAAAGAGAAGAGTGAAGTTCTTAAGGGTGTTTTTGGGATTGTTTTAAGGACAAAAAATTCTATACGTGAAGTCTGTTGCAGCAATGAAGGAGAATTTTGTTGCAACAGTGAAGGAGACGTCTATTGCAACAGTGAAGGCTGAAGGTGAGTCTGTTGCAGTAATAAAAGCCGAGGAGTAGTATTCTATAACAATGGAAGACGAGGAGAAGTGCAATCCTCCTAAGAAGCCAAAGTGGAAGAAGGGCTAGTCAAGAAGGCTGAAGGTCTAAAGCAGAAGGAAGCCAAGGTTGAAGAAGAAGCCAAGAAGGAAGGAGCTGAAGGTTGACTATAATTGAGTAAGGATCTTGTGTCTTGGTATTGGGGTGGAAAATAGGTCAAGGGTCTTAGTCTTGGTATTTGTCAATTGGAATCTCTATAAGAAGAAGAACTTGTTCGAGTTTTCCTCTCAAGTAGGAGAGGTTTTGGCCCTGGCTGATATCCTATATTTTGTGTCTCTTGTCTCTTTATGGTTTATGCATTTGTAACTGGTTGATGAATAAGAACACTAATAACCTAAGTAAAAGAAGATCCTAATCTAAAGATGTAAAAAGCATTCACAAGCAGTTACTAATAAAAGATAAATCACTGAATTGCTATGCACTAGATTTCTTAACATGGTATCTAAGCTAAGGTGACTAAGTCAAGGAAGGGCGTCCTATGAAGGGACACTCAAGCATCAAATCTCAAGGAAGGCATCAAAGTGAAGATCATCTTGAAGTCAAAAGAAGCATAATAACCCTAGATCAAAGAAGTCTACAAAGAAGTATTGGGATCATCATCAAGAGGGAGAAGGAAAAAACCCTACATCTACTCAAGTCAACGTGTTTTGAAGATTGTTCATTCAAAGGAAGCTTGATCAAAAGACAGTGTCATCTCACTCTCTCTGGGATCAAGGATCATTATTGAAGAAAACTACCTTCATCAAGAAGAAGTTCTCCATCCTCTATATCATCATCAACCTCAAGGAAACAACAAGAAGGAACATTGTATCAAGTAAGTATATTTATGTCCACATCTGAATAAGTCAAAATGTCTTTTTTCAAGAACAACAACAAATTGGTTGGGGCTTCAAACTATCTTGCATGGAAGAAAATGACATATCCGAATCTCATTGAAAATGAGGTTATGGAACATGTCAAAGGTTATATCACTAAACCAAGAAAAGAATATTCTCAAGCTTTTTCCAAGTATATGGAAGGGGAAGTTAGGGCTCAAAGGATTCTCATAGAATCCATCAAGGATCCCCTCATCCCATATGTATCTAAACTCGAAAATTCAAAATAAATCTATGACAAACTGGTAGAGTTGTATTACATAGGCACTACTGGAGATGTCATCTCATTAAATAAAGAAATCTACAAGCTGAAGATGTCAAGGGAAGATGGAATAACCTCATACATTATGAGGATATCTGAGATCTGGGATCAACTACAAGATCTGAGAGAAGTCATGTCTGATAGGGAAATGACTACAGTTGTATTAAATGCACTACCATAGGAGTGGGGTAACTTTACTTCAAGTATTTATAGTAAAAAAGAAGCTACTCCATTCTAGGATCTATGGTCACTGTGAAATATTGAAGAATCTAGACTAAAGGCTAGATCGGATGTAGGAGCAGGTGAGAAAAATCAAACTTATGCTGCAATGACAAAAAGAAAGGGACATTTTGGAAAGTTTTGTCCTCAGAAAAATATTAAGAACATGGCTAAAATAAAATACTATGGGTGTCACGAATATGGGAACTATAGGAGAGATTGTACTAAGCTCAAGAAGGACAATAACTAAAGAGGAAGAGAAGCCCACATCACCAAGGAAGTAGAGGAAGCTTAAAAGAAGAAATCCAAAAAGGAGGAAGTAATAGATATCCACTATTGAGATAGTCTTCCTCACATAAGTTATTTTCAAGTTCCTAAGTCTTCTAAGATATGGCTATCATGATTCAATAAGTAAAATAATGGAATGCATCAAGGCATCATAAAATCATTGCAAGCAAGAGCTTGGGACATCATCATAGAGAAGCATGAAAGACAGTTAGAATCTATGGAACTCAGGTATATAGATCTTGGGAATATCATTGAAAACACAAGTGCCAAGGTCATCTAGTAGAAGGTTCATCGTACATCTATCAAATGGAAACATCTGCTGATGGGGATACTTTAGATCCTCAAGATTCTCAGATGGAATATTCATTGAAAGGTTCATCAATCATGAGGGGAAGCAAGTGTTTCATCAAGAATCTAAAACTTGTGGAATTCACGGGATGATGGTATGATGTCATAAAAGTGAAGAAGATCAAAGGATTAAATCTCTTTCAATCAAGGAAGCTGCTGCAGGAAGTTTGGATGACCCAAAGGAAAATGAGGTATGTATTCTTATAGTCTATATTGAAGAGTCATGTCATATGATTGCAGGTAACATGGATGAATGCTCTATCTTAAGAGAATGATCAAAAGAAAGGATCTCCTCCCTCAAAAGAATGCAAGAATGCATGGGTCACAATTGAGGAACTATGATTAGAAGCGCCTGAGAATGAAATGTGTGAAGAAAGGAATGAACAGATCATGGAACATGCGATCATGGTAAAGGAAATCAACATCCGAAAGACCAAGAATATTTGACTAGGACATCTCCATGGAAGATATGAAGACTTTGATGAAGTTTGAAAAATAAAGAGACCCTTGACAATATATATATATCTTTGGGAGATGTGTCGATATGTATGCAGGAGGCTGATGGAAGCTAGAAGATGTCATGATGAAAGACCATCACAATGGTAATGTTGATTTTAATGTTCATGAAGAAAGCATCATGGCTTGAAGGAAGTCCATATATGGACTCATGGATCACTTTCCGATGATGGCATGGTTGACTCATGGATGAAAGTGATGGATGGTCGGGGCACTATGTAGAAGTCCCAAACATGAAGACTCTTAGATAATGAAAAGAAATTCATGACATCGTGAAGAGGAGTTCTTAAAGCAGTTGGTTGTCCCTTCATCTCCACCTGAGGAGCTATTGTAGGTCCCTAATTAAGAGGGAGCCTGGAAACAAGTTTCTTTCTTGGAAGAAACATGGAAATTCCTAAGCCAAGTGAGAGATTAGGTACATTCTTTTATTAGAATAGATATGTCCTTCTTAATTAAGAGGGAGAGATAGGCACATCATTCTATGGATGTATTCCATCACCAATGCACATGTAGTAGGATGAAAGATCTTTAAGTAAACATGGCATGAAGAAAGCATCATGGAATGAAGGAAGGCAAGATATGGACTGATGGATCACTTTTCGATGATGACATGGCTGACTCATTGATGAAAGTGATGGATGGCTGGTTCCCTAATGGTAGAAGTCCCAAACACGAAGACTCCTAGATAACGAAAAGAAATTCATGACATCGTGAAGAGGAGTTCTTCAAGCAGTTGGTTGTCCCATCATCTCCACTTGAGGAGTTGCTGTAGGTCCCTAATTAAGAGGGAGCATGAAAACAAGTTTCTTACTTGGAAGAAACATGGAAATTACTAAGCCAAGAGGGAGCTTAGGTACATTCCTTTTGTAGGAATGAGTACATTCCTTTATTGGAATAGATATGTCCTCCGTAATTAAGAGGGAGAGATAGACACATCGTTCTTGTTTTCACTTGGGAAGACAGAATGGAGGACTGGGTAAACATATGGAATCCAATGCTCTTTGAGGATGTATTAGGGCATCCAAGCTAAGAGTAGTCGTTGATGACCGATATTATTTGAGGAATGGGAAAACAAGATAAGAATAGTCCTGGTGGAACACACCCTGAGAACTTGGGTGGGGTATTTTCGAAGAGAGACAATGATGAAGGTGTCTATACATCATTGGTCTCGCAAACATTCAACTTAGATCTCGTGGAGAGATAGAGTTGTTAGTCAAGGCCTTGGTATGTGACCATGCTGGTTGATATGATGCTAAACAGATGGGTTAACCGACCGACTCTTCTAATGAGAAATTCTTCTGATTGAGAATGACCAAGTACCATTATGAATACCTCCTTAGTTAAGAGGGAGTGTTAAAAGCGTAACTAGGTTTGGTCTTCATAATGACATGTGTAATTGTGATTTTATGTAATTGATGAAAAGAAGAAAAATAAAATTATTATTTCAATGCTTGTCTAATGGTTTTCATGAGCAAGGAATTTTATTTTAGCGATGGCTCCCATTGCAAGCCTTTAGGATTAAGTCATCTAGTCATAAAAGTCAAATTGAGTCTATGTCATGTAAGAAGGACCTTTCTTGGGCATGTTACATTTTATATGAGTCATTTAATAGGTATGGAAGTCCCTAAGAGTAGGCATCTTGGTGGAGCAATAAGGTTGCTAGAGGGAAAATTTGTGAGCATAAGATCAATCACTCTTGGAGCAGCAGGAGGATTGATATAGGTAGATTGGATGACTGACGATGCAAGCATTCTGAAGTTGTAGAAGTACTCGTGAGTAGAAAAAGAGGCGGTAAAGGACTTGTGAGAAGTGTTCAAGGTATGTGGAATGAAAGCGTTGGTGTGAACGTTCCTTCAGCAAGTAGGTTTAGTGTACCTTGATCAATGGTGGTTTGATAGTCATAAGTCATTGAATTTAAGCTCTAGTTGTTCTTGTATCAAGGCTAATTGTAAGGGCCATGATCCCTATGTTTGTTATATTAAAGTTTGTAATATAACAAGATTTGGGTTGAAAATTTCTTGTGCACTAGAATGATTCACTATTGTACATTTCCCACTATGAAAATTTCTTGTGTTGTGGCATTCTAGTGTGTTTCTGATCATGTTCTTAGACATAAAACTAATTATGAAGTTTTGAATAAAAATTAACATTTTTTCCAAGGTGTTTATGCTCTTGAGAATTGCCCAAAATTTGCAAAGATTTTGGATAACCTTGTGCATGAAGTGATCAATTTGGGGTTCTATTCAGAACAAGAAAAGGAAGGAAAATGCCTAGCTCTCATTTGGAGGATAAAGAAGGGAAGAAAGAAATGATGCAATAAGGATAAGAAGAACTATGCAAGTCCAAGAAAAAAATAAATAAGGTGAAAAGTTTTAGGGGAAGGAAAAATATGTTGTAGCCAATACTTTGGTAGGAGTTGATGAGGGATCGTCCAATTCGAAATTATCTTCTCCATGGCTGCTTGTTTATCATATATAATTGTGCCAAGTGTTGGATGCTATGTGGATAGTTGGGTATCGAGACATATGATTAATGCTAGGGAATTATTTACCAGGTTTTTATAGCAAAGGGAGGTATGGGAGTGGAGTTGGGTGATGATGTTACCTATGCCATGAAAGGACTGGGTTTCATTCTATTCTAGATGCCATTAGGTGATGTATTTGTATGGAATTCTGTTTTGTTCATTTCTAGTTTAAAGAAAATACTTATTTTAGTTTCTTGTATGACAAAGCCTTAGTGTAGAGTTGTGTTTGAATGACAATGTTGCAGTATTAATGAGTATAGTCTAGAACTCTAAATTGATATCAACAATGTTTACACATATTAAGAGCTACAAAACCTTTACTTGAGGTGTGTGATATGGTGGCCTTTGCAAGTTTCTCATTGATCTTATAACACCTATACATACTAGTGAGACATTGTGTGAGCATTCTAGTATTGAGGAGGCATATGTAGAGCATGTGTGAAGAAATGTCATGGAGATAGTATCAATGGTCCAATGCAACAAAACATTGCATGGTGAGTTGAGATTTAAGTTTGATGAGGATGTGTTGTACTCTAATTCTCCTTCATGGATTAAAAGAAGGAAGTTATTGTTTTAGAGTTTAATTTATAAGATAATGAAGACTTGGATATAGGTGTGGATAAGGTGAGATTGGGGATGGATATGCCCTTACCTTCTAGTCTAGTGTGTAGGAGCATAGATGACTCACTCAAAGATTGCAAGATGAAAGTGAGCATTTACAAGCACCATTAATGTATTCCTCTTAGAAGATATGTTGACCATATTACATTGGTCCCTCCCATTAGGGAGCTTTCTAGTTTGAAGGGGTGACTTTGGTTTGAGAAGATCTCTCAAAATTGAGTTTGATTTGCAATCATAACTTAGATGTCATCAAGAATATCATATAATCCATGTTCATCGTCTTCTTCAGCTTCATTATTTTCTTCTTCCACAATATTTCCTGCTTGATTTTCCTCATTTTCCTCTTCTAATGGATCTTTCATGTCTGAAAATCTCCCAAAGTGTCATTTTACAATCATTCCATATAATGGTGGTTGAGGTTTCTTTGCCTTCTTTTTTTGCACGTGATTCATTAAAATCTCCTTTCCTCAAACCAACTTCTTGCATTGCATCTGAAGAAATTGAAGAGCATTAATTCTTTGTTGAATAAAATTGCATTGTAGTGGGTATCTTTCAATCACAATGCAATTTATTCCTCTTTGTAGGAAACATGCTAGTGTTGTACCTAATAATGAAGCACAAAAACAACAATTAAATTAGTATAAACACATAAAAACAAAAAAAAATGTTAAAATTCAATTTTATATAATAAAACTTACCTGAACTTGAAAATAAATCTAAAACCCAATCTCCATTTGAACATAAATCTATAAAATAGTTAATCAATGTTTGTGGTTTTTGATAAATGTTAACTATCTCTCCTTTTTCATCTTTATCCTCATATGCTAACTTTTTTATGACAACATCATGGACTAGTACTTGGCTATGGCTCTTTCCATCTACTTGGTTTAGAAGAATGGAATTATAGCTATCATCTTTTGCCCAACATTCAACATGGATGAAATCACAATCACTTGTAATTGGATGATCTCTGGAAAAAATAAGATTTGACTTTTTCCTGTGACATGGCATAGTAAAAGTTCAATCCACTTGTACATAATTTTTTTTACATTAATCAAACATACAATTTCAATGTCTTACCATATAAGTTGCATCCTTGAGTTTGATTTTCCCTTGAAGCTTGTTAATAACATTGCAAATTGTGTGTCTGAATGAAAAGTCACAAATCTCCAAAGTGGTGATGTTGTGACTTTTTGAAAGCCCGTAACCACTTTATCAAAAGCTTGATAAGTGTAAGGCTCACTATCATATCCAATGTATGGAAAATTGAAACCATGATGAATGTCTGCAATAACCCAGGCATATTCCCTTTTAGGTATGAGTTTTGCAATGTCTTCACAGTCACCTTGTATTATTTGATATCCAAATGAAATAAGTAAGAGAGAGTAGGATCAAGTTCAACATTCCTAAGACACTACTTTCTCAGCCTTTCCAACTTATTTTTTTCAATGAAACTTTTGAAAGTATTTGGTACTTCATTCGCATCCTTCTTCGACATATTTAATGAAATAAATAAATATACGTATAAGTAATATAATAAAATAAAAAATTATATGAATAAAATGAATGTAAAAGTCAACATACCTTTTTGAATGCAAGATAAAAATCTTAAAGTGTCAATGTAGAACTTGATTCTGGATAGTTGAGTACAACATCATTCCAGCTCTCTTCATTCAACATTTTGACCAAATGTTCTTATATTTTCATATAAATCTTATCATTGAATAATTAAAGTAAAAATTGTTAATATACTGATATGTATAAAAAATAATACCAACAACAATATGTTATATTTAAAATAAAATTATAATCCAAGAAAAATTAAAAGTAATTCAACAAACTTACTTTTGAAATTCCGAGCACATTTCCTCCAATGACAATTCACCTGACTTCACATGACATAATATTGATTTTACTAGTTTGTCATCTTTCACTCCTTGCAATGTTCTCCAAGGTGTGATAGTTATATAATCTAGAAGTTTCTTCATTTCAGGGCCTGTCTTACTGTTGGTACATATTGTGGGTTTAGACCTTTTAACCTTCTGACTTTTTATGGCAATATTCTCCCACATTTCGAAAATGTCATCAATCAATTCCCATATCTCCCCTGTTCTAAATGCCAACTGTAAAATGTTATCTATGCCACCTTTTGATTTGATTCTATCCTCAATTTGATAACCTGTTTGCATACAACATTCCTTCCGAAAGCTTAAACTGAACTTTGTCTTATCCCCACCAAATTTTTCTAAAAATTCATTATGAATAAATCCAACCCTTTGGATGAAAGTCATAGACATTCTATACTCATTATCTCCATTATGATCCATGCCAATAACTTTGCCTCTGTTTCTATTAAACCAGCATAAATGATGCATTTCATTGTTTCAAAAATATAATTTCCAGGATATTCCTCGATCAATTGTCTTTTGGCCTTTGCTGAATGGTTCCCTCCAATTACATAATATATGTAGTCAAAACATTGTATCCTATTAAATGCCTCCTTATTGGGAACTTGATTTGGATCAACAAGAACCACATAATCCACTACATGTGCATATGGATTGTACCTGGACAATGTTTTCAAATTATGGACATATAGGTGATGTGCCTTTCTAATTTGATATTGATATTGTCCTTCATCTGACCTATAGAACTGGGTGACATTAAGCTCAAACGTTTTGCCACCATTAATTAATTTATTCTTCCTCAAGTGATTCTGAATGGCATTTTGTTTTGTTTTCATAATGTCATCCTTTAAATCAACACCTGGTGTTATGATTTCTTTATTGCCTTTAGAACTTTCACTTTGTTCTTCGCTGTTGCTTATGACTTTAACAGATTCACCAATTTTTGATTTCTTCTTCTTCCTAGTTAACATATCTTCTTCTACAGAAATAATCTCCTCCTCATCAAGTGGAAGAGCGACTGTCAGGCCAGGAGGTAACTCCTCAAAAATGAGATTGTGTTATTCATTTACACTGTTCATTATTATATAAAATAGGGAGTAACTGTTGAGTTTCATCTCCCGATGACTCTCCATTTTCTCTATTATTTATTTACACTATTTACAGTTGTTCACCCAATCCCTATGATTAGGTTTCAACATTCCCCCCCTTAATCTGAAGGGATGTTGGTGAGTCCAAGCATCGTTCTGAATCTTTCAAGATTTTCTCTTCCAAGCGCTTTGGTGAAGATGTCTGAAATCTGCTCATTAGTGGAACAATGACGAAGATGGATTGTTTTGGCCTCAACATGATGTTGAATCAGATGATATTTTGTATTGATGTGCTTCGTTCCATGGAACTTTGGGTTCTTGGCCAACTTTATTGCCGAGGTATTTTCAATCATGAGTGGAGTCGAATGTACTTGTTTTACCTACAAATCTTCCAGAATTTTCCTCAGCCACAAAATTTATTTTGTTGCCTCAGCTGCTGCCACATATTCTGCCTCTTTTGTGGAATCTACTGGAACTGATTATTTGCATGATCTCCAAGAGACAACTCCTGATCCAAGACTCATAGCATAACCTAAAGTAGATACCCCAATTTCTTTGTCTCCACCAAAGTCTGAATCAGAGTATCCAATCAAGCCAAAGTCGCCCACCTGTGTATACTTAAGTTCAAAGTCTTGAGTTCCCTTAAAGTACTTTAGAACTCTTTTTGCAGCAGACCAATGTCCCTCACAAGGCTTTGCATAAACCTGGAGAGGATTCCAACAACGAAATGTCTGGTCTGGTAGTAGTCAGGTAGTTGAGAATTCCTACAAGTTGTCTATACTTTGTTGCATCCTCAAATTATTTTCCTTCAATGGATGTGAGCTTTAAGTTTTGTTCCATTGGAGTAGTCAGAGGATTGCATTCAACCATGCCAAACCTGTTCAACAGATCTCCAATGTACTTCTTTTGAGAAAGGAATATGGAATTCGGATGTTGAGTTACTTCAATACCAAGATAGTAATGAACCTAGCTGAAATCAGTCATTTCAAAGCCTTTCCTCAATTCCTTCTTTATGGATGCAATGTAGCTCTCATTGTTCCCTGTCATCAAAAGGTCATCCTACATATACCACAGGATATACAACTGTTTTGCCAGCTTTCTTGACAAACAAAGTTGCATCATCAAGATCATAATGTTTGAAATTGAGTTTCAAAAGATGCTCAGTTAGTTTTTCATACCAGTCTCGCGATGCTTGTTTGAGGCCATACAAGGATTTCACAAGTTTTCATACTTTATGTTCATGTCCTTTCACAACAAATCATTCAGGTCGGGACATAAAAAAATTCTCTTTTAGATCTCCATTCAAGAAAGCAATTTTTATATCCATTTGATGGACTTTCCAACCGTTCTGAGCTGCTAGGGCAAAGAGTGTCCGGATGGTAGCCCATTTTGTTGTGGAGGAAAAATTATCCTCATAGTTGACCCCTTCCTTCTTTGCAAAACCTTTTTCCACAAGCCTGGCTTTGTGCTTGCCAAGTGAGCCATCAACTTTATACTTGTTCTTGTAGACCCACTTGCAGCCAATTGGTTTGGTTCCCAATGGAGGATCAACCACCTTCCAAGTACCATTCTTTATCAAGGCATCATACTCCTTTTGCATCGCTTCTTTCCATTCATCATGAGAATCAGCTTCTTTGAAGGAGGTTGGTTCAAAATCTGTAGACAAATTCAATTCATAATCATAAGAAACATCCATATCAACAGGTGAATCAAAGTCATCTACATCACCTCCATTTTGTCGGGTTGAATTTCTAGTTCCTGTCTTTCCAACCTCACCAGGATGAACACTTTCAAGTATCTTTGTCAGCCACTTTTGGGGACCTTTCTGAGATGGTCCAGGCTTCTCCATTGATTGAGTTGCGACTGAATCAAGATTGAGTCTCCCAATTCTGTCAATCACATCACTCAAATTATCATCCGTTGTTGGAGTTTCATGCGGGGGAGAGAGTGCTTCAAAAGAAGATTTCACAGGTTGATCTAGTTTAGGAATCCCCCCTTCAAGATGTGGAATCTGATTATAAAATTCTTGAAATGATTTTGCATTTGCGAATCTATCCAAGCGATTAAGTTGCCGCTCAACAACATTGTTAGTTTTAGATGATTCAAGAAAGATTACATCTCTAGATACAACACACTTTTTATTGACTTCATCATAAAGACGGTATAGTTTGGAGATGTTTGAATACCCCAGAAAGATACACTTATGAATCCTTGCACCATGTTTGTTTCTATGTACCTTTGGTATCAAGGCATAACATGAGGAACCAAAGTCCCTGAGATGCTTTATCGAAGGAATGTGCCCATACCACATTTCATAAGGAGTCTTGTTTCTAATAGCATTAGATGGACATCTATTCTTTACATATACAACACATAGAACTACATCATCCCAAAACATCAATTTTACATTCTTGAAAAACATCATGGAGCGCACGATATTTAAGATTGTCCTATTCATTCTTTCAGCTACTTCGTTCTGTTGGGGATTATAAGGCACAATTGTTTGATGTTTGATCCCATGTTGGCGAAGATAGTTTTCAAATTTATTTGAAGTGTATTTTTTTCCATTATCAATGCAAATAGAGCCAATATGAGATTGTGCATCATTTTCAATCCATGTATGAAAGTTCTTGAATGTTTGAAAAGCATCAGATTTGTTCTTCAATAAATAAACCCAACAAATTCTGGTGTAGTTATCAATAAATGTCATCATATATTTATTTCCATTTGCAGAAGGAACAGTCATTGGACCACATAAATATGAATGAATGAGTTAAAGTTTTCTATGTGCTCTGGAATGTGAATCATGAAAACACTGTTTGCTATGCTTTCCTAGAATGCAAGCATCACATTGCTTAAGTTTCCTAGGAATTGTAGGCAAACCAGTAACACCATTTTTTTTCAACAAGCGGAGGCTGTCATAGTTCAAGTGTCCAAATCTAGCATGCCATAATAAACTTGATGTAAATGTACCTTCATCATAATGAGAATCGTATGAGAAATTTTGTGCATGAGCAGAGGTACCCTGCAGCTTGAGAAGCCTTTCTTCTTCTATTCCTGTCATGACAAGTGAGTGGTCTAATGCTTTTCTCACCTCAACCTTGTCATCAAACATGTGGATGGAGTGTCCTTGCTAGCGGATGTGGACCAAGGACAACAAGTTTCTCCTCAGCTGTGGGAGATATAAAACATGATGCAGAAGAAATTCTGGAAGACTAGGCAATTTAAGCTTGATTGTGCCAAGCCCTGATGGCTTGAGTTTTGATTTGTCTGCAAAGTATACTGCTCCATCAACATTGTCAGTGAATTCTTCAAAGAAATCTCTCTTGAAAGTCATGTGGCAAGTTGCTCCTAAATCAAGCAACCAATCATCTTTCCATGAAGCAAGTGAAGCATTGAATAGGTCTTCAGTTACTCCAATGTTGCAATGTGCCACAACATAGTGAGCAGACTCAGGTGAATGCATCATAAAAACTGGTTTGGCCCAAAATAATTACAATGGCTACAACAAAATGATGTATTTGTAAAGTTGACTGACTATGTCTTCAAAAAAACATCAATTAAATATGTAGACTCTCAAATATACCTCTATAATGCTCACATACCATACTATATACCACTTAGGGTCTTTATAAAGTAAAAGAGCACATATATACCATAGTCTTCATTAAAGCACCAAACTTTAAAAACCTTACAATGTCACTTTATACCATCATATGCCATAACATAACACTTCATATGCTTTTATATACCACTCACTTCACCTTTATACCATATCATGTCACCTTTTAATATATTAATGTTCCATTACTTTAAAAACTTTCCATATATATGTGCCCATCACACATTATATACCATGAACTCAACGCACTTCTTAATAAATCATATGTACCATATATAAATGACCACACTAGGAGATATTTTCAGGCAGAAAGTCAGCAATGCAAGGGAAGTTACATACCCAACACCGTTGCATGAGCAGGAGGTAATTATTAGTGTTCAATAAAAATTTCAACGCACAAGATACCCTTGCCTCATATATCATTCAACGACAACGAAACCAGAGTCTAACACACTCTCCAACATATAACCAGTCAAGAATTTCATGGTGTCTCGGCGACGGAACCAGAGTTTAATGCACCATTAAATGCAACAACGACTTCAATAGCTGAACTGACCCATTTAATTGTTTAAATTTCATAGAGGTACACACCATTGAAAGTAATAGTCATGGCCCTTTCAATGCAACAACAAACTAGTTTGTAGGTAGAGATTCAATGCTTCAGGAATCGATGCAGAGGGACAAAGCCTTTTTTTTGCATACCAAACTCATGTTTACTGCCTTCAAAATTATTCAGCACAAGAAAAAAGTGTATGATAGAGACCAACACACACCACAACGTGCAGAGATAATTACAACATATTGATTCAACGCATCATGTGAACGACGGTTCAATGCACCACACACTCACCATTCAATAAATAAGCCACGACCTTCCATTGCGGTCTACCAACAATCATGTAGAACAATCATTGACACAGAGACAACGAATAGACTGGCATACCTCAAACTGATCTCCAATGCATATCAGGGGTTTAACGGACCAGTCTCCACACCGATTCTTCACCCGATTCAAACTTTTCAATGCACCAGGTTGCAAAGCAATGCCTCAATGCAACAATACGACCCCTTCAACAGTGCGATAGAATAGAACACGACATGCAATGTTTAACGCACTCAAGGCAGAGAGAGAGAGATTTCGACTAATGCATTCAACAATGCATGGGCTTTTGCAAGGATTTGACAAAGATGTTAGTTTGCAAAAGATGCAGAACAAAGAGGGAGTTACAAGAGTAGAAAGGAAGCCAAAAATGGGGTTGGCTATGATACCATGTCAGGCCAGGAGGTAACTCCTCAAAAATGAGATCGTACTATTCATTTAGGCTGTTCATTATTATATACAAGAGGGAGTGATTGTTGAGTTTCGTCTCCTGATGACTCTCCATTTTCTCTATTATTTATTTACATGAAATTAAAAAGAAAATAACACCCATTTTCCATTTCAAAAGCATAAAAATAAAAAAAAATTCTTAATTTTTCTCCTAAAAATCTTGCAAATTTGTGTTTTTTTTTTTTCTTTCCTTTTCGTCCCTATAAAAATATATGAAAAAGAGTTTTTTATGTGGTTTTTTTTGTAAAAACACAAAATTTCTCCAAATTCATCTGTAAATAGTCAAGATAGAAATAAAACTAACCTTTAAAATGCATAAAACTCCCGTTGAATGTGCTATCTATGACAATGCAGCTCCTCCGCAAAATTGCTCCAAACTTTTTAACAAGACCCAGAAGACTTGATGTGATGTGATGAATAGAAACGATAAATTTTATTTTATAGCGATGATTGTGGGATTGATTTATCGTTTCTTGAATGTGGGATTAAACTTAAAATTAAAAAATAATAATCTATAGTTAATTTTATAGCTTTAGGTTAGTTTTCATTCATTATGAGATAAAAAAATATTAATTAAAAAAAAAATTAGTTACATAGTCAATGTTAAATAATTTAAATAGAAAAATTATTTTGAGTTTCTATCAATATTTTGAATAGAAACTAGGGTGAAATTTTTCAAAACCAAAAGTTTAGTAATATGTTTTCAAGTAAATTATAGATAAAAATTTTGGAGGGAAATATTTAAAAACGAATAGGGGCAAACTTTGGAAGTAAAATTTTTGGCAAAATTTTTTTGGGGGGAAACTTTAGAGGGAAATTCTCAATCTCTAAGTTATATATTGTCATTGGGAGAGAGTGAATTTGTATCATTCGACATCTTCTGGTTGAAGGTCATGGATTCTTCTAATAGTGAAGTTTTTCTTTCTTTAGCATCAACATCTTCGTCATGCAACAACTCTCTTCATTTTGATGAATGTTATAGGAATTATTTCACTATGAATAGAGAAACAAATTTTCCACTTGGTCTTAATCCTAAGGATGATGAGAGCAACATTGATGAAGGGAAACAAAAATAATTTCTTATGAATAGAAAGTCAATTTTTCCACTTCCTCCTAATCCTAAGGATTATGAGATCACCACTGATGAATGGGGGGATGAAGAATTTCCAGAGTCAAAGTTTCCACATAGTCCTAATCCTAAAGATTATGAGAGCAACACTGATGAAGAGGGTGATGAAGAATTTCCTGAGTCAAAGTTTCCACTTCCTCCTAATCATAAGGATTATGAGAGCACCACTGATGAAGGGGGGGATGAATAATTTGCAAAGTCAAAGTTTCCACATAGTCCTAATCATAAGGATTATGAGAGCACCACTGATGAAGGGGGGGATAAAGAATTTGCAGAGTCAAAGTTTCCACTTCCTCCTAATCCTAAGGATTATGAGAGCACCATTGATGAAGGGGGGAATGAAGAATTTTCAAAGTCAAAGTTTCTACATTGTCCTAATCCTAAGTATTATGAGAGCAACACTGATGAAGGGGGGATGAAGAATTTGCAGAGTCAAATTTTCCACATAGTATTAATCCTAAGGATTATGAGAGCAACATCGACGAAGGGGGGATGAAGAATTTGCAGAGTCAAAGTTTCCACATATTCCTAATCTTAAGGATTATAAGAGCACCATTGATGAAGGGGGGATGAAAAATTTGCAAAGTCAAAGTTTCCACATATTCCTAATCCTCAGGATTATGAAAGCACCACTGATGAAGGGGAGGGTGAGGATGAACAATTTCCAATAAATAGAGATTCAAAGTTTCCACTTAGTCCTAATCCTAAGGATTATGAGAGCACCACTGACGCAGGGGAGGATGAAGAATTTCCATTAAATAGAAATTCAAAGTTTCCACTTGTTCCTAATCCCAAGGATTATGAAACCACCACTGATGAAGGGGAGGATGAAGAATTTCGTGCAAATGATAATTTGACTATGAATAAAGAGTCATATTTTCCACTTAGTCATAATCCTAAGGATTATGTGAGCACTAGTGATGAAGGGAAGGATGAAGAGTTTCTTGCAAATGATAATTTTAAAGGCACAAATGTCAATAATGCATTTTCTCTAAGTGAGTGTTTCAAAGGTAGTCATGGTGATGATGAATTGAGTTCTCCAAGGGATGTTTTCAAAAGCAAGGATGAAGATGGTGAAGAATTTCGTCTACGTCATGATTTCAAAAGCGCAGATGTTGGTAGTGAAGAATTTCCTTCATGTGAGGATGGTAATGAATATTTTCCAAGCAATGATGGCGATGAATTTTCTAACTATCTTCGTTAGTATAATATTCCTCCTACTGATGATGAAAATGCTTCTGCAGATAATAATGAAACGAGGGAGATGTTGCAAGAAAATATTGTATTTAGGAGTAGGAGTAGGCCTTTTCACATCAATCCAAAATATTCTAGTTATACAAGGGCTAGAACAAAATATCTCACAAGTAGAAGTTCCGTCGGTGATCTGATTTCAAGTGAATGTTGTCGAAAGGATTGCTTGAAACATATGGATTTCAAGTTTTCTTTGGAGCAAAGGAAGAAATATTTGTCAATGAATAAAAGCATGCAAAATTCATTTTTAGTGGGTTGCATGCAATCTACACTGGTAGGTTATGATTATCATATTGGGAATGTATTGATCCGTAGAAAGGATTTCAAAATGTTGCATTCAGTTGGTAATTTTCGTTTGTCAAGAATCTAAGAAAGACTGGAAAAACACCCTACATATTATTCAGAAGTACGTTATAAAAGAGAGGTTGGACCATCAACAATTACTGCAATGTCATGGATGAAAGACTTCTTTTCAAAGCATGGAGAGTGTATGCCAAATAAAGACACAATACATATTCCAAATAATTTCTCAAGACAAGAAATATACAACTTATACAGAGAATATGTAGAAGGTGCTGAAGGAGATGGTAATTTTATTACATATACATATTTTACAAGGATATGGAGGAGCGCATTCAATAATGTTCGTATTCCTAAGAAGACAAGGATGGGGATTTGCAATGCATGTGTTTGTTTGTTTTTTTCTTCACATAGGAAAATCTGGGCAAACCAACCCGATGGGAATAAAATCCACCCGCCAGACTATCAGGGCCTAATCCCAAGGGCGTCGAGGAGAATTGACCCTGTGACCTCCCAATCGGCGAGGCACTTAACAACATGGACTCGAACGGTTGAGCTAACCCTTGGGGCTTACATGTGCTTCTCTTAAATAAAAAAGAGATAAATTTGAAGGGGAGAAAGAGGTATGCATTCATAACATTATTTTTAAAAATTGGATAGTTATCAACTATGAAAATATATTTATTAATAGATTTCTTTTATTTTATGTGCGGATTCCATTGTCAAAGCACTTAAAGATGTTGAAAAGTGTGCAACAAGAAATGCTTGTTGACAATGCAACAAGATGATGGAGCTTAGTGAAAAGAGTCGCCTTCACCAAGTGGGCCCGCAGGCAAATTATGGCGCAAGTTCTATTTTTGATCACAATATGGGTGACCACAGTATGAGTGATCACAGTATGAGTGATCACAGTATGGGTGATCATAGTATGAATGATCAAAGTCTATTTTTAGACTGACTGTCAAAAATAGAAAAGTCAAATATTATTGTCTCATAATAATATTTGGACTATAAACTTGATCTTATTCTCTTGGAGCACTTCAAGATGAGCTACGGATGTGGTACATGCAGATCCCAGAAGGAAATACATGGTTACCTATGGGATGACTAATATTTGCATGCAGGAATTCAGTTAGAACTCAAGTGAGTTGAGTTTAGTGGACTGGAGGTGCAGTTGATGGAGTTGTGTTCAGTTTAGCTTTGTTAAACTGGTTATATTTAGTCTAACTGGAAAATAGACTAGAGATGAGTTGGGTGAATTAGTTATTAATTAATTCACAAGTTATTAACTCATAATGCAACTATAGAATAAATCAGTTAACTCAGTTGAATGTTAGTGCATGTTCAGTTCAGCAGGGACAGATGTTAGAGGATCAGATTGCTATCAGTTGTGACTATAGCTGTGCATGATGATTTTCACAATCAGAGGGATTGAGTATGCCAATGAATTGGCCAATACCAAGAATTGTAGCCTGTGCTCACGTCCAACACAGTGTGAGTGATTCTTTGCAGGTGAAATACGAGTTTGGTAAACCATTCTCATCAATTCTTGAGCAGGTATTGAGCTGTGGAGGCAGGCAAGCAGCGGGGGAGATTTGGAGATCAAATCTGAGCTGTATTGTGTGTAGCATGTGGATATAGTACTGAGTACTTGTGAGGAGTATTGTACTATGTATTGTTACATGATTCAATCACTATAATATAAAGATAGTTGAGGTTTTTAGCGAGATGCTTTCCCCGGGAAAATACTGTGTTGATATGTGTGATTGATGCTTCAATGTACACATGTGAATGTTTCTGCTTCTGTAAATTGATGATCAACATAGAGGAGGTTATGTATTATGCATGTTCCGCTTATAAGTGTATAATCAAGATAATCTCTGTGAATATGTGTCATATTATTCAAAATTTCTACATGGTATCAGAGCTGCTTGATTTGTAGAAGAGATTTTTACAGGATATCAAGCAAGGATTGATCATCTGATCTACTATTCAGGAAGTGTTTACATTCTATTTCTTCAGGCAGAGTCTGTAATCGGGCTAAGTAGCCTCTGGATTCATCCTTCTTTTGGAAGGTGAGATATCCGTTGAATGCCCATACATTTGATCTCTGTACAAGAAATATTGTGTTCTCACAAATCTTAGATCCGAGGCAGTTGAGTTGGTTGCTGGTGGAATTCGAATTTGCAGCAGTGTTTTTTCTTGGTGTCAAAACTCGATGTCTTTCACAGGATTGCGATTGGAGTATGCCCTTGAGGGCAGCTCAAACTATATTGCATGGAAGGACAAGATGGAGGCAGTATTGGATGATAACGGGCTGAAGGAGTTCATAGATATGGATGTCCCAAAGCCTACTGAAGGATGCAAAAGAAGACCGCAAAATGTCGAAGGATTCTGTTGGAGGGCGTGAAGGATCATATTGTGTCCAGCCTACATGGAAATACTTCTCCATATCTGATGTGGAAGGCTTTAACAGATCTATTCCAAAGCAAGAGCGATCAGAAGAAGCTGGCGCTCAAAGATAAACTCAGAAACATCAAATGCGAGAAGGGTGACAGTATGCCCAAGTATCTCACGAAGTTCACTCAGTGTCGAGATGAGCTGGGAAGTGTGGGGGTTATTGTCGATGATGAGGACTTGGTGAACTTGGCTCTCCTTGGTCTTCCGAAGAGTTGGCATTCCTATCAGGACTCTGTCAATGGTAGGGAGAAATTTCCAGGATGGGAAAGACTATGGTCAGATCTTGTGCAGGAGGAGATCAGGCGGAGCACCAGAGACGGTTCTTCATTCATGCAGGATGAGAAGAACTATGCCTTAGCGAGTAAGGTGAAGAAGGGGAAGGGGAAGGTTCTCTTTCTGAATCTAGTTCTTCCAATGATGGGAAGAAGGTTGACAAGTCGAAGGTGAGATGCTTTCATTGTCATGAGTTGGGTCATTATGCTACTAATTGCCCAAAGAAGAAGTCCAAGAAGGGATCCGAGGAAGGATCTGAAGGTGAGGCAGCCTCACTTGCTTCACAGTTTGAGTTGGACTTCACACTCTTCGCATGCATGGTTTCATCCATGGTGGGAAGTGGTTGGTTTCTTGACAGTGGAGCTTCTTTCCACATGACCGGTGACAAAAGTTTATTCAATACTTTGGAGGAGAAAGATCTCCAGATACTCATAGGGATGGGTAATGATGAGAAGTATAGTGTCTCAGGTGTAGGCACGATTATTTTTCAGAGGGAGCATGGAGCTCGCCTTACCTTGACCGATGTCAAGTATGTACCAGGACTGAAGAGAAACTTGGTGTCGATCGCGATGCTGGAAGACAGAGGCTATGATGTAGTCTTCAGTGAGGGAAAGGTTTTCCTTAGACACATCATCACTAGACAGGTGAAGCAGATTGGTTCACGGGTCAAGAACCTGTATGCTCTTGAGGTTCAAGATGCATGCAAAGCCTTGAGCAACGAGGCAACTGATGGAGACTTGGTGGTTGAGAGGGAGCGTATATTACCTCTCAACATGCAGAGCCAGAAGAAGTCTCAGACGATTGTGGAGGAGCCATGATTGGTGTAGCAGCTTCAGGAGGTTGTGGAGGAGCCACAACAGGGGAAGCTGAGAGGAGAACGAGTAGAGACATCTACTCATCCAGAGACCTCCAGTAGGGGGAAACTTCGAGCTAGGTGGGCTGAGGGATCACATGCAGCCATACCTCTAGGTAGGAGGTGGGGTGATGTGGATTGATCGTCCCGAGGAGGAGGGGCAAGATCCTTGAGGTACCCAACCTCTTGGATGAGACCTTGCTACGGGAGCCCCAATGTGTAGTAGCAGGAACTGATTGATTGGGTAGAGACAGATGCGGATGGAGCAGCAGAGAGAGCGACAATGCAGGGAATCCCAGGACAACGCATAGCTAGCAGGCTGCAACAATGCGAGAGGCACAAGTGTTTTGCACAGTGCTAGGTGGCACAGAGAGGTGAGAAATGGTGCGAGATGCATGGAGATGTTGCAGTAGCGTAGATGTCAGAGAGGGAGAACTTGTCAACAGCAGGTAGAGCTTCAGCATCAGAGGATGTTTCTAGCCCAACAGGGAGGTCAGTTGGGAGGTGCACTGTGGATGCAATGCTGCGAGATAGAACCAGCAGCAGCACAGATGCAGTCAGAGATCAAAGTGACAGAGGCTAGAGCAGTCAGATACTGAAGAGCACAGAGATGCAGAATTTTCAGTCGACAGAGGCAATAGCAGTCAGAGACTTTGATGACATAGCAAGTGGACCAGCCAGATGTGTTGCATGGAGAAAATTCCAGAGTTTCAGGATTGGGTTTGAGAGGAAGCCTTTCTTGTTGAGAGGGAGTGTTGAAAAGTGTGCAACAAGAAATGCTTGTTGAGAATGCAACAAGATGATGGAGCTTAGTGAAAAGAGTCGCCTTCACTAAGTGGGCCCGCAAGCAAATTATGGCGCAAGTTATATTTTTGATCATAGTATGGGTGACCACAGTATGAGTGATCACAGTATGAGTGATTGCGCAAGCAGGCTCGACTAAAAGGAGAGGAGGCGAAGGTTTTTCAAGATTCCCCTCCTCTCCCTCACAGTATGGGTGACCACAGTATGGGTGACCACAGTATGAGTGATCATAGTATGAGTGATCAAAGTCTATTTTTAGACTGGCTGTCAAAAACAGAAAAGTCAAATATTATTGTCTCATAATAATATTTGGACTATAAACTTGATCTTATTCTCTTGGAGCACTTCAGGATGAGCTACGGATGTGGTACATGTAGATCCCATAAGGAAATACGTGGTTACCTATGGGATGACTAATATTTGCATGCAGGACTTCAGTTAAAACTCAAGTGAGTTGAGTTTAGTGGACTGGAGCTGCAGTTGATGGAGTTGTGCTCAGTTTAGCTTTGTTAAACTGGTTGTATTTAGTCTAACTCGCAAATAGACTAGAGATGAGTTGGGTGAATTAGTTATTAATTAATTCACAAGTTATTAACTCATAATGCAACTATAGAATACATCAGTTAACTCAGTTGCATGTCAGTGCATGTTCAGTTCAGCAGGGATAGGTGTTAGAGGATCAGATTGCTATCAGTTGTGACTATAGCTGTGCATGATGATTTGCACAATCAGAGGGATTGAGTATGCCAATGAATTGGCCAATACCAAGAATTGTAGCCTGTGCTCACGTCCACAATGTGAGTGATTCTTTGCAGGTGAAATACGAGTTTGGTAAACCATTCTCATCAATTCTTGAGCAGGTATTGAGTTGTGGAGGCAAGCAAGCAGCGGGGGAGATTTGGAGATCAAATCTGAGCTGTATTGTGTGTAGCATGTGGAGATAATACTGAGTACTTGTGAGGAGTATTGTACTATGTATTGTTACATGATTCAATCACTATAATATACAGATAATTGGGGTTTTTAGCGAGATGCTTTCCCCGGGAAAATACTGTGTTGATATGTGCGGTTGATGCTTCAATGTACGCCAGTGAATGTTTCTGCTTCTGTAAATTGATGATCAACATAGAGGAGGTTATGTATTATGCATGTTCCGCTTATAAGTGTATAATCAGGATAATCTCTGTGAATATGTGTCATATTATTCAAAATTTCTACACAAGAGAATCACAATCAACAAATAAGGGAAAGGCAAAATTAGATAAACATAGAAAAAAGTGTTATGATAATCCAAATAAATATTTGGGTTTGATAATTGATGGTATGGACCAAAAGAAAAACTTCTGCCACATTTTTTCCACATACCAAAAAATTTATAGGAAGAAAATTTTATTCAGTTTCACTTGGTTGGCTGTATGGTATTTAATGGGAAGATGTTGCCAAGGGTTTACTTCACAACTCCAAATATTAATAATGATGCAAATATCACCATAACTATAATCCATGATGTGCTTTCTCATTGGTGTGGTATTCTTCCTGAAGTTTTGTATCTACAATTGGACAACACAAGCCGTGAAAAAAAAACCAAGTTCTTTTTGGATATCTAAACATGCTTATTCAATTGGGAATTTTTAAAAAGGTAAAGGTTAGTTTCCTTCTTGTTGGGCACACTCATGACCATATTGATAAGATGTTTAGTCGTTTTTCAGTAACATTGAGGAGGAAGAATGTTGGGATCCTTCCATCATTAATTGAATGTATTAAGAAATCATATATTCCAGAGCCTGTTTTTCATGTGCTAGAAGAAACTATTGACATGCAAATGTTTATTTTGGGATCGCATGGTGAGGAGAAATGCATTGAACAACTTAATGACATTAGCTTCCAACATCAATTTCGTATCAAAAAAATTGATGGCAAAACACTTATATGGGGCAAGAAGTATTCAACTATTGCAGAATGGGGGCTATCATCAGGTTTAACATTTTTGAAGTTCATTCCAGATCATCCAATATTTGCATCAAAGATAATATTATTACAATCAGTTGCTGAACTCAATAATGCACAAAGGCATAAGAGAGAGATAAATTATTTTGAATGTCTGGAAGAAATAAACAAGTGTATTAGAGATACATATGACTACTTTGATGTTTCTAATTCAGTTTGGTGGGAGTCTTTTTTCAATGATCAAAGTGATATCATCTCAATATCAAGAAATGAATATACACTTTTGAAGACTCCATTTATTTTGCCTCAAAATATGCCAAATGAACAGGAGAAAAGACACATTGTTGAAGAACAACAATCTCAAGGCATTATTAATTCTCAACAGGAAGAGGAAAGAGGAATCTATATTGGTTCTAGAAGATCGCATGCACAACGTGAAGCCATGGAAGACCTTTTGTTGTTGTGTTTTCTTCTCAAAGATGTACGAAAAGAACCCACTTAATATTGTGGATGAAAAAAATCTCAACAATATAAATGAATGCTAAACATTGTAGGTCTGCAACAACTGATAGAAACAAAACCTGCCAAAGTCCGGATCTATGGCACAATCATAGTCAAACAACAAAAAGAAAGAGTAATAAATCCAATCATCCAATGGAAACTAGATATACAAAGAATAGTTTTTATTATAACACCTGTGAAGGGAACAATTAGATGTTACCGGTCCCCCTATATGGGATGGGTTCTTGGCTATTGTCAAACGTCTTTAGCTTGTGTAGAGTCTCCCTCCTCTATAATGTGTAAACCCAACAAAAATATGGTGTGCGACAATGAAAATAATTAGAGTTACAACAATGAGTGCAACAATGAAAATAACCAAAAGTGAATAATGAATGGAAAACCCTTCTATTTATAACAAAATATTGAGTTATCCTCGAATAATAAGCAATGATAAAATATTATTGATCCCATTTTTGGAATAACCCCTTGGAATATTTTATTATATTTGTTTAGGAGGGAAAAAGTATTTGAACTTTTATTTAGAAATAATAAATAAATAATTGATTTATTTATCATCTCAAGGAATTAGTTAAGGAATAATAAACAAATAAGGATTTATTTAGTTATTCCTAAGGGATTTAGTCAAATTTGACAAAGAATAATAATTAATTAATTATTCTTAGAGAAAAATAAGATAATTAATGATTTATCTGTTTATTTTTCATGATTGTGTCAAATATGACAAGGAATAATAATTGAACAATGGTTTAATTAATTATTCCTAGAAGAAAATCAAATAAATGGTGATTTATTTAATTATTCTTCATGGGTTTAACTATAAATTACTTAACAAAGGTGGTTTATTAAGTGATTTCTCACAATGAAAGCAATTTTACTATGGTAAAATTGGCTTTACATTGTGCACTTCAATCCATCTAGTAAATTAGGCTAGATGATCAATTTTTTGGTGGTAACAAATTTCCCCCCAACGTACGAGTGTTAGGAGCAAAACCTATGACCGAAGTACATTGTAAAGACATAATCACTAGACAACGCAGGGGAGTCAAAGAGAGAGAGAGAGAGAGAGAGAGAGAGAGAGAGAGAGAGAGAGACCAATGAAGTTGAATTGAAAGAGGATAGGGATAGAGTGGGCAAGACTAATGCAAGTCTCCTTTTCTTTTGTGGTACCGGACCTCAATGAGGCAGGGGAGGCATACCCATACCCGCCGAGATAACTTAGTACAAAAATAATGGTTTGCCCAAAAATATAAAACTGAGTAATGAAGTACATGCTGAATGGTATATGACATGCTGGCATAACAAAGCCAAAAAATAATACAATGTGTCCCATATACATAATGCACCTGGAAAAACATGAGTCAGGACTGAATGTTGGCATTATGGCTAAAGTATTGTCCTTGATGGCAACCGATACAACTGATAGATCACAGTGTTTCAGGTCAGTAGCAGAGATTGATGATCAACTCTCAAATATTGAAGAAAATAAGGGGTACATAGGGACACCGTACAGAAGGTGCGTACACGCAGGCCTTTCTTACATAAGGTGCGTACATACCCGCATTTATCCCGTTCAGAAGGTGTGTACCCCCAGTTCACTTACTTCAAGGCAGAGAAGCGCGCTCACGTGGGGTTTCTTATGTTTGGCCTGTGGTATTTAGCCCGCCATTCTTGATTCTATGGTTTTGGCCCGTGGTATTGTTTTATATTATTATTATTGAGCCCCTATTGATCCATGATTTTAGGAAGAGCTTGCCTATATAAAGCAAAGGAGATCATTTGGCTAGACACTTGTGAAATTAGAAGATTTTAAGAGAAGCTAGATCTGAAATTCTAGTGATGGGTTTGTGAGAGATAGCCATATCTAAATCAAGGAGAAACATGAGAACTACAAGTCGGATCTACTAATGGGTTGATATCTCCTCGGCGCATGTTCAGATCTGTAGATCTGATAGTCTGGGTTATTCTTGAAGTCTTGAAATTATCTATACCCGGAGGTACGCAAGTACAGTGAAAGAAAAGGGCGGAGATACGCAGGCACAGAAGCGTTGCAGGTGCGCGGATACGCAGGCCCAGAAGCGCTGCAGGTGTGGAGGGGCGCAGGCAGTTCATTGGACACAGAGCGCAGGTACGCAGGAAGGCTGTGAGGCACAGTGCGTGGGTACGCAGGATCGCAGTTGGAAACAGTGCGTACTTCTACGCAGGTGTTATATGGGTGAAGCTGCGTACTTCTCATGAAATCTACTTAGCTGTCCATATTTATCATTGCTGTGTTCTGGGTTTTGAAGTGATGTCTGGTTTCTGGTATTAAATTCTGATAACAACAGTAATTGACGAAATGTTTATACATTGATGGATGAATGGATCAGGTTCTTATTGACTCCTTTATGTGATCTGATGGACTAGATCTGATCGATGACTCACTTGTATATGTATTGATCTAGTGCTTGGGTAATTCAGAAGGTTGTTTGATTATGAGCTTCAATGTTGTTGGGCCCAGGATGAAAATTGGATGAAATGTGGCCTTTCAGATTATGTGTTGTGCTTCAGTGTATCCAGTCTGAAAATTGATGAAACGTGGTACCTGGAGGAGAGAGGATTGTAGATCAGCATCTACGTACTAGTATCTAAGCTAGTACAAGAGCTAAAGGAAATCTTTGGAGCATTGTAGCAGGTAGTAGCCTGCGTACTAGTAAATGGATCGGCTAGTACAAGAACAAAGGGGGTTGTAGCTCCCGTACTGGTATAAGACTGCACCAGTACAAATATTGTAAAAGGATTTTCTTATTAAGAAGAAGATTGAGATGACTTGCAGCAGGTGGTTTTCTCCCGCATTGGGTTTCCACCTTATATCATGGTGTTCATGTGTGTGCCTTATGTGTGATGATCTATTCTATGTTACTGCATCTGTTAACTGATAATATGGTTGATAATGTTCTAATGCACTCATTGAAGATCAATTAACTTAATCATAAGAAGTTGTGGAAGTAGCATATATGAATCTGATTATGGAAATGAAATAGTTTTATTAATGTGATAATACTGATTCACCCCCCCTCTCAGTATTATTTCCAACACTAAATACAATAATATCTGAGTACATGAGATACAAAGGCCCTTCCCTCAAAAAATGGGTGGGAGGGAGGGTAGAACAACCAGAGAAGCCCTGCTGAACAAGGAAGGGCTCTGCAAAATTGAATGGATCATATGAATGAGAAGTGCATATTATGAACACTGCGATTGGTAGGAATCGAACCCATAAGCTCTGCAGAACTACATCTAAGGCTGTAGCATAGTAGGTATGCATCTGGGCATGTGGGGTTCTAACTAAAGGGCCACCCCCTCATGAGGTCTGAAACATCTCACACACACCCAGAAATCACTGGTACAATCTGCTGCATCACTAGACCATTAAGTGTATGAATCACGAACATGAAACAACCAAGTTAAAGGGAAATAATGAGTCCCTTTGCTCGATCCAAGTCGCTGAACAAAAATGGAAGCTGGAACCAAGATACACCGCCCTCTAGGCCATTCTTCTAGAATAAATGAGCTGATGTAGACAGAATAGGGCCCGCAATAGATGAGGCAATGAGGATCCTCAACTAAAGCACGAGGGAAAATAGTAAAGTGACTAATGGAATGAAACCAGGGATAATGGGAAAAAAATGGGATTGAGGGACAAACAGACGACTTCCCTTGTCAGATCATAAAGTGCATGGTTGACCCGGCATCAACTGACTCAACTTCTGAGGGGATGGGGACAGTATGAATGGAGGCCGAAATGGGCAACACATGATGAACGATATGCAAATATAGTTGGAATGTTGTGACATTATATAATGGGACATGAAATAGACTCAAAAAATGTAAAGGTGACTCATCGCGGATGCTCTGAACAAGGGTGATTCGATGACGTTGCCACATAGACTAGGCCCCGTGGGGACCATCGAAACATGAGTAAATGATGGTTACTCATGATGAAAATTTACATATGGTATGACAAGTATTAAGAGGAGCTGTACCTCAAGTACAAGTGCGGTTTATGATGAAATTCGATTTTGAGAGGCGACAATGTGACCCTTCTTGGAAAAAAGGCTTTCTAGTGAAGTGTCAAATCATCAAAAACTGAGGAAGACCCATTATAATACTTGGTGAGAGTTTTCCAATGGTGCTAATGGTTCGTCAAATGGAGCTACGATCTGGTCACAATGTGCGTAAAAAACTATTGGTTTTCCTATAAAAGGGTGTTTTCTCTCCAATTTGAGAGGAGGAGAAGGCCCTAAATATTGTGGATATCGTAGCGGAAAAACTGACCATTGGAATCAAGATCGACAAATTTCAGGCAAGTGGCCTTACTTGTCTAAAGATGGCCTAAATGCTTCTTAGAATGATGGTTCCTGATGAAGAATTAAGGGAAGAGGAAAATGAGAATGAACTACTAGAGGAGGTCTAGAATCATCAACACCCACGAAGTCAAACATGGGGACTATGTGGACATAGAGTAGAATATTTGAAGATATGGTATCAAATATCTACAATATGCAATGTGCATATGGCTCGCTGGAGAGGTCGGTAGGACAAACTATCCAAGGAATGGGAGGCTAATCAACCATACCTATATTCGGTGGGATCTAGGCCGAGAATTAAGTTAATTAATTGAGAAGATGGCCAGGGGAAAATCATCATGCCCCCAAGCATGGAATACTTCCCACAAACATATGTGATGGAGAGGACTGATCTGGTATGCAAAAGTGGGAATGATGCCCCCTACCAGGAACAGTTGGTGGATCGCCATTGTGTTCTGAGTTCTCGAAAAAGGGATTCAAGTATCTTGGCCCAACTTGGCATGAGATCCTCCAAAGGAGATGTAGGGGCTTATGTTCCCCCCAATATGCTGTGGGCGTACTGGATGTATTTAGAGTTATGGGTTCCAAACACTTATATGATACATAATATGATTATGCATTTTATATGACGATGATGGTTCACCATTTATTTTTTTTATGGTTATCTTCTATGGTATACATGTGATGAATGCCAATCTAGAATGTTATTTGCAATGGTATCTACATAGTGATTTTGGGCTCTAGGCACGTGACTGAACGTAATGGTTTCAAGTTCACTTACCAACAACTTAACTTGTAGATATTTTCTAAATAGGACTTGGTTATGCACATGATACACACCATTCAATTGCATGACAAGTAGAAAGGAATCTAAACCAACATGAAGATGAAGGATGAGATGAGCGAGGGCATCGACTAACAAAACTGTCACTGCATCATATTCAGCCTGATTATTGGTGGCAGATCCAATTCACATGCCGTTCGAAAGGATTAACGTATGAAAGGGGGTAAAAATGGCCTAGGCTAGATTTTGGGAGAAGCGATTTGCACCGTCAACATGACCAATATACAGTGTGGATGAGGGATCCATATAAAAGGTGCAAAAGACAAAAGATGAGATGATGCAATTTACCTAGCTTCATTGCAAAAATAAAGACACAAAGGGATGTGATATGAGAAAAAATTATTGGGGTAGAGTGCATTAGGAGAATTAGGAAGGAGATGGCCTTTAGAATCCTCCAAAAAATATGCCCCCTTGCCTAAGTGCAAGGGTAATCAGGGGTAGACATAGCTTCCGTGATGTCCTTATCAGGCTGGGAGATGGGCAGATGGGAGAAAGACTGACTACATGATGCGACGACGTTACCTGGTGCATCAACTTGAGAAAGAAGGTTCACATATGCATCATCTGGAATGGTAGATGACGAGCTGGTAGATGGAGGATCTACGGACGTTGAGACTTGGGATTCTATCAAAAGAGGTTCGATAGAAGTGCATGCAGAGACCTCAGAAAGGTTTGTCTGTGAGAAACTCAAGGATGATGACAGGTAAAGGATATGGCCTATGGTGTCCATCATCTTGACATCGAGGGGAGGGATCCCGATGGTGGGACCAGAGTCCCCCTGTTCTGGTTGATTAGGGCCACCAGAATCCATAGGTAGAGGAGTAGATGATCCACTATGAGTGGCCTTGTATTCGTGAAGCGCCCAAGGCAATCACGAAATTCTTCGAGATGAGGGAAACAATGGGAATAGTGACCATGATAATCACACAAGGCATAAGGGTGATTTGTGTGCAATGTTATGGGTTTCTTGGGTGGGCCTTGCAAGTTAACATGGACTGTTGGGATATTTGACTCAGGGAATGCTTCATGAACCAAAGGTTTAAGTTGAGTAAGTTTAAGACAATTTTTGGTGGCATTCCTAACAACTTTACACAAAGCGCACGGGGGTGACGACTTTGGGGCCTCAGGGGCTGGAGTAGCTTGGGGAGCATTGTACTTAGGTTCTTTCCTCTTAGATTTGACCCCGTGTCTGGATGCTTTCGCAATAGGAGTGGGTTTTTGTTGAGGTTGTGATGGAACTAACGAAGCGGCAGGGGCTGTGGGCACTGTTTGAACCGGGGTCAAAGCATGATAAGGTCTTAGCTGACCAGGCATAATTTTTTCAAGGGGATCGATGTACCATATTGGGATCCCCAGAGTCATGTTAGGAAGGACTAGCAAAGCCATGACAGGGACAAAAAATACTCCTGGAGGGGGGAATAAGAAAGGTATTGAGCCTGTAGGATAATGTCTTGGTGGAATAGCTGCTGGATGGTTGAGACTTGGAGGAGCAGTTCCTGCTGGAAACATAGGAGAGGCACTCACAAACAGAGGAGGTCCTAGGGGGTGGATCTAGAGGGCTCAGCTAGGATGGCAACAACAGGGTGATGAGGAGCTGGTTGTTGATCAGATGTACTGGACTGCTTAAGGGCAACCCATGATGCTTGTAAGATGGAAACACTCATAGAGTTAGGATCTGAGATGGGAGGGGAAGGACTAGGGAAAGAACCCAATAATGAGGAATCATTATAAACTCTGGGTGAAACAATGGTGAGAGGAGTTGAAGATTGTTTTTCAGACATTGACGAGATAATGGACTCGGGGGAGGTCACGGATGTCGAGTCGTAGTAAGTCAACTGATCGATGGTAACGATCTTCCCTTCATGGGGGAAACACATCTTGCGGAACACCGTAGATGTGATGACTGACATGGCATATGTGTAACTACGACCTAAGAGAATGTTGTAATCCAAAGGGGAATTAATGACTTCAATTTTGACATGGATAGTCTTTCCCGCAAGGGTCACTAGACAGTTGCGGTACATGCTAAGGGGCTGGGAGGAGTTTCTGTCCCAATCATGCAAAGCGATGGTGGAGGGGGACAACTCAGGTGACTTAAGTTGTTTCCAAACAACAACAAACATCACATAGGTGGATGCGCCTTCATTAATAATGCATTGGGAGATGATGGCATTACAGACTCGAACTAGTATCTGGAAAGCAACAATTGAAGGCAATGGGGGATGTTCTAAATCAACCAGGAAGACAATCAAATGATCGACAGAAGGATATACTACACCCAAGGAAGTTAGTATAGATTTCGTTTAAGATGGGCACAAATGGAGGACTTCCAGCGTCGACATGGCAGCATGTGATTGCGTCAAGTCGTCTACTATACTGTATGTATGGGAAGCTTTGTTAGAAGTCGCATTAAGACGTAATGGTCCCTTTGGGATCTTAGGAATGGCCTCAAATTTAGGTTGATGGATCTATAACAAACCATTTGGTGTCGTAAGAGGCTTAGCAGATACTTTGGTTTTGGACTTAGTGGCAGACGAAGTCGAGGGCTTGTCATATTGACGTGACCAAGTTTGCAGGTTGATATTGGAGGTGTTAACCTCATCAGAGTTCATCATAAGGATCTAGTAGTCACAAGGACCAGAAGGTTGGGGGGATGGGCCGCTTGACCCGACTGAGGTTGAGCAACAAAAAATCCTTGCTGAGGGAAAGGATTTGTGAGCATTTCCGGTTGATATGGTGCAGGATTCTAAGGTGATTGTTGACCTTTAGAAGCTGCTTGAGCTTCCCAGATTTAGCGCATGTGCGGTAAGAGAGGACACTCATGTGTATAATGGCCATGCACACCATAACATGCACAAGGATTATTCATACGAATAGCCTTGTTATGCTTGGGCTGACTGCCCTGTTGCTGGTTGTTCGTGTTAGGCTGGTTCCCCTAGGGTTCACTAGGCTAGTTACCTTGATTACACAGGTTACCCTTGTTACCCTTCCCCTTATTCTTTTTCTTCGAATTTTGGGGATTGGTCGCACTCTGCTATGAAAACACTTGACCCTGAGGGGGAAGTGGTTTCTAGGGTCGAGGATGCATGGGAGGCTGCGATGCTAATGCTTGAGGGGCTGGAGTGCTCAACTATGCATAAGGAGGAGCAACAGTTTGGTAGACAGGTTAGGGCCCTGAAAACATGTTTCTAGCAGGAGGGGCATAAGTGTTAGAGGAACTGGTGCCCCCTGCGGATAGCCATAACTTTGCGGAGTATATGGCAAAGGGTGTGAAAGGGTTCCAACGATATCGTCGACATCATGAGATGCCCTGTGTTCATTGGCACTTCCAAGACGAGGGAGGTCAAGAATGACGGTATAGACATAACCAGATTGCACATAAATCAGATCATATCTCAAAGCAGTTTAGAGAGCTTCTTCCTCGGTCTGAGGAAAATGGGATGCGACATCTTTTCCAATGGGAGATAAAAGGCTCCTAAGAAACCAATCTAGATAGACACGGTCTTCGAAGGGCGGGGCACGACATGTGCTCCTCCTTCTATGCCACTCTTGAACATGGTCGGAAAGGCGAGTGACGGAGGACTGACGAAAACAAAATGAGATGTGGAGGGCTGGTCTGCATGCCATTTTGCAGCGTCTCCAGTGAGCATGCATTGGAATAGCAGAAGACGAATGGAGTCATCGGTTATGGAGTTGGATGAACACCACATGTGGAAGGATCGAACATGGTTGGTAGGATCCTCTCCAACATTACCCTCAAACTTCGACATGTCTGAGGGAAGCTGAGTCGGCATAGTAGGCCAACCAACATCGTGGCATATGGGGTTGTTTATTAACTGGTTAAAATTTGGTAGACTTAAACCAACCATAAAGGGGAGCATGGGGGTTTCCAGAACGGTTCCTGAGACTGTTTCGCTTGATGTGACCACTAGGATAGAACCGGAGCCAACACTAGGTTGGGTTCCTGCACTAGATATGGGTCTAGACATGGTGATGATATGTGGTGAAGGAGGCTCAGAATTAAATGAATTAGTAGAAGAGTCGGTGTGGGGACTCGAAGGGTTATGCACTTGAACCTGATGGGGGGGGGGGGGTAATATGCCCAATTGGAAACTGGGGGTGAAGGCCTAATAGTCTCTGTGAAAAACACCTTAGTGGTGCAATGGTGATAAGACACACATGACATAGAAATGGTGAAGGGAGATCAACGATATGCCTTTTTCTCGATGAGGGGAGATAAACTTATTTATGTTAAATCTTAGCTTGGCAATGTAAACCAAGCGCCCTTCACTTAAGGTGTGATTTTGTGTGCAAGTGTACTTATTGATTAAGCCCAGATTGTGTTTGTAAAAAATAAAAAAACTTGTTGAAAATGAACTGAAATTAATAACATAAAATGAACAACAAAACAATTAACTAAACCCCACCCAAACTGGCTTTGCAAACACTGTGCTGGGTGGTGGGTAAATCAACGGAAAATACAGTGAAATGGTCAAGAGATCTAAATGTCAGTGTGACTGGGATCAAGTGACACTAAGCTGCTGAAAAGTGGTGCAGAAACAACAAAAAACCAGAGAGGAAGATCACTGGAAAAAGATAGGGATATGGGTGAAACACTTAGGGAAACTTATGGGACCCTAAGTCAAATGACCAAACAAGTTTAAATGTGAAACTATGGATGATAACAACCTATATTTACAGAGCTGAAACACAAGGGTACAGATACGAAAAATGTGGTTGCAAGCGCTACAGAAACTCAGACTACTCACTCAGCTAAACTCCTACTAGAAAGGTGGAAGTGTACTGGAAGCCCTAGGGGAGGCTAAATTCGACTTCAATGAGTAAATCAGAGTGGATCAAGGCCTAAGCAAGATGAGACAGAGGTCAGACAACCCAACAGACAACTCTCTGTAAAACCCAGAAACAGATCTGAGAAAAACCCTAAAACCCAGAAATTGCTAGTACTGACCTGTTTTCCTGTAGGGATCACACTTTTTGGGACAAAAATTATGATTTATGCTCCATGGATCTTGGTCGGCAAATCTCGAAAAAAATGCTACCTTTGTCGCGGCTTGTTCCTGTGACCTGCGGAAATGACCAGAAAGCTTGCGGAAGTTAGAAATTTAATAGATCTAGGGTTAAAAAACTAGGAAACATTAAGAGAATTGAAAAAATAAGAAACCCTAAGCTGAAAATTGAAGGTCACCCAGGTTTCTGGATCTGAAGTATAAAACCCAATGGAGTCGCCAATTTTGTGATTGGCAACAATCAGAAAATCCCCAGTGGAGTCGCCAATTTTGTTGTAGTGTTTTCTTCTCAAAGATGTATGAAAATAAACCACTTAATATTGTGGATGAAAAACAATGTCAACAATATAAATGGATGCTAAACATTATAGATATGCAACAACTGATAGAAATGAAATGTAGGAATTTACAGGGTAAGTTCCTCAGACAGAACACCAAAGGACACCGCTCATAAATAGATCACAGATCAATACACCAGTATTCTTGACATAGTTAAAACCCTCAAAGAGGGAAACAGTCCACGACCTAAGCCAATGTGGCCAATTCATGCAATTTATTAATAAAAGAATGAAAATTTACAAAAGCTTCTCTCATGAACGGTTACCCTACAAATGACCCTCCATGCTCTTTTAATAGAGATCATGGACCAATTGAGTGTTAAGTCACGGATCAAGTGTCGGTAATACCGAGGAGAGAATGAACCATTGGATCACCATATATCATGACCGTCGGATTGTAAGTTACAAAAGCGCATAGTAAAGAAACACACTTTACCTAACTCTACACTAGACCAAGTTACACTTAACTATTTCCTATGTGTCGGAATATCCTAACATCCCCCCTTAAGAACAACTTGGGATATTGAAGGATGTACAAATATGACACAATAGGAGATGGAAGGAGGCATTAGAGCCTATCCCCTTAGTGACAACTTCCTGAACTCCAACCATAAATCTTAGTTTAGTAAAATTTGCCTTTGTGAGAGCCTTTGTAAAGATGTCTGCAACTTGATCATCCGTTGAACAATATTGCACTTCAAGTACATGGTCATGAATGAGCTCTCTGATGAAGTGCATGTGTAATTCAATGTGTTTGCTGTGCTGATATTGGACTGGATCTTTGCATAGTTGAATGGCAGTTTGATTATCACACCAAAGTGTAGTCGGATGCTGCTGCTGAAAGCCAAACTCTGACAGGATTTGACGAAGCCATAGGGCTTCCTTACTAGCTTCTATGGCACCACGATACTCTACTTCTGCTGAAGAAAGAGAAATGGAACTTTTTTTCTTGCAAGCACATGTAATAGGTCCTGAACCAAGAGTGAACACATAACCTGTAGAAGAATTCCAATCATCAGGGTCACCAGCCCAATCAGACTCAGTGAAACTAACTAATAGAGGAGATGCTTTTGCACTGTAATGAATCCCAAGCTGAAATGTACCTTGAACATAACGAAGTATCCTTTTAGCTGCTTTCCAATGACTTTCATGTGGGTTTTGCATAAACCGAGCAATAAGGCCAACAACCAAGTAAAGGTCAAGACGAGTATGGGTCAGATATAAAATTTTTCCTACAAGTTGACAGTATAAGGTAGCATCAACTTTAGGGGAAGTACAAGTGACTGAAAGTTTGGGTCCAAACTGAAAGGGAGAAGGGGTTGGCTTACAGTCTTCCATGTGAAAATGGCATAGAAGATCACATGCATACTTGGACTGGGAAATGGAAATACCTTCCTTGGATTGCAAGACTTGAAGACCAAGAAAATAATGCAAGTGTCTTAAGTCTGTCATTTCAAACTTCTTTTTAAGGCTGGACTTCACATGGTTGATAAGGTTTGGATCACTACCAGTAAGGATAAGATCATCAACATAAAGAACAAGAATGATAAGGGACTTGCCCACTTTCTTGGTGTAGACAATATTGTCAGAATGACACCTAGAAAAACCAATTTCTAAAATAAAGCTATCCATTTTGGCATACCAAGCCCGAGGGGCTTGCTTGAGACCATAAATGGATTTCTTAAGCCGACATACAAGGCTGGAGTTTGATTGTATAAAGCTAGTATGTTGTTCCATATAGATTTCTTCATGCAAGTCCCCATGCAAGAAGGCAGATTCAACATCCATCTGATGGACTTCTCATTTGAAAGAGACAACAAGGGAAAGAACAAGGTGGATAGAGTTCATTTTTGCAACAGGGGAGAAGGTTTCAATATAGTTAATGCCTTCAACTTGTGAAAAACCCTTAGCAACAAAAAGAGATTTATGTTTATCAACTTTTCCATCTGGTCCATACTTGGTTCTGTAAACCCATTTGCATCTAACAAGTTTTCTTCCCTTTGGTAGAGGAACAAGATCCCATGTATCATTTGCCAATAATGAACGATATTCTTCATTCATAGCTGCGTCCCAATTTGGATGGCCTGAAGCTTCTACAAAGGTGTCAGGATCATAATTCGCTGAAGCTTGAGCCAGTAAAGAAGAGGCTCTATTGAATTGAGAACGTGTACGTTGCTGATATGTAGGATCATCGACAAGAGAACTTGCTGCATCCCAAGTAGCACGAACCCATTTTGGAAGCTGAGGAGTTGAAGGAGGATCTTGAGAAGGTGGGGGAGGATTTTCATCCTCACTGTCATCATTTGAAGAAGAAATATTTTCAGAAGTAGAAGGGATAGAGAGAGGTGGCACATCTGCCGAACTAGGCTCATAGGCCGATATATTTTCAGAAAACTTTACATCTCTTCTAATGATAACATTTTTGGACTTAAATGGAATAAGTCTATATCCTTTGACATCTTCAGAATATCCAACAAAAATACATTTTTCACTCTTAGGTTCTAAAGATTTATGTTTCTCATCTGGAATATGGGCCCATGCTTCACTTCCAAAAACACGAAAGTGACTTACATCTGGTTTAATTGAGCTCCATGCTTCTTCTAGAGTGATATTCTTTACAAACTTAGTAGGAGTGCGATTTACTATGTAATTTGCACATTTAATTGCTTCTGCCCAAAAATTAAGACTAAGTCCTTTAGATTGAAGCATACAATTAGCCATTTCCTTTAAGGTGTGATTCTTCCTTTCAGCTACACCATTTTGTTGTGGAGTATATGGAACAATATGTTGCATTTGAATTCCATTCTCAGTGCAAAAGTTGTTGAATTTGTTGTTAACATATTCTTCGTCATTATTAGATCTTAGCTTAAGAATTTGATGTCCAGATTGTTTTTCAACAAAGGCCTTAATTCACTCTTGAGTTTTAAGAAGTATACCTAAGTGCATCTGGAGAAATAATCAATGGAAGTTAAGAATACTTGTAGCCAGAGAATGAAACAACTGGAAGTGGACCACATAAATCACTATGCACAAGTTGTAAAGAGGCTGAGGCGTGCCAAGGGCACGTTTTTCAAAACTATCCCGATGATGTTTTCCGAGTACACATTCGGAACAAACACCATCTCTGCAAGATAGCATTGGAAGACCTATTACCATATTTTCTTTACATAGATTCTGAAGGGAGTGATAGTTTAAGTGACAAAATTGCTCATGCCAAAGTTTTCTCACTTCATCATTATGAGCAACAAATACTGAGGGAAGATTTGACGACCCAAAGTTGTTAAACTTATACAACCTTGTAGAATCATCAGCAATGCCAGTAGCTAATATCTATCTAGGATCTCTTTGGTCCTTAATTACAACACCGTGAGGTGAAAATTCAACGATTTTACCTTCACCTGAATTAGTTATCTGATATACAGATAGAAAGTTGTAGGATAAGCTTGGAATACATAATACATCATTAAAGTGACCATTATCTAGATGAACAGTTGCAGTCTCTACAACACTAAGAGATCTATCATCACCAACATATATTTTTTTGGTTTTATAATCATTTAAAGAAGAAAACATGGCTTTGTTTTTGCCCATGTGATAAGAAGCTCCAGAATCAATGAGCCACTCATGAGAATGAGAAGAAGAAGGTACATTTAGTGCATAACCAGACCGAGATGCTTGACAACCACATGCAAAAGTGGCTATTCATGAAGATGAAGTTGAAGTTGAAGAGTGCTCTAAATGGATGTTATGCATCTTCATTGCTGCTTCTAAGGCTTCCATCTTTTTAAAGCATTTGGATTCTAAGTGGCCATGTCGATTACAAAAGTGGTAATGTCTATCAGTCTTCTTCCCTTTGTTTTTATTTTCCTTATCATTTTGTTGAAATGATTTTTCATTTTGAGGCTGAAATTCCTTAGGACCCTTGTTTGGTTTAGGACCATTATTTTTAGGATACTGCTTTTTAGGATTCTTTGAATTTGGTTGCTACTGGGCGACTAAGGCTTTCTTAGAAGAGTTTCCAAGATTAAGAAGACCAAGATATAAGAACTTTCCTTGTTCTCTTATTAAAGAATCACAAAAGGCATCAAAAGAGGGGGACTTGTAGTCTTGTCTTTGAGAAATAAAGGCTTCTCTAGTAGAATGGAAGGTGGAAACAAAGAGTAAGCTAGTCCCAACTTAGTAAGAATGGAATAGATAAGGCTACCATCTTCTTTCTTAACTTTAACACCTTCTAAGAGAAGTATAAGGGTCTTGAACTTGGACAAAAAATCTTCAATGGAAGAAAAATTATTGGGGTCCAATGTAAGCAACTCATTTTCAAGTTGATGAGCTCTAATTTCATTTTTAATTCAAAAAAATTTAGTGAGTTGTTTCATTGCTTCATTAGGAGTATCAAGTTTTTCGATATGGAATCTAAGGTCTGGAGAAATAGACATCCCTATCAACCCACGTGCTTGATGTTGCATATTTTTCCATTTGGCTGCCTTATCTTCATCTTGAGGTTTGGTTTCTTGGCCTGAGGCTATTCTGTAAAGACCTTTACTTCTAAGTAAATCCATAATGTAGGACCATCATTGGAAGTAGTTGGTGCTGTCAAGAATAACTTGGCATGAACTTTTTATTTTAACAGAAACTGAAGCTGCAGATGCTGAAACTAGGTGTTCCAATGGAAAGATCTCGGAAAATTAGGTTGATTTAAAAAAAACGGCTCTGAAAACGGCTTTCAGATGAAGAAGTTATGGCTTTTTGAAGAAAAGTTGTTGAAGATGCCGACGAAGTGTGTGAATGTGCGGAAATGAATGATAATGCTATATTTAAAAAAAATCCACCTTCCCCAACCCCCCCACCCCCCTTTCCAAACATAAATCTAATTAGCTCACTTTAAAAAAAATATGTGACTCACTTTTATAAATAAGTGAAAGTCACTTTTAGAATGGTACCTTTTGAGCTACCCACTAAATTGTAACTTAAATAAAAGATAAAGAGAATTTAGAATTATAAGTGTCTCACTTTTTATAATGGGTGAGAACACTTTTACATAAAGTAACTTTAAAACATAAGCTACATGTGCTTTTTGAAAAAGTAACTCAATAAAAAGAAAGATTTGAACCCAAGACCTCTATTCTCATAAAGTAACTTTGGAACAAGTGAGTTAGTTCAAAAGGTTATTAAGTTTTGGAAAAGGAAGGGTTTTTTTTTAGTCAGTGAAGCTTTGAGGTGCGTGCTTACTTGAGAAAGATCTTTTTTGGCTACAAAACAAAAACCACAAAACCCAACACAGACATACAAAAAAAAAACAAACTTTACGACTTGAAGTTAGCTTTAGCCGTAAACTAAATATTTTCCTCAATGTTTCTGATTTGCCGAGATCACACTAAGGCGCGACAAAAAATAGCATACACATGACAAAAATTCTTTCTTTCTATTTTTGATTTGCCTAGATCGTACAGAGTCACGGGGCAAAGAGCATACACAGAAATGAAAGGTATAGATCCGGTAATAAAAAACAGAGAGCTAAATAAATCAAAATAAATAGAGAGAAAATAACTAAAAACTGCAAATAAACACTGTATACCTCCAGATCATAAAAATGACGTAGCTAGGGCTACCGGAAACCTTTTTGCGTGAAACAAAAGGGGTTCCTCACTGAAACAAATGCTCCTAACACAATAGAGCAGTCCTCTTGGCCGGAAAGCAATAAAAAATAGTAGATCTAAGAAACGACAGTCAGATGCAATTCTACTGGCTTCAGATTTGGATCACCAACGGATGCAGCCCTCAAATAGCTCTGATACCATGTAGGAATTTACAGGGTAAGTTCTTCAGACAAAACACTAAAGGAAACCACTCACAAACATATCACAGATCAATACACCAATGTTCTTGACGTGGTTAAAACCTTCAAAGAGGGAAACAGTCCATGACCTGAGCCAACATGACCACTTCAGGCAATTTATTAATAAAAGAATGAAAATTTACATAAGCTTATATCATGAACGGGTACCCTACAAATGACCCTCCATACTCTTTAAATAGAGATCATGGACCAATTGGGTGTTAAGCCACAAATCAAGTGTCAGTAATACCGAGGAGAGAATGAACCGTCGAATCACTACATATCATGATTGCCAGATTGTAAGTTACAAAAGTACATAGTAAAGAAATACACTTTACCTAAATCTACAGTAAACCAAGTTATACTTAACTATTTCCTATGTGTCGAAATATCCTAACACAAAACCTTCCAAAGTCCGGATCTATGCCACGATCATAGTTAAGCAACAAAAAGGAAGAGTAATAACTCAAATCATCCAATGGAAACCAAATATACAAAGAATAGTTTTTATTATAACACCTGTGAAGGGAAAAAATAGATGTTACCTGTCCCCCTCTATAGGATGGGTTCTTGGCTATCCTCAAATGTCTTCAGCTTGTGTAGAGTCTCTCTGTGTAAACCCAACAAAAATATGGTGTGTGACAATGAAAATAATCAGAGTTAAAACAATGAGTGCAACAATGAAAATAATCAAAAGTGAATAGTGAATGGAAAACCCTTCTATTTATAACAAAATATTGAGTTATCGTCGAATAATGAGCAATAATAAAATATTATTGATCCCATTCTTGGAATAACCACCTGGAATATTTTATTACATTTTTTTAGAAGGGAAAAAGTATTTAAACTTTTATTTAGAAATAATAAATAAATAAATGATTTATTTATCATCTCAAGGAATTAGTTAATGAATAATAAACAAATAAAGATTTATTTAACAATTCCTAAGGGATTTAGTCAAATTTGATAAAGAATAATAATGAATTAATTATTCTTAGAGAAAAATAAGATAATTAATGATTTATCTGTTTATTTTTCATGATTGGGTCAAACATGACAAGGAATAATAATTGAACAATGTTTTAATTAATTATTCCTAGAAGAAAATCAAATAAATAATGGTTTATTTAATTATTCTTCATGGGTTTAACTATAAATTACTTAACAGATGTGGTTTATTAAGTAATTTCTCACGGTAAAAGCAATTTTACCATGGTAAAATTGTCTTTACGTGGTGTACTTCAATCCATCTAGTAAATTAGGCTAGATGATCACTTTTTTGGTGATAACACCTTTACAGGGGTTCTGTGCAGGATGTTAAGGAGGGTTGCATGATAACAATATTAGCAGATGGAGACCCACTTGGCTATCCATTTTGGGTTGCGAAGGTTATAAAATTCATTAAAGAAAATGAAGATATTACAGCTGTTGAGGTACAATGGTATGCCACAAATACCCACCCATCTAATGGTGTGTACAAGCTAGAGATGGTAGTTGATAAACAAATTCGCATAAAGAGGAAAAGAAATGATACAAATATAAATGGTTGCCACAGAAACCTATTAAAATTGGAGGATGTTGACATACTTGTCTATGACTTCAATTTAACAAAGAGAGGAACTCTTCGCTTCAAGGCCATATATATTTTGAAGAAGTTGCTACCATAAAGAATAATGATGAGATGGGAGTCCCTTGAACCTAGTCATAGATCTAGAATAATTTTGAAACCTGAAATGGTGGGAATGCATGTTGACTCAGATGGGGCTCTAGTTGATGAAAGAGAAGAATATGGGCCATCTTCATCTGCATCCAGTCATTCATCTGAAGATGTAGATTCTGATGGTGTGCCAGATCCTATGGATGATTTTGAATAAATGTCTAAGATATTTTATGTAAATGATGTTTACATGGTAACTTGAAATAATATTTTGACTTCCATATGATCTTACACGAAGTTATGAATCATTTCTATGTTTGGTGGATTTAATGTTTTAATTAAAAGAAATTCAAGTCTTTAGAGATGTTTGCATGGTAACTTGAAATACATATTTTTGACTTCCATATGATCTTACATGAAGTTATTGGTCATTTCTATGTTTTTTGGATTATATACTTTAATGTATGTGATATTCAATCTATGGAAGTTGATATTTTGATTAAAAGTAAATAAATATTATAAATTAATGTTGATTTTTTAAATTATACAGTGATGTTGCCATGATATTATTTATTGTTATCATTTGGTATAACATAGTTTTAAAATTGTTGAAATTTTGATGCCTCGTTAAAAAGAACACTTCATTTTGATGGTTGATTTTTAGGTTTTTATTACAATAGGATAAGTTGTCTTAGACTAAAATTTGAAAAGAGATATAGTTTTAGCCTTTGAAATAAAAATTACTCTTGGAATAATGAATTTTTCATTTACTTGTTCATTTTTAAAAATGGTTTTAGTCATATAATTTGTTCATAATTTCATGGTTGAAATGTGTTATAAACTGAAGGTTTTTAATTACAAGGTTGAAAATTTGTTAAAATGTTAAGGTTTTTCTGAATTATTCTATTTTATCTTTAATGCTATGGTTGAAAACAATTACAATTTCAAGGTTTTTTAGAGTCAAGATATTTTATCTTTAACAACATGGATGGAAATAGTTGGAATTATCAAGATTTGAGACATGATATTTTATCTTTAACATCATGTCTGAGAATTGTTGGAATTTTATAGTTTTTCAAAGTCCGGATATTTTATCTTTAACTCCATTGCTAAAAAATGTCAAAATTGTAACCCAATTTTTTTTTGTTATTCCAAAATAAACACTTTTTTTAAGGGTGTTTTTTCATCCATTTTTCAAAACAAAAATGGTTTTTACTTCCATTTAAAAAAAATGTTGAAAATTTACCCTAAAAAAAACATCATTCTGGCATAAACAATTTTCATTTTTGGGTTGTTTTTCATGTTTTTTTGGGGTTTTGGGCTAGAGTACCCGTTTTGAGGTAATAGTTCCCATTTGATCGGTAACTATGTTTAAAGACCATATATGAAATGACATGGAGGTCGTGCAGGTCTAGTTTTCTATCATACACATGTCAACAAACCAATTATGGTTTTGGAAAGCCATAAAACCATTTTAAGATACCCCCTCTGGTGGTTTTGGAGTAGGGAGAAGGTGTTGTTACAATCAACCTTGACCGTAGATCTATGTGCTGCCAGTTTTTGGAAAAGAAATTTGCGACACCCCTTCCTTTGTTAAACTTCGTCAGGCTAGGAGATGTTGCATGCCGTTGATCTGTGTATGTTTGGATTATAGGCCGTCGATTGCTCAACATTTAAAGGGAGTGTAACTTGTATTTGTTTGTTCTTCACTCTCAATGTCTCTACAATAAGGTGCTTGATACCAATAGAGCATGTTATGATAACTACTTGGCACACATAACGATGTTGAATGATTATATTTCTATATCCTAATCACCACTTCAGATTCTATTGGTTCAGAGGAATGGGCTCGAACACTAGGGCCAAGCTACTGGCCTTATGGGGCTCTCTTTACTGTGCTTCTTAGATTGGACTAAATAAAATTTCCATCTATGGAGATTCTAAAGTCATTATGGACTGGGCCAACAACCCTTACAATCTTTAGGCTCTGAACCTTCTCTAATGGCAGCAATGGATCAAGAATCTTTCTCTTTCTTTCCTACAGGTCTCCTTCTCCCACATTTATTGTGAACACAACAAGGAGGCTGATATTTTGTCAAAAAACGGTGTCTCTGCATCTCTTGGCTCGATACACTTTCAAGAACTCTCCTCAGACACTCTAATTAGGACAAATTTCTTTCTAGTTCCTCTTCAAATTTTCTGTGTTGGGCTCTTTTGTTTGTCAGGGCTCTCTCAAGCAGATGACTTCTAATATTCGATATTGACAGTCTCTTTCTCTGGCAGCGGAACAGGTTTTTGTACTTCCTTCTTTGGACATCTAACAATCTCTTTCTCTGGCAGTGGTGTAGAATTTTGTTTTTTTTTTATGCTTTGGGCATCTTCTAATATTGATTGTGATTGTAGTTTCTCTTGATATACTCTAGGATCCATTTAGTTTTTATTTGTTGCTTTTGGAATCTTCTGATATTGATTGTAGTTTCTTCTGATGTATTTTGGGATCCAACATCTCACTGTCTCTGAATTGGGGTTTCTAAACTATGCTTTGTAACCATCCCCTGCCCCCATTTTCATTAATAGATGATGGTGTTTTTTTTCTTCTTCCACCTCCCACTGACCCTTCATCAGGACAACAAACTTTGTGGAATTTTTTTCAGTGCTCTTCAGTCAATCTCAAATGTTATGAGAGATTGGTATGATCCTCTTCATTAGGACATTCCATACATTAATTATATCTTTTATGTTCCTGCATTGTATCTTTTATATTCATGCATTGTATTTTTTTATAGGAGACAGTTTGGTTCTCCCGCATTTTATGGACATCATTGTACTCAACATTCCCTTTGACCTACCTTATGGTCATTAGTTAGACATAAATATAATTATCTTATCTTATCTTGAAAAAACACTTGGCACAAATATTGTATTATCTTTGAACCATTAGTTGTCTAATTCCCATTAATTGTAACTTGAATTTATGCTACATTCCATTTATCATTACTGTCCTGCTTTGCTTTTCATGTATATGAACATGAATATTTTTATGAAGATCGAACTCAAGCATACAAAAGGAAAGGTAATTTGGCCTTGCATTGCTGAATAAATGTCTATTAGAAGTCCAATACTTACCTTAAACCATATCAACGTTATCTTTGTACCTAATCCAAATTTTCTACGAGTTTGTTTCAATCCATAATTCATTTCCGAAGGAACTTGTCCAAGCATATTTTGGATGTCATTGGTTGACATTCTCCTTCTAGAAAATGTAGCTTCAATTGCCTTGACATGGGTGTATGCATTTTAAAATAGCTTTGTAGGGTCTTTTTACAAAACTGGGCATTGAAAGTGGTGGGCCCCAGTATTGTAGCAATAATGCTACAACTCCTGGAACTCCCTTCTTTAATTTTATCAACCCGGTAGTTCGTAACAAACTTGGAAGCGACGGTGCTGTATGCACAAGTACTAGCTCTTGCCGCAGCTGTCACTTGGTCAGCTGGCACAAGTCCGCTAGGGGCTCAAGCCAACTTCTATGAGCTCTTAGAAGAAGCTTTTTAACTGATAGATGAAAGCTAACTCAAAGGAAGCTAATCTACCTGCGGAAAGAAACTGAAAGCCAAAAATAAATACAAACCCTAGCAAACCCTAATTCTACCAACTAGTCCTACTGATGCAAAAATGAGAATGCAAACTACGAGAAGAGATGCCATTACTTCTAGGAAGGTAAAATGCATGTGTCTAAGTTATCACTATCTGAAGAAAACATCTTTTTGTATTTTTGCTTAAGTTGTTGAAATGATCATGCATGTGCTTCTAACTAGTTTTCCACTGTGCAGGGATGGATCAAGGGATGAAATTCTTTGGGAAAGGTTGGGATGGTACAGAGAGGGTCTAAGGGATCCCTAGCATTCTTTCTGAGAGTTTCACAAAGTCTGGATGCCATGCAACCGTGTTTATGAACTTCTACAGGAAGTCTGCAGGGGTTTCTACAGGATGTTCAGAGATTTCTACAGGATGTTCTAAAAAGAGGATTTTGGAGAATGGATGGAGGGAAAAAGGTGGAGGAACGAGTATGGAGGTGGAATAGGGGTGTGAAGAGGCCTAGGACTTGGTGGATGAGGCTAAGGAGCGATTGGATTTGTTCAAGGGAGAGTGAAGCAATGTTGCACAAAAATTAGGGTTTTGGGAGCGAATGGCAAACGTGAAGCAAGGGTTCTAAGTAGAGGGTGGAGTGGATGGTGCTGATGGAGAATAAGTAGATGAAGGAGTGGTACAGGTGCTCTGCAAGTTTTTTTTCCAATCTGAACCAACAAAACTTATAAATTCAAAGACCTAGTTACGTTGACCTAATTTTCTAGCTGTTAGTAACGAGAATGAACAGAAGTGTGACCTGCAATGAAACCATGTATTTTAACTCATGCAAATAAGCAAATGAAAGTTTGAACTTGTAACCAACTTCTACACATGAAAGTCAAACACTAGTGATTGCATGGCAAAGCAAAATCAGTGTTTTTGTGGGTAGCAAAGTCATCCTAGTCACAGCTCCTGATCCCACTAAGGGAGAGGTGAAACCACAGATGTTTGATGGCCCTTTTCTTGAAGCTTTTTCTGTTAACAACCTGTCAACTAAATCTGAGCATGAAAAGCTATTCTACACATAAAAAAACAAACTAAATAACACAATAAGAGTTAGATCCAAATAGCAGATTTTATTCTAAGAATGCAGCAAAAACACATAAAGATAATCAAAGGAGGTATTGGGCGCTTGAGATGGGTCCAACCCCAAGAGCTACAGCCTCCTAAGAGAGATTTAGAGCTGGTGCAAAGCTGGATTCATCTTTATTAATCAAGAATGAAGAGTTACATCAAAACTGTCCACAAGGAGAGCTTGAGAATGAGCTGAAAGCAAAGCTAATCTATTGCATAAAAATCGAACTACAAACTAGCTAACTAATGGCTAAAACAAAATGACTAACTGGCTACAAAATGACTACCCACTAGCTAACCAAAATGAGGCCCTAAGCCTTCTTATTTATACAATTTGAGGACCCAACAGTCCTCCTAAAATTTAGCGACTTGGCTGCCCAAGACTTGTAGTTAACAACAGTCCTACTTGACTTGCTTGGCTGCCCTTGTGCTCATTGATTTGGTGGCCTTTGAACTCCGAGATGATGGTGGAGAATTCGAGGTAAGGGCCCATAAATGAGTGGGACACCTTCCTACAAATCCTCTAGCTTGTTCTCCCACGAATTTGGCTGCCAAGTGCTCATTAAGACCTTCAATTTTGTCTCCAAGTGGACCAAAAAGGCTACACAAAGCACCCATTAGACTTGTTGGCATACTGACTAACCAAATTCACTCTATTAACATAAATATAATAAAAAACATGCAATAAACTAATGAGAATGGTGGATTAAGTCAACTTAGGAGGTTGAATGAGCCCAAATAATTGTCCATTTTTGGGGCTCATCATCACCCCCCTACTGAAAGTGTTGCTCATCCTCTGAGCAACCAATCTCTCTCCTCATCTTTGATGGCCCTGGTGGCTTCTTTGGCTAACATCTCGGCTGTTTTCTCCTTTGGCTTCCCTCTTTTCAAACTTCTTGTAGAAACAGTTCGCTGGCTTCCTGTAGAAACAGTCCTCTGTCTTCCTGTAGAAACAGTCCTCTGTCTTCCTGTAGAACTGTTTTTAAGTCCATTATCTGAATTCTCTCTCTTCCAGTGAAGGTTTTTGGCTTTCTCATTCATAGGTGATGGACATCCTTGAAGGAGACTCCTCCTTTTGTTTAGCTTTTGTGTCCTCAATGACAATTTGATTCTTTGACTGTGGTTTGGGGTCTGCCAGTTCTTATCTGCATGCCTTTTCTCGCCTTAAAATGTAGTGGAAGCTCCCTCTTTCACTTCTCCTTCAGCTTGGGAGAGGTACTTAGGGCGGACAACACAGCTGCTGCCTCCCTAGCTAGGATTCCGGCCGACTTTTCCTTCTGCTGTCTTTTTTCTGGACTTCCTGTAGAAAGTCCTGTAGTGGCTGGTTTCTGGCTTCCTGTAGAAAATGTTTCGGTCTACTGTCACTGATATCTCATGGTGTGTCTCTTCCTCCTTTTTCCCTCTTCTTTGGTCTTTTCTGCCTCTGTTAGCTTGCTTCCTCATGCTCCGTTTTGGCTTTCTTCTCATCTTGTTTAGCTTTTGCCTTCTCTACTGTAGCCTTTTTTTTTTTTTTTGTTCTGCCTTTGTTTTGCCCTCTGCTTGAATGATTTGTGCTCCCTCATCATTGGTTTTTTCACATTCTCCAGGCCTGATTCTTCCCTGGAATTGCATCGCTGCTTTTGCATAAACATGCAACAAATAAAACTATTTGTTTTCTTCTTCTCTTGAAGCCAAGAATTTTGCAAAAACCTGTGTTTTCTTCTAAAAAGATAGCTCATTGCCCCTCTTGTAAACTTGTTATTGCTCCTGGAATTTTCGTGTTTTTCACAACAACAACTTCAAATTTTTTCTCTCTTCAAAATTTTCCAACCTGAATTTGCTACTTAGTTTTTGAAAAGAAATCAATTTTTTTTTTTTTGACAAAACAGAGACCAAATAACATAGTTTTTTTCCTTCTAGAAAGTGGTCAGTCTTGCAAATTCATTCTTTCACACAAGCCTAGTTCCTATGGTTGCATCTCTCTTGTCAGAAGAAGATGAGAAGGAAGAATCCAGGCTTCGAATGCAAAGGAAAAAAGTACTGTGTAGAACTCAGAAAATATGCAAGCAGACTTTTCACATTTTTTCAATGTGCAGGCAGACTTTTACTCTCATTTTTAGAATTTAATTCCATGTTCAATTCACCATTTTGCACCAACAAATCATGCACAACGAAGCTTCCCCACTCCTACCTTGTTTGGAGCTTGAAATTCGCCAAAAATCCCAGGTTTCCTTTTTGCATGGTTGTTTTCTGCGTTTCCTGTAGAAGACTTCCTGTAGAAACGCCTGTAGGGTGTCTCTGCGTCTTTGAATGATCTTGGTATGCGGGAGAATTTTTAACAAGCTGAAAAACTTGGCGAAGGACGTCAGTTTAACAAAATTCAGAGGCAGAGGATTCAGCTGAAGAGGTTTGCAAGTGTAAATGAATCAGCAGTTAACGTGAGTCTTCAGCCGAGCCGTCATTAATTGCTGCGTGATTTTCATGAGAGAGTGAAGTGGCCAAGTGTACGAGGCCACATGAAACTGGAAGTGTTGTTTATGAACTATGTGTTTTCCCCCTGTAATCACTGCCGTGAATTGAACTGAAGTTTAACCGGTCAACACTTCCTGTTTTTTTAATTTCCACGTGAGTGAACTGTCCACGTGTACTGCGTGACTGCCGGCTGAACAATCAGCTTAACCTTGATAATTCGTGGCTTAATTCCACCATTCCATCAATTCATGCAGTTTTCAAATTAAATCTATGCAATAGAAGAATGAGATCAGTCACATACCTCGAAGTTGAATGGCTGCCGTGAAGCTTTTTGCTGCTGCATGCTCTGATTCTGCTGCTGCATGCTTGGATCCTTTGATTGCATGAGGCTTGGCTGATGATTTTGATTGCTTTTCCTTGTGCAGGTGTCCTCTGGCCGGATCTGAGCTGCATGCAATTGTTTTCACGTTCAGATCTGCACCTTCAAGCTGCTGCTGCTGCATGGTCACAAAATCAGAACTTGTTTTCGCCATTTCTCTCAAACGGTAACCCGGATTGATCTGAAACTCGGTGAGCATGTTCCTATCATCATTATGCATCTCCCATAGCAAAATCGTGATCAATGGATGCACGGATTTCGAGAAAAATGGAAAATGGCTGAAGATTTCAGAGCTCGATTTCTCGGAAACCGTGCATCGGAATCGGCTGAAACTACTTGGGTAGGTTACCATCACTCATATGCATATCCCCATGAAAAGGTTTTGAAATGGATGCATGGTTATGGAGAAAATGCAAAAATGGCTGATGGTGATGGAGGCTGATTTCTTGGAAACCGTGCACCGGAACGGCATGAAACTGCTCAGGCATGTTGTCATCACCCTTGTACAATTCCCCATAAAACGGTTTGTCAAATGGATGCATGGTTTTCAAGTTATGGCAAAAACAAATTTTGCTCTATGGATTTTTGCTTCAAGGCACTTTGCATGTGTTTGCATGGAAGGGAAAACTGAGCTTGGGCTGTGATGCAGGTATGGAGATGATGGAGGAGGAGTTGGAAGATTGCATGAGGGCTTCTGAACCCTTGAGGAAGCTACCATGTTCGCCAAACCACTTTTTGAAATCCATGTCTAGTTTCCCACAATTTCTACAGGAAGTTCCTGTAGAAGCACAATGAGAAGCACAAGGAGGTGGAAAAAATGATGGATAAAGGCAAGGGATGGACACACAAGTGCTTGTAGGCCTAATCAACAGATTCCCACCATTAGATTCACTTTTTAAATTGGATTTGGCTCGTCCAAAGGTTCTACAGGATGTTTCCTGTAGAAATACAGAGCTTCCTGTAGAAGGCACAAGAAAAATTCCTTTGACCTTGATTTGAGTGCTCCTCCTGTCATGAAACGTCCTTCTTGCAACCTGCAATTAGCCAATGGAGATTAGTTTTATTTTTCTTTTATTTTTCTCTTTTTTTTTTGAAAAACAACTAGGGCGCCTCATGGAGGTTTTCACCCTAATTGCCTGCCCTGGGCGCCTCCAAGGAAGGTTTTCACCCAGGGATCTTATTCCATTTTTATTTTCTCTTTTTTCCAACCCATTGACCGCCTCATGGAGGTTTTCAATCAATGAGCCAATCTAAGGCGCCTCCAAGGAGGTTTTCACCTTAGATTTTTATTTTTCTCTTATTTTCATTTTTTTCTCTTTCTTTTTCTTTTTTTTTTTTTTTTTTTTTTTTCTACCCTACCCTACTTGAAAAACAAAATCATTTTCAAGTATAAGAATACTTCCAATGGAGCCATGTGCACATCGAGATTAGAGACAAAATGATGTGGAGGCTCAAAATGCATGCTTGGACAAGTATCCAGATCTCAGAGACCAAATGATCTGGCGTTGAAGGGATCAAACAAAGTTGAGGAAGAAAGTACTGCTGCAACTTAGTGACCTTCTGAAACCATATCTCAATATAGCTTTGATATCCTTGGTTCTTTTGCTGATCTGGATCATTCTTCATGTCACCTTCTATCATGACCTTCTGATCTTCCTCTTTTTGTTGATCTTTCTCTTGAATACATGGAAGATTTGATGGTAACCATGAGGGAACTCTCTCGATCTCTGATTCTGATCTCTTCTCTTCATCAAGTGCAGCCCATGGTTCTTTGATCTCCTCTTTGGAATCTTCTTTTGCTTTTGGTCCTTCAATGTTGTCAATATAATCTCTGCTTTGCAACACTCTTCCTGAGCTTTGGTGAAGATCATTGGGCTCAAGAGGAGTTGTTTGGATATGTTGTGCCTCAGATTTGCAATGGGGTTGAGCTACTCCATTGTATGGCTTTGGAAATGGTACGGGTAGTTGAGTGGAGGTGTGAAATTGAGATGGAGATGGATGGCATTGTGGTTGGGTAGGCATTTGGGGTTGCCTTGGTGGAGGAGGAGGCGATGGTTGTGGATGAGCAGGTGGTGGAGGAAAATAAGCGGGAGGAGTGTTGTATTGGGGCCTCCACTCCTGATAAGGTGCATTCCACTGAGGCTGTGGCTGAGCATAAGAGTGAAACGAATGAGCAGTTGGTTGGGCATAATATGGATCTATGAAGGAACAAGGAGGAGGTGTGAACCAGGAAGGATGAGCAGGGTGACCCCAAGAAGGCATGAAGGTGGCTTGATAGGGGTCATAATAGGTCTCGGGTGTCCCTTGCAGTTCCTGCTGGTAAGATCTAGGTCCATGCAGCCTCCTTTGGTTCATATGATAGAGTGATTCAGTGGCTCCTTTGGCTCTCTGATATGCAGCTTTGATTCTGGGTAAGGAAGGGCACTGATCTATAGGATGGTATTCTTCACAGATGAAACACACTTCTAGGGAGTGCATTGGACATTCGTTCCTAGGATGCTTTCTAGTGCATCTAGGACAAAAAATGGCCAAAGCCCTCTTGGATTCTTCTTGCTTCTTTTGGATCCGCAAGGTATCCAGTTGCATGGCAAGAAACTGCCTCATATCACTCTTGAAATCTTTTAGCTGATTTTCAAATTCATCTTTGGACAAGATGTTGCTCCCAACATTTCTGCTTGTAGCCATTTGCTCCAGAGGAATGTTTTCTTCTTCTTCTCCCCTAGAGGTTCTTTAAATATGCCTTGATGTCCACCCAGGGGTTCTTTAATCACAGCCATCGAAGAAGACAGAACGTTGGCTGTGTGAAGCAGTGGGGGTGTTGTGCAATCATTTTTCTAACTTACCTCTACTCCTACAAGGCATGAAATGAAATCTTTTTGGTTGATTTTTGCTTTTTTCTACTTCTACTTGCAAAAATGAAATAGATTGAACTGCAACTAACTATCTTGCTAAAATGAAAATGCGGAATTGAAATGAAAGCAGGAAAGGACTAATCTACTTTGCTTAAATGAAATTGCAGGAATGGAAATGCTAGTCTACGCTTGCAGAATTGAAAGGCTAATCTACGCTTGCAGAAATGAAATTGCGGAATTGAAATGCTAATCTATGAAAGCAGGAAATGCTAATCTATGAAAGCAGGAAATGTCTATGCTACTTTTGCAGAATAGAAATGAAATAAACTACTTAGCAGAAGATTGTAGTGGAAAATAGAAGAAAAGCGACAATCACTAATACTCTGACGCTTCCCCGGCAACGGCACCAAAAATATGGTGGGCCCCAGTATTGTAGCAATAATGCTACAACTCGTGGAACTCCCTTCTTTAATTTTATCAACCCGGTAGTTCGTAACAAACTTGGAAGCGACAATGCTTTATGCACAAGTACTAGCTCTTGCCGCAGCTGTCACTTGGTCAGCTGGCACAAGTCCGCTAGGGGCTCAAGCCAACTTCTATGAGCTCTTAGAAGAAGCTTTTTAACTGATGGACGAAAGCTAACTCAAAGGAAGCTAATCTACTTGCGGAAAGAAACTGAAAGCCAAAAAGAAATACAAACCCTAGCAAACCCTAATTCTACCAACTAGTCCTACTGATGCAAAAATGAGAATGAAAACTACGAGAAGAGATTCCATTACTTCTAGGAAGGTAAAATGCATGTGTCTAAGTTATCACTATCTGAAGAAAACATCTTTTTGTATTTTTGCTTAAGTTGTTGAAATTATCATGCATGTGCTTCTAACTAGTTTTCCACTGTGCAGGGATGGATCAAGGGATGAAATGCTTTGGGAAAGGTTGGGATGGTACAGAGAGGGTCTAAGGGATCCCTAGCATTCTTTCTGAGAGTTTCACAAAGTCTGGATGCCATGCAACCGTGTTTATGAACTTCTACAGGAAGTCTGCAGGGGTTTCTACAGGATGTTCAGAGATTTCTACAGGATGTTCTAAAAAGAGGATTTTGGAGAATGGATGGAGGGAAAAAGGTGGAGGAACGAGTATGGAGGTGGAATAGGGGTGTGAAGAGGCCTAGGACTTGGTGGATGAGGCTAAGGAGCGACTGGATTTGTTCAAGGGAGAGTGAAGCAATGTTGCACAAAAATTAGGGTTTTGGGAGCGAATGGCAAACGTGAAGCAAGGGTTCTAAGTAGAGGGTGGAGTGGATGGTGCTAATGGAGAATAAGCAGATGAAGGAGTGGTACAGGTGCTCTGCAAGTCGTTTTTCCAATCTGAACCAACAAAACTTATAAATTCAAAGACCTAGTTACGTTGACCTAATTTGCTAGCTGTTAGTAACGAGAATGAACAGAAGTGTGACCTGCAATGAAACCATGTATTTTAACTCATGCAAATAAGCAAATGAAAGTTTGAACTTGTAACCAACTTCTACACATGAAAGTCAAACACTAGTGATTGCATGGCAAAGCAAAATCAGTGTTTTTGTGGGCAACAAAGTCATCCTAGTCACAACTCCTGATCCCACTAAGGGAGAGGTGAAACCACAGATGTTTGATGGCCCTTTTCTTGAAGCTTTTTCTGTTAACAACCTGTCAACTAAATCTGAGCATGAAAAGCTATTCTACACATAAAAAAACAAACTAAATAACACAATAAGAGTTAGATCCAAATAGCAGATTTTATTCTAAGAATGCAGCAAAAACACATAAAGATAATCAAAGGAGATATTGGGCGCTTGAGATGGGCCCAACCCCAAGAGCTACAACCTCCTAAGAGAGATTTAGAGCTGGTGCAAAGCTGGATTCATCTTTATTAATCAAGAATGAAGAGTTACATCAAAACTGTCCACAAGGAGAGCTTGAGAATGAGCTGAAAGCAAAGCTAATCTATTGCATAAAAATCGAACTACAAACTAGCTAACTAATGGCTAAAACAAAATGACTAATTGGCTACAAAATGACTACCCACTAGCTAACCAAAATGAGGCCCTAAGCCTTCTTATTTATACAATTTGAGGACCCAACAGTCCTCCTAAAATTTAGGGACTTGGCTGCCCAAGACTTGTAGTTAACAGCAGTCCTACTTGACTTGCTTGGCTGCCCTTGTGCTCATTGATTTGGTGACCTTTGAACTCCGAGCTGATGGTGGAGAATTCGAGGTAAGGGCCCATAAATGAGTGGGACACCTTCCTACAAATCCTCTAGCTTGTTCTCCCACGAATTTGGTTGCCAAGTTCTCATTAAGACCTTCAATTTTGTCTCCAAGTGGACCAAAAAGGCTACATGTTACACTAAAAAATGTCACCATGACTATTTACAGTTAGGATGACTCTATCAACAGTCATGCTACCCTCTTAGGCAAGTCTTATGCCTCTGCTCTCCATGTCAAACTCCAAAAAAGAGAGAAAGTCTTTCTAAATGTATTTATCTCTGGGGACGCAGGTTCTCTCAAACTTACCTGCGGGGACGCACCCAATGTTCACAAAAGCTGCGTCTTTGGACGCTCTGTATGTAAAGGTGCAGGTGCGTCCCCCTGAAAAGGTTAAAATGCGCAAGTTTCATCTTTAAAAAGTCACTTGTGGTCATTTCTAGAGCATTCTAGAAGGTTGTTCGACGTGTATTGAGCGCCTCCAGATGGTTCATGCACTCCTACCAAAGAGGAACTTATCCCATCAATAAGGGAGCTATCCCATCCAAAGAGGGGATTATCCCATTGAAGGTGGACCTGATTAACTTCCTCTTGAGCACTATAAATACAGGCATTGGGCCAGAAGGAGAAGGGGTTGAAAGCTATACATTTCTAAGGGTAAATGCTGCAGGAATTAGGACTCCCATTTAGAAGCTTGTGAGGAGAGATTGCCATCTTTGCTTGTTCTATTTGGAAGTGGGTGAGCTTTGTCAAAGTAAAGGAGAACTCTTGATGGACCCTGGGAGGGACTTGCACAACACCAAGGCTCAGGTTGTATTTGTTCCTTTTGTTACCTATTAATGCAAATGAGTCCATTCTTCTCAATAACTTGTTATTTATGAGTTGTTTCATGTACTCCTTGGTCTATGTGTTAAATATGTTTTATTCTATGAGATTATCAAGTGCTATTTAATCGTTTGATTGTTAGTGTATGCAGGTTTCAAAGTGAAGGAGGAGCTCATCCAGATCAGCGGAGCTGGACTGCTACAACAGCGTTGGATTACAGATAGGATCTAAACACTTGATTTCCCGTATAGTAAATGCATGTTTAGAGAAGGATTGCTCTTGTTTGTCTTGTTTGTCACTAGAGAGTCTTAGGCTCCTAGGGAGGTTGGTTGTGTCCGCACAATCGAATCTTTCCGCATGACAAATTGGCGACTCCGCTGGGGACTCCATTGATGTGAAAAGTCTTTTCCTTTGTGTGAACTTTGCTCTGAGAAAATTGGTTTATTTTTCTGGTTTTGGCTCTGTGACTTTGTCTTTGGGTGGGTTAGCTTAGGATTAGATTCATTTTGGTTTTTCTTGAGTTTTTCAGTAGGACGCACCCTCTGAGTGTTGCACAGTGCGTCCCTGGACGCACTGTCGCTGTGTGCACAGAGCGGGCCCGCACCTGTTCTAACGGGTCGCCTGCGTCCCCTGCTAAAATTTGAGAAAATTCCATTTTTTGCATTTTTGCTCTTAGATTTTGTTTTTTCTTAGTTTTTACTGCCCAGATTCATTAGTCCCTTGTCAAAGATCTTCACCTGAACTTGTTTCGATAGCATTGAGTGTTTTAGTGGATTTCATCGAAGTGTAAGCCCTAGGGTTTGATTTTTGAGTAGGTCTTGTAGTGACTTTGGCGGTAGAAGTTGTCAAGCCTTAGATCTCTCTGGTTTTGTCAGCATTCTAAGAAGTCAGACCTGTCATAAAGTCTACCTGTGAAGAGCAACTTACCATTGAGTTGTCTCTTTGGGCAAATTTCGAAGTGCTTGTTGATTGAGTCTTGAATTCCATTTTACAAAAAAAACAAAAAGATTTGAGTTTTGTTTTGACTAGTCTTTTGATTCTGCATTAGCTGGTCCTTGATTTGATTTTGGTCAAGTAAAACAACCTAGAATCATCTTTGTGAGCTTTTGCCTTGTTAGGTTTGCTTAGAGTAATTTCCCTTTTGATTTGCTTGTGAGTCCAGTTTTCATAGATTTTATAGCTTTTGAGATTGTTTTTTGTTAAGATAGGTTTATATGCTTAATTAAAAAGAGAAAATACAAAAACATCTCCTTTGAAAAGTTTTGAAAGAAAAAAAGTTTTTTCGTGCACGTAAGGAGTGGTCATGTTTGTATGCTTGAAAAGATAAAGAGAATTGTTTCTTTGATTGTCTTTTCTAAGGAAGTGGTTTTCTATAAAATTTGCATCTCTCAACTCTCTTAGTTAAGAATTTCATTGAAAAAGGAAAGTAGCGTAAATCATCTTAGGTGCATCTTTGTAGTGGTTTGAGTCGAGTCTACACACCATTGGTTTCACTTCCGCTACCCTTTGTCTTTAAGAAAAACCATAAAATTAACGCTTAAAGTAAAATCGACGTAGTAACTTTTATTTACTAGGGCTCTGAAACACCAATTTAGATCAGGCTAGTGTCTTGGAGTAGGTGAGTAATTAACTCTCCAAGACAACAAAACCAAATAAGTAGCTTATCTTGTGATAGAATAAATCCAATTGTCTCACTTGTACTCTGGGAAAGCTCCTCTTAAAGGAGAAGCACGAGCTCGTGTCCGAACCAGTGAGGGGATCAATCCCCCCTCGTTGGGGACGACGCCAGACACGCACGTATTACAAACGGTAAACCTCGGATTAACCATTGTCGAGGAGCCAGGGGTCACTTGTCGGTAAACCTTGGATTATTGTCAAGGAGCCGGCAAGGGGATTGAGCTTGCTACTCTGCCCTTGCGTGCTGTCGGAGTTTAGACTGTTCCCCCAGGTGCATTTGTTGCGGTTGGTAACCTTAGTGACCATTATCTTTAGGATTCTACCGAGGTGACGGTGGAGGGAAGGTCCCACTGTACCTGGAGCAGACGTCGGCTAGACTCACTTGGATTTTCTGGGGGGTTCACTTCACTCGAGACGGTTAAAGTGGAGGAACTTGGTCCAGTCTATTCATTAAGCAGGTTGCCGGGGTAACTGTTCCCTCCGCCACTTCTGTACTGAATCCAACGATGTTGGGCTTCATCACCAACTAGCGCTTTCGGTCTGGAAGGCTACTGTTTGTGCTTGGTTTGACGCCCTAGATTCTTTAGGCGTGTGATTCAAATTTGTTTGGTTCTTTAGAGACTTTAGGTGGTTTGATTTGAAATTTTATTTTGTTTTCGTGTGTAGTAGTTAAAAGTTTTTAGCTGTGGCGGAATTACCGAGACAATCCCGTAGACTTCGGGGCCAGTCTCCTGAAGTTGTTTCTGTGGCCGAATTGTTGAGAAGATCCCGTAGGCTGAGGGGATCACCTCCTCGAGACGACCCGGGTAATCTAGAAGGTTTAAAGGTCCTTGTAACTCCTCCTAGTGGCAGTAGAGTAGGTTCACCTGAAGAAGGAGAATCTTCCTTGGTAGTCCATTCAGATTACCAAGGCTTAGAGACAGGTTATAATCCCGAAGCTGTTACAGTTTCTGAGCTTGTTGGTAGTTTTTCGTCTGCTAGTGATACAGGCGAAGAACCAGAAATATCTGAACCTGTTACTCCGACTTCTAGTGTTCCTGATTCACCGAGAATAGAAAGAATTATCACCCAAAATCTTCCTACTGGTTTGATTGTTATCGAAGAACTTGCTCCAGAGGAAGAAATAGGCGTCTCTAACCTTGAAGATCAACTTACTATTGATCTAAGGGAGCGTGAATCTATCTTTTACAGTCCTCCTAGAAGTACTACTTGGTACCTTTCGTTAACCAATTATTTAGACAACTTTGGGCTAGGTTTTTCTACACCTCGTACTCCTTTTCCACCTGGAGGTATTCACACTCCTGTAAATATGGCTGGTCCGTCGTCCGTGTTTTCTCAAAGTCCTGAATCTTTTTTACATGGCGGTCCTTCTGTTCCCACTGGGTATCAATCTCTTTCTGGTACCTTTGCGGGGGCATCTCCTCAACCCGTTGATCATGGGTTATTAGTTGGAAACAGTGGTAATGTACCATTGGGTGTAGGAGACATTTACATGATGTCAGGTTCAGTTCCCGTTTCCCAACCTCAAGGTGGCCAATTACCGCCTGGGGGGCAGCCTCAGTTAATGCCTGGGGGGCAACCTCAAGGTACATCATTTGTGTCTGGGGGGCAACCTCAAGGTCAGTACGCGCCTATGGGGCAATACATACCTCAAGGTCAACCCCAGCCTCAATATGTACCCCAGGGTCAACCTCAGTATCAATATCAACCTCAAGGATGGCAACCTCAAGGATGGCAACCCCAAGGGTATCAACCCCAAGGGTATCAACCTCAAGGATACCAACCTCAAGGTCAAGGTCAACCCCAGTACCCGTATTTACCTCAAGGTTATCAACCTCAAGGTCAATACTCAGGTCAAGGTTATCAACCACCTCAAGGTCAATCATATGGTCAAGGTATGGGAACTGCACCTTACAATTATCAATCCTATCCTCAATCCGGTTATGGATCTCAGTATTCTCAACCTGTTACGGGTCAATACCCTGGAATGTTAGTGTGGGATCCGTCACAGGGTCAACAGGTGTTGCAGCCAAGTATACAGTTGGTACCTCAAGCTGGACAACCCGTAGTTTCTGGTCCACCCCAGCAACCGCAACTTGTCCAGTCAAGTGTTCAAACTTCTGTAACTTCGGTAGTTACTCAGCCGCCAATTGCACCTAGTACTCCATCTCAAACGGCTGCTGCAACTACCGCCACATCTACTATACTTACTTCTGGAGTATCGACAGCTCCGGTTTCTACTGTCTCTGTAACCACTCCTCAGACATCTTTACCGTTGTCTGGATCTACGATTCAAACCACGGTCCAGATGCCTGCAGGCCAGCCTGGTATAAGTACGGTTGTCACTACTCAACCTCAATTTGTTCACCAACCGTACCAGGGACAGTACCAACCTGGGCAAGCTGTCCAACAACCGGTTTACCAGTATCAACCGTATCCTGGGTATACTTATCAACAACCTCAACAACCCCAGTACGGTCCGGTTAATCCTGGTTTTCCAGGAGGATATAATATCCCAAATGCGACTCCTGTTCCTAGTTATCCTGGATATCCTCCTCCTGGGGCCGGTATTGTGACCCAGAGTTTTAGAGATCCTAACCGGCAGTTACCGTTTATCGCAACTTTGGATTTACCAGACTTGACGCGCCTAACGAACGATCCAATTCAATATCTTCCGTTTTGGCCGCCAATGCCAAATAAGTTGCCCAGCGATATACCCAAGTTCGAAGGTAAGTCTGGAGAGGATCCGTCCAATCACGTGATGACTTACCACCTCTGGTGTGCTTCAAATTCTATCTCGGATGATTCGATCCGCTTACGTCTTTTCCAGCGTACACTCATTGGTCTCGCGGCCAAGTGGTACATTGAGTTACCACGGGCCTCTTTTTACAATTTTAGCCAGTTAGCTACCTCGTTCTTAACTCACTTTCAGTTGCCGGTCAGATACGATAACGGCACGGAGTTATTAACTTCACTAAAACAATCAACGTCCACGTATATTTCTGATCACATTCATGAGTGGAGACGTCGAAGAAGGCTAGTGAAAGTTTTTATCCCGGACCAAATCTTAGCTGAATGGTTTGTTAAATCATTATTACCGAAGATTACTGAAGATGTAGCTAAGGCCAGAGTAGTTACTGAGGAGCAAGTCATTGCTCAGGCGCAATACCTTGACTTAGTTTACACACAGTCGGGTACGTTACACGAGAAGATTCCGGATCTTCCAAAGTCGAATCAAATCGCTGCTGCTCCTTCGGGATCTCATGCCGCTGATGGTATGATTGGTATCGTGAATACAAAGAGAAAGAAGAAGTCTTCCAAGACTTCAACTACTCCTATTATCACTTTGCCCGATTCCCCGACAGGAGAGTCTTCTCCTGAACTTACCGCCGATATTCACGCTGTAGAGTCATCTACGGCCAAATAAAAAAACGGCGGAAAGAAGAAAGGAAAGAAGAAGGCTAAAGCAGACAAGGCTCCGAAGGAGAAAACGGAAAAGTCGGAAACCAATGACGAAAAGCGCAAACCTCGATATCCTTGTCTTATTTGTGAAGAGGATCATTTTACGAGAGATTGCCCTCATCGGGCCGAGGTTGTGAAAATAGTCAAAGGTTCTCCCACTCCTGCTGTGTTAAAAAATCCATTTCCGGAGCAGGAGAATAAGATGATAGGTTCTTCCTCGAACGCCAGTGAAGAACCCATTTTGATGATGTCTCATGTGAGGATTGCGACTCGATCGCAAGATTATGGTAGTAAGAATCCTGTTGATGGTAAGGAAGCAGAATCTTCTCACTCTAACCCATCAACCTCAGCTCCTGGTTCCGATCCACTACAAATCGAGAAACCTAACCCGGACTTAGTAATTAAACCGCCCGCCAAGGGTGTACTTCGAAGGTCTGCTTTCAATCCACATGCGAGAGCAGCCCAGAATTACAACATTGTTGAGGACTTAGCTGTTTCACCCTCAGCAATGTCGGCGTTGTAAGTGCTGCAATCATGCCCAGCACAATGAAAATTACTTTTGTCGGCTATAGGAGCTGTTGATGTTCAGGACCCGAATCTAATAATCTTCGATCTAGAAAATAGTACACCGCGTCTCCCCCATCAAATGGCTTTCCAAATTCCAGTGATAGTCAAAAACAGGCCTATTCATAGGACTGTGATTGATGAGGGAGCTTCTACGTGTATTATGTCGATTCAATGTTGGAGATCCCTTGGTTCTCCTTCGTTGAACCAATCCCCCACCATCCTTAAGGCCTTTGATGGCCGTGGGTTCCGTCCGTTTGGTATTCTACAGGAATTTCCTATAGGAGTAGAAGGTAAAACCGTTAGTCTGGATGTGGAAGTGGTTGATGCCCCTCTAGACTACAACCTTCTTTTGGGTCGAAGTTGGTCATATGCTATGACGGCGGTCGTTTCATCGGTCTTCAGAGTAATTAAGTTTCCACATAACGGTAAGATCGTGACTATTGATCAGCTAACATACTTTTCATCCGACCCAGCCTCTTCAGAGAGTATCCAGCATGTCGGTAAGACGACAATCCCTTATAGGGACGTTGGTGTAGGTTTAGTTAAGGATTCCGGTTTACTGGGAACTTTTCCTCTCCCTCCACTCAGCGTAGACCCTTCATTTGCAACAATTCATATGATTACATCAGAAAACATTATTTATGATGATCCTTGGATTGTCCCATCTGACTCTGAGATAGACTCATTCGGTGATGCTATGCCTTTGAGTCCATATGAAATTGCATATGAAGCTGTCATGTCTTTTACCGACTCTCGTTCAACCGAGATCGACCAAATGAATGTGGTCAGTGAAGAATCACTTTTCACCTCAACCTTAGAACGGATAGCGTTTCCCGAAGTCGTGTCATCTGATGAACAACTTCGCGAAATCCTAAGTGTAGACGATCTACCATGGGAGGATCTCCATCACAGATCTTCGTTTTTACCTAAGGATGATGCATTTGAAAATGATTTTTCATCTATCTTTTCCGCTGAATATGTCAAAGACGCTCAGGATCCAACGAAACATCCTGATTCAGAGTTGAATTTAGGGAATATTTCTCGTACTATTCCCATTGATATTTCAGTGAAGCTCGGAATTGAGGAGAACATTCATATAGGTGCCGCATGTACAGAAGACGAAATCCAAACTTACAAGGCCCTATTCCAAGAATTCCGCGATGTGTTTGCCTGGTCTTACGAGGAAATGCCGGGAATCGATCCTGCCATTGTTGTTCATGAAATAAAGACCTACCCGGATGCTAAACCCGTCCGACAACGCTTGCGTCAGATTCACCCTCGAAAAGCGGCTGCGATTAAAGCAGAAGTCGAAAAGCTGTTGAAAGCAGGTTTCATTTATCCGATCCCGTTAACGGATTGGGTATCGAATATTGTTCCGGTCAACAAGAAACAAGGAACAATAAGAATCTGTATCGACTATAGGGATATCAATCGAGCTTGTCCAAAGACAACTATCCTACGCCTTATATCGATCAAATTATTGATGATTGTGCCGGAAGTGAAATGTTTTCCTTCATGGATGGTTTTTCGGGCTATAATCAAATCAATATTCTACCTGCCGACCAACCAAAAACGACATTCATTTGTCCATGGGGGACATTTGCTTATTGCAAATTACCTTTTGGGCTTAAGAATGTCGGGGCCACTTTTCAACGGGCAATGTCTTACGCATTTCATGACATCAAGCACATTGTGCAACCGTATCTCGATGATTTGCCTGCTCATTCATTACATCGAGCTGATCACCTTGTCCACTTACGCGCAATCTTTATGAGGTGTAGGCATTATCGAATTCGGTTGAATCCCCACAAATGTGTTTTCTGTATAGAAACAGGTCGATTGCTGGGATTTGTTGTTTCAAAAGCCGGCATTCGCGTCGATCCCTCGAAAGTCGAAGCTATCATCAAATTGCCTCCTCCTTCGAGTTTGCGTCAACTCCAAAGTTTGCAAGGGAAAGCGAACTTTTTACGCCGATTCATCCCAAACTACGCCGAGGTCACTAAAGGTTTTACACGGTTGTTGAAACAGAACGCTCAATTCTTTTGGGATGAGATTGCCCAACAATCTTTTGATGCACTTAAACATGCGTTGACCCATGCACCGTTGTTGCATCCTCCCAACTACAACCAGGACTACTTCTTATACCTCGCAGCTTCGCATTCCACCATTGGAATGGTGTTAGTTCAAGAAGATGAATTCGGAGCGGAACATGTGATATATTATCTCAGTAGGACCTTAAATCCCACTGAACTAAAATATTCGTATGTGGAGAAATTGGCCCTAGCAGCCGTTCAAGCTGTCCAGCGTTTTCGTCACTACATTCTTCTCCGTAAAACTACAGTTATTTCGGATTGCAACCCTATGATTTACTTTTTGACAAAACAACTGCTAGGGGGCAAGTACTCTAAATGGATCGTTATCCTACAAGAGTTCGACTTGGAGTTCGAGAAGTCCAAGTCTAAGAAATCCTTAGTTTTTGCGGAATTGATGTGTGATTTCCCGCGTGCTGACACAGAGACTGTGGCAGAGGAGTCCATTGCGGACGAATCTTTGTTTCTTATCAGTACTTTAGATCCGTGGTACGGGGATATAATCATCTATCTCCAAACCCAAACCTTTCGGCCTGAAGCTTCAAAGGCGGAACGTCGAAAAATTCGGTTTCAATCCCAGCAATACAAAATTATTGGAGATACACTTTATCGCCGGGGGGCAGACTTAGTTTTTCGACGTTGTTTAACTCACGAAGAGGCTGAGAGGGTTTTGAATGATTGTCACTCTAGAGCATGTGGCGGTCATATGTCTGGGTATGCCACAACTCAGAAGGTGTTGCGCGCTGGTTACTTCTGGCCATCTATGTTTAAAGATTGTATCATTGCAGTCCGGAAGTGCCACAACTGCCAAGTGTTTGATCGAAAGATGCGCGCACCACCTGCTCCTCTCCACCCTATAATTGCCGTTGGTCCATTCGCCAAATGGGGTATCGACTTTATTACTTGTAACCCTCACTCGGCCGGGGGGCATGCGTATATCATCCTCGCGGTTGATTATTTCACTAAATGGGCCGAGGCGATGCCTACATTCGACGCAAGCGGCAAAACAGCTGCAGTTTTCGTATTCAATCATATTATAACTAGGTTTGGTGTCCCACAAGAAATCATTACTGACCATGGGAGCCATTTTCGAAACATCATGATGACTGAGCTTACAAGCCAGCTTGGTTTGCGCCACGATAGCTCTACTCCTTATTATCCGCAAGCCAACGGTTTGGTTGAGTCTATCAACAAAGTTCTGGTTATCATGATCCGACGAACCATTGGTATTCATCGGTCGAATTGGCACAACATGTTATTTTCAGCGCTATGGGCATACTGAACCTCAGTGAAAACTTCAACAGGGTTCACTCCTTTCCAGCTAGTTTATGGTGTTGGAAATAATACTGAGAGGGGGGGTGAATCAGTATTATCAGATCAATCAAACTTTTTCAATGCTCAGAAACATATACGCTACTTCAGTTAAGTGAACCAGCGTATACACGCTACTGTGACTAAATAAAACAGCGTATAAGAAGAAAACTCATAATTTAGTTAGCTTATTCTTCAGTTAAGTGCATCAGGACATTATTCACCACATTAACAGTAAACAGGTGCAGTATAACAGAACAGATCAAAAGCCACACACATGAACACCAAGATATAAGGTGGAAACCCAATGTGGGTGAAAACCACCTGCTGCAAGTTGTCTCTATCTTTCTTTAATATGAAACTTCAGTTTACAATCTTTTTGTACTGGTGCAGCCTTATACCAGTACGCAGGCTACAACCTGCAGAAGGCTACAACCTTCTCTCGTTCTCCAAACTTCCTTGGAAGGGAGCTCCAACCCCCTCTGCTCTTGTACTAGCCAAGATACTAGTACGTAGGTGCTGACCTACAATCTTCTTTCTTTCAGGTACCACTTTTCATACATTTTCAGACTGGATATTCCTGAAGCACAACATTACAATCTGAAGACCACAATTCATTCACCTTTCATAACAGATCATTGAAGCATAAAACAACCAAACTTTGAATCACTGAACCACTGAACCCTGTCAATCACCAGTTACCAGAACACAGAGCAGACTACAGAACTCTGCAATAACAGTCAGACCCAACTGTAAACCCAAAATCAAGCTTCAAAAGATATACGCTACTTCAATGAGAAAAACCCGCGTGTACACGCGCTTTTACCGAAGCCAACCTGCGTACAGATCTAAAAATAAACTCTCTCAATTTTCAGCTGTACCAGACATCAGTTAGACCCAGAACATAACATTGCGACAGTACGTAGATCTAGAATTACGCATAATCAACCATATCATGATAGTGCATTTCAAACCATTAGATCCCGATCTATACTTAGATCTAGTCTTCCATCAACCGATGTGATCTCTCCTTGGCTTAGATCAAGCAACCCAGAACCTGCATATCAGATCTCTTTCCTTTTCAGATATTCAAGCCTTTTCAAAAGATGATTTTGCCTAATGATCTTCTTCTCCTTATATAGCCTTAGGCCTTGCTCAATACCAAGAGCCAAAACCATAGAAATCCAAAACCATCAACTTCAAAACTAGAGATCTACACGACTGTCGAGGTACTTTGGTCCAAAGACATGGGCACAAGTACCGAGGACTAACTACCAAGGACCAAAAGGAAACTTCCCGACATATACGCCCTTTTCTGTTCATGAATCTGCGTGTATACGCGCCTTCGTATATAGCTCTCCTGCGTATACGCGACTTAGCATGCATATCACCAGCGTGTATACGCAACTTGGACTTGATTAACCGGCGTATATTAGATTTCTCTTTATTCTGTAGTCTGAACGGAGATCTGTCATCAAAGAGAGTTGCCATCAAGGACAACACCTGTATCAAAGCGCCACACCGGTGCCAAAATGCCAACATATGGCTTGGAAGTTGTGTTACCCATTGAATGCGAAATCCCATCACTTCAAATGGCTGTCAAATTACTCCCAGCTACTTCCGAAGAGGAGAAACGTTTATTGTACTTAGCTAAATTAGATGAGACTCGACGTGACGCTACATTGGCAATCGAGACTCACGCGAAGCGAATGAAAGCTCAGTATGATAGAAATGTGACCCCTCGAAGTTTTTCGGAGGGAGACCTAGTGCTATTATATGATCAAGCTAACGATAAGCTAGGTGCTGGAAAATTCGTTCCTATGTGGCATGGACCCTATATTGTAAAGCAAAAGCTAGCAAAAGGGGCTTATGAGCTGGTAGATTTTGATGGGGACTCTTTGGGTAAACCCAGAAATGGACTTTACCTAAAGAGGTATTATGCTTAAATGGTGGGTATGGAGAAGTTTTAGTTAGGTTAGGTTTTCTTTCTAGCTAGTATGTTTGTTAGTTAGTCAGTGTGCTTAGCTTAGCAAGTGTGTTTTTCGTCGTTATTCTAGCTTATCTTGGTTTTACTCTTGATATTGCAGATGTCGACGCCTCTCCAAACATACATTGGATTTGCTGATGGTGCTTGTCGTAGTACACGGAATATCTCTTCCGCAGCTTGGGTTATCTATTCACCCTCTTACGAGTTAGTTTCTATGCATGGGGTAAGCCTCGGTCAAACAACGAACAACATTGCAGAATACAGTGCAGTGGTTGAATTATTATCCGAATCTATTTCATTTGGAATTCGACGTTTGATAGTGAGGTTAGATTCTGAACTTGTTGTATTACAGCTTAATAGAGTTTATGCCATTAGAAATCCTGTGTTATTAAGGTTGTTTTTGAGAGTGCGTCTCTTGGAACGTGAATTTGATTACATTGAATATCAGCATATTCCAAGGTCTTTAAATACATTAGCAGATGCAATTGATTCTCGAGTGTTGGACAGACATTTACGATAAATCATGCAAGTAAATTTAAAAACATTACATCACATATGTTAAACAAGATAAGCCGGTAATAGTGATATATATATAGATATGAGTGTGTCAAAAAATATACATCGTCTTCGATCATAGGTTGAAAAACACCTTATGATCGACAAAAGTGATAAAGTACAAAATGTCAAAAATGTCACATGTATCTACAAAGTGACTAGCCAATCACTGGTGGTGCTACCTATACGACACCACTGCACGGGCTACCTTACGCAAAAATCTCCTAAACGGTCCAGGGACTGCGACTACATAGCGCTGAAGCCTGATAGGAATATCATCCATAGTAGTCTCAGGCATATCCGCCGTCAGACGCTCTAGATCATGCTCCAACTCAGCTAGTACCTCTGCAGCTGCGTCCTGTGGGGCCAGTACCGGTGCAACTGGATGTCTTCTCTCAAAAGGCCGGAGGTTGGCTGGGCGCTGTGGACCAACATCTGCATTTAAAAAAAAATTTACTGTCAGTTTTGAGACGATATATATAAAAAACAAAAAAAATACATAATTTAAAAACTTGTGAAAAATAAAGTACCTCTGTCGTCCCATTGTTCTCCCTGTGGAAGAACCGTGTCCGGATCACCTCGAAAATCTACTCCGGCATACGGAAAGTCCTGGATCGAGAAAACCTGGTCCTCTAACCAGTGAAAATAACTATCAGAGAATCGAACAACTACCGCGCCCTCGTCAGGATGCCGGGCCATCACTGCAACCCATCGTACCAGCTTTGGCTCCCGAGGACCCAAGATATCAACAGTGAGTTGCTGAGGGATCAGCATCGAAACTCTCTCTAAGGCAAAGCTCACGACTAAAGGCCCATATCCAAAAGTTTTCAGTCGTCCGTTCTTTGCCTTAGTCAGTTGGCTCTTCACATTAGCCGACACAGCATCACACCAGTTGAAAATGGTGCCTTGGTAACAGTCAATTGCCATCCGCATTTGGGACCCGGAAGCAATGTGTAAAGCGGCTGCGCCGCAAATTCTGGTAACCATGAAAGCTATAACTTTGAGTTCACGCAGAGAGATGTGTTTGATTTCCACGCCTTTCGAATGGTGTGCATTGGGTGTGCACCAATCTTCCCGGAGACTAATAAGGGATTGGCCACCCGGCCTAGTCCCGGCTAGATTGAGTTGCCCGCCTCTATTTGGCAAGCCAGTGAGAAAGTATACATCAGAGGGCTCTATCTCGAGCTGGTGCCCTCCTATGTAAAAGCATTGCTCTTGAACGTTCCATCTCTCAACCAGCCATTCTAAGAATCTCACATGAGCCCTCATGCCAGGTATGGCCCAGTATTTATATAGCCCGCATGCTTTTAGGGCATCAATGGAAGCTTGATGTTCAATTGCAGCTAAATCAACGTCCTCGTGCTCTCTTTCTCTCCAATCCAACATGGTGAGTACCCTACACACCAAGAAACAATGATTAGAATTAATTTGGGGAAATTTGAATGGTTCTTTGTGAGGATTGGGGTTTCAAATTCCGCATTCCACGGAGGACGCACCCCGCGTTTACAACACAGGGCGTCCGGACGCAGCTGGCCTGAAGGTGGGCTGCGTCCCCCGACCATTTTCCTGTATAGGAAAAAATCGGGGGACGTAGGTCACCCGAAGGGCACCTGCGTCCACCGAGGGGCGCATTTTGAAACCTAAACCCCCCCAAAAAACAAAACTAAAACCTAAAATACAATTTTAATCGGATGAAATTGAAGAGTAGGATGTTGTAAAATACCTGGAAGAGACGGCGTTCGTTTCTGACGGTCGAATTTTCCGCAGCGACCACGGGAAGTTTCTTGCCAAAAGCCCTTTTTTCAACCTCAACAGTAAAATGGTAAAATGACATGGTAAAAAGTCTTTTTATAGGTTTTTTGGATGAATTTGTTCATTTTTCACCATGGAAGGATGTTTTTCGATGTATTTTTGCCTATCTTAAACAGGTATGAGTAATGTGTTGTTTTTGTGCAGGACAAAGGGACTTAGAGGAAAAATTGTCATTTTTCACGAACCAAAATATCAGAGTCATCTTTTAAGCCCTTTTCTGACTCCTAAAAAATGAAAAGATTGCCGAGCGTTTCTTTTACACTCGTTAAAACGGAATTAAAAGACGGTCCCCTTATAGCTCTTTTCTGACCGTAGAATCAGGAAAAGATTGCCGGGTTTTTGTCGTTTCAAACTCGATACGGAAATAAAACGACGTGTCCTTGATCGCTTTTTACTTTTCAGGTCAGTGACACTAATTATGAAAGTACTCCTTGGTCGCAAGATCAAGCGGTTCCCCCAGGTATTATTTTATACTTTTTCGGGCTTGAGGGACACAAATCTACGAAAAAGTTCAACTTGGAGTCTTCTTAAGTTTTTCAGACTCTCTAAAATTGAAAAACGCCGAGTTTCTCCTATACTGGGCTCGTTAAACATTTCACAGTAAAGGACCTGTTCAATTACAAACAGGAACAAACCACTCCTTCTTAGGGTTCGAATCAAAACTAGGTTGGACTCATCCGAAGGATGAGCTTATAATCAAGCATATGTTATCCTCCTCAAGCTTGTTAAAAATAAAGAGGTACTTGCCAGAAATGGTGGGGGAAAAGAGAGAAGAATGAGCCTATTTGTTACCTTTTGTCTCAGAAGAAACTTTATTACCACTCTTGAACACGACACTTTTCATTCACCTGGGTTGGGAAATCCTTTACCTCACAGTTGATCAAACCACTTTGAAAGTCTTCAGCCGGGTTCCGGGGATTAACTTTGAGTCGTTTATCACCAAGCCATCTGTTGTGTCGTTATGTGTTCAAGAGGTCTACAAGAAAAACTTTCATCTACAAAATACTTGTCATCCATTTGACCATCCCTGAGTCAGTCCTTACAGCGACATTTCTTCAACTTGAACAATGATTTCGTGTTGTGGGCTTGCCCTGCAACGGGTCGCTTTCTATCGACATCAGCACATTATCTAGAGAGATGACTTAGAAATCGTCAGTACCTTGAAGTCTGCATGCATCAATGGCAGGTTTCTCGCCTTTGACGTCAGTTTACATCATTGACTTTCGATTGAAGGATTCCGTGAAATGTTCGACATCAACTCATTCATTCACATCTCATGGATTGTACTGGGTACTTTGAGAACCATTGACATTACTGGTGGTCTCTCTCACGCTTGTTAACTGTTTACATCATCAACTGGTAATCAAGTGGTTTCTACCATGTTCGACATCAACCCATTTATTCGCATGGCTAGAATCGTACCAATTCGAGAAGTAGAAATGAAGACCCTGGATCTAGTTTCCACCATCCAGGCTGCGAGGAGTTTTGTATTCATTATCTAAGTAGACTAATCATAAACAGATGGCTGCGCCCATACTGTGTCTACAAAAGTCTATGATTATGATGTATTGCAAGATCATTCCTGTATCAGAGTAGTTAGTCTGTTAGTTAAAGTTTTAATCTGAGTATGGGAATGCCTACCTCAGTGATGATATAATCTTATACATGTATTTTGTGTTGAAAATTGCAGGTTCTGACCAGGCTCTCCACGAGATAATCCTTGAAATGATAAAGCGCTTCACCCTTCCTAGATAATACAAAACCCTAATCTATTTCAGGCCTCGCACTTTAGGGGGCAATCTGTTACACTAAAAAATGTCACCATGACTATTTACAGTTAGGATGACTCTATCAACAGTCATGCTACCCTCTTAGGCAAGTCTTATGCCTCTGCTCTCCATGTCAAACTCCAAAAAAGAGAGAAAGTCTTTCTAAATGTATTTATCTCTGGGGACGCAGGTTCTCTCAAACTTACCTGCGGGGACGCACCCAATGTTCACAAAAGCTGCGTCTTTGGACGCTCTGTATGTAAAGGTGCAGGTGCGTCCCCCTGAAAAGGTTAAAATGCGCAAGTTTCATCTTTAAAAAGTCACTTGTGGTCATTTCTAGAGCATTCTAGAAGGTTGTTCGACGTGTATTGAGCGCCTCCAGATGGTTCATGCACTCCTACCAAAGAGGAACTTATCCCATCAATAAGGGAGCTATCCCATCCAAAGACGGGATTATCCCATTGATGGTGGACCTGATTAACTTCCTCTTGAGCACTATAAATACAGGCATTGGGCCAGAAGGAGAAGGGGTTGAAAGCTATACATTTCTAAGGGTAAATGCTGCAGGAATTAGGACTCCCATTTAGAAGCTTGTGAGGAGAGATTGCCATCTTTGCTTGTTCTATTTGGAAGTGGGTGAGCTTTGTCAAAGTAAAGGAGAACTCTTGATGGACCCTGGGAGGGACTTGCACAACACCAAGGCTCAGGTTGTATTTGTTCCTTTTGTTACCTATTAATGCAAATGAGTCCATTCTTCTCAATAACTTGTTATTTATGAGTTGTTTCATGTACTCCTTGGTCTATGTGTTAAATATGTTTTATTCTATGAGATTATCAAGTGCTATTTAATCGTTTGATTGTTAGTGTATGCAGGTTTCAAAGTGAAGGAGGAGCTCATCCGGATCAGCGGAGCTGGACTGCTACAACAGCGTTGGATTACAGGTAGGATCTAAACACTTGATTTCCCGTATAGTAAATGCATGTTTAGAGAAGGATTGCTCTTGTTTGTCTTGTTTGTCACTAGAGAGTCTTAGGCTCCTAGGGAGGTTGGTTGTGTCCGCACAATCGACTCTTTCCGCATGACACTACACAAAGCACCCATTAGACTTGTTGGCATACTGACTAACCAAATTCACTCTATTAACATAAATATAATAAAAAACATGCAATAAACTAATGAGAATGGTGGATTAAGTCAACTTAGGAGGTTGAATGAGCCCAAATAATTTTCCATTTTTGGGGCTCATCAGAAAGAACCCGTAAATTTTCACAAACAATCCACAATTTTCCGAATCTTCCCATATGAAAGTCAATCGGGGCCGTGGTGCAAAAACCCCGGATTGTGTATTTTTGGAATTTGTCTCCATTTGCCCAAAATATGAGCCCAAAATTCACTGCCTAGAGATGCCTGCAAAAATTGAATAAAGGTTGACTCCATCTCCTAATTTCTTGGTTGAGAAAATACATAACGATCTTGAATACCATCAATGAGTTTCGAAAGTAACCAATAACAATATGCCTCAATATTTAACATATCTCCTGGTTGTAGGATGACAAATGACCCATGTATAAAGAATATGCTCCAGGGATGCTTGTATGCCTATTTCATTAGTCACGCATGAAGGATTCACATTTTTTAATCTTCAATTATATTATATGATCAATAATATCCAAAAATATCAATATCTTCTCCACATCTTCAGGAGATCCTTCATCAAACATCCTCTACAGAGAACAATAACCATTTTGGTCCATTGCCGTGGAATAAATCTGTCCTTTTATTTCATCCAAAGATGTATACTTATGTTTTTTTTGCTGAGAAGTCACTAAGGTTTTGAGAGGGATTTCAGATTCTATAACATGAGCTGCAATGCTTCTATAATGACCATTAATGCCCAGATTAAAAGGTCCATAAAATGAATTTCCATTTGGCAATGCCTTTCCATTGCATTGTCCATTGTTTAGAGCTTCCTTTTTTTTCTTCCTAAAGGAATTGTATTGATGGTTGTAATAGAGTTTATAACTTACAAATGATTTCTAGTCAAAATCTTTTATGGAAAAGCAAATTTCTATTCACACTCATTTCAAGTTCTGAATATCCATTAACTTCCTCTTTTCCAGGAAACATAGATTCAAAATTGGGCATGGACCATGAAATAAGGGTCCCCAAAGGACTTCACCACCAAGAGTAGTAGGAGCCCACAAGGACAAGAGTCTAACACCCTCAAAGGAAACCATCACATCCCATAAAGAATTTTCCTTGGAAATAAAAACAAAAGATTTGGATTTGGGTATTACAAATGTATGGAAGAACACACGTAGAGTCATGAAATATGTAATCTACCCATCATATAATTAAGATCTAATTATCCATAGTAAGCCTCTTCTACTCCAGTAATTATCCTAACCCAATTTCTTTGACCCATAAATGGATATTCTTATAGAATTGACCATGCATTTTCTAGGATCCATTGATTGATATAAGTTTACATTTGAAGCCTCCATATGTCATAAGAGAACTGAGGTTATGCTGCCATAAGCATCACTTTGTCTATCAACACGATTTATTGTTGGTGCCACAACTTGTGAGTTCTTCAAGACAATTAAGGGAAACATTGCAACATGCAACCTCTTGACCATTGGCTCTTTTATGTATAATTAAAACCTACCAAACCAATGTGCCTTCCTTTTAATGTTTCATAGATTTTGTTTGAAAAAACTTTATCATTTTCGACCAGCCATAACTGATAAATATCATTTTGTCGAGAATAATTGCAAAAACGAACTCAAGGTTACCGATTGGATTACCATTGTAACCAATACACATTTTAATGTGATTTCAAAAGGTAATATTATGTCATGAAATAAGAATTCTTGTATCCATCTATGCAACTACCATAGTATCAAAAATTTAAAAAAAATACCATTGGAAACAATAGAAAATACTTTCCCTATCTTACCAATAAACCATCCTTTCCATAAAAGTTATTGTTGTAACCCTAATAAGGCTTTAATTTCATCCTCTTACTAGATTTTGTTTGAAGAGACCTTGAATACTTTAGCCTTGTAAAATCTGGCTATAACATCATGCATGGGGTGCTTCATGTAATGTGGATTGCATAACGTGTTGTTTACAATCGACATACATATTGCAGTTAGCTTGCACGTTTGATTATCAAAACTTGTTTTGATGCTTGTGTAACATTATTCCTTGGATCATTGAAGACATAGAGGGCAATATAACTTTCTTCATAATGCACATGTGGATAATTTGTTTCTTCCTTGGGGGATGATTCACCATGAAGTTGTGTTGGGCATGTTGAATGAGGGTCTTGGGTCCTAAAAGGCATGAAGACACTTGGTTGCTTGAATGGAGGCTTGTAATTGAATTGATGATGCTTTGGTTAAGAAGTGGTCATGTACATGTAGTGGTGATTCAGATTCTTTCAGCTACCGAAATTAACCAATATATTTTACTTCTGTGATGTTAGCATAATTGCATGTGAAATAGTATGAAAAACCACATGTGTGTACTTTAAAGAAGAGGAAACATAAAGGCAACCATCAAACCAAAGAACACACACAAGTTGATAACATAGTTTTTCTAGTGTGGACTACATCTCTTGGCCCGGTGTCAAGAGTGGGGAGGCCTCTTCATTAAATGCTGCAATATTACGATGAGTACATGATGTATTCTTTGTCAATATAAGGAAGAACTCCCTTAACTAGAGTGACATGTCTCTCCTCGAGATGTTCTCCTACATGAACTCTCACTCATAAAATTTCTCCTCCAGCGTGATGAAGTATCAAAATCTCACATGAAGTGGCATACAATGATCCCATCATAAAGTGGCATACATGGATTTCAAATGTAAATCATCATCTCAGTGAAAATCAAATGTAGACATGACAATAATGCATCTTATACCTCCAAGTCTGGGGACAACTTGAAAATCAGATACTCGGATGAAGAAATAGTAAGCACCATCACATTCCTTGCGAAAAATTGTGAAATTTGAGTATAAACTCGACCCCTTTCAGACTTGGTCAAATTTGGGCTCCTCAAGAATCTCAAAGTTTCCTCAAAGATTATCTTTTGCAAGCTGACTGAAATTCAACTGCTCAGATGAAGAAACTAATCACACCATCACATTCCTTGGGAAAACGGAGAAAAATGAGTGTAAAGTTAGTATGGTTCTGAAACTGTCATTTTTGGGCCTCTAGGGAATCTTGTTAGATTCCATGCAGATACCTGCGTCATGGTTCCACCTCCATGGTTCCGCCATCAACATTCTGTGTCTGGAAAATAAGCTGCTCATATCGGGAAACCATCTCCACCATCAAACTTGTGGCTAAATTCTGAGTAATTTGAGTATAAAGTTGACATGATTCTGCCACGGTAAAAAATAAACTCCAAGGGAATCTTAAAGATTCCTCAGGGATTCTGCATGAAATAATATTCCTTTATAGATTCCATTAGAATATTCTCTGCTGGAACCTTAACTCATGGTTTCGCCATGCTATTCCAAATCCTCTTGTGGCTCCACAACATCCTCCATGCTTAGTTCCAGTGCTCACCACCCTCTCCATGTGAATGACAAAGGGTTTTTATTATAATGTATGGGTGAAGTAAACAAGGAGTTTGTTAGCCCACTTGGTTGGCATGACTTTGTAAAGTCATAGTGGTTGGGGTGGTCTAGAGGTCAAGAATTGTGGACTCTCCCATTTTGGATTTATAACTAAATATATACCTTAATAAATTTTGACCATACATTTTGATAAAGTTTGTTGTTAACCAACCACATCCACGTGAAGACAATATTTTTTGGTTGCGCATCCCAAGGCCACTTGGTCTATTTGGTTTTGTTTTTGCTTATATGGTTGTATTATCAACCTTATATATATATATATTTGAAATAACCATATATTATTTTTAAATTGATTTTTTTATATGGTTTTTGTTTTTTATGGGAGTTTTAATATTATATATATATATATATATATATATATATATATATATATATATATATATATATATATATATATATATATGTCTTTTCTATAGGGGAAAGGAACCAATGATGGAGTTCCAAGTGTTAATCATTTATGGGCGTCCTTGTACACCGTGGGTTTCACGTATTGACTGGGATGCCATGTGGCACACTGTAAGTCCATCTTTTTGTCTGTCTCGTCAAACTTCAAACTGCAATAAGTTTCTCATACATAATCATATTGAGGCGTCATTTGTGCCATTGGAAATATATCTCTGATCTCTATGACTTGGTTCTGGTTTCATAAACTTGTGAACACTTTTATTTTTGAGCCTTTCTTGAGCCCTATTTGGTTTTTGAGTCTTCTTGGAGCCACATGGATCATTCCTCCCCAATGAGGAGGAATGTTCTCCTCCAAAAGCATGAACACTGTTTATAGTTCTGTTGTACTTTCCTATTTGCATAACAAGTTCCATAACATGCCACACCTCCTTCTTCTTCACCTTTGTTTTTTAGAGCCATAAGTGATGAATCGACACATGTGTCCTCTGCAAACCTGTAGTACATCTTGCAAAATACATGTTCAAATTCAAGACCTATCTCAAGAAATCCTCATACTTTCCAAGAGTTTATAACATACTCTTTGGTTAAGTTTACATTAGAATCATAACAAAAACCAATACCCCATCTATCAACAAAAGGCCAAAAAGATCATCATGTTGCTTTCATAAGTGATGGAAAACAAATCATCACTTTTACAATCATTTCAAGACATATGATTTACAAAATGTGGCAATGAAAATCTACTATCTCTAATAAAACCATCTCTCATTCATCAAAGTGAATTGGTCATTATTATGGAGTTGATTCTCTTGTTGAAAAGCTTCATTGACTGGTTCCTGCATAGGCACTTTGTCCCACTTGAGACACTGCTCTAGATCTAGCTCCCAACATGTGGCTCTCTAATGTCCACCTATATTGCAATGAATGCAAAAAATGCTTAAATTTATTCCTTCCCTAATGTGGAGAAGGCCTTTCACGTCTCATCCTCTTTCAACACTTGGCAACAACATGGTTATACAAGCCACAAAAACTACATGGTTTTCTATGTCACAATTTTTGTTCATCATTAACAATGTGCTTGTAACCAAAAGAAACAATATCATAATGAGACCTCTTATACATTGCTTAGTTTTCTCTGATGCAATCCTGGCAATGAGAGCTTGACTTAGTTATTCTTATGCAATGTGCACTGTCATGGGAAGATTGTGATGTGTTCCCATAATCCTCTTTCCTTGATGGTTTTAACAATGGACTGGATTCTCTATGTGAAGGACCCCTTGCTTATGTTGCCTTCGAGCACTCTCCTTCAATGTATCCAACCCTGCAAATCAAGGTCTTTGTATAACCTCCAATGGTTGAGTCATTCCATGGCCATTAACACCAAGTCCTCCTCCTTTATACCCCATCTTGGTAAGGAGTCTCATGTTGGTTCCTAAAATGGGTACCTCTATGCTTCCAATAGAAATCACATCACGTGAAAAAGAAACTGAAGAAATATCAACATTTTTTACCTCAGTTGTTGATTTTGAAGTGGGTGATGATGTATTCACTAAGCCTTTGTTGCACTTCAACTTTTCCAAGGCCTCTTCCATGGCTCATAATTGAAGTTGCAATCTCTGTTTCTCCTCTTCTGCTTCTTGCAGAAGTCAACTCAATTCAGGATTCTTTGATTGAAGGCTCTCGTTGATCTCTTCATTTGAATGATGAGGAGAAGATGTCTCTCTCTTTCTCTTGTTCCTCTTTTTCCATTTTATCCTCATAATCTTCATACATTATATCTACCATGCATGCCATCTTGAGGAGGTCCTCGTAGATATATTTGTGATCCTCCATTTTCCTTCTTGATGTACATTGAACCTTTGGTTATCATTAACACTCACAATTCACATTAGCGAGAAGAACGCTCTGATACCAAAATTGATCCATATTCTCTCAACTACCAGAATTAACCAATATTTTTTACTTCTGTAATGTTAGAAAAATTGCATGTGAAAGAGTATGGAAAACCACATGTGTATAATTTAAAGAAGAGGAAACATAAAGACAATCATCAAACCAAAGAAAACACACAAGTTGATAACGGAGTTCGTCCAGTGTGGACTACGTCTCCAGGCCCTGTGCAAGGGTGGGGAGATTGCTTCATTAAATGATGCAAGATGATGATGAGTACATTATGTATTCTTTTTCAATACAAGGAAGAACTCCCTTAACTATAGTGGCATGTCTCTCCATGAGATTTTCTCATATAGGAACTCTCACTCATAAAATTTCTCCTCTAGGATGACGAAGTATCAAACTCTCACATGAAGTGGCATACAATGATCCTCTCACAAAGTGGCAGACATGGATCTCAAATGTAAATCATCATCTCAGAAAAAATCAAATGAAGACATGGCAATAATGCATCTTATACCTCCAAGTATGGGATGTCTTGAAAATCATATACTCGGATGAAGAAATTGTGAGCACCATCATATTCCTTGCGAAAAACCGTGAAATCTAAGTATAAAGTTGACCCCTTTCTGACTTGGTCAAATTTGGCCTCCCCGAGAATCTCAAAGATTCCTCAAAGATTCTCTTCTGTGGGCTGACTGAAATTTGGCTGCTCAGATGAAATTTTTTTATCACACCATCATGTTCCTTGCGAAAAACTAAGAAAAATGAGTATAAAGTCGGTCTAGTTTTGAAGCTGCCATTTTTTGGGCCTCTGGGGAATCTTTTAGATTCCATGCAGATTCCTACATCATGGTTCCACCTCCATGGTTTTGCCCTCAACATTATGTGTCTAGAAAATCCGTTACTCAGATAAGAAAACCATCTGCACCATTAGACTCATGGAAAAATTCTGAGTAACTTGAGTATAAGATTGACATGAATCTCCCACTGTAAAAAATAAGCTCCAAGGGAATCTTAAAGATTCCTCAATGATTTTGCATGAAAAAATACTCTCTGATAAATTCCATTGGAATATTCTCTACTAGAACCTTGACTCATGGTTTTTCCATGCTATTCCAACTCCACAACCTCCTCCATGCCTAGTTCCAATGCTCACCGCCCTCTCCATGTGAATGACAAAGGGTTTTTATTATAATGTATGGGTGAATTAAAAAAGGTGTTTGATAGCCCACCTTTGTAAAGTCATAGTGTTTGGGGTGGTCCTGAGGTCAAACCTCATGGACTCTCCCATTTTGGATTTATAACTAAACATATACCTTAATAAAATTTGTTGTTAACCATATGAACCAACCACATCCACGCGAAGATATATTTTTTGGTTGCGCATCCCAAGGCCACTTGTTCTATTTGGTTTTGTTTTTGTTTATATGGTTATATTATCAACAATATTGTTATATATATATTTTTTGAAATAATCTTATATGTCATATATGATTTTTAAATTGATTTTTTTTTTATATGGTTTTTGTCTTTTAGGAGAGTTTTAATATTATATATATTTCTTTGTCTTTTATGTAAGGGAAAGGAATCAATGATGGAGTGCCAAGTGTTAATGGTTGATAGGATTCAATGTATGTCGTGGGCCCCCCCTGCTGATAGGGATGCCATGTGGCACATTGTGAGCCCCTCTTATCAAACTTCAAACTACAATAAGTTTCTCACACAGACTCATATTGAGATGCCGTTGGCATCACCATAAATCTCTTTACGAGCTCTATGACTTGGTACTAGTTTCATAAACTTGCGAGAAATTTTATCTTTAAGCCTTTCCTAAGCCCTATTTGGTTTCTGAGTCTTCTTGGAGCCACCTGGATCAGGCGGACCCTGTGATATACATGGCTTTGTTAGATACATAATCCATTAGGGTTATGGTGAATAATATGAACCATCATCAAGAGTCACATAGCCTTTTAATTTAGAATATGAATCCAACGGTCATGAACAATGTATTTATATGTGTAACTGATTAATGAAATGCATTCCACTCTTATCTCTATTTTGGTATGTAGTCTAACAATGATATTAAAAATATTTGATGAAATATCTACTGGAAATGGGTGTTGAAGTAATTGTCGTGACAAACCCAAAATAGAGTTCCATGAGAGTTTTATGGTGCAAAGGTGATAGAATCATGGATTTTTCCTTTGGTATTCAAATGTTCCTCTATCCTTGGATTTGAGTCCCCAAATTATTTGGTAGGTTGCAAAATTTAAGATTGACATTGTACATGCATCATCCCCAAGAATTGTGGTGTTTGACACCCTCATAATTTCAAAACAACTATGTGTTCCTGTTGTTATGTCATATCACACTCACGATTCAATATACATTACCGCATACAAATTCAACTAACTTATCAAGCCAATGTGTTAATAATAATAGAACATTGCACATAATTTTTCTATAAATCTTGGAACTTACTCTAGTTACTTCATTTGTTCTTGCTAAAGAACTCAAAGTAGCTAGAGTAGCTACAACTTCAATTTTTCTTGCTAAAGAACTAAAAGCTGCTAAAGTAGCTACAACTTCATTTGTTCTTGCTAAAGAACTCAACGTTGCTAGAGTAGGTACAATGTGAAAAATCCATCTTTGGCATAGGGGTCTTGATTCTGAAAGTTTTCATCCTTGTTATAAAATTCATGAAACAAGGATTCACCTCATGGATGGTAAACCATAAAAGCGATGCTTAGGAATTGAAAACAACTTGGGCCTTTATAAAATTCTAACGGATAGACTACATGAAGTATGACTTGCATTTATTGGAGTTGCAACACATTATCATATATTTGAATCAACTTCATCACTGGTTTCCAAACCCTAATGAACAAGCAGTTGTGGATTCCAATAACCTATCAAGCATGCCAACTGTGTCATTTACAATTAGGAATCTCATTCATGGACAATATATTCTTGAAGTTGGCAAGGTTATGATGTTCAATTCATTAGTGGTTTTATGCAATTAGATATTCCATATCCAATGGGACCTATATGGATTCTAGGAGATGTATTAATAGGTGTCTTCCATACCGTGTTTGATTTTGGTCACATGAGAATGTGATTTACATAATCAAATTGAATCATTGAATTTGCAATCCTTTATAAAAATTCATGGTTTTGATGTAAGCGACCAAATTTATTTTTTATGGAATTACATTGAATTGTTGATTTTGCATGTGCAAATGTTTAGTATGGTAAGGAACTTGGCATTATTTATATATTCAGTCCTGAAAAAATATTGATAACTAGCAAATAGTTTTGGTATTGCATTGTAAATGGGTGCATTTTCTATATAAGATGTCACCCTCATTGAGTTGGCCACATTGAGGATTATAATTTTTTATCTTCATCCTTGTGATCATTGTAGAAATATTTTCACTTTCTCACTTTATATTTGACAGGAGGGAATCATATAAGTGATTGAGAGTGAGGCTTCTAGTTTTTGAAGCCCTATCAATCAAGCATATGCAAACAAGCTCGACCCAAAGTGAGAGTCATGCGTGTGATTCACTTTACGGTTTTCTTGACACCACCCTTTAGAATAGTTACAAATTCTACTAGACATTAGCAATCACCTTCAAATTGCCATTTGTGAGCACTTTCGATTAGCAGAAGACATCAAATTCCAAGTAAATCAGAAATTGTTCCAGGAACTACTGTGTCTTAGATAAAAGTTATATAGTTTGTAGTCATCATCAAACCACGATTAGTTTGTGGTCATCTTTAAATCACCATTTATGAGAACTTACAATTAGTAGAATACATAATCTTCTATCCAAATTTGGAAAATTTTCGGGAACTATTGAGCCTTAAAGCAAAGTTTTAGATTTGATGGTTAGCATATCATTTAGTAGAAGACATCGGATTCTTCTAGCCATTGGGTTTGTGGTATCCCAAAACCACCATATTCAAAGAGCAAATTTAGCCATTTGAAAGTGTCCTAATCTCTCTTCTTGGACGAATGAGAACACTTTTGGGTTAAGGGGTTGATTGCCACACACCTAAGTTGTTAGGGTTATGATGATGAATATGAACCATCATTGGGGGTCCAACAAATCTTGTAAGATGAATCCAACGATCATGAACATTATGTCTATATGTGTATCTAATTAATGAAATGCATTTTTCACTTATCCTCTATTCCTTTATGTAGTCTAATAGGATTAGAAGGCAACATGAGAGCTTTTGATACCTTTAGAGAAGCATTAGATGCTTCTTGAGGAGAAGTCAATGTTGGAGCCTTGCTTGTTATGCGTGCATTCCTTAGAGGTTCACATGTGTCACATAGAGTTGGAACACTCTACATGTGGGCATATCTTGTGTAGAGTTATGGTGCTTGTAGTGGACCTATATAATCCTAATGTGTCAAAGTAAAAAATAATGTATATGAAATACATTAGGATTTAAACAATCACAAATAATTGTAGGATGAAATGAAGCGTCAAAGCACCTTGTTATAAGAAACACAATCTAGAATTGACAAGGTATAATAAATTATTGTAGAAATAAAAACCAAATAGGTTTAAAGAAATATCAATCCATTACTTATGATAATAGTATAAATGGACTTTGCCTAATAAAAACATTATTATAAACTACCGTTGAAGCCTGCTATTTTAAAAGGAGAATTAAATTATTTTGAACAACTTGAAATAACAAGAAGTTAGAGAAGGTTGCATATGTTTTCTCTCATCTTATTGGTAAATTGAAAGATATAAAAACTGAAATTCTAGAAATAAAATTATTTAAGGAAGAAAATACATACTATAGCCTTTTAAAACACAAAATAATCTTGTAGACCAATCTATTGGATTTTCAAGAAAATTTGTGGATAGATGGCAAGAAATGATAGATAAGAAAAAGAATAAGGTTCCCCTTGATCCATCTAATACTCCAAATTCCTTTGTATTAACACCAATAACAGTTCTAGGACCCACACTAGATTTCAATTGTAAAAGTATTTTTGACATTAGAAAAGCTATTCAAGCTTCAAGTGGTTGGGATAGAGCTCAAAGAGCCTTATCAAATAATATGATTCCTTTGTTAGATTTGGCCTTAAGATTAACTTGGAAATTTAATGGTTAGTTAGCAAACAGTTAGTCATCCATAAGATTAGATGATAGGTATGATATCATAATTGACCCAAAAAATCCTATTTTTATATCCTTATTTTCTACCTTATCAGTTCACTTGAGAGACCTACCTATATACTTGGTTGAGATACTGCTCTTCTTCTTTACGAAGCCTTATTTAACAACTTCATCACTCCCTGTCCACTGAAATGGAGTGATGCATTTATTCCTTGTCCTCTATAAGGGTTAATGATTGCCTGGTGCACCTTAGCACAAAGTGATGGCCTTTCCTAGCTTATATACTTTCTCATTGGCACAAGGAGATCACTTTGATAATTGCCTCGTCTAATGGCCTGGGAATTTGTTTCTTTAGGGATGATAAGTCTAGATTCATCCCCTAATATCCTCAACAAGTCTATATAGTGAAGTCATTTCTAATGGAGAAGAGAAGGAGAAAGAGTTGTAAGAAAATGTTGTTGAATTTTTTTCAGAGAGCCTTCTTACAATCATAAGGTATCCATACTTATAAAAATTAGTCAAGAAGGAGTTGGAGAAAAGGAGCCATGAAGGGTCTACATACACTCAAGGTATAACTATATGTTGATGCTTCATTTCTTAATAGAGATCCTATTGTTTCTTCCCTACATATATTATATTTATGTCATGTATGTTTAGATATAGATTGTCATGAGTGATATAGATTAGATATGAAATTTCTCTAACCTTTGCAACATTTTGAAGAAAAGTTTTGTGTCTTTGTGTATTTTGTGCAAGATACAAGATCCTTAAGGATTGAATCAAGATATCCCACAACCACAACCAATCAGGATCACACAAGTCCCCACAAAAGGTAAGCACCCATCCTATAATATTATGTTTCTTGGTTTATAAAGAGTTTTAAGAAGTTGATCTAGGGAGGCATTAGGTGGTTTATCATTATTTTGTCATATATCTTGGGCATACCTATATATGAAGAAACCCACCTATATGTAGGAGGATTTTTCTCACAACAAATATATGTGAATTGGCTTAAGTAATAGCCAAATATTTTATGGTAATGTTCTAGAGGATGGTAAATTTTATTTCGATCTCTCTATTTCTAAGAATATTTGTGATATTTCCATGATATTTGAATATAAATGTGTTATGAAATATATTTCATGTGAAATAGATCATTCTAAGCATCTTATGTACTTAATATTTTATGTTGCCTCATATCCAAGTATAATACCCGATTTAGTGAGATAAAGATTTCAGGATTTGAAAATGGGTATTGAAGATTTTTCTCTAGCATGATTGCATCTAGATATTGAAAAGGCTTGTAGGATGCTTGCACTAAATCCAGAGCATCTAATCTATTAAAAAAACAATTTCAATTGTTGAATCAATATCTTTGCAATGAATTTAAAGAAACCTATGATATTGGGTGCTCTAAGTAGAAAATGAGACTAGTAATTCATTCAAAGGAGTTTTGTACTTGTATGTCGTATTCTGAAAAATATTCCAAAAAATATGAACTCAAGAAATATCAAAAGAAAAATTGCTTTAAATGACGAAGCACTAAAAGGAATTCAAGTCATTGTTTTATTTGTAAGTAGGAAGGTCATTGGGATAACCAGTGTCCAAAGAAAAGAAACTCTTCCAAGATTGCCAAATTAGCTACTCTATTTAGTATGCAACTTAACACTTCTAATTGGGATTCTTTTCTAATCTGATCCAAATGTTTCTAACATTGTCCATTACAGGTTAGATTCTGATTCTAATACTTTTTCTACATTATACTAAATATGTAAATCTTCTCTCTGAATCCTCTTCCTTGGATTTATAAGAATTCAATTTCCTTTGTATAAATATTCTATTATTTTTTGCTTCTCCACCCTAGTTAAATAAAGTTCAATTAACTGACCTATTAACTACTCTTAATATCTAGTGTAAGCACTCTTATCATTTTCAAATTTATACTTTGTCTAGATAGCTTTCTAATGCAAACATGTTGGACCCTTTTATGCCTATAACTTCTTCTCCACTTGATTCACCATTCTTTTAGCTAATGGCTGCTTATCATCAACTTTTTCAAAGAGAATAATTTGATACTAAAGTAAAAGATCAATTGTTGTTGACCAGACAAGAACATGAACACTTTTTTTTTTTTAACTGTAACGGTTGTGGATTTTATTTATTGCAAAGGGGATAGTGGGTCTTTGCTGTAGCGACCCCTATTACATCGCTGTTTTCCTTTTTTGCAGCCTTTGAGATATTACAATTTCATAGTTTTTGGACGAAGCTTTCCCCATTTATAGTTAAACTCCCTTTCATGAGAGTGCATCCAATGTTCTCCATCCGATCAGCTTCATTATTGGAGTTTTTGAGAATATGATAGAGCTTGTATGAGTCGAAGTCTTGTAAGGCTCTCTTCAATCTGCCCATAATTTTGTTGAGACCAACGTTGTTGAAGAGTTCCCCCTTGATTAAATTTTTGATTAGAATTTCTAAGTCTCCGAAGACTTGGAGATCTTTGACGCCTTTCTCTCTAGCAATAAGACAAGCTTTGAGGATCCCAAGGATATCAACTTGATTGTTAGTTTTCAGGCCAAGGCCCCAGGCAAATGAATCTCTTCCAGTCCCATCCGTGGAATAGATGACCCCACCAGCACCTGCAATTCCGAGGTTCCCTTTGGATGCCCCATCAAAGAATATGGTAGTTAATTTTTGGGCCCTCCACCATTTCTAGAAGATTTCGTCTGGATCTCTTTTTCGCCAGTCCGAGTTAGCTTTTTGGGGGGGCAGGAGATACTTTCGAGGATGTGGCTCTAGGGCCAGCCACGTCTTTTCTTCTGGCGTGAGCAAAGGATCATCTTCGTAGTACTGCTGTTGGGCCGCTTCCAAGAGTAGAGACTTATCTTTTACTACAACTTGAACCGGAGAATACTGTATGTCTTTGAAGATCTGCTGGTTTTGAGCTAGCCAATGCTGCCAACAAACAAATTTAGGTATCGCTATCCATACCTTGCGCCAAAAAGACTTGGGAGGGATATGCTGAGGGTAGCAGGCACTCCATGAAGCAAAGAGGTTCGGGACAGAAGTCTGAGAAGGAAGAGAGATCTGAAAATCTTGCAGAATGAGTCCCCACACCTCTTTGGCAAAGAGGCACTCCAAAAAAAGGTGCTGGGTAGTTTCAAGATTACTTCTGCAAAGCACACATCTATGAGGCCCTTCGAACTTCCTCTTTACAAGATTGTCTCCCGTTAAAAGTTTATTGTGAGCCAAAGTCCAGAAGAAAAAATTTACTTTTGGAAGAGCTAGCGGCTCCCAGACCTATTTCCAAAATGTGGGCGGATGATTACTGTTCTTAGAGCCTTGAAGCACTCTATAACCCTAAGCTGAAGTGTAAGTACCTGTCAGGCCCCAGCCCCAACTGTCTCTCATATTTCTATTGACCGGCGTGGCTTCTTCGAGTAGATCCTCAAGCTGATTCTGTTGTTCAGTTAAATGCGTAGGGACTCCGTGCAGATCCCAGCCTTCCCACTCACCGCGGTTGTCCCAAATTGACAAATCATAAATGCTGTTTATGCCTGCTCTTTCTAACCAGTCCCTGAGCTCTGCGATTTCTTTGTTTTCTGCTAAAGGATCGCACCCCATTATGCGATCTTTCCACAGATGCGTGCGCTTGGCATTTCCAGGGATTATGTACAAGTGGTTCTTGAAAAAATTTCTTCTTTTGCAATAGAGACTCCAAACCTGCATGCATAAAACTGTGTTGTCTAATTGCATTTTCTTGAGGGCGGTGTTGTCTACGTATTTGGACCGTAGAGTAACGCTGACAAGGTGAGAAGGGTCGTGGATCATTTTCCACAGAAGCTTGCCTCCCAGTGCTGTATTAAATAGGGAGGGGTCGCGTATTTGCAATCCTCCCTCAGTGATCGGCCTCTTGACCAGGTCCCAGTTTACTAGATGCATTTTTTTGTCGTTGCCTTTCCCTCCTTGCCATAAGAAGTCCCTGAGGAGTGAATAGATCTGTTCCATAACGTTTTTGGGAGCCAAGAGGAAAGCTGCTTGATAAATAGGAAGGGCTGACAGTTGAGATTTGATTAGTATGGTTTTGCCACCTTTTGTTAACCAGTGGCCTCCCCAAGCATTAATTTTAGATTTGGTTTTGCTGATGATATCAATCCAGAGGGACCTCTTATTCACGCCTGAGGATATAGGTAGGCCAAGATACCTGAACCTGTCCCATTGTGCATGCCCTTTGAACCCTAAGATCTTTGCGATGTTAGTGATCTCTTGCTGATCTGTATTCCAGCTGAAGATTTCACTTTTACTCTCGTTGACAAGTGCGCCAGATACCCTGCAATAACTTCTCAGGACTGTGTCAAAGGCTTTTGCTATTATGGAGGAAGCACCACCAAGGAGTAGGGAGTCATCCACAAAGAGAGCGTGATTCAAGGGGGCTGATCCATTGGAAGGTTTGAGACCCGGGAGGGAGCCAGAAATTCTTTCAGCTGATAGTTTTCTGCTGAGGGAGTCCGCCATGAGGATGTACAGAAAGGGAGAGAGGGGGCATCCCTGTTGAATACCTCTCTGAGCTTGGAAGAAATTAGTTGGGCGACCATTGACAAGGGGAGCAATCCACAGGGATTCTATACATGCTTTTATGAGCTGAACAAATTGTTGAGAGAAGCCAAAAGACAACAAAACTTTGCAAAGGAACAAGTGATTAACTCTATTGAATGCGTTTGCCATATCAAGTTTAATAAACATACCTTTCTCCCCTCGCTGTTTGCTTGTGTGGATGGTCTCCTACACCTGAATAACGTTATCCAAAATGTACCTGCCTTCCACGAATCCGCCTTGAGAACTGGAGATCAATCTTTTGAGCAGAGGCTTGATTCGGTTAGCTAAGAGTTTGGCTATAATTTTGTAAGATGCATTACACAGCGAAATAGGCCTAAATCTTGCAAAGGTGTCAGGGTTGGTTTCTTTAGGGATTAGAGCTAGATAGGTGGAGTTGGTTCCTCCTCCTACCTTAGCTTTTTTCATGAAGCCTCTTATCATTTTAAGGAGATCAACTTTGATAACTTCCCAGCAGGATTTATAAAAATGGATTGTGAATCCGTCAGGTCCAGGGGCCTTGTCGGCTTCCATGGACTAGATTACATTGATAATTTCCTCCTCTGAGATGGGTCCGCAGAGAGCTATGTTATCTTCAGGGTTAACAAGAAGAGGGATATTAGAGAGGAAATCGGCTATTTCCTCATCGCTACCTTGGGTTCCATCATTGAATAAATTCCTGAAATGATTTTCAGCAGTGTCTTTAACCTAGTTGAATCCTTTGCAGACTTGGCCCTCTATGGTTTTGATTTCAGCTATATGGTTCCGGGATAGTCTAGCTCTGTATTGTCCAAGGAAAAAAGAGGTGTTCCGATCACCAGCCTTTAACCAAAGACTTCTGGATTTTAGCCTCCAGTGTTCTTCTTCATCTCAGAAGGATTGATATGTGGATCGTTGAGCTTTTACTTCCTTGTCCAAAAGCTCTGCTCTAATGTCTTTATTTTCCATATTTGTTTGCAAGGAGTGTAGCACCTGAATTGCCTCTTTTCTTTGATTGGTTGGGGTGGGATATGGCTTTTTGATCCATTCCTTCAGTGCTTGTTTTGTGGCCTTCAACTTTTGTTCCCAAATATAGCTGGAGGAGCCTGAGAAGGATTTAGCCCAGGCAGCTTTCACAGTTTCCATGAATCCCTCTTTCTCGAACCAAAGCGGGCTGAAGCGAAAGGGAATGGGCCCCAGATCTTCTTCATCTTCCAGTAGGAGCTGAATTGGTTTGTGGTCTGAGGTCAATTTAGGCAGAATTTTTGTAATGATGATCTTTTTGTTCATCATAAGGGCGCTTTGGACCAGGAACCTGTCCAGACGAGCAGCGATGTGATCCGACCCAACACGATTATTTGACCAAGTGTACAACTCGCGGACTAGGTTGAAGTCTAGAAGGTCCCAACTCTGGGAGAGCTCCTCCATAAAGGCTAGCATGGGGTCTCTAGTGCCGGATCCACCCCTTTTCTCTTTTGGTTTCAAAACTATGTTAAGGTCTCCCGCTAAGATAATGTTACTTGGGGAGTGTTGCTCTAGAAAAATTGAAAGCGAATTCCAACATTCTCTTTTCTCAGAGTAGTTTACAGGAACATACAGATTGAAGAGGGAAATGTTCAACTTACTAGCTTTATGCTTGAGATCTGTGAAGATCCAGTGCTGGGTTTCTTTAAAATTTTGAAGCTGGAAGGTGCAATTTGACCAAAGAGTAGCCAGTCCTCCGGAAGTGCCCCTGGCACTGATTGCCTTGCCTGAATTTTTATTCCACTTTGACTTACTGATATCTAGAAGGGCTTGCCCTTCAATCTTGGTCTCTTGGAGCATGAGGATGTCTGAGGGTTCTGTTTTGAGTAGGTCCTTGACTGCTTCTAGTTTAGAGGGGTTCCCCAGTCCTCTGCAGTTCCAAGAGACAAGCTTCATTATTTACTGAGAGGAGGGTTGGGACCTCCCTTGGAAGGTCTCGGTCTGGTATTTCGTCTGATGTACATTTCTATTGTGGCCTAACTTCCTTGAGTTTTGAGTCTCTTAGCCTCTTCTTCTCTCATTTCTTTTCAGGATTTCCTTCCAACTCTTTTAGAGGGGCGCTCATAGGTTTCATCCTCTGATGATCCTGAGCTTTCTATTGCTTTTTTCCTTGTGACTTCTACGTATGAGGGATTGGATGGGATGCCTTGGGTGGATTCGACCTGCACTGCTTTCTCTCCTTCTTTGCTTGGCGGGGTGCTTTCTTCCTGCACTAGATTTTCCTGCTTCGGGGCTGAAGGGTTGATCTGAGTGCTTTCCGTCCCTTTTGTGTTTGCTTTGTCTTCCTAAGTGGGCTTAGAACTTCTTGGGATCCCTGTTGTGTTTCCTTTTCCGGAACCTTTTTTTGGATTTGTTGTTTTCTGAACTAGAGTCCATTGATCCCCATTTTGTTTGTCTGGTTGCTCTTCAGCCCTTTTCTTGCAGTGCTTGGCGAAGTGTTCGTGTCCATGACAGTGTCTACATTTGAAGGGTAACTATTCGTAGTCCAGTTCCTGAATATGCGTCCATCCAGCGACAGTGAGCTTGATTGCTTCCGGTAACCCCTCCTCTAGGTCAACTTCAACGCTTATGCGAGCACAAGAATACTGATGTTTTCTTGCAGCTTTATCTATGTATTTACCTAGCGCGTTTCCAATGTTCTCTAGGGATTTTTGGTTCTAACAATGGAGAGGCAGATGGGGAAGTCTCACCCAAACCGGAACAGCAGAAGGGACATCCTCGGAAGGGTCAAAGTTTGGGGACCATTTGTTCAGATATAATCCCTACGTCCCATGAAGTATGGACCATTTCTGAAAATTAAACTTCTGTCTTCCGTGCTTTCGAACACAAAGACAAAGAATCCTTTGCCTACAAAGTAGCTTTTGACACCCTCTTTGATCAGTGGATTCCATTTTCTTTGAGTCCAATCTTCTACTGATTTAGGAGAAGGCCAGAGGCCTGTGAACTACCCAATGAGGCCTCTCTCTGCCAGATTCAGAGCTACTTTGCATGTCTCTTCTTCAGGAAGGGCCACTGAAGGGATATTTTCCATCTTCTTGATGAACTTATGTTGAGTCGCTGATGGTGCTCTCTTCGGGACTGCTTCGATCATTTCTCTAAATGCTAACACCTGTGGAGGCGGATTGGAGAAGCCCCCGGTGGAATCCATGATGAGGGCGCCTCAGTGCTGAGCGCAGGGGCACAACAGCCACGAGGGCACGCGAAGGGACACCCAACAACCCGCGGTTAGTGTAATCACTTCCCTCCGGAGCAGCTAGAGGGCCGAGACGGCCTGCGGCCTCAGACGAGAGAGCGAACCAGTAGTAGAGGGCTAGGTCAAGGTCTTGTAGTGCCACGCCGGATCCTTAGATTATGACCAACATGAACACTTTTTTGATGAATAACTAAGAAGAGAATTTGATAAATATATTGAAGATGACAATAAAATGTAGAATAATATACCTAAATACATATGCAGAACAAATAAGAGGTAAGCCAAGAATGGTCATTAATTATGAAAATTTGAATGAAGTATTGATGCCTACTAGGTATCTAATTCATAAAAAAGGTTTTTTGACATAAAATATTTAACTACAATATATTCAACAAATTTGATCTTGAAAGTCAATTTTAGCAAGTAGGAATTGTGCCAAAGGATAGGTATAAAACAAGTTTTGTTGTTCCCCATGCCCAGTACCAGTGCCAGGTAATTCCCTTTTGTATTTCAAGTGATCGTTTTGAGTTTTAGAAGAGAATGGAAGAAATTTTTAATGCATTGGAACTTTGCATTGTATACTATTGGAATGAGCAATCAGATTTGAAAGATAAGCATGAATTGCATTATTATTTAGAATGATATTACATATGAATATAATATTGTGACCATTGGATTCATATTCCAAGGTCTCTTGGAATCCATTGACGATTCACCTTCCACACCATAACCCTTAGTGGATTAGGTGTCCAACATTCCCCCCCTTAATCCAAAGGGGTATATACGTACAAGAAGAGAGATATAATACAGAAGTGGCAGCCAATGGCTAAATGTGCTCTCTCAAATGAATATATAAGGTGGAATAATTCAAGGTCTAAATAGAGAGTGGTTTAAGGATGACCACCAACACTAGAACGCTTAGTGCAGTTCCTCGAACACTTCCAAATCTAACAAGAAGTTGTTAGTATTTTGCTAGAGGAAGTGTCCCTAATATTATAAAAAGGGAGACCATCAACCTGGAAAATGGAAGTCTCAACCTGTGGAAAAAAGAAGAAGCTCAACCTGAAAAGGGAGGTCTCAACTTGTGATGGTTTAAGGTTGACCACCAACTCTGGAACACTTAGTGCAGTTCCCGAAATAGTTCCAACTCTGGCTAGAAGCTGAAGTCTTCTGCTAGAGGAAGTGCTCCCAATTCTGGTTTGAACATGACTGTAAACTAAATCACGCTCATAACTTTGATTCTGGTACAAGGGATTTCTTTTGGTGTTGCTCTGGTTGTGGCTTAGTCTCTTCGAAACTTGTGATTGATCATTAATTCCCCCCTATAAAATACAAGGAGAGAAGATAATTTCATTGTTACTCAGGCTCACTTATACATTCTTGATTAATAGGGCTTCAAAACACAATAAGCCTCACTATCAATCCCCTCTTATCCCATAAAAAATGAGAGGATGAATATGTTTATAAAATGTTCACATGGATGAAGATAAAAAACCATGATCCTCCATGCATGAAACTCAAGAAGGGTGTCGGTTTCTACCTAAAATGCACCCATTTATAATGCAATTTCACTAGAAAACTTACAAAAAAACACCATTTGCAAGTTACCATTGTTCTAGTGTTTCTTCTCAAGAAATTTGTCACCTTATAACTCCATAAACCCAAGTCGACAATGATGATATACATATATACATCCATTTGAACTGCGAAAATCAACTAATATTAGATGTGGAACAATCTCCTTATAGTACTTGGCAGATTCCATTGTTTTCATAAAAGTTGAAGACATCAACATCATGTGTAGTAGCATCACCAAGGCCATAACATGGTATTAGATTGTCCAACATTAGAGGAGACAAAGTACATCCAATGATTGAAATAACATGTTCATATGCCCATTAAAATAATGTCTACCTTCAGTACTTTCGTATTCTATCCTTTCCACTCCATCTGAAACCTGAGGATTTTCGCTCCAGCTCCTACCTTGCATGATGAAACCCATAATCCTAGGAATCCCTGTGACAGACAATTCATTTGGCTTTTGGTAGGACTAATCATTGCAAAGAAATATAATGGAATTGAGATATCCTCCTACTCATTTGGATTTGAGGAGGGCTCGAGAGACAAAGAAACAATGACATAATTTGATAATATTGGCATTGCATAAATGTAATATTTTTCAAGATAATTCTTCCAGTAAATCACATTACAGATTCTTGAGTCAACGAGTTTCGAATCGCTAAGTGTGGTTCATCATTAGGACTTTTGATGAATGTTCTAATCCATACAAGTTGATATATATTGCAGAGATGCACAATGACCATAGAATTAACGTTTAAGAAAATATAATAAAATAATTAAATTGAACGTTAAAGAATTAAGGATAAGATATTGCTAATTATAATAAAGAATTAATAAAATATTATTAAATGAAAAATGTTAATAACGAAAGTCTTCCCCTAAAATTTAATATCTAATTAATAAGAACATTATTATTTTCCTTAACTATTATTAATATTTTAGAAACAATCTTCAAATATTTTGCTTAACTATTATTGTTTCTAATAATATTAAGAATAGTTAAGGAAAATAATAATATTTTTATTAATTAGATATTAAATGTTAGGGAAATACTTTTGTTATTAGTATTTTTTCATTAAATAATATCTTATTAATTCTTTTTTATAATTAGCAATATACTATCCTTAATTCTTTAACGTTCAATTTGATTATGTAATTATTTTTTCTTCAATGTTCATTCTCTGACTGTTATGCATCTCTGCACTATATATCAGCTTGTATCGATAAGAACATTCATCAAAAGTCTTGATGATGAACCACACTTAGTGGTTTGAAACACGTCGACTCAAGAATTTGTAATGTGATTTACTAGAAGAATTCTCTTTAAAAATCAATATGAATCACAAAAGTTTACATTCTCAAATAAAATGTAATAATGTAGTAACAATCTGCTACACAGAGAACAAGTATGGTCAAATGGCAACTCCTCATGGGATAGTGTGGTTCTGCATGGAGGCACAAGTATATACCATGCAATCCAAAACCCTATACAAAGAGAATCAAAACTTCTATTACACTAACATAAACGACCATGCAAGAATGTCAGACCAAGGTGCCCAAAACTCGTATGCTAGGAGAATGGCAGAGCAGAGGATAGGACTATCAAAAATGAAGTCCTGCAACTGGGGGGGAAATAAAGAAACCTGAAAAATAACAAAGGCAGAGTGCAAAGCCGATAGTCTTTGGAAAATGCCCAAACCTGGCAAGATTTGATGCCACTGTTGGAATGAGCAATCAAATATGAAAGGTAAGAATTGATTACATTATTATTCAAAAATATATTACATATAAATACAATATTGTTACCATTTGATTCATCTTCCAAGGTCTATTGGACTCCATTGACGATTCATCTTCCACACCATAACCATTAGCGAATTAGGTGTCCAACATATACATTGATGATATTTTGGTTTGTTCAAAAGATATAAAGGAACATGCAATTCACTTAGCTAAATTTTATCATAAAGTCTCTAAGCATTGATTTGCATTGAATTAGAAAAAATGAAAATTGTATTTGTAGCATCCCCTTGTTTTGATCCTTTATTTTGTAACATCAAATTTGACTATGAATTGAGCATGGGGAAACCACAACTAGTTGAAAATCTATTTAAGTAGTTGTGAATTATTAATTAAAATCAAATAAAATCATTGGAGGAAGGGACAACCAATGGATCAGAGTTCTGAGGGACATTTCTTGTTTGTTTGCACACATTGAATAGCCATTCCCTAACATATTTTTGAAGTAATGTGATTGGAGTAGAACTGGAGTTGGCAACATTGTTGACAACTCATTAATGGGAATAGGGATTGGTATGGGCTTTCCCATTCTCATTCTCCCCTATCGTAGATCAAGGAAACAATCGTGGAGGAAAAGGCACTGAGGAGCCGAGGCAGTACACTCTCTTGGCCATGCAAGGGACGTAGGTGAACTTCTATACAAGTGAATAACATAAGGGAATTAAGGATTTGAGGCATTTGGACGTTAGGTACTGTGATTGTGTTTGAGGCCACATAAAATCCATATGTGAACCTGTGTTGTGAGTGTGTTGTTTAAGGAATACAATTCAACCACTAAGTTCTTGTTGTGTTTTTGAAACCACTTAATGCTTGCCAATTTGTTGTTAAACCACCTATCTAATGGGTGCTTGGTGTTGGCTGTGAAATTACTGGGTGCTTGTTGTTTGCTGTGAAACCACTAAGTGCTTGTAGTTGTATGTGAAACAACTTAGTGCTTTCCAATTTGTTGTTAAACTACCTACATAGTGGATTTAATCCTAAGAAACATAACAATGTGTCTAACCATTGAATTTGGGTGTTAGCTTGTGATTGAATCTCAGAGAGTAAGTGGGTCATTATTTTGCTTGATGTATAACTGTTAAATAACCTAGATAGTGGACCACATCTCTTAAGTGTTTGACCAATCCATCAGTGTGAATTTAACCTTGTGTAAGCATCCCCTCAGACTCCAGATCCCACTCAAGAAAGGTTATTGTGTAGCTAACCTATGGTTGGGTGGAGAGTGGAAGTCTCTTCACCAGTTTCCCACTGATTTAACTTACTTAGATAAGTATCATGGTTTATATATATTTGATATATGTACGATGTTTTAATAAGTTGATATATGATTCTATGTGAATCATGAATGCATGCCTGAGAGCATTGTATTTCCAAGGATTGGGGTTTCTTTGTGTGTCTATGGTTACATGAATATTTAGTATTGTTAATTTTGTTGTAAAGCTCATAAATTAGAAGCTACGTTATATGTCAAGGACTACTTGAATGCCTGGTTAAGGTTGAGAATGCTTAATATATGAATTTTTGAGATGATTGAGAGTTTATCCATACTTACACATATTGTTGTATGCTTTAAGAATTACTATTTAAAAGTTGGGGTTGTAGCCTTTTTGTATAAGCATGCAGTAAGGATGTATTCCCGATAAAGATTGAGAATTATTATCCCATTGAAGAAACTATCTAATTTACAATAGGTAGTCAAGCTGGAATGTCTAAATTAATGTAGCATTGGCCTTTGGAGCCAGTTCTCTCCTTTGCTTGGAATCTATGGTGATTTATGCTTTGTTAGTTCCTTTGGACTCATTAAGGCACAACATAGTAACTCTGATGATTTGAATTCAGGACTTTGCCATTGCCTTATAAACTTAGTGTTTTAGCAGAAGCAATAGTGGTTCAAGAAATCCTAGTAAAATCTCCTTAAATTTCCTTCTCTTCAAATCTTAGCAAAAATACAAAATTATCCGAGGTGAGAAGGTCCTTTTCATGAATTTTGTATTTGGGCCAGATACCATTTCATCACCTAATTTTTGACGTATCTGGTGTTATTTGGGACTGAATGTTCCCCATTGACACACTTTGCATCTAGATAGCGGGGGGGGGAGGGGGGGGGATTTTCAGTTCTTAACTTGTATGCATCCATATGGATAGGCGTGTCCACATTAGAAATCACCTGGATTCAAATTGATTCAGATTTACTAATAAGCGTTAGTAATATGAGGTAGATCCCACATCGGTGGTTCATTACATGAGCCCATATTTGTATTTCCTTGAGAAGTTGTAAGTGTATCTAGGATCCACAGTTTGTGCATAGAGTACACCCTTGTGGTAATCAGATTTCTGCTAAACCACATTTCCTTAATTTAAGTCGAAATATATAGGTTTAGGAGTTTATATCATGACTATAGTGGACAATGATGTAAACCCAAATATTTATTTAGAGTCAAATGTAACGTAAAAACTCTACATAACATAAAAAAAGGTTGGTCATGGTGGGACCTGCTAGTCTGTGTTGACGTGACAATGTCATGAGGGTCTGATAAGGACTACATGGTGCCATGTAGGAATCTATCGATGTTAAATGAGTGCCTTGAACAGTGTGATCGTGGGGGACACAGATCGATGGCCCACAGTCACCTTATGTTATGAAACCAGCTCACAAAAAGATAGAAAAGATAGATCAATGCCTTATAATTCAACCTCTTCAAGGGGGCAACCTCCTTTACATTATACAAATGAACAATTCTTGTATGATTCAAATAACAAAACCTCCTTTCTATATATAGGAGTCTAAGGGGTCACAATATAACCAAGTCGACCTAATAATAATAATATAAAGGCACGAAAATAACAATAGAGGGATTCTATGGGGCACAATAATAGCAATATGGGGACAATAGAGGCACAACAATATTAATAAGGGATACAATGACAATAGTAATGGGGGAATCACTAGTATTATAGGGACCTAACATGCCCCTCTCCTTTAAAAAAGTGTTGTCCTCAACACTTGAGTAGTTTTGGATGCTTCTGTATAAAATTCTCATCCTCACATGTGGAATCTTTAGCAAATAAGTTCTTCCACTTGATGAGATACTCCGAAATTGATCGATTTCATAGTTGTAGAGTTCTTGTTTCTGTGACTGCTTCCGGTTCCAATATAATTTTTCCTTCCCCGTCAAGTTGTGGTAATATTGTTTGAACTAGGAGCTTTTCGCCTATAACCTTCTTTAAACATGAAACATGGAAAACTGGGTGCACTCGAGACGCTGCAGGAAGCTCCAATTTGTATGCCATAGTACCAATCTTTTGCAACACCTTATACGGACCATAATACTTTGGTGATAATTTATTATCCTTCTTAGCTTGCTTGAGGGACATTTGTTTATATGGTTGTAACCATAGGAATACCCAGTCACCTACATCAAAACTTCTTTCGCTGCGATGTTGATCCACCTGTTGTTTCATTCTATTCTGCACCAAAGTGAGGTTATCCTTTAAGAGTTGGAGAACTTCTTGTTGATGCTCGATGTGATGTTCCAGTACTTGAACTTTAGAATTTTCTCTTAAATATGATGTGATGGATGGTGGTTGATATCCATAAAGTGCCATAAATGGGGTCATTTTTGCTGCAGTATGGAAGGAAGTGTTATACCACCATTCAACCAAAGGCAACCATTTGACCCATTGTGTCTGTTTATCAGATATAAAGCAATGAAGATATCCTTCCAAACATTTGTTTACTATCTCAGTTTTCCCATCAGATTGAGGATGATAAGATGAACTATGAGCTAACTGAGTACCAAGACAAGAAAATAATTCTGTCCAAAAATTTCCAGTGAAAATGGGATCTCTGTCACTTACAATAATCTTTGGGTTTCCATGTAGCTTTTGAATTGTTTCCATAAATGCAATAGAAACTATACTAGCTTTAAATGGATGTGATAATGCACACAAGTGTGCATACTTGGTAAGTCTGTCAACTACCACCATGATGACACTCTTTCCTTCAGACTTGGGTAAACCTGTGATAAAATCCATTGAAACCTCCTCCCAACGTTGGCTTGGAATGTATAAAGGTTGTAATAGACATGGGGTCTTAATTGTTTCAAATTTATTTTGTTGGAAAACCAAACATTCTGCTACAAACTTTTGAATATTCGATTTAAGGCCATCCCAAAAAAAATTCCTTCTTAACCCTGTGGTAAGTTTTTAAAAATCCTGAGTGCCCTCCTAAGGGAGAAGTGTGCAATTCCATAAGAATCTTTTGTTTGAGTTGGGAATTCTTACAGAGGTATAAGCAATCTTTATACCATAACGAATAATTTTTCTAGCTAAATGTATCAGATGTACTGGAATCTTGTTGTAAATTTTGAATAAGTGCCCACACTTCTTCATCATTCTTCCATTCCTCGTTTCGTTTATCCAATTTGGTTGGATAATAGAAATGGTGCACAATAATTCTTCCACATCCTCATCCTTTCTTGAGAGTGCATCTGCCACAACATTTTTCTTCCCTTTTTTGTAGGTGATTTCAAAGTCATAACCCAACATCTTTGTGACCCATTTTTGTTGCTCTTCAGAGGATAATCTTTGTTTTAAGAAATGTTTAAGACTATCATGATCCGTTTTTACCTTGAAGTGTCTTCCCATTAGGTAGGGTCACCATTTCTTAAGTGCATGTAGTATTGCCAACGTTTCCTTCTCATAATATCTTTGTGTAAATAATTTCCCTTGATTGGATGACTTTCGAAAGCAATGGGTCTTTAATCTTGCATTAAAACAGCACCAATTCCATTTCCTAAAGCATCACATTCCACAATAAAGGTTTTTGTGAAGTCTGGTGTAGCTAAGACCAGTGCTTGGCACATTGCCTCTTTAAGATCTTCGAAGGCCTTTGTTGCTTCTGGAGTCCATGAAAATGCATCTTTCTTCAATATTGTTGTTAGAGGTGCTGCTATTCTCCCATAATTCTTAACAAACTTGTGATAATACCTTGTCAACCCGAGAAATATTCGTAGATGCTTTATGGATGTGGGGATTTTCCATTCCTTAATGGCTTTAATTTTGCTAGGGTCTACCTTAACACCTTCATGAGATACAATATGACCTAGATATTCCACCTCTTGTACTCCAACGAAACATTTGGAGCTTTTTGCATATAATTGTTTCTCCTTCAATAGTTGTAGCACCCTATCAACATGTTCAACATGATCCTTCCAAGACTTGCTGTAGATTAGTATATCATCGAAATATACTAACACAAATTTTCTAAGGAAGGGTTTGAAAATGGAATTCGTTAAACCTTGAAATGCAGAAGGTGCATTGGTAAGGCCAAAAGGCTTGACCAAAAATTCATAATGACCCTCATGAGTTCTAAATGCTGTTTTCAGAATGTTTTCATTCTTCATTCTGATTTGATGATATCCTGAACGAAGATCCAACTTGGTGAAGTAAATTGATCCGTGCAATTCATCCAATAATTCATCAATGACAGGAATGAGAAATTTATCTTTAATACTGAGCTTGTTGAGCTCCCTATAATCTAAACACATGCGCCAAGATCCATCCTTCTTATGCACCAATACTACTGGAGTAGAGAAAGAACTTTGACTAGGTTGAATTATACCAGCCTCTAGCATTTCTGCAACCATATGTTCAATTTCACTCTTTTGGGCATAGGGATATCTGTACGGCCTGATGTTTGGAGGAACACTTCCTAGAATCAAATGAATAGCATGATCATGATCACGAATAGGTGGGAGACCTTTGGGAGTCTCAAATACCTTGGAATGATTATCCAAGACTTTTTGGAGATCTGGAGAAATAGATGATTTCGCTGTGGAAACATCTAGTGAACATAATTGTGCAATTACACCTCGTTATTCCTTCTTTAGAAGCTTTGTCATATCGTTAGAGTTGATTATCTTTCCCTGTTTCCCTACAATACCCCTTAATTCAACTTCCTTTCCTTCCATAGAAAATTTCATGAAAAGTTCTTGAAAATTAAAAGCTATTATACCCAAGGATTGTAGCCATTGGACTGCTAGTACAACATCAACACCACCCATTGGAATGGAAAGCATTGAGATATTCAATACATATTCTCCCATGGATAGCTTGATATTATGGCACTTTCCAGAGCAATTTATGGTTCCTCCACTTGCAACCATCACTTGACACTCTGGTGCTGGATATAAGAAGCAATTCAATTCTTTGGCTATCTTACAATGAATAAAATTGTGGGTACTTCCTGAATCAATCAACACTATTACCTTTTTCTTCTTCATATGTCCTTCTATCTTGATAGTTTGAGGAGTGGTAATTCCAGCCAATGCATTACAAGATATGGTCGGATTCATTTCTTATTTATCTAGGGTTTGTTCTTAGAGTATATCCTCTTCTTTTGAAATTTCTTGTTCCTTTTCTTCCTCCTCTTCACAATCTATGTAGAATAATTTCTTCTCAGCACACTTATGACATTTAGTGTATTTTCTATCACAACTGTAACAAAACCATTTTTCTCTTTTTTCTTCCAGTTGTTGTGGTGTCAACCTTATAGGTTGTGGAGGGCTAGGGGCAATAACACTTCCATCTTTATATTTGTGAGTGGTAGGCTTCCTGGTTGCCATAATTTTGCTTTCCATTTTTCTTGCTAACTTGAATGCCTTCTCCAATGAATCAGGTTCCCAAAGGCGAACCTCATGTTGGATATTATCCTTTAAAGTCCCTATGAAAACATCAATCCTATGCTCCTTTGGAATATCTTTTACCCTTATGTTCAATTTTTGGAAGTCCTCAATGTGCTCCATCATTGAACCCTTTTGTTTGAGATTTATCAATTGGCTAAAAAAAGTGTTGCTTTTTGTATCCTCATAATGTGCTATCATTTCTTCCGTAAAAATTGCCCAACTGACAATTTGTTTACGAGAGAAAAGCCATCGGTACATATAAACTGATTTGGTTCCAAATATAAAGTTACGATATGTACCTTTTGTGTGTTTTCCACATTATGGAGATCGAAAAATTGCTCCATTTGTAGTATCCATGTTTTGGGATCCTTGCCATCAAACTTCCTCATATCGATTTTTGGAACATGGTGGGTCTTCAATCGAACATTAGAGTCTATGAAATCATGATTAACATTTCTTTTGTTCTCATCATGAGTTTCCTTTACTACCCTTTCACCATTAGTGACCATTTCTTGTAGCAACTTATTCAAATTTATCTTCAATTCTTCCATCTTATCGTCCATGCCATTCATCTTAGCTTCCATGCCATCCATCTTAGCTTCCATATTAACTTGCATTCCATTCATATTAGCTTCCATGCCATTCATCTTGGATTCATTTACCTTTAGTGAGAATGAAATTTGTTGTACTTGGTCTTGTAATTTTGATATATCATGTTGCATTTCTTCCTCTTCTTCACGAGTCATGCTAGAGAATTTAGGTTGCTTACTAGGTGTTTCCATTTTCTTTCTCCAGGGCATCAATTACTAATAATAATGCTTCACTATGCCCTTTGAATTCCTTCAAACTATTTTTTCAAACCAAGCTTATGCAAAAATTTTAAAAAATCTACACACCTTTTTTCACTTTGTAGGATCTCGATATTGCATCTGATGTATCTATGTAATTTCAGATCTTCCAATTCTGAAATTGTAACCTGCAGTAGCCCTCTGTGTCCTCTTTCCAATTCCACCAGTCTGATCGAATTTAGATTCTCCAAGAAGGAGTTATGCACAATCTCCCAAGATGACCTGATTATAGACCTTTTTAGAAGAGCGAACTTGTATGAGTGCCACGTATCACTGTTTTGACATTAGGATTTGAAAAATATACACAAGAAACTACAATACGTTCTCTTTCTGTAACTTCTTACGAAATTTCAATCTGATGCTTAAAACAAAAGTTATGATTATTTTCCCCAGGTCACCTGTTTGTAATGTAATTCGGGAGTCTGCAAAAAGGCCAACTTTCTCAGATCATATCTTTGCAAATATAGCGCTAAAGCTCTGAAATTCGGACCCAAGGTTCAGAACGATTTTGACCCAAATGGGTTTTTTTTTAGCATCTTAAACATCACAGAAAAACGTTATAGCGGAAATGCCACGATGACCTGTTTGGAGCGGTGAAACCCTAGAATCCAAAGCTCTGATACCAAATGTTATGAAACCAGCTCACAAAAAGATAGAAAAGATAGATCAACACCTTATAATTCAGCCTCTTCAAGGGGGAAACCTCCTTTACATTACAAAAATGAACAATTCTTGGATGATTCAAATGAAAAAACCTCCTTTATATATATAGGAGTTTAAGGGGTCACAATATAACCAAGTCGACCTAACAATAATAATATAAAGGCACAAAAATAACAATAGAGGGATTCTATGGGGCACAATAATAACAATATTGGGACAATAGGGGCACAACAATATTAATAAGGGATACAACGACAACAGCAATGGGGGAATCACTAGTATTATAGGGACCTAACACCCTAGGGCCCCCCATGACCACAATGGGTTAATAGGGGGCCTACCGTGGGTCCCTTGCTTAAGCAGATGCCATTAATGGAGGGTTAAATTGAGGCATTGTACCTATCAATGGTCCCTATTCATCCTAGGCCCCCCTTGGTCTACTGGGAGTTGACAAAAGGGGGAGGTTCAAAACCAAATATTGCCTGTATAAAAAACCACTTAGATTTAGATGGTGGTTTCACTATGGACACCACATGGCATCATTTAATTGGTTTAAAATTCATTTGGACATAAATTTCAATCCAGGAGTTGGATTGAAATGAAATGTATATCGTCGGAAATATCTCGACAAGATGGACATGATGGTGGTATTAGAAACTAATTCTGCAAAATTTGAAAAAGAAGGATTTTTTTTAACCCCATCTTCATAACGAACTATGGAGTTTAGGTTAAGTCATAAGTAACAACTTCCATAGCCCGAGGAGGTACAAGGGTGTGGAAGGGAGTGTTGTAGAAATATTTATTCATTTAAATTTTATCCAAGTACCTATGCATATGATAAACACATAACTATATTTTCTTTTGACTTTGTTACTGGAGAATCCACAGTAAGAACCATTTTCTGCCAACGTTTCATCATGAATATAATAATAGACAACATAGTCCAAGAAGGTACCAAAACCATAATATCGCAAAATATCATTCCACTCATGAACACATAAATGAGCTTCATAGCTAGGAAATTATCACATTTACAAACACATGATATATTGCATCATTCTCACAAACATATACAAACATATTCTATAAGAAAATATACAGAAGCAAGTTACACTTCTCTGTGTGTTTAAATATGTTGGTGACTGAAGGAGGGATTTCAACTCTCCACCAAACCGTAGGTCAACTACACTGTAGTCTTTCTTGTAGTTGACCACCCTCGAGACAAATCCAGAGTTTGAAGGGATGCATAGTTAGGGAAATTCACACCCAAGGCTTAATCACATAACCAAGAGAAGGAGCCAATTGTCCAGGTCATTTATTAACCACTCCCTAGCAGTAAGCACCACAGTCACTCACTTTCTCTCTCGGTTAAAACACAGGGCTTCACCTAAGATCAAATAGTTTATATATTAGTTAGGAGGTGAAATCAATTATTTTTGGTGGTTTATCAACTTCCTTAAATTCATGGAAAGCACTACAGGGGATTGCATTCCACTATCTAGGTGGTTAATCAACCTCATGGAAAACACCACAGTGAATCATGTTTCCCTGTTTTGGTGGTTTATCATCTAGGAAACAAGCATTGGGTGGTTCATTATCCTCACGGAAAGCACCACAGTGATTCAATTCCTACATCGAGTTCCCATTGATCATCTAGGATTAAAACATGGTCCAATGGCCTCTATGTTGTCATGGGGAATGTTTACCGATTCACAGAGCATAGGGTTCAATCGCGCCAAAATTTTGTGCCTGCTACCTTTTCACTAGTAACTTGACACATAGTTACTCTTGAGTATGTTTTCCCAAATCTCCCTTGTTTCCAGATCTTTGCTTATTTGCATGCTCTTTGCATAAAAAGATTCTACGCCAATCGTTCTGTGCTTCCCCATACACTCAACCTACTCTCTCCCTTCTCGTCTCTCCATATAATAATCTTTTGTTCTCCCTCGAGGATGTCATCCTATCTTGGCCACGTTCCTCGAGGAAGAGGGATAGTATGGGTAGTGTCATTTTCTCAGTTTGTCCATTCCATTCTTCACTGCCTGTTAACATAGGTCAGTCATTGGTTCAGGTGGTAGTAAGCATAATTTATTGAGGTTGGTATGGCCTCCTCACAACACTCCATAAGAAACCAAACAAGCACACAACAAGAACTTCATCAAGCACACAACCACCTTCCACAAGCCTTCCCCTTAGAACTTTGGATCTATATGCTCCTCCCTTCATCCAATCATTGATTTATCTTCACATAATTAACATATGTTTAAGATTTACACAGTTGTATTCACATACATGAGGTGCAATGAAAAATGGCTATTACAATATTGCTATGATTAATCCAAGCATAAGGCCAAGTTCCAAATAGATTGGAAGAAGAGAGATAAGGCCAACTTCAAGGGAAATGGGTCAAAATCCTCAAGGTATAAGAAATAAGGGAGAAATTTGAAGCTCACCGCTCCTTCCAAGGGCGAGTTCCAGCAGAATTACACTATTTCCAATAGAGTTTATCCCACTAAACCAACGAGAGAAGAGGTCAAGGGGTTTAAGAGAATATTGTTTTAGTGTTGTACATGTGGAGAGAACCATTTGCAGAAGGATTGTACCAACCAACAATATAATAGTGAAAGGTTGTACAATGTGCAAGAGGTTGTAATGGTGAAAAATGTGGCTCAAAGTGTGCCTCAAATTTATGTTGTGTTGGAAAACAAGCAAGTAGATCACCAAGCTTTAGCAATCGAAATCATGAGAAATCATGGCTGGTCTAGCTGGCCATGGGATCCAAAAGGTAGGTGATGAACTTAGTGGAATTGTGCCTCATGGAGATAAGATACATGTCCACTAAAATTTCCCTTAATCTCTTATTGTTGGGATTGTACAATGTTTTAATCATAATGGATTGGATGGAAACCCATAGAACCAAAGTGGATTGCTACAACAATTCAATGTAGTGCCTTAGTGATGAAGTTGAGAACATGATGCTTCAGGGAAAAAGGAATCTGGTCATTGTTAGGAAAATATCGGTATTGCAAGTGAAAATATGTAGTAGAGAAGGGTGTGCCCTATATGAGGTCCAAGTGAGCAGTGAGTTAGAAAGCAGCAATCCTAGAATGGAAGCTCACCCAATGTTAAATCAGTTTACCAATGTGTTTCCAAAGGAAATACTTGGATTTCCTCCCAAGAGACAAATCAATTTCTCCATCAAATTGCTTCCTGGATCAATGCTAGTCTTGAAATCCCCATATTGCATGAGTACACCAAAACTAGTGTAATTAAAATTATAGTTGAAAGAAATGTTGGGAAAAGGGTATATCAAACCAAATGTGTAACCCTAGGGAGCCCCAATGCTCTTTGTAAAGAAGAAGGATGGCACATTGTGGCTATGCATTGATTACCGATGACTGAATAAAGCTACAATGAAGAATAAGCACTCACTGCCTAGAATTAATGACTTGTTTGATTAGCTAAGAGGGGTTGAAATGCTCTCAAAAATAGATCTAAGATATAGTCATCATCAGGTTCAAATTAAGGATGAAGACATCCACAAGATAGACTTTAGGACAAGATATGGACACTACGTATTTATGGTGGTGCCATTTGGGCTCACAAATGCCCTTGACACATTTATGTGTCTAATTTACAATGTGCTTAACCAATATTTGGACAAGTTTTTATTGGTTTTCGTGGATTACATCTTGGTCTACTAAAAAAATAAGGAGAGAATGAAGAGCATTTTAAAGTGATATTGTAATTGCTGAGAGAGCACAAGCTTAACAAATGTGATTTCTTCCAATCACAAGTCCAATATTTGGGACATGTCATTTCTAGGGAAGGAGTGGCTATGGATCCTAAGAATATTTATGCCATCATGGAGTGGCCACTCCCCATAATATCACAGGAGTTAGATATTTAATGGGATTTTCCAGATATTACTGACGATTCATTTGATAATTTTCAAAGATTAGGCATCCAATCACAACCTTGTAGAGGAAAGGAGTCAAATTTCAATGGATATTAGCATGCACAACTAGTTTTGAACAACTCAAGAAATTTCTTACATGTACACCTATTTTGAGGATAAAAGAGTTATAAAAGGATGTCTTGGTATGCATAGATGATTGTAAGGATGCATTTAGTGGGGTCATGATGCAAGAGTGACATGCAATTTGTTATGAATCAAAGAAACGAAATGAACATGAGAAGGACTATGTCACTCATGACTTGGAGCTTGCAACAATAGTGCACACATTAAAAATGTGGAGGCACTACTTACTTGGGAGGAAGTTTGTGTTAAAGTCAAATCATTGAGGGTTGAGATCCTTGTTTGAACAACCCAATTTAAATGCATACAAGAAATATGGTTGGATTTGATCAATCAATTTTAATTTGAGATTAATCACATTAAAGGTAAGGAGAAAAAGGTAGTAAACACACTTAGTATAAGTCTACAAGTGGCTCACTTGGTAGCCATGAGTACTTGTAAAATTGACATCAAAGAAAGCATCAAAGTGGCATTCCTACATGTTGAGCATTACCTGCATGTGAAGGAATGCTTGCAGCTGAATCCAGAAGGATCGTTGAGAAAGAATTACACGCTCTCTGATGATGGTATGTTTCAATTCAAGGATAGATGGTATGTGCTTTATACAGTTGTTAGGTCCCTATAATACTAGTGATGCCCCCATTAATATTGTAGTTGTATCCCTTATTAATATTGTTGTGCCCCTATTGTCCCCATATTGTTATTACTGTGCCCCATAGAATCCCTCTATTGTTATTTTTGAGCCCTTATATTATTATTGTCAGGTCAGCTTGGTTATATTGTGACCCCTTAGAATACTATATATAGAAAGGAGGTTTTTTCATTTGAATCATCCAAGAATCGCTCATTTATGTAATGTAAGGAGGTTTCCCCCTTGAAGAGGTTGAATTCTAAGGCGTTGATCTATCTTTTTGTGAGTTAGTTTCATAACATTTGGTATCAAAGCTTTGGATTCTAGGGTTTCACTGCTCCAAATAGGTCATCGTGGAATTTTCACTATAATTTTTTTTTTTTTTTGGTTTTTGTTTTTGTTCTGCGACGTTTCAAAAGCGAAAAACAAAACCCATCTGAGTCGAAATCACACTGAACCTCGGGTCCTAATTTTAGAGATTTTCACGCTATATTTGCGGAGATATGATCTGAGGAAGTTGGTCTTTCTGCAGACTCTTGAATTACATTCCAAACAGGTGACCTGGGGAAAATCGTCATAACTGTCTCTCTGAGCATCGGATTGAAATTTTGTAAGAAGGTAAAGAAAGAGGACGTACTGTAGTTTCTTATATATATTTTTTAGAGCCAAAGGTCGAAACAGTGACACGTGAAACTTCATACAAGTTCGCTCTTCTGGAAAGGTCTATAATCAGGTCATCTTGGGAGATTGTGCATAACTCTTCCTTGGAGAATCCAATTTAGATCAGATTGGTGGCATTGGAAAGAGGACGCAGAGGGCTACTAGAGATACATCAGATTCAATATCAAGCTCCTACAAAGTGAAAAAAGGTGTGTAGTTTTTTTTTTTTTTTAATTTTTGCATAAGCTTGGTTTGAAAAATTAATTTGAAGGAATTCAAAGGGCTTAGTAAAGCATTATTATCGGTAATTGATGCCCCGGGGAAAGAAAATTCAAACACCTAGTAAGCAACCTAAAAGCTCTATCATGACTCATGAAGAAGAGGAATAAATGCAACATGATATATAAAAATTACGAGACCAAGTGAAACAAGTGTCACTTGCACAAAAAGTAACAGAATCTAAGATGGATGGTTTAAAGAAAGATGTAGAAGCTAAGATGAATGGTTTAAAGAAAGGTGTAGAAGCTAAGATGGATTGTTTAAAGAAAGGAGTAGAAGCTAAGATGGATGGCATGGAAGCTAAGATGAATGGCATGGACGCTAAAATAGATGGCATGGATGATAAGATGGAAGAATTGAAGATAAATATGAATAAGTTGCTACAAGAAATGGTCACTAATGGTGAAAGGGTAGTAAAGGAAACTCATGATGAAAACAAAATAAATGTTAATCATGATTCCATAGACTCTAATGTTGGATCGAAGACCCACCATATTCCAAAAATCAATATGAGGAAGTTTGATGGCAAGGATCTCGCAACATGGATATCACAGATGGAGCAATTTTTCGATCTCAATAATGTGCAAAACACACAAAAGGTACGTATTGAAACTTTATATTTGGAACCAAATCAGTTTGTATGGTATCAATGGCTTTACTCTCGTAAACAAATTGTCACTTGGGCAATTTTTACGGAAAAATTGACAGCACATTATGAGGATACAAAAAACAACACATTTTTTAGCCAATTGATAAGTCTCAAACAAAAGAGTTCAATAATGGAGCACATTGAGGAGTTCCAAAAATTGAACATAAGGGTAAAAAACATTCCAGAGGAGCATAGGATTGATGTGTTCATAGGGACTTTAAAGGATAATATCCAACATGATGTTCGCCTTTGGGAACCTGATTCATTAGAGAAGGCATTCAAGTTAGCAAGGAAAATGGAAAGCAAAATTATGGCAACCAAGAAGCATACCACTCACAACTATAAAGATGGAAGTGTTGTTGCCCCTAGCCTTCCACCACCTATAAGGTTGACACCACAACAATTGGAAGAAAAAAGAGCAAAAGGGCTTTGTTACAGTTGTGATAGCAAATACACTAAAGGTCATAAGTGTGCTGAGAAGAAATTATTCTACATAGATTGTGAAGAGGAAGAAGAAAAGGAGCAAGAAAGGTAAAAAAAAGAAGATATACTCAAGGAACAAAGCCTAGATAAAGAAGAAATGAATCCGACCATATCTTGTAATGCATTGGCTGGAATTACCACTCCTCAAACCATCAAGATAGAAGGACAAATGAAGAAGAAAAAGGTAATAGTGTTGATTGATCCAGGAAGTACCCACAATTTTATTCATTGTAAGATAGCAAAAGAATTGAATTGCTTCCTATATCCAGCACCAGAGTGTCAAGTGATGGTTGCAAATGGAGGAACGATAAATTGCTCTGGAAAGTGCCATAATATCAAGCTATCCATGGAAGAATATGTATTGAAAAGCCCAATGCTTTCCATTCCAATGGGAGGTGCTGATGTTGTACTAGGAGTCCAATGGCTACAATCCTTGGGTACAATAGCTTTTAACTTTCAAGAACTTTTCATGAAATTTTATGCGGAAGGAAAGGAAGTTGAATTAAGGGGTATTGCAGGGAAACCAGGAAAGATAATAAGCTCCAACAGTATGACAAAGCTTCTAAAAAAGGAACAACGAGGTGTAATTGCACAATTATGTTCGCTAGATGTTTCCACATCGAATTCATCTATTGCTCCAGATGTCCAAAAATTCTTGGACAATCATTCCAAGGTATTTGAGACTCCCAAAGGTCTCGCACCTATTCGCGATCATGATCATGCTATTCATTTGATTCCAGGAATTTTTCTTCCAAACATCAGGCCGTACAAATATCCCTATGCCCAAAAGAGTGAAATTGAATGTATGGTTGTAGAAATGATTGAGGCTGTTATAATTCAACCTAGCCAAAGTTCTTTCTCTGCTCCAGTAGTATTGATGCACAAGAAGGATGGATCATGGCGCATGTGTCCAGATTATAGGGAGCTCAACAAGCTCACTATTAAAAATAAGTTTCCCATTCCTGTCATTGATGAATTATTGGATGAATTGCATGGATCAATTTACTTCACCAAGTTAGATCTTCATTCAGGATATCATCAAATCAGAATGAAGACTCAAGATATTCCGAAAACAACATTTAGAACTCATGAGGGTCACTATGAGTTTTTGGTCATGCCTTTTGGCATTACCAATGCACCTTCTACATTTCAAGGTTTGATGAATTCCATTTTCAAACCCTTCCTTATAAAATTTGTGTTAGTATTTTTTGATGATATACTAATCTACAACAAGTCTTGAAAGGATCATGTTGAACACGTTGACAGGGTGCTACAACTATTGGAGGAGAAACAATTATATGAAAAAAGATCCAAATGTTTCTTTGGAGTACAAGAGGTGGAATATCTGGGTCATATTGTATCCCATGAAGGAGTTAAGGTAGACCCTAGCAAAATTAAAGCCATTAAGGAATGGGAAATCCCCACATCCATAAAGCATTTGCGAGGATTTCTCGGGTTGATAGGGTATTATCGCAAGTTTGTTAAGAATTATGGGAAAATAGCAGCACCTCTAACAACATTGTTGAAGAAAGATGCATTTTCATGGACTCCAGAAGCAAAAAAGGCCTTCGAAGATCTTAAAGAGGCAATGTGCCAAGCACCGGTCTTAGCTACACCAGACTTCACAAAAACCTTTATTGTGGAATGTGATGCTTCTGGAAATGGAATTGGTGCTGTTTTAATGCAAGATGAAAGACCCATTGCCTTCGAAAGTCGTCCAATCAAGGGAAAGTATTTACAAAGCTATTTATGAGAAGGAAATGTTGGCAATACTACATGCACTTAAGAAATGGTGACCCTACCTAATGGGAAGACACTTCAAGGTAAAAACAGATCATGATAGCCTTAAATACTTTCTAGAACAAAGATTATCCTCTGAAGAACAACAAAAATGGGTCACAAAGATGTTGGGTTATGACTTTGAAATCATATACAAAAAAGGGAAGCAAAATGTTGTGGCAGATGCACTCTCAAGAAAGGATGAGGATGTGGAAGCATTGTTGTACACCATTTCTATTATCCAACCAGATTGGATAAACGAAGCAAGGGAGGAATGGAAGAATGATGAATAAGTGTGGGAACTTATTTGAAAGTTACAACAAGATTCCAGTACATCTGATACATTTAGCTGGAAAAATGATTCATTATGGTATAAAGATCGCTTATACCTCTGTAATAATTCCCAACTCAAACAAAAGATTCTTCTGGAATTGCACGCTTCTCCCTTAGGAGGGCACTCAGGATTTTTAAAAACTTACCATAGGGTTAATAAGGAATTTTTTTGGGATGGCCTTAAATCGGATATTCAAAAGTTTGTGGTGGAATGTTTGGTATGCCAACAAAATAAAGCTGTAACAATTAAGACACCAGGTCTATTACAACCTTTATCCATTCCAAGCCAATGTTGGGAGGATGTTTCAATGGATTTTATCACAGGTTTACCCAAGTTTGAGGGAAATAGTGTCATCATGGTGGTAGTTGAAAAACTTACCAAGTATGCACACTTTTGTGCATTATCACATCCATTTAAATCCAGTACAATTTCTACGGCATTTATGGAAACAATTCAAAAGCTACATGGAAACCCAAAAATTATTGTAAGTGACAGAGATCCCATTTTTACAGGGAATTTTTGGACATAATTATTTTCTTGTCTTGGTACTTAGTTAGCTCATAGCTCATCTTATCATCCTCAATTTGATGGGAAAACAGAGATAGTAAACAAATGTTTGGAAGGATATCTTCATTGTGTTGTATCTGATAAGCAGACACAATGGGTCAAATGGTTGCCTCTGGCTGAATGGTGATATAACACTTCCTTCCATACTACAACAAACATGACCCCATTTATGGCACTTTATGGATATCAGCCACCATCCATCACATCATATTTAAGAGAAAATTCTAAGGTTCAAGCAATGGACCATCACATCGAGCATCAACAACAAGTTCTCCAACTATTAAAGGATAACCTTGTGTTGGCGCAGAATAGAATGAAACAACAGGCAGATCAACATTGCAGTGAAAAAAGTTTTGATGTAGGTGATTGGGTATTCCTATGGCTACAACCATATAAACAAATGTGCCTCAAGCAAGCTAAGAAGGATAACAAATTGTCACTAAAGTATTATGGTGTGTACAAGGTGTTGCAAAATATTGGTACTATGGCATACAAATTGGAGCTCCCTGCAGCTTCTCGAGTGCACCCAGTTTTCCATGTTTCATGTTTAAAGAAGGTTATAGGCGACAAGCTCCTAGTTCAAACAATATTTCTAGAACTTGACGAGGAAGGAAAAATTATATTGGAACCGGAAGAAGTCATAGAAATAAGAACTCGACAACTACGAAATCGATCCATTTCAGAGTATCTCATCAAGTGGAAGAACTTATCCATTGAATATTCCACATGGGAGGATGAGAATTTTATACAGAAGCATCCATAACTACTCAAGCGTTGAGGACAACAATTTTTTGAAGGAGAGGGGCATGTTAGGTCCCTATAATACTAGTGATTCCCCCATTAATATTGTAGTTGTATCCCTTATTAATATTGTTGTGCCCCTATTGTCCCCATATTGTTATTACTGTGCCCCATAGAATCCCTCTATTGTTATTTTTGTGCCCTTATATTATTAATATGTTAGACTGGCTTGGTTATATTGTGATCCCTTAGACTCCTATATACAGAAAGGAGGTTTTGTCATTTGAATCATCCAAGAATTGTTCATTTATGTAATGTAAAGGAGGTTTCCCCATCGAAGAGGCTGAATTCTAAGGCATTGATCTATCTTTTCTATCTTTTTGTGAGCTGGTTTCATAACAACAGACGACTTGAAGAAGCTCATAATGGATGTGCTTTATAAAATATATTATTTAGGTCATCATGGTTATCATAAAATGATAACAGCCATGAAGACAATGTATTATTGGCCAAACATAAAGAAGGAATATGTTGACTACATTTGCATGTGCTTAGAATGTCATCCTCAGCATGAAATATATGCATGCACCTAGCAAGATTACTACAACCAATCCCAATTTTTGAGTGGAAGTGGGACGCCACATCTATGGACTTTCGATTATGGGATTGCTGAGAAATTTCAAGCAACATGATGTTATAATGGTGGTAGTGGACATGTTGAGTAAGGAAAATCACTTTATAGTTTCCAAGTACACCCACAAAGGCATTGACATCGTTCAAATTTTCATGAAGGAGATATTCAAGATTGCATGGCATACCCGAGAAGATCATCTCAAATTTGGATTCCAAGTTCACTTCCAATTTTTGGAAGGCTTTGTTTGCTAGTTTTGGAACCCAACTAGTTTTCAGTACAACATATCATCCTCAAACTAATGGAAAAACTTAAAGAGTGAATAGAATTTTAGAGGACACACTGAGGATGTATGTCATGCATCATCCAAGAGGTGGAAAAAGTTCCTTCCATTAGTTTAATTTGCAAACAACAATGTATGTCAAGAGTCACTAAAGATGAGCCCATTCAGGGCTTTGCATGGCAGAAAATGTAACACTCCCATTAGTTAGGTGGTTCTTGGATAGGACATGCTGAAGGAAATGGAGCGAGAAATGTTAAATATCATGCAAAAATTGACAACAACCCTGGATAGGCAAAATAGTTACGTAGATCAACAAAGAATGCACAAGGAATTCCAAGTAGGAGATAATGTATACATCCACATCAAACTAAGGAGGAATTCACTAAGAGTGGGGTCTTGTTCTAAGTTGGAACCTAAATTCTATTGACCATTTTAGATTTTGGAAAGAGTGGGGCCAATAGCTTATAGACTGGACTTACCATCCATAGTGAAAGCACACAATGTATTTCACATATTTTTGCTTAAGAAGTATGTGCATAACACTAATCATGTCTTGGATTGCTCTATTAAACAACTGGAATATAAGGGAGAATTCCAACCAGAACCACTATGCACCTTAGACCAGACGCAAACCATATTTTGGAATCGAGTAATAGAGAAATTAAAGGAGAAAGGGAAGCACTTTGGACCAGATGAAGCAATCTGGGAAATGCTAGATCAAATGAGGGTACTCTGCCCATTTTTGTTTAATATATAAATGAATGTAACAATCGTAATTATAAGGCTTAATATTTTAATTTTGTTTCCTATTTATAGAACATTGAGGATGATGTTCCCTTAAGGGGGTGGGATATATAACAACCCTTGTAAATATCACTGTGTGAATTTTTGGACATATTTAAATTTATGTGAAAATGAATTGATGGTAGGATGAAGGCATGGACACAAATCCAATGGTCTGAGAGGGTTGCTTGTGGTGTGCTTTGAGCTACCCATACCAATTTATTTTAAATTCCCTAGTAGCACCATGACAATGGTTTTCTCTCCACTGATAGGCTTTGAAGTTTAGAAGTGGGAAGCAAGGGTGGGGGACAACACCCATCCATGTCCCTTCCTCGTGGATTAAGAAAAAGGAGCAGGGGTCTCAAGAGAAAAAGAGAAGGTTAATGGGGGAATAAGGGTAACAACGCATCAAAGAGAGGCACAAAGAAAAAATAACGTGTGGAGAGAAGCTTGTGGGAAGAAGAGTGGTCATAGAGGAAAAACCTAGTAAAATCCTTGTGAAGAAGGAGAGAAAGGAGTTGTTGAAATACTGAACCTGACTATCCCTAATACAATGTTCATAATCTAGGGGTATGATTCCATACATTTTCTTGGATAAAATCCTTCAAATGTGTTCCTAAGCCTAAATGGAAATTGGGAGGCTTAGTGAATGACGAACACGAATTTAAATCCAGGAATCAGATTGAGGTAAAATTTATATTGCCAGAAAGCTCTTGATGAGCTAAATGCGATGATGCCATTTATTTGATATTTGAAGTCTTTGAGAAAAATAGGTCATGTGACCCCATATTTATAACAAACCTTGGAGATCATGTCAAAGCAAACGAGTAACGCCTCCCACAACTCGAGATAGAAAAATGAGGTGCGAGGGGGTGTTATAGCCCATATGGTCCAAAATTTAACATTATAGGTTGTGTCCTAATATCACTTACTTCCTTTACCTTCTTCTTCACAAATTTTTTTTGATGTGGGATAAGCTTTGCTCACGGGGATATGTAAGCCCTTCACTTTGTTTCCTCTGTTGGGTAAGCGATGAGAACATTAAGCATATTTTTAACTTTTGTCTTATGGCTGGTAAATTATGGAATATGTCTTACAACTTCTATAGATAGCTTGCTAGATCGAATTCCAACACTACTGACTTGATTAGGGATTAACATCCCTCCCCCTTTCAAAATCCAATTCTCAATAGTGCCTAGAATCTTGTCCCAGGATCCTTTGGAAATAGTGAAATTAGCGTATCTTCCTCAACTCATAAGAATCTAGCCTATATCTATGGAACACTTGTCTCCACAATATCAAGGAAAATATACTCTTTGTTCAACCACTAATCCTAGTCTTCCTTCCCCTCCACCCCCTTGAAATGTGAATGCTAGGAAATGTTACCCAGGATATTAGAACCCTAATGAGGGTGTTATAACAGACATTAAATGGGAATTAAGGACTTGACATGCCCTCCCACCGCCTCCCCCTCATACATGCCACAACCTCATGGAGAATTAATGGGACCAAGCCTCCTAGGGAGGGTGGAAAAAACCCCTTGGCATGATTTTCATCCATTCGTCCATGTGAATTGGGTTCATTCTACCATGTTTTTATTCCTAGGTCACTAGTTAGCGTTGTGGTCAATCCTTCAACACCTCCTTTTATTGTTTCCATCATACACCATGCATTTGGAGCCTTGTATGGTCGTTCAAGTGTGTTTCCTTCTTCCGGCTTTGTTGGCTTTCCCTACTCCCCTAGAAACTATTATGATAGTGAAGGCATGGTCCTAAGATCGTTGCTGGTGCAACCTACCAAGAAAGTTACCATGGCTTATTTCTTCCATATCTGCGTCTTGCGGCTTCGCTCCTAGCTCTATCTAGGTCTATGTGATATCTTGCTACCTATGACATCCATGACTCGCCAACAAGCTCGTTTCTGATGGTGAAGTGGTGGTTGAGGTGATTTAAGGGGCTCTCGATCATGATTGTGTGCCAAATATTCAGCCCATAACTACCATGAAAATACGCCTTCGAACATTTAGGAGGGAATCTGTCTCATGGATGTGAAAATTCAACAAAAATTCCACGTTACCCAGGATTCAAAAGTCATGGCTGACATAGCCTCTTATGTTCCTGATACAAGAAACTATAAGGGTCATCAAAATCATTATCTTCATAGAGTGTATTTATATTGGTATGGTCAGTTGATGCTGGGGAAGATTTTGATAGACAAGAGACAAACTCGAGTCATCCTCATGCACAAATTGGATGAGATCAAATATCTTATGTTAAATGTAAAAGGATGACTTGCTATGCACGAGATGGAATTTTTGCCTAGTCCCCCAATTCACAAGGTTGAGGAATAAACCATCAACCTTGATTTTTCATTTTCCTCCTGATGCTTAGGTTCCCTATATGTTATCATTTTAGTGCTTGCTCCTCATGTGTACCCATATGGGTTATCGATAATTTCTTTTTAGAGTTCATGTTTACTTTTGTTTACTTGTTGCCCTAGACTCTGCAATTTCCAAAGGTTTCTCATTTTGGTTCTTTTTGTTGGTTTCCCCTATGGTGGGGCAACACTCTCTCTTTACATTCTCAAATTTTGGACAATCAGTTGAAGCTACTTTTGATAGTTATTGACTCTATATATTATTTTCTTTGGTCGGGTTTCCAAGGTGGTAGTCCAGAGATAATAAGGCTAGTATATCTGATGTACATATTTGATATTCCAATGCAAAACGAACTTACAAAAGAAAATATTTATTCACTTGATAAAAGGTGAATAACAAGAATTTTTTTTTACCTTAAAGGTCTAGACTAGTTGGTTTGTATAAGGTTTAGTCCCTATCAAGTCACAAGTTCAAATCTCATGGGGAGGATTTAGGGTGAGAGTAAGATAAAAATTGTCACACTTTGCATGAAGGTATTTTTGAAGGATCCAAATATTATGCAACTATTATAGTTTAAAAAATCATACATATAGCATGTAGGTTAATATTCAATAAAAAAACATGTAAATTACTCTAAAAATGATATTTTTTTGGCAAATATAAAAAAACATGTAAATTATTATTAAAAATGGTAATTTTTTTTTGACAAATATCATCAATTTAATTAAATTTTGTGTGTGTGAGAAAAACTAGTGCATTTTTTTTTTAATTGAAACGGTTAATTTTTATTGATAGAAAGTTGATCAGGCATAGCCTAAATGACCATTACAATTTCCAATAATAACTAAAGCACTCTTTCCTCTTAAGGAATGTTTGCCTTGATCGGAAGTTCTACATTTATGTTGATCATTCCTTCTTGAAGAGAGCATCCAATATTTGCCAATCTGTCCGCGTCTTTGTTTAATCCTCTAAGAATGTGGCATATTTGAGCCGAATGGAGATCTTTCAACATTCTGTTTACTCTTGCTAGCTGTTTGTTCAGTGCCGGATCCTTGAGACTTTTCTTTTTTACCATTGTTTTTATCAGCAATTCTGAATCGCCTATGATTAGGATTTCCTTTGGGTTTTCTTTTCTGGCAATTTGGCAAGCTTTCCAGAGACTGAGAATTTCAGCTTGATTGTTTGTTTTCAGTCCCAGGCCCCAGCTGAATTCGTCTTTTTTCCCATTCCGGTAGAAGATCACACCTCCTGCTCCTGACCTCCCTGGGTTGCCTTTTGAGGCTCCATCAAAGAAAATGGTGCATTTGTCCTGGGATTTCCACCACTTTTGGAAGTTGTCCTCAGATTCACGGATCTGCCATCTTTCCTTGTGGATTGGGCGCTTAATTGCTGGATGTCTGTCTTTTCCTGTGTAGTCTTCCAACCACGCTCTTTCTTCACTTCTTAGGGAGTTGTCTTCCTTTGCTGTATAGTGATTGAGAGTTTCTAAGAGGAGCTTCTTTGCCTGTTCTGCCACTTTCACTGCTGGCAGCTCAGTGTTATTGAAAATAATCTCGTTCCGGGCTAGCCAGATTTTCCAGCAAACATATTTAGGAGCAGCTGTCCATACTTTGTGCCAAATTGATTTGCTGACAATACGGTGGGGATAGCTGGCATTCCAGGATGTAAACATGGAGGCTATCGTGCTTTGAGTAGGGGGGTTCACATTCAGTCCGGAGAAGAAAATGGACCATACCTCCTTCGCGAAATCACACACTATGAACATATGATTTGCAGTTTCCAGTTCTCTTTTGCAGAGGGCGCATCTATGTGGCCCTGCTATGCTCCTTTTGCACAAGTTTTCTCCCGTAAGAATTTTGTTGTGAAATAATGTCCAAAAAAAGAAGTTGATTTTAGGGATGTTGAAGCTGTCCCAAATCTGCTTCCACACAATTCCCTGGTATGGTGAGTCTTGTTTGCTTTGCAATTGATAATATCCTTGGCTTGCTGTGTACACTCCATTCTTGCCCCAGCCCCAAATGTCTTCATCATCGATGTGAACTGGAGCAAAATCAGAGATTGCTTCGATGAGGATAACCAACTGATTTTTTAATTGTTCTGGAATTCTGGGTAAATTCCATCTCTGCCAGTTGCCATTGCTGTCCCATTCTGATAAATCCTCGATTTTCCTGATGCCTTTTGCTCGGAGCCAGTCTCTGATCTCAGCGATCTCCATTTTTTCGATGAGAGGCCGGTGTCCCATTATACAGTCTTTCCATAAATTGGTTTTTTTCCCATTGCCAGGAATGCGGTATAAATGGCTTCTGAAGAACTCTATGCCTTTGCTGCACAATTTCCAGGCCTGCGTGCCTTTTGGATGCTTCTCCGGCTTGTAAGTCATGATGGTCCGATTCTTGAGGTATTTATTTTTGAAGATCTGGCTTACTGGATGGTTGGGCTCAGCGCAGAGCTGCCATAGCAATTTGCAACCTAGAGCCAAGTTTGCATGCACGGGATCGCGGATTTGGAGGCCTCCTTCCGCCATCGGTCTTTTCACTGTTTCCCAGCAGACTAGGTGGAATCGATTGTTGTTCCCTCGCCCACCGTTCCACAGAAAGTTGCGTATATATCTGGAAATTTGATCTGAAATGGATTTAGGTGCCATCATCAGTGAAGCTTGAAATGTGGGCAGAGCCGAGAGGACAGATTTGATTAAGGTGAGTTTGCCGCCTGTAGATAACCAAAAACCTCCCCACGCTGCTATCTTCTTCTTGAATTTTGAGATTACTTCCTCCCACAAGTGATTTCTATTGGAGCCCAGCGTTATTGGAAGTCCCAAGTATTTGATTCTTTCCCATTCTGTGTGCCCTGTGTATCCCAGGTCTTCTGCGATTTTCCCAATTGAGTGTTGGTCTGTATTCCAACCATAGACTGCGCTTTTCTTTTCACTTACCAATGCGCCCGTGATGCTGCAAAATTTCTGTAATATGGTTCTGAAGGCTGTTGCTATTCTTGAAGAGGCCCCCCCAGCAAGAGCGAGTCATCAGCGAATAGTGCATGGTTCACTGGTTCTATGCCTTTCTCGATTCTGATCCCTGGTATACTGCCTTTTTGTTTTTCCATAGTCAACTTTCTACTTAAAGAATCTGCCATCAGGATGTAGAGAAAGGGTGAAAGGGGACAACCCTGTCTCAAGCCCCTGGTGGCTGGGAAGAAATTTGCAGGTCTACCATTTATCATTGGTGCTATCCATATCTTCTCCAGGCAAGCTTTGATTAAGTTGATGAAGTCCTGGTTGAAACCAAAAGATGATAGAACCCTGTACAAAAAAGATCTATTAACTCTATCAAAGGCATTACACATATCCAGTTTGATTAGCATACCTTGTTCTTTTCGCATCTGACTGGAATGCAGAGCTTCCTGAACTTGGATGACGTTATCCAGGATGTGTCGCCCTTTCACAAAACCACCTTGAGCAGGAGAAATTAATTTTTGAAGTAGTGGTTTGATTCTATTTGCCAACAACTTGGCCAGTATCTTGTAGGATGAGTTACATAATGAGATAGGTCTGTATCTATCGAATGAACCTGGGTTTGCTTCCTTTGGAATTAGGGCGAGAAAAGTAGAGTTTATGCCGCCTCCGACCTTTGCCTTCCTCATGAAACCCTGAACCATTCTCAGGAGATCAGATTTGATTATCTCCCAGCATAATCTATAAAAGTGAATTGAAAATCCATCGGGCCCGGGAGCTTTATCTGGCTCCATGGACCAGACTATGTTTGATATTTCTTCTTCTGAGACTGGTCTTAGAAGGGTTTCATTGTCATCTGAACTAACTAGCTGGGGAATGTTTGTGAGGAATTCTTCTATGTCCTCCTCGCTCCCATCTTTTCCAGCACTGAGAAGGTTTTGGAAATGCTTAACGATGGCCTCCTTTATTTGTTCAAATCCTCTGCATACCTGTCCACTGGATGTAGTAATTTCTGCAATGTGATTTCGCGAGAGCCGAGCCCTGTATTGTCTATGGAAATATGTAGTGTTTCTGTCCCCTGCTTTGAGCCACAAGCTGCGGGACTTTAATCGCCAGTATTCTTCCTCATTTCTAAAGGAGCTGTATGCTTTCCTTTGGGCGTATTTTTCTTTGTCTAGGTCCATGGTTGAAATGTCTTTCTCTTCCAGTCCAAATTGGAGTTCTTCCAACTGTTTTGTTGCTTCTTTCCTCTGGCTGGTGGGAGTGCTGGCGACTTTCTTTATCCATTCTTTAAGTGCCTTCTTGGTGTTCTTCATTTTTTGCTCCCATACGAAGCTTGGGGAGCCTAAGACATCTGTTTTCCATGTTGTTTGTACAGTTTCAAGAAACCCCTCTCTTTCGACCCATAGAGGGCTGAATCTGAATGGGAGGGGACCGAGATCTTCTTCCTCCTTTATGCACAGGAGGATTGGCTTGTGGTCCGAAGTTAGTTTAGGAAGGATCTTGGAGAAAACTATTCTGTTGTCCATCATGATTGAGCTGCTGGCGAGGAATCTGTCTAGCCTTGCTGAAATATGATGTTCCCCTGTTCTATTATTTGTCCAAGTGTATGCTCCTTTCACCGGCTTAAAGTCTACTAAGTCCCATAACTGGATGAGATTTTCCACAGTGGAGAGGAAGGGATCTCTTGTAGAGGATCCGCCTCGCTTTTCTTTAGGATCTAGGATTATATTCAGATCTCCTCCTATGACAATATTCGTGGGGCTGCAATGCTCTAAGTAATCTGATAGGGTCTTCCAGCACTCTTTTTTTTCCTCATAATGCACCGGGACGTACATGTTGAACAAGTCTAGTTTAGCTTTACTTGCTGTGTGCCATAGCTCTGTATATATCCAATGTTGGGACTCGTAAAATCTGCCAAGAGTGAATAAGTTCCTAGACCAGAATGTGCCTATTCCTCCAGCCGAGCCTCTTGCACTGATTACCTTCCCCGAATCAAATTTCCATTTGGTATTGCTGGTGTTAAGAAGGATCTCCCCTTCTATTTTGGTCTCTTGGAGCATGAGTATGTCTATGGGTTCCATTTTCATTAAATCTTTGATGGCCTCTGCCTTAGTGGGATTTCCCAAACCCCTGCAGTTCCAAGAGACCAGATTCATCATTTACAGCTTGTTGGTGTGGGACCTCCTCCCTTGGGGGCCCTTGGTCTGGTATTCCTTCCAAGTGTCATTTCAATAGTAGCTTGACTTCCGAGGGTTTTTTTCCTTTCTGATTCTTCTTCCCTAGCTTCCTTGTTTGATCTCCTTCCGGCTCGCTTGGATGGCCTTTCAAAGGTCTCATCATCCGAGGAGCCAGCATTTTCTATCTTCTTCTTCTTCTGTTTTATTATGTCCGCATATGAAGGGGAAGAGTTATTACTTGGGTTCGGATTTGATGTGTTACCTGGAGCTTGAAAGTCGCTGTTGTTTAGCTGGGGAGGATCTTCTTGTTCTGTCTCCAGAGGCTCTGAGGGAGGTGTGAGAGATTCGAAGGGGTTTTTGTCCTCCACTGCGCTGGTGACTTCCTTGTTCCCGGCGTTTTGGTGACTTTTGGTTTCTTGCCCTGATTTATTCCCTGTCTCCTTGCCTTTGTTTTTGTTGTTCTGCCTGTTGTTTGCTGCTTTCTTTACTTGCTTCCATTGTTCTCCTTTTTCTCTCTCTGTAGTTTCCTCATTTTTCTTCTTACAATATCTTGCGAAGTGTCCGTATTCATGGCAATATCGACATTTGAAGGGAAGCTGCTCATAGTCGAGCTCTTGGATATGCGTCCAGTCCGCCACCGAGAGCTTAATGGCTTCAGGAAGCCCGATTTCTAGGTCGACCTCTACGTAGATTCTCGCACAGGAGTATTGATCCTTCCTTGGCGCCTGGTCTATATATCTGCCGAGAGCATTTCCGATGGATTGCAGCGAGTTCTGACTCCAGCAATGGAGGGGGAGGTGAGGAAGGCGCACCCAGACTGGCACCGCCGTGGGCACATCTTGAGCTGGATCGAAGTCGGGGGACCATTTATTCAAATATAGTCCTTGAGGGCCCATAAAATATGGCCCGTTTCTGAAAATCAGGCTTCTATCTTCTGCATTTTCGAACACGAACACAAAAAAACCCTTTCCCACGAAATAACTTTTTATTCCTTCTTTGACCAGGGGGGTCCAGTTGCGCTTTACCCAATCTTCAACGGCTTTCGGGGAGGGCCATAACCCTGTGAACTGGCCGATTAGTCCTCTTTCGGCGAGATTCAATGCTGATCTGCAAGTGTCTTCCACCGGAAAAGACACCGTTGGAATACTTCCCAGTTTTTTGACGAACCTGAGCTGAGGTCCAGAAGGCTGACGTTTTCCTGAGGCTGCAACAAGAGACCTGAACGCTTCCAGTTCAGGAGGAGGTGGAGGAGGGTCTTCGGAACCGTCGCCATGTTCCATGGCAAAGGAGGTCACCTTCAAGGAGGGAATCAACCCGTGCTAGGCCGTAAACGGAGCCCCCATGCGAGGGCACTGCAGCCTCCAGCAGAACCGCGGCCACTGCCAGCCAGCACCGTGCGAGAAAGGGTTAAGCACCGCCGCGTTTGCCTGATGCGAACCCTAGAGGAGTTGCAGAGCTCGATCACTCTCAACAAGAAACAAATTTTAACTAAAGAAAGTTTTGAACATTAGTGCATTTTTAACCAAATAAGAAAATATTTGTTTCAGAAAATGTCTGAGAAATAACCAATTGGTAAAATTTCACCAAAAAAAAAATTCTTTGTTGAGCATCTAAGCTTAACCAAACCTTGTATAATAATGGTGACAACATCTCACAATTTAACAAATTATTCTTCCATCCAATATTAAAATTAAAATTAACCTTAACCTGTACTCAACTTAAATTGGAAAAAAAAATCTTTTAATTTAAAATTTTCCTAAAAATATAGGAAATCAATAATGATAATGGGTAAGGAAGTAAATGATATCGATTATCAACATCGTGTGACAATATAATGTACGAGTCATAACACTCATTTTGGAAAATGTTTCAAACCAATTCAATGAGTATGAAATGGAATATGTTAGCAAGGGGAAATAAATGCTTACATAAGATTTTCTTTGACAACATATTTGTCAATGTGATTAGAATATAAAAGTGTTCAAAAATATTTTGCTAACCCTTTCTCAAAAATATTAAAGGCACAATAAAGGAATATAGTATAATTAATTTAATGATTATCACTTAAAACTTTTGAATTTAATTTATGTATTATTTTTAAATTTTGAATTTAATTTATGTGTTATGTTTAAATTTTAAGAAATTAAAGGTTCAATCAATTTAATATATAAAAATTTGTTAATTGAATTTATTTTGAGAAGTTGAGATGAATGATGGTTATCTTCTTCACTTAAATTTTATTTAATAAATTTCTAAATTTTATAAATACATGAAATGTTTATAGTCATAAGTCATTTTTATTTATATTGGTCAAAAGTCATTTTCATTTATATTATTTTAAATTAAAAAACAATCTTTTATAATTTTTCTAAAAACATTTTTAATGTTTATGGTTATAAGTAATTTTCAATTTATATTATTTTAGATTAAGAAATATTTTTTTATAAATTGTTAATACATTTTAATATTTATGGTTAAAAGTCAATTTTATTTAATAAAAATATTTTTTAGAGTTTAATTATATTTATAATTTTAATTAATTAAATTTCAATCGAAGAGTGGGGAGAGAGGGAAGGATGCTCTATGGCCTTAAGGAAATTAAAGTTGCAAAGTATTCATGGCGCTTATGATGCATAACAAACAACCCAACTTAAGCTTATGCTATCTACAATGGGATATAGTTAGCCAAAGGAAATCAGGTAGCTTCTCTTGTTGTTTTGGGAGACTTCCTCATTTTTATTCACATTTGGTGAAGGACTTCTCTTTGAGAGACAAAACATTAGAAAGTCCTATTAACATAATTAGGAAAGCAACATAAGGTTCTTCTCAATAGTGTATCTCCATGTTCTTTGTGATCTCAATAAAGTTGTGGACTTATGTGCTAATGAAGGATGTAAAATAAGATTGAGATATTTAAAATTCAACGGTTGAATCAAGCCCTCTCCTATTCCTCAGTGCTAAATGGATTGACATTTCACAGTGATGAAATATTTCATTATAATCGATAATAGTATGACATGTAAATTTTGTTGTTTGGGGAGTCAGTTTTGTAAGGTATATACCTACAAAAACCCATTTTTGTTGTCTAGTCCCTCTCGAAAAATTTGTAGTTTTACTGGATAAAATGGCTTTGTAAATTTTTTTGAAGATATAGCTATATATTACCTATTGTATTTGCTACATCAAGATGCAAAGTTGCACATAAATACAACATTCTCATTCTACTTAAATAAATATTTGAATAATAAAAAAAATCAATCAATTTAATATACAAAATCTAGATTATATATATATATATATATATATATATATATATATATATATATATATATTCTAAGTTTACATTTAATGTTTTAAATTCATATATCCAATCTTTTTTCAAATTTAGACTTAGTATCTTGAATTCATGAATCTAGATAAAAATAAGTTGCATTGTTATATATATATATATATATATATATATATATATATATATACACACACAGACACACACACACACACACACATGTCTATTTTAACTCCGGATCTACCAAGTGCCCACAAGGATCAAATATCTTGAAATGCAAACATCTTTTGGAGTGAAAGGGATTTGAGAGATTTGAACCTTCTAAGCACTTGGTAGATCCAGAGTTAAGATGAATTTGTGTTGGCTCAACATTTTTGGTGAGGCTACATCATGGTCATGTCCAAGAATAACACCCAAATAGGGCAAGAAATTGAACAAGTGACTTAACATTTATGAGTGCCTTAACACGACACCCAAAATAATTAAAGGAGAAGAATGTTAAACATGATTATTATTTTAAAGTAAATAATACTATTTTATAAAATAACTAAATACATCTTACTATTTATGCTTATATGTAATTTTTGTTTAACATTTTTTTTAAAATTATAATTATATGATTTTAAAGGATGTTTAACATATAAATTTGTATTTGTCAACAAAGTATAAGAATGGTAAATGAAGCTAATATAATATATAATATGATATAATTTGAGTAAGATTAATATAATAAAATTAATAATACAAATAATAATTGTAAATATAATTAATTCTACTTCAGGTAAAGGTAGTGATTGAGAACGAGTGGGAGAGGGAGAGGGAGGAGAGATGGGTTTCCACTATTCTACCTAACTAATGAGTTGGGGATGTAGAAACATGCCCCCGATGAGCTTAAATGAAGGCTTGTGTGACCATTATGAGACCTCCTTGTGTGCAGATGAAGAGTCGACGGAAGGGAGTATATGGTTTGTCTGAGGAGTTTAAGCGTGTGGAGTGCATGATCATAATGAATATGTGCATCATGATCCATTCCTGGGCATATATGGAGGCTACTATGGAGGGAAAGGAGAATCAATGTTCGACAATGAAGATACATGTAGTGATGGAAGCTAGACCTGAATGGCCTTGGGTTGTAAGAAGCCATGAGAGAATGTGTAGCGCAGTGGAACAGCCATCCGAGTTGAGTGCACACCAAGGAGTGGTTGTTGTCTGCTTCCAGGCTTTGCATGTTCATTCGGAAATAAGTAAAACTGTGTGGTGCTTTAGTATTGGTTTTCTCTAATTAATTTGGTTAACCTGCAAGATAGCCAATAGGGAAATCGGGTAAGGAAGGAATTCACAGTTGTTTCTTTCTTATCTTTGTATTCACTGGTTATCTCTTCTCTTTGGTGTTTGAGGCAGAATTGATCCCTTCTCTTTGTCGGTGGCCTTTGATATTAGTTTCAGTGTCTTTTCTTTGGTAGTGGTTATTATTTTATTTTTTCAACCAGTTACTCTGGGTCTGTATTTTCTCATGGTTGTGTTATAGTGCATGCATGGAATTTGTTATGGTTTGTCTATCAACCTATGGCTTGGTGTTGGGAGGAATATTAGGGGATGAGGTGTTTTAGCATTAGTATTAGTGGTTCCTTTCATTTTCAACCATTGGTTCTTAGGAGGCCCATTTTAGACCTCAAAATTCCCCTAATGTTACTTATTTGTGTGTTATTTTCTAAGTGGTCTTCTTGGTGGTCCTTCAGTCAGTCCGTGGTTGAGTGGTGGATTGTTCTCTAGTGGTTGTGGGACTCCAACTTTGTATACGAGTGACGTTATTTTCTAGGAGGTGGCTCAATTCCCTTGTATATGTATTGGATTTGTTTTGCTGTCAACTTGCCATGATTGGTGGTACCCTTGTAATTCTATGGTTTGTAGTTGGGAGGGATCATGGTGGTAGGGGGTAATTGGTTTAATTCTATTCCTATGTTTAGATGTAATGGATTTCATCCTGGTTGGTCCTTGTGCTAGTCAAATCTTGGCCCATATCCCCTACAATTTGTGGCAATCTCTTTCATTCAATGGTCTACTTGGACAATTTGAGACATGGTTTGAATCGGGGAATCTAGTTAATTGGTCAGTCATGCCACACTAAGGGGCCAATTCAACCAGTATATGTAGACGATGGGTCTTTACTAACAAATAAAGTTTTCTATTGGGGCATACCCTATTGGACCATTATGAATCTCACATGGACATTCTCCATTCTCTAGAACACCCGCATAAGAACTTGAGGGACCTAGATTAGAGGATGGAGAAGATTGAGCAACATCTCAACATTCCTCTAATGGCAGGAAGAACTTCAGCGGATCCAAAAGAACCCATCCAAGTTGTAAGCTCAGACTTAGATCCCTTAGCATGCTTGTGATATAGATATGGTTTTTGATTTCCTTTGTTTTATTACTCTTGTACAAGGCTAGTTAGGCCAACGTATTAGTTTGAGTTTGGATATTTTTGTCTCTTTTAGCTCTCAGTTATCTCTTGCCTCCTTAAAGAAAGTCTATTTTTAGATATGGTTTGGTCTCCCATGTGAAAGACTAACATGAATTTTGTAATCCTCTATATAAATTATAATTTTTGTATTTAATAAATTTCAACTCACAAAAAAAATATATAATAAATTATAATAATAATAATTTATTATTATTATACATCTAAATAATTAAAACATCATGATTTTATTTTATTAATTTTTATTGTTTCTCATATTTCTCTATTCCATTAACAAATTTTCAAATTAGTTAACATTTTTTCTCGCAATTTAACAAATATTGTTTTTTCTCTTTAAATTTTGGAAAAAAAATCATTATCAAATAAATAAATAAATTTCCTACTCACATAGTTCTTTGTTATAACAAGTTTCCATCTTAAGGAAAAAAAGTTACATCTTTAGTAAAATCACATACACTTTCTCTCAACTAAACATATTTTTTTTATATTGAGATTAACAAGATTTGTTCACTTACTAAAAATGGAAACAATAAGAAAAAATCTAGGTGTAGATTAGATAGTTTGTGTAGGGTTGGGTTCCCTGAGGTACTTTCAATTTTAAGAAGAAAAAAAAGCTACATTTCTGTAAAATCACATACACTATTTCAACTAAATATATTTTTTTTGTATTGAGATTAACAAAGATTTTTTCATTTAATAAAAGGTGGAAACAAGAAGAAAAAAATCTAGGTGTAGATTATATGGCTTGTATAGGGTTTGGTTTCATTGGGTCACATATTCAAATTTAATATAGAGATTAAGGTTAAGAGTGGAAGCTATGGGCAATAAAAAAATTTCTATGAATACCCAAGACTCAATTAAACCTTATATAATTCTATAACAAGTAAAATTAACTTAATATATACTTAAAATGCATTCTTCTTTATTATTATTATTATTTGGTGGTTCACGTACATTGGAGATTAGTGGCTGCTACGTTCACAAAAATATCTGAGTGGATCTACCAAAAAAGATCACTTTCTGTCAGCTTATTAGCAAAACCTAACCCTAAGAGCATTGAAAAAAATTGATCCAATGACTTTTTATTAACAAAATACTTTTAACCATAAAAACTCCACTAATTAAATTAACCATCAAAACTAAAACCTTCATTATTATTAATAAAAAATAAATTATATATATTATCTAAAATTCTGTGCCAATATCATTTATGGGAAAAATATATGAAAACTTAAACAAAGGAAGTTACTAAATAATATGTATTATCAACATCGTGTACCAATATCATATACATTTCATAACACTAATTTTTGGAAAATGTTTGGAATTAATTGAATGAGTATGAAATGCAATCCATGTGTTAGCTACGGGAAATAAATGCTTCTCGACTATTTTTTAACATAATACTCATCCATGTGTTTCTAGAATAAAAAGTCATTTTTTTTTCCTTTAAGATATATTAATAATAATTTAAAACTTTTGAATCTAAATAGTTTTTATTTTCAAATTTTAATTCATTAAATTATTATACTAATTTAGTTTTTATCATTATATATATATGAAAAGGTAAAAATGATGGGCCTGGAGTATGCCTTAAAACTATTTCTATTTGGCTAAGAGCTCGTTTTCCTCGGACGTAAGGAAACAGGTTAACGACTGAGAGACATCTGGCAGGAGTGAAAGCCTGCCCCCTTATGGATCACCAGCAAGTTATTCTAGGTGGCGTGGTTTTCCTTGGTTAACAATGATGATTCAGCCTACATTTGCGGTTAAGAACTAGATATAGTTGTCCTCATTGCTAGTTTTACAATTGAGTTATGATAGATTTTCCCACCTTGAAAAAAATAAAATAAAAATGTTGCATATTTTATTGTTATTAAAATGATATATATAATTTTTCTAAATACATTTTTATTTTCAATTTTAATTTATCAAATCATTAACTAACATATTACTTTAAATTTTATTACATTATATATATATGAAAGGGTGAAAATGTTACATATTTTATTATTATTAAAATTATATATATAATTGTTCTAAATACATTTTATTTTCTTATTTTTTATAAGTGATTTTCATTTAATAAAAATATGTTTTTAAGTTATATCTAAATTTATTATTAAAGGAAAAACAAAAATTAATTTCATTGATATTTATCAAAATTACATAAATACGAAGTATTGTTACTCAGTAAACTAGATCATTGGTAGAATAATAGACTTATCGTCCAATGAGTGTTTGGGTGTAGAATTAAATCAAAATAGATAGATTTTCTGAGTCTATACCAATGAATATCCAAAAAACAAATATATTACATCTTGCTTGCACTAACAAACTTGTAAAGACTAACAAAAAAATCCAAAGGCTACCTAGATATTCTAAACACTAATAAGAGATAGAAGTATCCACCTCAATGGAGAAATATCATTTTTGCTTTGGATTCCTAGTGTTAGTATGAAAATTCTTAGAAAGTGTAATGAAAATACTTTAATTAAGGCATTGGTGAAAAGTGTCCCTAACAAAAAAATATGGATGTTTACGCTTCAGATCTCCAACGAAAAAGAAAAAAAACCATGTAGCAAAAGATCATGTGCAACCATACACATATAACAAAAAAAATGAAAGTGTAGCAACCCAATGGATCATATGAATAAGCGAAATTTATTAATAGAAACTTTACACGTGGTGAGGAGAACTTATAAACTTGTGACTATAGATCCCCCTCCATCAGATGGGTCCTTTTGATGTCCTTGTGCTTTAGTGATATGTTCCTCCCTCTCAACTTGCAATGGGCAGAAAACAAACAAAAAATAGCTTGAACTCAAGTGGTAGCTCAAATGTGGTGAGACGATAGTGGTGACGATGAGAATGATAAAGGTGAGGAATGAATGGAAAAACCCTCTATTTATAACAAAGTATTAATCCAAATTAAGAATTAGAAAATAATAAAATTTATTGGCTAAATCAAAATCTAGTTGTTGTGAATACTTTATTATATTTTTTGGAGAGAAAATATACTCAAAATGGTCAAATATATTTATGTAGAAAGTGGTTGAAGTAATTAACAAATAAAAATGATTTATTAAGTGATCTAGCCTAACCCCTCTCTGAATCGGGTTACTAACGCACTCCGGCTTTGTACCATGGAATGGTGAAGGAATTTAAACTCCTTAATATGTCAACTTTATATGTCTCAATGCAAGTGATCAATGGGTGTTATTGGAAGCCTATCCCACTGATCCTATACCTAACTACAAAGATTGTTTTGGCCCTCATGCCAAAGTGGGATTAATCTATGTGAGTTAAATAATTAAGTTGTAGTGTTTCAAGTCTTAGCTTGGCAGTGTTAACCAAGCTGGTGTTTTCTTAGTGTGTGTGTGTGAAATAATGTGTCAAATAGATGAGTTAATTAAGCATGTTTTGATGATGCCATGTGCTGCTGAAAATAAAGTGTTGAAAACTGTAAATAATGCTGAAAATGGATAGTAAAATAAACATCAAATTCAAGCACACAACACCCCACCAAATAAGGCTATCAAGAAGCTAAGAAAGGGAAGGAAAAAAAGCAACTCAAAGACACAAAAATTTCCCAAAATATATAGTGTCTAAGGGGTTGGGATCTAAACGCAAAAGGTAATTGAAAATGGTGCAAAAAACCAACAAAAATAAGAGGTGAAAATGATGGAAAAGGACAAGCAAGAAGCTCCAAAGACCAGGATACACAAGGGGGAAAGGAAACACAAAAATCTGAAGGGAGTAAAAAGTTTAAGAAACCTATCCAAAAGGGATGTAAAATAATGGACGAAACCCTAAAAAACAGTGGCTAAAAATGTTACTCACTAGACTCCTCAGCTGAACAATTTTCTTCCTATATAGTGGAGGTGTAATCTAAACCCTAGGGGGGTTTTTTCTTCCTCAATTAGAAAATATTAAGAGCATCTAGGACTAGAGGTGGATCAGGAAATAATAGTAACCCTTCTCGACACACATGCAACAATCTAAGAAAAACTGGAAAAAACTAAACTTTTTTTAATGAAAAACCATTGAGTGCGGAAACCGACCTGAAAAGTGCGTTGGCACAAATTTTTGGTAGAAAAGTGTGTTTTGGGCACAGGTATTGGGCCAAAAAGTGTACTTTTCTCCCGCTTCTCCCGCTCAACAGATCTAAACTAGAATGTGTCGTCTCCTACTCAGCTAGTATCTGTGACATTTGGAAAGATGCAAAACCCCAACAGAAATGAAGAATTTTCTAGAAACAAAGTAGATATAAAAATAGAAACGAGAGTACTAAAAATAGTTGGAAAAACACTAAATATATATGGAACAATAGTCACTAAGGTTCTAAATTACTACACCAGTGGAGTCGACATTTGTTAGCATGAAAATTCTTAGCAAGTGTACTAAAAATGATTCACTTAAGTCATTCATGACAAGTGACCCTTACAACAAAAATATGGATGTTTACGCTTCAAATCTGCAAATAATAAGAAATAAAAGCCCTGCAAAAAAATATAATGAGAAACCATAAACATATAACAACAAAAATGAAAGTGTAGCAACCCAATGGATGATATGAATAAGTGTTAAAATTGGCAATCGGGGCAAAAATCCATGTGGGTCACCTTATTTATGGCAGTCGATATTTTTCCTAAATTCCTCTTGTCGAGATGTGTAGGATTGATCTAAATATGATCCGATTCTGACAAGTATTTATGGAGATATGAATTTATTTGCATTTACTTGACAAATTGTCAAGGTCAACCAATAGCAAAATGCGTGGCACACATGCCCAACAAATCATATAAGTACAAGTGAGTTTGATTCATTATCAACTCATCTCATCTCAGCTCATCTTCTCTCTCCTCATCTTATTGGGTGAGCAAGGGAGCAACTTCTCTCACACGTGCAAGAAGAAGGACGAATTAGGACATCATTGAATGAATTAGGGCAGCATTAACCGATTTAGGGAAACGTTGACTTTTCTAGGGTTGCGTCGACCAAGAACTGGGCTGTTTTATGGAGCGTTGACCAAGGGCTGACCTATGCTAACTTTTTGGGGGTTGCGTTGACCACCGTTGACGAGCATTGACTGGTTAGGGTTTCGTAGATTGTTGAACTTCGGCTACTGTTTGACTGAGTACTGTGGATTGTTTTGCGCTGCTGAAGATAGTTGTTGAAGACTGAGTTCTTCAAGTTGACTAGAAGTCAATCCGGGGTTATTTTGACCAAGTTTGACTTTGCTGATTTAGGGTTTGCTGCCGCTGTTATAAAATTACAGAATTCTGAATTGTACCATTTCTCTTTGCTGAACTATTGAAGATTAAAGAAGAATTGATCAAAGGGTTTCCCCGCATTAGGGTTTGTCCCTGGCTAGCCACCACATCTTGTGTCTCTTGTCTTGGCTTATTTTATGTCGATCGTTTAATGTTCTATCTGCACTTTGCTTTATGTGATTGCTAAACAGTGGCTAACAAAAAGATTTTAAGTAAATTTCTCTAAGCATAGAACATACCATAATTTAACATGGTATCGGAGCTGAGGTGAAGACAAAGCCCAAGAAAGAGCAAGAGATAGAGCAATCACCAAAGGTTGTTGAAGTAATCTTAAAGAAGTCATGGGGTCCTCAGCACACTTCCCCATTAAAGACAAACTTCGTGAGAAGTCTGACTATCACAGATGGAAGATGTCTCTCAATCTGACATTAGAAGAGCAGGAAGTGTTGGACCATGCGAGAGGCAAAATTGTTGAGCCTCCATCAAATGCATCCGCTGTTGTAAGGAACAAGTGGACCAGGGGAGAAGTCAAAGCAAAGAAGATCATCCAGTACTCTATTGACAAGCGCCTGGTGGCTTATGTTTCCAAGCTGACCACCTCCAAGGAAATCTACAATAAATTGGTGAGTTTATTTAAAGTTAATGATGCAAATCAAGTTTTGTTCCTTAGAAATAAGCTGAAGAAAATTAAGAAGGGCAAAGATGAGATTTTGCAAGCATATTTCTTAAGGATCACCGAGATCAAGAATGATCTCCTATCTATTGGGGAAGTAGTTCCTGACAGGGAAATGACTATCACAACTCTCAGAGGGCTGCCACCTGAATGGTATATATTCAAGAATACTCTTTTCAACAATAATGTAATTCCTGGATTTGAGGAATTGATGGCAAGATGCATTCAAGAAGAAACAAGGATGGAAGAGTAAGAAATGCCCACACTTAAAGACAATCCCTCTGCCTTTTATTCTCATGATAAAACAAGAAACCATTCCGGGGCTAAATCCAAAGGAAAGGGTGGACCGAAAGGTGGAAGAAAAGGATGATGTTACAATTGCAACAAAATGGGCCACTATGCGAGGGAGTGCCCTGATAAAAGGGACTCACACCATGACAATGATAAAAATCACTTTCAAGGCAATCAAAGGAATGGCAGGTCCAATGGCAGAGGTAAAAGGAATGCTGGAAATCAAGGAAAAGGTCAACCCTTCAAGAAGGCAAGAAACTCCAGGTATGAATCTAATGTTGTTAATAATAAGCAAGATGAATATTATCTACCAGCGGCCCTCTCTACTACTTCTCCCCCAGACTCATTGGGAAATTGGGTTATTGATAGTGGTGCCTCAAGGCACTTCACTGGTTACAAAGAAGCTTTATCTAATCTGATAGAGAAGGAGACCAACTTGGAAATCATTTTTGGGGACAACTCAAAATATCTCGTGAAAGGCATAGGGAATGTCACTCTTTAATTGAATCAGGGAAATACAATTCATTTACAAGAAGTCCTATATTTATTTGATCACAAAAAGAACCTGGTGTCCATTTCGGCAATGGAGGATAATGGCTACAAGGTGTCCTTCATCGATGATGGCAAGGTACGTGTATGGAAAAATAACTTTAAAGATGCTTTCAGTCTTGGGTTTCGAGTTAATTCATTATATCAGGTCGGAGGAAGTCCACTGGGTGTCATGTCTTGTGACACATCTCTTCAATTCGAACTATGGCATCAGAGGTTTGCTCACCTTCATTATAAAGCTATACCCGATGTGAGAAAAATGGTGATTGGGATGCCCAAGTTCAAATTAGAGCAAGAAGGTGTATGTTCGGGATGTGCCGAAGGAAAGCTCAAAAGGGGACCATTCCCCTCAAGCCAAAGGAAGACCTCCGATATATTACAGTTGGTTCACTCAGACATATCTGGTATGATGCCTGTGAATTCCTTGGGAGGATATTTATATTACCTCACTTTTAGAGATGATTATTCTTGTAAGACTTGGATATACTTCTTGAAAAAGAAGGATGAAGTGTTCTCTTGGTTTCGTCACTTCAAATCCTTGATCGAGAATCAAACCGAAAAGAAGATCAAGACCTTAAGGATTGATAATGGGACTGAGTATGAATCCAATGAGTTCCATGACTTTTTCAAAGAGGTTGGCATTAAGAGGGAGACTACAACACCATATACTCCTAAGCAAAATGGTGTGGCGGAAAGGAAAAATTGTACGATTGTGGAAGTTGTCTGTGCTATGCTCCATGATCAAAGACTTCCAAAGTTTCTATGGGCCGAAGCTACGAATACCGTTGTATATGTGTAAAACTGATGCCCTCATCAAGCTTTGGGTTCTAAGACTCTTGAAGAGATGTTCACTGGTAAGAAACCTAACGTATCTCATTTTAGAATTTTTGGAAGTCCTATATATTTTCATGTGCCGAAAGAGAAAAGGAATAAATTGGGTGCATTTGGAAAGAAAGTAATCTTTGTGGGCTATAGTGAAAATACTAAGGGCTATAGAATCTATGTGGCTGGTCAAAGGGAAGTCAAGATTAGCCATGATGACATCTTTGATGAAGATATGGCTCTTAGCAAAGTTGACAATCTTCCTACTCTAAGGGAATCTAAAGAAGCCGATGCCAGGAAACCAGAGGAAAAAGAATATGAGACGATGCCCAATGTGGAAGAACCTATGGATCCTATTGATACCCCTATACAAGAGCCTTCCTCTTCTAGGAAGAGGCCTTCATGGCTTAGGGGGACACTTGATGATATTGAAGGACACATTGCACCCAGAGGGACTTTCTGGGAAAGTAAGAAGCCGGCCAGGTACCAAGGATACTTGACCATCATGAGCACGATCATCCAAAATGAGCCTTCATCATTTGCAGAAGCTGTCAAGCATCAATTCTGGAAGGATGCTATGACTGAGGAATATGAGTCCATCATGAAAAACGATGTCTAGGATGTGATCCCCAAACCCTAGGACAAAGTCGTTTTCACTTTGAAATGGCTTTACAAGATAAAGCAAGGATCTAATGGAAGTGTTGAAAAGCACAAGGCTCATTTTGTCGCTCATGGCTTCTCTCAGAAGGAAGGTATAGACTATGACGATATATTTGCACCTGTTGCCTAATATACCACCATTCACTCGATCATAGCCCTTGCTACTTCGCAAGGATGGAACCTACATCAGATGGATGTCAAGACCGCATTCTTGCATGGTTCAATCAAAGAGGAAGTCTATGTGGAGAAACTCGAAGGATTTGAGATTCATGATCGAGAATCTCATGTGTGCAAGTTGAAGAAATCCCTCTATGGGCTGAAGGAAGCACCTTGAGCGTGGTATGAGATGATCGATAACTACTTGATGAAGCTAGGATTCACTAGGAGCGAAGCTGACCCTAACCTTTAAGTTAAGGTTGAATATAACAAACCTATCATATTGGTGCTATACGTTGATGACCTCTTTCTAACAGGTGGAGACCCTCTCATTCACAAATGTAAGAGGGAGTTGGCTTCTAAGTTTGAGATGAAGGACCTAGGACTGATGCACTATTCCCTAGGACTGGAAGTTTGGTAAAAACAAGGGGAGATTTTCCTATCTCAAGGAAAATATGTGGTGAAGATATTAGAGAGATTCGATATGGTAGATCGCAAGCCCATGACTACCCCGATGGAGCTTGACTTCAAGAAGTTAAGCGGTAGTGCTGCCAAACCTGTTTTACAAAATGCTACCATCATCAACTCATCGGAGCATTGATGTTCTTGGTGAAATCCCGTCCAGATATATGTTTTGCAGTCAACACATTGAGTCAACATATGGTTGAACCTCACCACACACATTGGATTGGTGCCAAGAATCTATTGAGATATCTTCATGGAACAATCACTCATGGATTGAGATACACTGACAGAAATGTGAGACTACATGGATATACTGATGTTGATTGGGAAGGAAATGTGGTGGACGGAAAGAGCACTTCTGGGTGTTGTTTCTCTTTGGGATCTGCCTCAATATCCTGGATGAGCAGGAAGCAAAAGTTGGTGGTGTTATCACTCAGGTTGTTCCCAAAGGTTGTAAGAAAGGGAATATGCCCGAGGTAACTACAGACCAATCTTTTAGATACAGATTCTAGCCAATCTGCATCCAAAGAGGGCTCTCTCTTTATGATTTAGCTTTGTTTTGAAATATGTTAGGCTAGTTATGAAGTTCAAGGGTTTTGTTTTGAGTTTGGATGGTGGAATTCAATAGAACAGTGAGGCAAACTGAATAGTTTAGTCCATTGGGCATGATGGAGTCAAAGAAGGATGGCTTTCTAGATTTGGTTTCTTAACAGAGGATGGTATCACAGAGCAAGGTAGTCAAACCTGGAGCAAATTTAGGCTGAAATCAGATGGAATGGACTCAAATGGATGAAGGGCAGTTAAGAATCCTTCAACATATTGAAAGAGGGAAAATGGATGTTTATTGTTAAGGAGCAGTTAAGAATTCCTTAGCAAATAGTCAATATGTGAGAATCAGGAAACAGGAGAAATTAAGAATTCACTGTTAAACAAATTCTGAAGAAAACACAGAGAATAATAAAGACTGAAAACAGAGTGCAGTTTAAGCAAATTATGAATTAATCCTTTTCTTTACCATTCAGATTATGAAACACAGATGATATAGCAAACAAGAAAACTGTAAAACATGAGATATAGGGGACTTATTGATCCGAAGTTTGATTCAAGAATTCTATGACAAGTCTTCTGCATCAATTCCTCATCTAGTAGGCCAGACAACAGATGGTTCCAAAAATTCTTTATTCCAAAGTTTAGTATTATAGAAAAGTCTAGGAATGCCCACCAACCCCAAATACTTCATTTGGGGGGTATTTATACAAAATATATTTACAAAATATTTGATGGAGATAATATCTAGTGATGATTAATCCCTTTTTTTACAAAAGATAGAGACAAACAGTCTCGAAAACAGGGAAAAGATAAATTAATGCCGTGCTGGCTGCTCCGTCTTTGTCGGATATTCTTCAATTCTGTTTTGATGCACTTTGACCCGCTTGAGCCTCATTTATCTCTGTTTATCTTATCACGGAAAAATAGCTTGAAATCTACGTTTTACCAAAGAGAAATTTACAAAATCCCCAACATGTCTTCCCACCATTGTTGCTCTGGCAATTTATGCTTTTGAAGTTTCCTCAGGGTTTCATCAGTTTCTGTATATCTGAAAAAATTAGGCTGGAGCTGAAACAGATGTTTTACCTCATGCTCAATATAAAATAAGTTCTCTAAGTTATCATAGAGAACTTGGCCTGTGGGGAGTGCTTTTACTCCTGAAGCACTTGTTGATGAACTAACTTGATCAGCAACATATTTGTTCAATTTATGTACATAATCTATGTGTTTCATAAGCTGGTCATTATTTGCTAAAGGACTTGGCAGACCTTTATTCTACAAAACTGTAAACCTTTCCATAAAAGAATTAATTTCTACTTGCATATCCTGGCATCTTCTTTCCAAATTTTGCATCAGAGTTCTCTTGGTTAGAACTCTCTTGATTTCCAGAATGGTGCCTGTCCTGTCTGTGATTTCCAGTGCTTCCAGTTGTTCGCTGGTCTTGGTGTTCAAAAAATGTATAAGCCGGTTGGCTTGTTCAGGCATCTGTCCCAACAAAACTCTTGTCTTTTGGATTTCCACTTGGGCTGCTCTTACTAAGTCAATATGCTCATAGATAACTTGGATAGATGGCCAAACATTATTTAGGGATTGATTGATGTTGGTCCAAAGAATTCCTTTGATTTCTGCCAGAGGCTTATCCAAAGTGAGATCCTTCTATAATGTTCTCACTTTATTCTCTAATGCTTTAACCTCTCTTATTTTATCTGCAACATTTATCTTGGATTTGTCATAATTCTTTTCTACTTTTGCCAATTTTTCCTTTACTTGTTTCAGTTATGACATTTGGAGTCTCAATTCTTCCATGGCTTTTATCAATTCTTCTGTGCTCATATTAGTACTGCTGCTTGGTGCTATTGCTGTTGTTTCTGTACCTGTAATTACTTCTATTGTGGCTGCTGGGACATTAGGAGCCAATGTTGTTCCAAGAGTTGAAGGGACTTCTGTTGAGACTATTGGGGTTACTTCAGGTGGCTGGGAGGTCGACTCTCCCTGCTTCTCTTTTAATGCTTTTTCCAGTGCCTGCTCTGTACCAGTTAATCTTTCATTAAGCTTCATGAGCAGGTCCATCATCTCTTCTTCTGATTTCTGTTGTACAAATTCTGCAGTCTATGGATGCATGTAAGGAGATAGTTTCAGTTGTTTCCTTAGGGCAACAATAACTTCTTCTTTTTTCTTCATAAGTGCCTTTATGCCTTTAGCATCTTTGGGATCATGTCCCAGTTCAATGATGATTTCTCCTAAAGATTTGATCATGTTGTCCTTGGCCAGAGAAGAGGCTTTCTCCAAATGTAATTGAGTAGAGGTATTGTCCAAGGAGTTTTGTAATTGATGGGTCAACATTTCTTTGTCAGCCAGTGTAGAATAAGCCATTTCTCTAGTCTGCTTGTGAAGTTCAATCTGGTCCAATGGATGAATGTCTTTGGCTAGGACCTCCAAGTTTGTTCTGATGTAATCTGCTGTCGATTGGGGTTGTTGTACCTTTGGCTTAAAATAATTTTGCCTTCTTTAATGTCATAGGCAGACATTAACCTCTGCTGGTTTGAGGGGACCATCTTCAAGTATTGATTGTACATTTGAATCCTCATAGGATCATTTTTAGCCTTAATTTCTATGAAAGTCCGTTTAATGTCAGAGCCCTGTTTTCTTTGTGGCCTGGTAGATGATACTTCAACCCTGTGCTATCTTTCTAGCTCCTACTTGTGTGAGCCAGTTGATGTTTCTACCACTGGGGAAGTCTGCTGGTTGACTACCCTTTCTCTCCTTAAACTATCAGTAGTTTCTTTAATAATTTCCTCTTCTGATAGAGGATTCAATCTTTGTCTCTTTGCTCCTAGTTGTTCAACAGGTCCACTGATAGGTGTGGGATCTTCTCTGTCTCTCTTCTTGCTTCTTTCCTCATTTAGAGGAGTTTGCAGTGCTGGAATTTTTGGTGCTCTAATTTGGGCTGGAGGAATTTTCCTCTGATTTTGTTCTTTTGACGTTGCTGGCTGATTTGTCTGTCAACCGGATGAGTCGTTCTTGCAGACAAGACCGACCTCCCTAGTATCTAATGATATCTAGCGACAAACAAACCAATCAACTTCTATCTTTCTCTAAATATGCAGTTTATAAATAAAGGAAAACAAGTGTTTTAGGCCTACCTTGGGTCCAATGCAAGTTTGTGGAAGCCTCGCTCCGTTGATCCAAATGAGCTCCCTTGTAGAGAATCTGCAAACACAAACAAGCACACAAATTAAATAGCACCTGAAAAGGCAATATAATAAAGCATACTTATCATGATGATCAAGGAATTCATGAAACAAATCACATAAGACAATTTGTTGAGAAAAATGAATCTGATTGTATTAACTTAAATCAAAGAAGAACTTTACAACCTTATGCCTTGATGCTGTACAAGCTCCTCCCAGGGTCTATCAAGAAGTCTCCTCTACTTCGACAAGTTTCACTCTCTTCCCAATGAAGCCAAAAGGTATGTGATCCCTCCTCTCATGCTTAACTAGGAAGTCTCAATTCCAACAGCATTTACCCTAAAAAATGTTCAGATTCTAACCTCTTCAGCAACCAGCCCAATGCCTTAATTTATAGTGCAATGGAGGGAAGTTACTAGGTCCTTCTTCAAAGGGATAAAGCCCTCCTTGAAAGGGATAAGCTCCTCTCATCAAGGGATTAGCTCCTTCACTTTTGGGATGCATGAACCACCTAGGAGCGAACCATCCATGTCAAGATTCCTTCTAGAATCATCTAGAATTAACCCAAAGTGAGTTTTTAAGAATAAACTTGCGCCTTTTTGACTTTCATAGGGGTCCGCACCCACTCCTTTAGAGACAGAGCGGGCAGGTCCACAGGTAACATGAACAGGGGGTGCGGGACCGCAGGCAACAGTGAGAGAAAGTGAGGAACCAGAGCTTTATTGATTTTTTAAGGTCTTTTGATTTTTTAAGGTCTTTCTCTCATTTTCAAAGCTTGACATGAAGAGCTGAGGTTTGAGACTTGCTTAGGAGGATAGTATGAATGATGACAGACCCATACTGACTATAAATAGTCATGCTGAAAATATTTTGTGTAACAGATTGCCCCCTAAAGTGTGAAGTCTGTAGTAGATGAGGATTTCATTTATTATCTAAGAAGAGTGAAGTACTTTATCATTTCGAGGATCATCTTGTGGAGAGCCCGGTTGGAACCTGTGAAAACATTCAATGCAAAATATATATATGAGATCATATCATCGCTGAGGTAGGCATTCCCATACTGCTGTGATATAGGAATGATCTTGTAATACATCACAAGTATAGACACACGTAGACACAGTATGGATGCAGCCATCTGTTTATGAATGAATACAAAATTCCTCGCAGCCTGGATGGTGGAAACTAGATCCAGGGTCTTGATTTCTACTTCCTGAAATAGTATGATTCTATCCATGCGAATGAATGTGTCGAAGTCGAACATGGTAGAAACCACTTGATTACCAGTCAATGATGTAAACTGTTAACAAGTGTGAGAGAAACCACCAGTAATGTCAATGGCTCTCAAAGTACTTAGTACAATCCATGAGATGTGAATAGATGTGTTGATGTTGAACATGTCACAGAATCCTTTGATCGAAGGTCAATGATGCAACCTATCGTCAAAGACGAGAAACCTGCCATTGAGGCATGCAGATCCCAAGGTAATGACGATAGATCATCTTTCTAGATAATGAGCTGAAGTCGATAGAAAGCGATCCGTCGTAGGCAAGCCCACAACACGAAATCATAGATCAAGTTTGAAGAAATTTAGTTACAAGGACTGACTCAGGGATGGTCAAAATGGATGACAGATATTTCGCAGATGAATGGCTTATTTGCACTGACCTCTTGAACACATAACGACACATCAGATGGTTTGGTGACAATTGACCCAAAGTTAATACCCAGAAACCGGCTGAAGACTTGCAATATGGTTTGATCAACTATTAGGCAAAGGATTTCCCAACCTACGTGAATAAAAGTGTCGTGTTCAAGAGTGGTTACAAAGTATGACAAACAGACTCATTTTTCTCTCTTTTCCCCCACCATTTCTGGCAAGTACCTCTTTATTTTTGACAAGCTTGAGGAGGATAACATTTGCTTGATTATAAGCTCATCCTTCGGATGAGTCCAACTTAGTTTAAATTCGAACCCTAAGAAGGAGTGGTCCGTTCCAGTTTGTAATTGAACAGGTCCTTTACTGTTAAATTTTAACGAGTCCAGTATAGGAGAAACTCAGCGTTTTTCAATTTTAGAGAGTCTGAAAAAACTTAAGAAAACTCCATGGTTGTCCTTTTTCGTAAATTTGTGTCTCCCAAGCCAAAAAAAGTATAAAATAATACTTGAGAGAACCGCTTGATCATTACGACCAAGGAGTACTTTTCATAATTAGTTCCTCTGATCTGAAAAAGTAAAAAAGCAATCAATGACACGTCGTTTTATAACCAATATTGAATTTGAAACGACAAAATTCTGACAATCTTTTCATGTTTTTACGGTCAGAAAAGGGTTGTAAGTGGACCGTCTTTTTAGTTCGATTTTAGTGAGTTTAAAAAGAAAAACTCGGCGATCTTTTCATGTTTTAGGAGTCAGAAAAGAGCTTAAAGGTGACTCTAATGTTTTTCGTCGAAAATGACCAAATTTGCTTGAAAAATCCGTTATCCTGCACAAAAACTCAAACATTACTCATACCTATTTAAAATAGATAAAAATGCTTCAAAAGTTACCTCTTTAAAGTGAAACATAAACAAATTAAAAACTCATTTATTAAAAAAACTTATAAAAAGGGCTTTTGTAATTTCATTTTTACCGTTTGACTTCATAGTGAGAAAAGAGAGCTTTTGGTCAGAAACTTCTCGTGAAGATTGCGGAAAATCTGTCCGTTGGAATCGAACGCCGTCTCCTCCAGGTAATCTACATCATCCTACTCTTTAATTTCATCCATTTCAAATTTGTTTTTAGGCTTTGATTTCATTTTTTAAGGGATTTTTAGGTTAGAAACCCGCGCGCGGGGGTCCGCAGGCATAGCACAGGTAACCTGCGGACCCTGACTTTTTTGTAAAAGGAAAAAAGTCAGGGGTCCGCACCTGCCATGAAGGCAAAGTGCGGACCCACGCACTATCTCTAACAGAGAGGGTGCAGTCCCCACAGCAAGGGTTTTTAAACCTAAATTTCTCAAATTTCACCCAAAAATTTTGCTTTTAGATATTCTAATTTGCCTTTTTATTGAATGTAGGGTATACATCATGCTTGATTGGAGAGATTGGGAGCGCGAGGATGTAGATCTCGCCGTGATAAATCATCAACCTTCGATTGATGCATTGAAGGCATGTGACTTATACAAATTCTGGGCCATACCTGGCATGAGGGCCCAGGTGGACTTTTTGCAATGCTTGGTAGACAGGTGGAACATACAGGACCAATGCTTCTTTATCGGTGGTCACCAGCTCGAAATGGAGCTGGAAGACATTTACTTCTTGATTGGTTTGCCTAAGAGAGGTGAACACTTGACTCTATTCGGGACTAGGCCAGGTGGCCAGTGTGTCGATAGCCTCCGGCTAGAGTTTTGCAACGACCAAACTAGAGACAAAGGGATAGATATCAAAACCATATCACTTCCTGAGCTCAAAGTGATTGCATTTACTGTTACCAGGATCTGTGGAAGTGCAGCACTACATATAGCCAGTGGATCCCAAATGCGGATGGCAGTAGACTACTTTCGAGGCACCATCTTCAACTGGTGTGATGCTGTGTTGGCTAATATAAAAGGCCAACTGACTAGAGCAAAGAATGGACAACTGAAGACCTTTGGATATGGTGCTTTAGTCGTGAGCTTTGGTCTGGAGAGGGTCCCAATGTTGGTCCCCCAGCATCTCACTGTCGGAGCTGGACTTCCTCAAGAGCCCAAACTGATGCGTTGGGTTGCAGTTATGGCCCGTCATCCTGAGGAGGGGACAAAGGTCGTTCGATTCACTCCTGAGTATTTCCATTGGTTGGAGAACCAAGTTTTTTCTATTCAGGACTTTCTTTACGCTGGGGTAGATTATTGTGGTGACCCAGACATGGCTCTTCCACCAGGAGAGCAATGGGATGACTCAGGTAAAATCATTTTCAACATTTTCTATTTTTTTTTTAATTTATTTATTTTTTTTATCTCGTCCCAAAATTGATAGTAAAAGCTTCAAATGCAGATGTAGGTCCACGACGACCAGCCACTCTCCGGCCCTATGAGAGGAAACAACTAGCTGCAGCAGCACCAGCCCCACAGGACGAATCCACAGAGACCTTGGCTGAATTGGAGAGCCATCTAGAGCATTTGACAGTAGACATTCCAGAGACCAGCATAGATGACATTCCTCTTAGGCTACAGTGCTATGTGATTGGGGTCCTAGGACCTTTCAGGAGGTTCCTTTGTAAGGTGGCCCGTACAGTGGTTTCTTATTGCGATCATCACCAGTGATAGGATGATCGCCTGTTGTAGACACAAATGACATTTTTGCTTTTTGTACTATCATTTTTACTGATCATAAGGTGTTTTTCAACCTATGATCGAAGATGATGTATATTTGACACACTTCTATGTTATACTATATCACTATTACCGGCTTATCTTGTAAAACATGTTATGGAATGTTTTTAAATTTACTTGTATGATTATTGCAAATGTCTGCTTAACATTCGAGAAGCAATTGCGTCTGCTAATGTATTTAAATATCTTAGAATATGCTGATATTCAATATAGCCAAATTCACGTTCCAAGAGACGAACTCTAAAAAATAATCTCAATAACACTGGATTTCTAATGGCATATACTCTATTAAGCTGCAATACAACGAGTTTAGAATCTAACCTCACTATCAAACTCTGAATCCCAAATGAAATAGATTCAGATAATAACTCAATCACTGCACTATACTTGGCAATGTTGTTCGTTGTTTGACCGAGGCTTACCCCATGCATAGATACCAACTCGTTAGAGGGCGAATAGATAACCCAAGCTTTGGAAGAAATGTTCCATGTATTACGACAAGCACCATTAGCAAAACCAATGTATGTTTGGAGAGGCGTCGACTTCTGCAATATCAAGAGCAAAATCAAGATAAGCAGGAATAATGACAAAAACACTCTCTAAGCTAAGCACACTTTTTAATCTAAAACACACCAGCTAGAAAGAAAACTAACCTAACTAAAAATCTCCACACCCAGATTTAAGCATAATACCTCTTCAGATAAAGACCATTTCTGGGTTTACCTAAAGAGACCCCGTCAAAGTCTACCAACTCATAGGCCCCTTTTTCTAGATTTCGCTTAACAACATAAGGACCATGCCACATGGGTATGAATTTTCCAGCGCCTACTTTATCATTTGCTTGATCGTACAATAAGACTAGGTCTCCTTCCGAAAAATTTCGAGGGGTAACATTTCGACCATACTGAGCTTTAATACATTTGGCATGAGTTTCAATCGCTAATGCAGCATCACATCGATTCTCATCTAGCTGAGCCAAGTATAACAAACGTTTTTCCTCTTCGGAAGTGGCTGGAAGTAATTCGATGAAAATTTGCAATGGCGGGATTTCGCATTCAATGGGTAACACAACTTTCAGACCATAAACTAGTTGGAAAGGAGTGAACCCGGTTGAAATTTTTACTGAGGTTTGATACACCCAAAGCGCTGAAAATAGCATGTTATGCCAATTCAACCTATGAATCCCAATGATTCGTTGAATCATGATGACTAGAACTTTGTTGATGGCTTCAACCAGACCATTAGCCTGTGGATAATATGGAGTTGAACTGTTATGACGCAAGCCAAGTTGGTCTGTAAGTTCAGTCATCATAATGTTTCGAAAATGAAGCCCATGATCAGTGATAATCGCTTGTGGAACACCAAACCTAGAAATTATATGATTGAACACGAAAATCGCAGCAGTTTTGCCGTCTGCCTCAAATGTAGGCATCGCCTTGGCCCACTTGGTAAAATAATCTACCGCAAGGATGATATACGCATGCCCCCCGGCCGAGTGAGGGTTACATGTAATAAAATTGATACCCCATTTCGCAAAAGGACCGACGACAATTATAGGGTGGAGAGGAGCAGGTGGAGTGTGCATATTTCGATCAAAAATTTGGCAGTTGTGGCATTTTCAGACCATGTTAATACAATCTTTAAACAAAGACGGCCAGAAATAGCCAGCGCGCAATATCTTTTGGGTTGTGGCAAACCCAGACATATGACCGCCACACGCTCCAGAGTGACAGTCATTTAGAACCCTTTCAGCTTCCTCATGAGTTAAACAACGTCGAAAAATAGAGTCCGCCCCACGACGATAAAGTGTATCTCCAATAATTTTGAATTGTTGGGACTGGAATCGTATTTTTCGACATTCTAACCTTGAAATTTATAATTTTCTAGATCGAAAATTATAAGGTTCGAGTCTTGAACGTCAACAGCTCCTATAGCCGACAATAGCATTTTATGCTATGCTGGACATGATTGCAGCACTTCCAAAGCCGACATTGCTGAAGGTGAAATATCCAAATCTTCAACAATGTTATAGTTCTAAGCCGCTCTCGCATGTGGATTGAAAGCTGACTTTCAAAGTATACCCTTGGCGGGCGGTTTGATTACTAAGTCTGGGTTAGGTTTCTCGATCTGTAGTGGATCGGAACCAGGAGTTGAAGTTGATGGGTTCGAATGAGAAGATTCTGCTTCCTTACCATCAATAGGACTTTTACTTCCATAATCGTGCGATCGAGTCGTAATCCTAACATGGGACATCATCATTATGGGTTCTTCAGAGGCATTTGAGGAAGAACCTATCATCTTACTGTCTTGACTAGGAAAAGGATCCTTCAAAACAGCAGGCATTTGGGAACCTTTGACGATTTTCGCAACCTCTGCACGATGAGGACAGTCTCTTGTAAAATTCTCTTCGTCACAAATGAGACAAGGATAATGAGGTTTATGTTTCTCATCAGTTGATTCCACTTTTTCTGGTTTCTCTTTCGAATTTTTATCTCTTTTATTTTTATTCTTCCCTTTCTTCTTACCGCCGGATTTTGATTTGGCTGTAGATGACTCTACAACATGAATACCGGCGGAGATTTCTGCGGAAGAATCTCCTGTCGGGGAATCTGGTAAAGTTATGATAGGAGAAGAATTCTTAGAAGATTTCTTCTTACTTTTGCTATTAACCGTACTAATCATACCATCAACGGCATGAGACTGTGAAAGAGCTGCAGTTATTTGATTTTGTTTAGGAAGGTCAGGGATTTTCTCGTGTAACGTACCTGACTGCATATAAACTTAGTCAAGGTATTGAGCTTGAGCAATTACTTGCTCTTCAGTAACGACTCCTACCTTAGCTACATCCTCAGTAATTTTCGGTAATAAATATTTTACAAACCATTCAGCTAAGATTTGATCCGGAATAAAAACTTTCACTAAACATCGTCGATGTCTCCATTCATGAATGTGATCTGAAATGTAAGTGGACGCTGACTGTTTTAATGAAGTTAGTAATTCCGTGTCATTGTCATATCTGACTGGCAACTAAAAATGAGTAAAAATGAAGTAGCTAATTGACTAAAGTTATAAAAGTGGCTTGCGGTAACTCAATTTACCACTTGGCCGCAATACCAATTAGAGTGCGCTGGAAAAGCCTTAAACGGATTGAATCATCTGAAATGGAGTTAGACGCACACCAGAGGTGATAAGTCATCACATGGTTCGACGGGTCCTCTCCTGATTTGCCTTCAAAATGAAGAATATCACTAGACAACTTATTCGGCATTGGCGGCCAAAACGGAAGATAGTTAATTGGATCGTTCGTAAGGCGCGACAAGTCAGGCAAGTCCAAAGTTGCAATAAACAGTAACTGATGATTAGGGTCCCTGAAACCCTAGGTCATGAGACCAGCCCCAGGAGGAGGATATCCAGGATAAATAGGAATTGGAATTGCATTTGGGATATTATATCCTCCCGGAAAACTAGGATTAACCGGATCGTACTGGGGTTGTTGAGGTTGCTGATATGTATATCTAGGGTACGGTTGATACTGATAGACTGGCTGCTGCACAGCAGGACCGAATTGGTACTGTCCCTGGGACGGTTGATAAGTAAATTGATGTTGACTTGTGACAACCGTACTTGGACCAGGTTGTCCTATAGGCATTTGAATCAAAGTCTGAATTGTGGATCTAGATTGAGGTAAAGATGTCTGAGGAGTTGATACAGGAACAGTAGAAACCATAGCTGTCGATACTCCAGAAGTAGGTGGGGTAGATTGAACAGATGTTGCAGCAGTCGTTTGAGGTGGAGTACGAGGCGTACTAGGCCCAGACTGAGAAACTACAGAAGGTGCAGAAGTTTGAATAGTAGACTGGACAGGTTGCTGGGGTGAACCAGAAACCAAGGGTTTTCCAGTTTGAGATGACAACTACACAATCGGTTGCAAGATCTGTTGATATTGAGATGGATCCCACACTAAATTCATTCCGGGGTACTGACCCATAACAGGTTGAGAATATTGAGGACCATAACCGGGTTGAGGGTAGGGTTGATAATTCAAAGGTACATTTCCAACTCCTTGGACAAATGATTGACCGGAAGGTGGTTGGAAACCTTGGGTTGGGTACTGACCTTGAGGTTGATAACCTTGAGTCACGTACTGATACTGGGGTTGACCTTGAGGTACATACTAAGTCTGGGGTTGACCTTGAGGAACGTATTGTCCTTGAGGTTGCCCCCCAGGCAGAAATTGGGTACCTTGAGGTTGCCCCCCAGGCGATAATTGAGGACTTTGAGGCTGCCCCCCAGGCGATAACTGGCCACCTTAAGGTTGCGGATTAGGAATAGTACCTGACATCATAAGAATATCTTCTACACTCAACGGCTTAGTTCTGTTATTAGCAGTTAATAATCTTTGTTCAATAGGTTGAGGAGATGCTCCCGAAAAAGTACTAGTAAGTGAATGATACCCAGAGGGAACAGAAGGACCGCCGTATAAAAAGGTTTATAGAGATTGAGAAAACATGGACGACTGTCTTGACATATTTAACGGAGGATAGTAACCCCTAGGTGTTGGGTGAAAAGGAATGCGAGGTGGTGAAAAACTTAGTCCCGGATTTTCCAAAAAATTGGTCAATGAAAGATACCAAGTGTTGCTCCTAGGTGGACTGTAAAAGATTGATTCACGCTCCCTAAGTTCTATAGTTGGTTGATTTTCAGGGACAGGGATACCTTCTTCCAGAGTAGCAAGTTCTTCAATAGCTATAAGTATAGAAGGAAGATTTTGGGTAATTACTCTTTCTACCCTGGGTGAACCAAGACCACTAGAAGTTGGAGAGGAAAATCCTGATGTTGGAGTAGCAGCAAATTCAGTTTTAGGTTCAGATATTTCAGGTTCCTCACCTAAATCGCTAGTAGATGAAAAAATACCAGTAATTTCAGAAAATGAAATAGATTGCGGATTATAATCTGTTACTAGAGCTTGATAATCAGGATGTACAACCAATGAAGACTCTCCTTCTTCAGGTGACCCAACTCTACTGTCTCTAGGAGTTACAAGGGCTCGTAGCCCTTCAGGCTGGCTCGGTGAAAACTCAGGAGGTTGGCCCCAAAGTCTACGGGACTTCCTCGGTAATTCAACCACGATTAAATATTTTAACTACTTCACACGCAAACAAAGAAAAATCTCAATGAAAACCACCTAAAGCCTCTAAAGAACCAAACAATTTTGAATCACACGCCTAAAGAATCTAGGAGATCAAACCACACACAAACAATAACTTTTCGTACTGAAAACACTAGTTGGTGATGAAATCCAATGTCGAAGAGTTCAATACAGAAATGGCGGTTGGAACAGTTACCCCGACAACCTCCTTAATGAATAGACTGGCACAAGTTTCTCCACTAAACCATCTCGAGCGAAGAGAACCCCCCAGAAAATCCAAGTGAGTCGAGCCGACGTCTACTCCAGGTACAGTGGGATCTTCCTTCCACCATCACCTTAGGAAAGAATCCTATAGAATATGGTCACTATGGTTACCAACGGAAACAAATATACCTGGGGGAACAGTCTACGATCCGATACACACGCAAGGGCAGAGTAACAAGCTCAATCCCCTTGAAGGTTCCTTGACATAATCCAAGGTTTACAACAAGTGACCCCAGGCTCCTCGACAATGGTTAATCCGAGGTTTACCATTTTTAATACGTGAATATCTTCTATCGTTCCCAATGAGGAAGGATTGATTCCCACACTGGTTCAGATATTATCTCGTGCTTCTCCTTTAAGAGGAGCTTTCCCAGAGCATAGATGTAACAATTGGATTTTATCTCCTACCACAAGAAACAACTACTTGTTTGTTTTACTATCTTGGAGAGTTAATTACTCCCTACTCCAAGATACTAGCCTAAGCTATGTTGGTGATATAGAGCCCTAGAAATAAAAAGATTACTAGATAGATTTTACTTTAAGCGTTATTTTTATTGGTTTTTTCTTAAATCAAAAGGTGTAGAGATGAAACTTATGGTATGAAGACTCGACTCCAAATCACTAAAAAATGCACTTAAGATGACAAGCAATCTTTTCCCTTCAATGAATTTCTAGCTAGGAAAGAGTTGAGAATGCAAATGCTTGTAAAAACAAATCTTTTCTTAACAAACAAATCAAAAGAAGAGCTTTTTGTCTTTTCCAATACACTAAAAAATGAGACAAATAGTTATGCTCACGAAAATTTCCCTTTTCTTTCAAACACTTAAATACTACAAAAAAAACTTTTTCAAGAGAGATTTTTATTATTTTTTATAAAACACTCAAAACTATGGAAAAATCTAATCTTGAGATCTATAAATTCTAAAAACTATTTGAAGTAAAGGCTTACAAGATTTCTTTTCAAGGATGTTTTACTTAGCTATAAGCAAACTAAGGACTAATTTGTCCAGAATCACAAATTAGTCAAAAAACAACCAATTTTTGTTTTCTTTTCTAAAAATGAAATCCAAAACTTTTAATCACAAGTCCTTTCGAAGTTTCGCAAAGAGAAAAAACAAGATGGATTCCTCAACAAAGGCAGATTTTGAAAACAGTCAGACTCATAAGAAGGCTAGTAAAAACCAAGGTGATCTGAGGCTTCTAAGCTCTGAGCTACTACAAGATCGAAATGAAAATCAAGCCTGGCAACCAAAACTTCTAGGAATTTCACCTAAAACCCTAATGCCAATGGAATTAACCTAAGAAAAGTTCCTGACAAGTCACGTGCAGATCTGGGCAGAGGATAAAAACACCTAAACAAATCCTAAGCTGACTGAAAGAGAAAATCTTAAGTTTTTCAAAATTTTGACAGGGTTCGCAGGCCCGCAGTTCACACAGGTGCGAGACTGCTCTGTGTGTAAAGCAAAAGTGCGGATAGGTCCGCACTGTGTTACAAGCAGAGGGTGCGGTCCTCTCCCAAAAGTATGAAAAACAAAAATCAATTCAAGATCTACTAAACCTACCCAATTCCACACACAACAAGCCAAAAACAGAAACAAAAACACAGTTTCTCAAGTCAAAGTAAAAGCAAATAAAAAAATAAAGTCCCCAGTGGAGTCGCCATTTTGTCAACAGGATGAGTTCTTGGGGACAAGACCGACCTCCCTAGTATCTAATGATATCTAGCGACAAACAAACCAATCAACTTCTATCTTTCTCTAAATATGCAGTTTATAAATAAAGGCAAACAAGTGTTTTAGGCCTACCTTGGGTCCAATGCAAGTTTGTGGAAGCCTCGCTCTGTTGATCCAAATGAGCTCCCTTGTAGAGAATCTACAAACACAAACAAGCACATAAATTAAATAGCACCTGAAAATCGAATATAATAAAGCATACTTATCATGATGATCAAGGAATTCATGAAACAAATCACATAAGACAATTTGTTGAGAAAAATGAATCTGATTGTATTAACTTAAATCAAAGAAGAACTTTACAACCTTATGCCTTGACGCTGTACAAGCTCCTCCCAGGGTCTATCAAGAAGTCTCCTCTGCTTTGACAAGTTTCACTCTCTTCCTAATGAAGCCAAAAGGTATGTGATCTCTCCTTTCAAGCTTAACTAGGAAGTCTCAATTCCAACAGCATTTACCCTAAAAAATGTTCAGATTCTAACCTCTTCAGCAACCAACCCAATGCCTTAATTTATAGTGCAATGGAGGGAAGTTACTAGGTCCTCCTTCAAAGGGATAAAGCCCTCCTTTAAAGGGATAAGCTCCTCTCATCAAGGGATTAGCTCCTTCGCTTTTGGGATGCATGAACCACCTAGGAGCGAACCATCCACGTCAAGATTCCTTCTAGAATCATCTAGAATTAACCCAAAGTGAGTTTTTAAGAATAAACTTGCGCCTTTTTGACTTTCACAGGGGTCCACACCCACTCCTTTAGAGACAGAGTGGGCAGGTCCGCAGGTAACATGAACAGGGGGTGCGGGACCGCGGGCAACAGTGAGAGAAAGTGCAGAACCAGGGCTTTATTGATTTTTTAAGGTCTTTCTCTCATTTTCAAAGCTTGACATGAAGAGATGAGGTTTGAGACTTGTTTAGGAGGGCAGAATGAATGATGATAGACCCATACTGACTGTAAATAGTCATGGTGACAATATTTTGTGTAACACTGTCATTATTGGATGCTCTATGGTATCTACCTCTTTACCCTTTGAAGTCCCTGTGACTAATGTGCTGGCTTTCTATGCAGGCTACTGAAAAGTTCCAGCAGAGGATGTTCCAACTCCTGATTTTTGAGGCAGCTTGAAAGATACTTGTCCAAAAGAGTTTAGGTCAAGGGTTTTTTCAAGATTTTTCATAGCCTTTTCCATCTTTTCTTTCTCACTAATCTCTTCTATTAATGTCCCTTCTACCCATTTTTCCTGATTTGCATACTCTTCAATTTCTGGGATCCTATGATGTACATACACTGATAGCCTGTTTCTTACCCTTCTGTCACTTATGAAACTACATGGGTCATATGGCACTCAATGAAAACTCTTCTTCAATCTAAGGTGGTCTTCTAAGATATTTTCAGCGTCTTTCCACGCATCCCTAGAATGGATAACATAAGGGCCTAACTGGTTTTTGATTCTCAGCTGAGCCTTCTTCTTTACATTACAAAAGTGGGTTACGTCTGCATTGATGATCTGCCTGAAATATTCTAATGCAAATAACCTCATGGGCACATATTTAGGCAACTTGAAAGGGAAAAGTTCACACCAATACATTTTGATGTCTGTGTAATTTTGGTACAAGTACCAGTCACCTATGCTGCACTGTTTATAAAGTTGCAGAATCTTCTTCATATCGCCAGTGATCCTAGGAGGAGGAGCTCCTATCAACTGAGTGGAGGCTGGATGTAAAAATAACTCAATGAATTCACTATAAGTATAAGGGGATTCACAGGTATCATAGAAGACTGAGCTCCAAAAAAATCACAGACCTTCGATTTCCTTTTGAGTCTAATTTCTTGATGGGAAATGGAAAGCTGTCTGGCTGATAATATAACAACAGATGGTATATAAAAGATGTGTGTTTGAAGACTCCTTCTCTATCCAAAGTTATAAATTGATCATGGATTTTGTTGGCAATAAAAGTGGCATAGTCATACTTGATAGCAGGGGGCTTTCCTGGAGTAAAGATTGATAATAGAACCAGGGTGATATCATCCACATATTCACTGGACGTAAATCCCAAGATCAAGGATATCATGTCAACAATGAGTTTACCAGTTTCAGTGAAAAAGGCATGCAGATAAGGAGGAGGGCCTTTAGGTTGGTGCATTGGTATCATGAACATCTGAGCAATGCGGGTTATCTCTGACTTGGGTAATTGAGATGCTTGTTCAAGTAAAAAACCCATGGAAAGACGAGCAAGGGGCTCAATGGAATGGAAACGTATCATCTCATTGATGGATTCAACAGTTATGGAAAAAAGGACAGTTTGGGAAGGTGACATAACTGCTCTATGGATAGGGTCATAGTTGGCACAACATTGGTGAATGATGTTTGGGAAAACATGGACTGAGGGAAGGAAGTACATGGGAAGGTTTGATTCCCACAGTCCAAAAATATCAGAGTTGCTTAGATAACTATCCCTAATTTGGCAAAAGGCCTGAAGATGATTATAATCAGTGGTTAAGTCCTTTATTTGAAAATCTTTGTTTGCAAGAGGTAGATAATCTAAGTCTTTGTGGGGAGCATTGATGGGTGCGACGTTCAGAGCTGCGGGGGCCTCCATGTTTGGTTCTTGTGTATTCAAACTAGAATTTGGGCTTTCTGTGGAAAGGATGGACTTTAAACAGTGGTTTTGGTGTCCCTTTATGGCAGCTGCGGACTGTTTTTACTTGAATTTGGTTTTCACAGGTAGAATTTTCAGCGAAGAACTGAAATTTATAGGGTTACCAGTAAAATGGATAAATACCTGGATTAAGGAGGCAAATTGAGTAACTGCAGGTCGAATGAAGGATTACAGAGCGCGTTGCCATGGTCTCTTTGGCCGGGTGGCGGTTGAAAAGCTGGTACAGTGGCTCCAGTTGTTATTTTGCATGGGAGCTTGAACAAAGAGAACTACAGCGAAAATGATATTTCGTCGTTTTTTAACGAAATTCGGGTTGACGGGATTTTTTAGCACTTATTGGGAGGATGACGTCAGAGCGATGGGACATCTTGTCGTTTAACAGGGGGTGGTAAGCGGTTTACCCCACACCGCTTATGGGCTAGGGCGGTTTCGGATGGGGGGGGGGGCCGCGAGTAGCGCGGGAGTGTGACGCGCATCCACTGTACAAGAGCGAAACCGCTAGTTTCCTGGGCATTAACTTTCAGCGATGGAGGGGGGTGCGATATAGATCTCAGCCGTCAGATGCGAGGCCGTTGATCTGACGGTTGGCGGTCAATGGAGGTGAAGGGGGTTTAATGCGTGGGGGCCCAATATAATATATAATTGTTTTAATGTTTTTGGGCGCAATATCATTGGTTCAGGGTTTGGTTATAATTAACTCGAATGGTTAATTATTCCATGATTTATGCGATAGAAAGGGTTCATAATAAGCTCCAATTGAACTTATTAATCCTTGACAAGGGATTTAATATAATAAATATTAATTTGTTAATATGAAACTTTTGAAAGTGAATGCGCGCTAAGCATAATGTTACAAAACTTAGGCAAACGGGGAAAAACATGGATTTATACAAAAAATGAGGCCATTTCCCTAGGTAAAAATCACTTAGGTAATTGATATGGAATGGAGTGAGATGGCTTAGTGATATTAAGCAGATCTTAATATCATTGGGGCAGTTAGTAGATGATTTCAGGGAAAAGCATGAGGGGAGTTAGTCATGCCTCGCTTGAGTTGCTCCAAAATATAAAACTGCCATGGTACCTGTGATAGAGGTAAGATTAACATTCTGAGAGACAAAGTCAATCACAAGTCTCATTCTGCAACACCAAAATTGCCTACCCAGCCTACTGTACCTAACATTTTTTCTTCTTTTTCTTTGGGTGCACTTGGATTGGCAAACCCTCTTTAATTTTCTTTTCTTTGCATGATAAGCCTATCTAAGTCTGCTCTTATTTCTTCCAAGGGATCAGATTAATCAGTTGAGCTCCTTAGCTTCTCTACCTATCTACTTATCTGCCAAGATTAAACAATTTGGACAGATTTTTATTCTCTATCTCTAAAACAGGAAATTCAAATATGAACTGGCCAAGATTAAGCTATTTGGCCACTCATCAATTGAGGTAAAAAGTTCAATAAGATGTACATGATGCTTTATTTACAGAAAATGAAATAGTAGTGGCATTTGGACTTGCACACTTTCCTGGTCTTTTTTATTTGGGGTTCATTTCTTTTCATTTTTTCAACCATCTTATTCTTTTTTACCCTTTGATTTTTCTTTTAGGGTATACCCTCTTTACATTTTTTCAAATTTTTTTATTCTTTTACAATAGGGAAAACCTTTGCAACAAGAAAAGGTATGAACATATTGCAGAGCTAATCAAGTCAATCATGAAATATGACACCTATTGGTATACGAGCATAACACTGGCTCCACTTGGGGATGGATTTTCCTGGTGGAATCAAGGACAACAGGTCAGATGGTCTTCTCCATAACTTGATTTTGCTTTGAAATCTCCTTTTGCTGGTTGCTTAATTTTATATATGACAATTACACTTACGAGGCTGAGGGCCTTCTCTTTGGGCTTCACCTTCATCAAGAGGTTGGATCAAAGTAGTGTTTCAGCATCCGACCATTAACTGGCCCTTCTTCTATTTCTGAACCATCCAGGTTCTTCAAAAAGTAAGTATTGTTCCCCTGTGAGGCCTGGATAATAAAAGGTCCCTTCCATAGGAAGTCAAACTTCCCATGTTTTCTTTTGTCTTCTCTCCTGGAATCCCATTTTAAAACTTTGTCCCCTAGGTAAAAATCTTCTGCCTTGGTCCTCTTATCAAATATTTTCTTGAGTTTTTCTTGTAACACTTGGGATCTTTGGTATACCTCTTCTCTGGTCTGCTGTAAATGGATGGTCTGATTTATTCTTCTTTGAATGTCATTAGGTTCCACCTGAGCTTCTTGCAGTAATTTCATTACAGGGACCCCTAATGATGAAGGAAATACAACCTCCATCCCATAGACTAGTTCATAAGGACTAGTCCCAATGGATCTCTTGGTAGTTAATCTGTCTGCCCATAGTGCATTGGTAAGTTTCTTGTGCTAGTTTTTCTTGTTTTCTTCCAAAATTTTCTTAATAATATTAATCATGATTTTATTGGAGGACTCAGCTAGACCATTACCTTGAGGGTAATAGGCTGTGGAATGGCCTAAGGTGATGTGGTACTTGTTACATAAATTTATCATTTTCTTGGATTTGAAAGCGACAACATTGTCAGTTATGATCTTTTTAGGACAGCCAAATCGAGATAGTATGTTGGTTTGTAAGAATTCTATAATCACTGTATTATTGGCTTGTTGGAAGGAATGGCTTCTATCCATTTGGTGAAATAATCTGTGGTAGTGAGGATCCATTTATGTTGGCCATAAGAGGTAGGATGGATTTCCCCAATGAAGTCCAAACCCCATTGTTGAAATGGTCTTTCAGTGGAATTTGGTCTAAGGGGTAGAAGTAAAAGTTTCCTCTTGCCTTAAAAAATTTGGCATTTGTGGCAAGCAGTGACAAACTTCTTGACATCAGCGAACAAGGTTGGCCAGTAAAATCCAACCCTTAGGATTTTGTTTGTAGTTGATTTCCAGTAAAGATGTCCTCCACAATCCCCTGCATGAAATTTTGTGAGAATTTTGTTAGCTTCATCTTTTATTAAATAGTTCAATAGAATACCTTCATGATTTTTCCAAAAAAGAACATTATCTAAATTATAAAATTTTGAAGCTTTCATTTTTAAAAACCTTTTCTTTGTTCTGTATAACCCTAGAGGAGACTACAGGTTTAATAATACATAAGTTATATCAGCATACCAAGGTGATTCTAAGAAGGCCTGGCTGATTTGTGGAGTTGTTATCTCCTGTTCGTTATCCAGCTCATTGATATCTAGGGCTTGAAAGTTTGTTTTAGTTATGATTTTAGCCAATCCCTGTCCTTTTATAAGATTTGTAGGTTTTATTTCAATATCATACTCCAATATATTAGCTATCCATTTGCCTCGTTTGCCTTCAATTCCATCCTGAGTTAGGATGTCTTTAACAACAAAACTTGGTACATAAGCTATTACATGGGAGTACAATATGTAGACTCTGAAGTCTTTAATAGCTTTCACAAGTGCATAAGCCTGCTTTTCCATGATTGGGTATTTTAGCAGTGTGTCTCTAAGTGCTTTACTAAAAAAGGCTATGGATTTTTCACATCCTTGATCATCTTTTTGTACTAAAGCAACAACAATGGTGTATTCTGATGCAAATGAAAATATTATGAAGTATCTATCAAAATTTGGACTTGTAAGGACTGGTGTTATGGTCAAAGCCATTTTAATTTCTTCAAATGTTTGTTTAGCTTCTAATGTCCATTTAACCCTAAAAAAAATTTCAACATATTGTTTAGCAATCTAATTAATTCAGCCAAATTGGGTATGAATCTTCTTAAAAAGTTAATTTTTCCTAGGAAAGCTTGAAGTTCTTTGATATTTCTGGGGTGGGGTATTTGTAGAATGGCTTCTATTCTATCAGGATCAATTTTGATGCCATCTTGGGAGATTATATGGCCTAACAGTTTGCCTTCCTCTAGACCGAACAACGACTTCTTAGGATTTAAGGAAATACCATACTTTCTGCATTTTAAAAACACTTGTCTCAAATGATCTAAATGTTGCTGATCTGATTTAGAAAACACAGTAAGATCATCTAGATATATGACCAGAAAATCGTGAATTTCTTTTGCAAAAGCTATGTCCATTGCTCGTTGGAAGGTTGCCCCCGCATTCTTGAGTCCAAATGGCATTTTAACATATTTAAAAGTTCCCCATGGTGTTGTAAACACATTCTTTTCTTGGTCATCAGGATGGACTAGAATCTGGTTAAAGCCCGAGAACCCATCCAAAAGTGAAATCCTAGAGGCACCTACTACCCTTTGTAAAATGTGGTTCATCTTAGGTAAGGGGTAGTGGTCTTTCAAAGAAACCTTATTTACATTCCTTAAATCGACACACAATCTGATTTCTCCTGTTTTCTTCCAAGTGGGTACTAAATTAGACACCCACTTTGAAAACCTGATAGGAGCAATTATCCCTGGTTCATACATTCGTTTGATTTCTTTTTCAATTAAGGGGAGAAGTACAGGGTTAATTATTCTGAGCTTTTGCTTGAATGGTTTTTGATTTTCCTTGAGGGGTATTGTATGTTGAATTACAGAGGTGTCATAAGATTTCAGATCTTCATAGCTCCAGGCAAAAACATCCTGGAATTCTTTGATGAGTTCAACATATTTAAGCTTTTGATTAGGGGGTAAAGTTTTGGATAATTTTATCATTTTCGGATTTTCTTTAATTCCTATGTTATAGTCTTCAATGTATGCGTTTAGAGGTTGCATTTTGGGTTTCTTTGGGATATCATTAGAATCAAAGAAATCTTCCAAAGGAGTTAATCCTGTGGGAAAATAATTGTCTTTTAAATTAATAACTTCAGATTCTCCTCCGATAATCTCATCGATGTCTACTTCTTTAAGATCTTGCAATTTTTTATTAGTAAATTTTTTTGGATGAAGTATTTGAGTTGCGCTTTCTGTTGAAATGTATGTTTCAATTTTATCTATTTGATCAACCTCACTAACAGTGTCTGTGTCTATATTAGTGCTAGAAAACTCTTCTTCTAAGGTCAAGAAATTGTTAATCTGAATATCATTGTCAAACACTTGCTAGTTCTTTATATTGTCGGGTATGGCTGGCCTGTGTCTAATCTCAGCTGTAAACTAATGATTGGGTTCAAATGGTAATTTACAAGTGCTGGCAAATGTTGCCAAGCTGTGAGCATGCAAATTATGTTTTCTTGGAATTTTGGCAAGCTGTGTTTCCAGAAATGTATTGAGGATCTCAATCGTTGTTCCTCTGTAAGATCTTAATCTGGGATCATTTGTGAGGAAATTCCCTTTTATCTGTTGAATGACTAAATCAGAGTCTCCCAAAACTGATACCTTGATTGCCCCTAAACTTTTGATCAATTTAAGTCCTAGCAACAAGGCTTCATATTCAGCCATATTATTGGTGCATCTAAAGTTTAATCTGTAAGCATGCCCTTTAGCATGATCATTTTCTAGATTGTGTACCCAAATCCCTGCTCCTGCCCCTAATATATTAACTAAACCATCAAATTCTAAGTACCAGAGAATTTCATGTTCATAATTGGTATCAGGAGTTTCAGTAATATGTTTGGTGGAAAGATATGTTTCTTTAGTTTCATCTAGTTTCTCCCGAGTGTCTGATATATCATTGTTCTCAGAAATTTCTTGAATTTGAACACTAGACTTTTGGTTTATAATTTCTTCTTGTTCAAGTGATAAAACCTTGACATCAGTTGGAGGATCAATTTCAGCATTGTAGAGAATGAAGGAGTCCATGTCAGAGTGCATGGAGTAGATGGGAAAATTCTGGGGTTTCTCCTGGCTACTTACCACATATTTCATTAAAGTTTCTCGGTACAATCTATTTGGTTGACCAAATACTGAAACAGTAGCATAGGACATGTCCAATTGTAAAGATCCTTGGAGCTTTGCACCCCAAGATCTAGACAACAACATGCCATATTTTGGTGGAATATCAGCTACCACTATGTCCATTAAAATGGTCTTGGCGGGGTATTGAACTAATGATACACATAAATCTTTGATCAATCCTAGACATCTGACTTGGCTTGAGTCAAAAGAGAATAAGTCTTTGTATGGCTTGGTAATATCTAGGTCCAACTTCTCCATTACAGATTTAGGCATTAAGTTATGAGAAGCACCAGAATCAAACATGGCATTATGAAGTATTTTATTATGTATGTTCAGACTTAGATAAAAAGGAGGAACCGCTCCATCTACTGATTTTCCGTTTACCTCAGGGCCAAAAATTAATTCAGGCTGGTTATCAAAGACATTCACTGAATCTTTGTTCACTGAAATTTGGACTGATTTATTAATTTGACCTCTGTAGACATCATGTTTAGCCAATTCTGACAATGGAATGGCTACCTTTAGCTTGCCTATTTTAGTCTCAAGATTGAAAGGTTTTTCAACTTGAGTTTTTGTATTTCGGACAGTGAGATTGTCTTTTTCTGCTGTATTTTCAGTGTTTTTCTCTTTTTTAGGAGTGGTGTCATGGGCTGAAGTTGCTTCCAAGTCAATTTTTGGAGGTTCTTCCACATTTCCTTTGGGAGGAGTGGAAGTGGAAGGTTGTTTGTTAGGTTGTTGATTGTCTGACACATCTTCAACTATTGGATTATTTGGGTTAGGAGCTGTTCTAAGAAGGGTTTGTACAGGTGTGTTATTGATCTTAGATTTGTTAGGTTGCTTGGTTTCTTTCTGTTTATTGGTTTCAGGGACATCTATTCTTCTGCTCCTCAAATTGTATTGCTTGTGGACTTCATAAATGGTTGTATCATATCCCTCCCTAAAATCAAATGATTCACCTGGTTGAGTTTGGAATTGTTTAAGAGTGTGAGCTTCTTGGTCCTCTTGAGTCAAGAAAACTTGTTGTTCATTATTGAGGCCCATTAAATTAATTTGAGTTTCTTCTGTTGGTTGATCAGAAGTTGAGGCTTCAACATAATTTTTTTGGAATGGGGGCCTAATGTTTTGGTCAGGCCTAGTCTTTCCAGTATTAGGGTTCTGGTTATTCCTGAAATTTGGATTTCTCCCAGTATTTCTCAGTTGACCATCCCAAGGGGATTTCCTCTCAATTTTTTCTACTCTATCACCAAGTCTATCCATTCCTTTAATAATAGCGTCTAATTTCTGTTCAAAGGCAGAAGGTTCTTCTTTGATAGGTATCCTCCTTTCAGCTCTGGCTTGAGCTCGTTTAGAAATCAGGTTGGCCTCAACACTGACAACTATACTCTGCATCTTTTCTAAGTCTCACAGAGCTCTTTCCCTAAGTTGGTATGCCATATCAGAATCGAATGCATAAGGGAATTTGATCAAGGCCAAATCTGGAGGAGGTCTGAGATTTTGAGGAATGGCATTGTAGACATTATTGAATCTGGTACAATAATCTGGGACAGTTTCTTGGGTACCTCTCTTTAAGCCTTCATATTCTGATAAAATTTGGAGAGGATCTTTATTCTTTTCCATCTGTTCAAGAAGGTCTGATAAATAGCTTGTGGGTCATTGATAGTGTTTGCAGGGAGGGCTCTAAACCATGTTCTAACATCTCCAGTTAAAATTTGAACAAATACTTTCATTCTGACATCATCGTCATCAATCTCATAGTTTTCAAAATAATGTGTCATTTTCTTGGTATGTTGTTGAGCTGTGTAAGTTCAGTACCATCAAAGTAGGTGATTTTACTTTGATAATCTTGGGGCATGGTCCCTGGATTTGCAGGTAATTGCAGGGGTGCATATTGTTTGCCATGGTTGCAGAGATAAGTGTGACAACTGGGGGAACAGGGATAACAGTAGGAATGTATGTTGAAGACAGAAGAGTGGAAAGGGATGCTTGAGGTGCTGATGGAGAACTTGAAGAAGCTGTAGCAATGACAGAAAGATTTAGTGTTCTTTGAGAGGTAAGCTCAGTTTGGTTGGGGTTCTACAAATGTTTGTCAAGGTGTGAATTAGCAGAACTTTCTTGGCTCTCCCGGCTTCTAAGGATCCTAGAAATTAGATTAGGATTTTCAAAGACAGGTGGAGGATTAGGATCCGGATTTGATCTAGTGTAACGAATCTTCTTTGGAGCCAATTTCTAGGTGTATTTTTTGTTTTTTCTTGGAATAATTTAACAATATAACTTTGACAGTCTTTTCTAGGAATCTTTTAGATATTGGAACTTTGAACTTTCCTAAAAGACTTTTGAAAAAAGGATCTGATCAAGAATTTGAAACAACTGTTCAAAACATAAACTAGACTGGAGATAGACTGAAGTAGCATTTATTTCTCTATGAAACCAGAGATTCTGGGTTCAATCCCCAGCGGAGTCACCAATAATGTTATCACTTAGGTTGTTCCCAAAGGTTGTAAGAAAGGGAATACGGCCGACGTAATCACAGACCAATCTTTTAGATACAGCTTCTAGCCAATCTGTATCCAGAGAGGGCTCTCTCTTTATGATTTAGCTTTGTTTTGAAATATTTTAGGCTAGTTATGAAGTTCAAGGGTTTTATTTTGGGTTTGGATGGTGGAATTCAATAGAACAATGAGGCAAACTGAATAGTTCAGTCCATTGGGCATGATGGAGTCAAAGAAGGATGGCTTTTTGGATTTGGTTTCTTAACAGAGGATGGTATCACAGAGAAAGGTAGTCAAAATTGGAGCAAATTTAGGCTGAAATCAGATGGAATGGACCCAAATGGATGAAGGGTAGTTAAGAATCCTTCAACATATTAAAAGAGGGAAAATGGATGATTACTGTTAAGGAGCAGTTAAGAATTCCTTAGCAAATAGTCAATATGCGAGAATCAGGAAACAAGAGCAATTAAGAATTCACTGTTAAACAAATTCTGAAGAAAACACAAAGAATAATAAAGACTGAAAATAGAGTGCAGTTTAAGCAAATTTTGAATTAATCCTTTTCTTTACCATTCAGATTATGAAACACAGATGATATAGCAAATAAGAAAACTGTAAAACATGAGATATAGGGGACTTATTGATCCAGAGTTTGATTCAAGAATTATGTGACAAGTCTTCTGCATCAATTCCTCATCCAGTAGGCCAGGCAACAAATGGTTCCAACAGTTCTTTATTCCAAAGTTCAGTATTATAGCAAAGTCTAGGAATGCCCACCAACACCAAATACTTCGTTCGGGGGGGGGTATTTATACAAAATATCTTTACAAAATATTTGATGGAGATAATATCTAGTGATGACTAATCCCTTTTTTTACAAAATATAAAGACAAACAGTCTCAAAAATAGGGAAAAGATAAATTAATGTCGTGTTGGCTGCTTCGTCTTTGTCGGATGTGCTGGAGGCAGGTTCTGCGAGTTGGTTTACAGCTGTCTTCCACTGATACTCTGTGCTAGCTACTCCGTCTTTGTCTGATATTATTCAATCCTGTTTTGATACACTTTGACCCGCTTGAGCCTCATTTATCTCTGTTTATCTTATCATGGAAAAATAGCCCAAAATCTACGTTTTACCCAAGAGAAATTTACAAAATCCCCAACATGTCTTCCCACCATTGTTGCTCTGGCAATTTATGCTTCTAAAGTTTCCTTAGGGTTTCATCAGTTTCTGTATATTTGAAAAAATTAGGCTGGAGTTGAAACAAATGTTTTACCTCATGCTCAATATAAAATAAGTTCTCTAAGTTATCATAGAGAACTTGGCCTGTGGGGAGTGCTTTTACTCCTGAAGCAGTTGTTGATGAACTAAATTGTTCAGCAGCATATTTGTTCAATTTATGTACATAATCTATGTGTTTCATAAGCCGGTCATTATTTGCTAAAGGACTTGGCAGACTTTTATTCTACAAAACTGTAAACCTTTCCATCAAAGAATTAATTTCTACTTGCATATCCTGGCATCTTCTTTCGAAATTTTGCATCAGAGTTCTCTTGGTTAGAACTCTCATGATTTCCAAAATGGTGCCTGTCCTGTCTGTGATTTCCAGTGCTTCCAGTTGTTCGCTAGTCTTAGTGTTCAAAAAATGTATAAGCTGGTTGGCTTGTTCAGGCATCTGTCCCAAAAAAACTCTTGTCTTTTGGATTTCCACTTGGGTTGCTCTTACTAAGTCAATCTTCTCATAGATAACTTGGATAGATGGCCAAACATTATTTAGGGATTGATTGATGTTGGTCCAAAGAATTCCTTTGATTTCTGCCAGAGGCTTATCCAAAGTGAGATCCTTCTCTAATGTTCTCACTTTATTCTCTAATGCTTTAACCTCTCTTATTTTCTCTGCAACATTTATCTTGGATTTGTCATAATTCTTTTATACTTTTGCCAATTTTTCCTTTACTTGTTTCAGTTCTGACACGTTGAGTCTCAATTCTTCCATGGATTTTATTAATTCTTCTGTGCTCATATTAGTACTGCTGCCTGGTGCTGTTTTTGTTGTTTTTGTACCTGTAATGACTTCTACTGTGGCTGCTGGGACATTAGGAGCCAATGTTGTTCCAAGAGTTGAAGGGACTTCTGTTGAGACTATGGGGGTTACTTCAGGTGGCTGGGAGGTCGACTCTCCCTGCTTCTCTTTTAATGCTTTTTCCAGTGCCTGCTCTGTATCATTTAATCTTTCATTAAGCTTCATGAGCAGGTCCATCATCTCTTCTTCTAATTTCTATTGTACAACTTCTGCAGTCTGTGGATGCATGGAAGGAGGTAGTTTCAGCTGTTTCCTCAGGGCAGCAATATCTTCTTCTTTCTTCTTCATAAGTGCCTTTATGCCTTTAGCATCTTTGGGATCATGTCCCAGTTCAATGATGATTTCTTCTAAAGATTTGATCCTGTTGTCCTTGGCCAGAGAAGAGGCTTTCTCCAAATGTAATTGAGCAGAGGTATTGTCCAAGGAGTTCTGTAACTGATGGGCCAACATTGCTTTGTTAGCCAGTGTAGAATAAACCATTTCTCCAGTCTGCTTGTGAAGTTCAATCTGGTCCAATGGATGAATGTCTTTGGCTAGGACCTCCAAGTTTGTTCTAATGTAATCTACTGCGGACTAGGGTTGCTGTACCTTTGGCTTAAAATAACTCATTGACATTTTTCCTTCTTTAATGTCATAGGCAGACATTAACCTTTGTTGGTTTGGGGGGCCATCTTCAAGTATTGATTGTACATTTGAATCCTCATAGGATCATTTTTTGCCTTAATTTCTATGAAAGTCCGTTTAATGTCAGAGACATGTTTTCTTTGTGGCCTGGTAGATGATACTTCAACACTATGTTGTCTTTCTAGCTCCTGCCTATGTGAGCCAGTTGATGTTTCTACCACTGGGGAAGTCTGCTGGCTGACTACCCTTTCTCTCCTTAAACTATCAGTAGTTTCTTCAATAATTTCCTCTTCTGACAGAGGATTTAGTCTTTGTCTCTTTGCTCTTGGTTGTTCAGCAGGTCCACTAATAGGTGTGGGCTCTTCTCTATCTCTCTTCTTGCTTCTTTCCTCATTTAGAGGAGTTTGCAGTGCTGGAATTTCTGGTGCTCTAGTTTGGGCTGGAGGAATTTGCCCCTGATTCTGTTCTTTTGACATTGCTGGCTGATCTGTCATTATAGGATGCTCTGTGGTATCTACCTCTTTACCCTTTGAAGTCCCTGTGACTGATGTGTTGGTTTTCTGTGCAGGCTGCTGAGAAGTTCCAGCAGAGGATGTTCCAACTCCTGATTGTTGAGGCAGCTTGAAAGATACCTGTCCAAAAGAGTCCAGGTCAAGGGTTTTTTCAAGATTTTTCATAGCCTTTTCCATCTTTTCTTGCTCACTAATCTCTTCTATTAATGTCCCTTCTACCCATTCTTCCTGATTTGCATACTGTTCAATTTCTAGGATCCTATGATGTACATACATTGATAGCCTGTTTCTTACCCTTCTGTCACTTATGAAACTACATGGATCATATGGCACCCATTGAAAACTCTTCTTCAATCTAAGGTGGTCTTCTAAGATCTTTTCAGCATCTTTCCACGCATCCCTAGAATGGATAACATAAGGGCCTAACTGGTTTTTGATTCTCAGCTGAGCCTTCTTCTTTACATTACAAAAGTGGGTTAAGTCTGCATTGATGATCTGCCTGAAATATTCTAATGCAAATAACCTCATGGGCACATATTTAGGCAACTTAAAAGGGCAAAGTTCACACCCATACATTCTGATCTCTGTGTAATTTTGGTATAGGTACCAGTCACCTATCCTGTACTATTTAGAAAGTTGCAGAATCTTATTCATATCGCCAGTGATCCTAGGAGGAGGAGCTCCTATCAACTGAGTGGAGGATGGATGTACAAATAAGTCAATGAATTCACTATAAGTATAAGGGGATTCACAGGTATCGTATAAGACTGAGCTCCAAAAAATCACACACCTTCGATTTACTTTTGAGTCTAATTTCCTGATGGGAAATGGAAAGCTATCTGGCTGATAATATAACAACAGATGGTATACAAAAGATGTGTATCTGAAGACTCCTTATCTATCCAAATTCATAAATTGATCATGGATTTTGTTGGCAATAAAAGTGGCATAGTCATACTTGACAGCAGGGGGCTGTCCTGGAGTAAAGATTGATAATAGAACCAGGGTGATATCATCCACATATTCACTGGACCTAAATCCCAAGATCAAGGATATCATGTCAACAATGAGTTTACCAGTTTCAGTGAAAAAGGCGCGTAGATAAGGAGGAGGGCCTTTAGGTTGGTGCGTTGGTATCATGAACATCTGAGCAATGTGGGTTATCTCTGACTTGGGTAATTGAGATGCTTGTTCAAGTAAAAAACCCATGGAAAGACGAGCAAGGGGCTCAGTGGAATGGAAATGTATCATCTCATTGATGGATTCAGCAGTTATGGAAAAAAGGACAGTTTGGGAAGGTGACATAACTGCTCTATGGATAGGGTCATAGTTGGCACAGCATTGGTGAATGATGTCTGGGAAAACATGGACTGAGGGAAGGAAGTACATGGGAAGGTTTGATTCCCACAGTCCAAAAATATCAGAGTTGCTTAGATAACTATCCCTAATTTGGCAGAAGGCCTGAAGATGATTATAATCAGTGGTTAAGTCCTTTATTTGAAAATCTTTGTCTGCAAGAGGTAGATAATCTAAGTCTTTGTGGGGAGCATTGATGGGTGCGACGTTCAGAGCTGCAGGGGCCTCCATGTTTGGTTCTTGTGTATTCAAACTGGAATTTGGGATTTCTGTGGAAAGGATGGACTTTAAACAGTGGTTTTGGTGTCCCTTTATGGCAACTACGGACTGTTATACTTGAATTTGGTTTTCACAGGAAGAATTTTCATCGAAGAACTGAAATTTACAGGGTTACCGGTAAAATGGATAAATACTTGGATTAAGGAGGCAAATTGAGTAACTGTAGGTCAAATGAAGGATTGAAGAGCGTGTTGCTATGGTCTTCGGCCAGGTGGCAGTTGAAAAGCTGGTACAGTGGCTCCAGTCGTTATTTTGCATGGGAGCTTGAACAAAGAGAACTACAACGAAAATGATATTTCGTCGTTTTTTAACGAAATTCGGGTTGGCGGGGATTTTTTAGCACTTATTGGGCGGATGACGTCAGAGAGATGGGACATCTTGTCGTTTAGCGGGGGGTGGTAAGCAGTTTACCCCACACCGCTTATGGGCTAGGGCGGTTTCGGACGGGGGGGGCGCGAGCAGCGCGGGAGTGTGATGCGTGTCCACTGTACGGGAGTGAAACCACCAGTTTCCCGGGCGTTAACTTTCAGCGATGGAGGGGGGTGCGATATAGATCTCAGCCGTCAGATGTGAGGCCGTTGATCTGACGGTTGGCGGTCAATGGAGGTGAAGGGGGTTTAATGCGCGGGGGCCCAATATAATATATAATGGTTTTAATGTTTTTGGGCGCAATATCATTGGTTCGGGGTTTGGTTATAATTAACCCGGATGGTTAATTATTCCATGATTTATGCGGCGGAAAGGGTTCATAATAAGTTCCAATTGAACTTATTAATCCCTGACAAGGGATCTAATATAATAAATATTAATTTGTTAATATGAAACTTTTGAAAGTGAATGCGCGCTAGCATAATGTTACAAAACTTAGGAAAAAGGGGAAAAACAGGGATTTATACAAGAAATGAGGCCATTTCCCTAGGTAAAAATCACTTGGGTAATTGATATGGAAAAACATGGGTAATTGATATGGAATGGAGTGAGATGGCTTAGTGATATTAAGCAGATCTTAATATCATTGGGGCAGTTAGTAGATGATTTCAGGGAAAAACATGAGGGGAGTTAGTCATGCCTCGCTTGAGTTGCTCCAAAATATAAAACTGCCATGGTACCTGTGATAGAGGTAAGATTAACATTCTGAGAGACAAAGTCAATCACAAGTCTCATTCTGCAACACCAAAACTGCCTACCCAGCCTATTGTACCTAACATTTTTTCTTCTTTTTCTTTGGGTGCACTTGGATTGGCAAACCCTCTTTAATTTTCTTTTCTTTGCATGATAAGGCTATCTAAGTCTACTCTTATTTCTTCCAAGGGCTCAGATTAATCAATTGAGCTCCTTATCTTCTCTACCTATCTACTTATCTGCCAAGATTAAACAGTTTGGACAGATTTTTATTCTCTATCTTTAAAACAAGAAATTCAAACATGAACTGGCCAAGATTAAGCTATTTGGACATTCATCAATTGAGATAAAAAGTTCAATAAGCTGTACATGATGCTTTATCTACAGAAAATGAAATAGTAGTGGCATTTGGACTTGCACACTTTCCTAGTCTTTTTTATTTGGGGTTCATTTCTTTTCATTTTTTCGACCATCTTATTCTTTTTTACCCTTTGATTTTTCTTTTAGGGTATACCCTCTTTACATATTTTCAAATTTTTTTATTCTTTTACAATAGGGAAAACCTTTGCAACAAGAAAAGGTACGAACATATTGCAGAGCTAATCAAGTCAATCATGAAATATGACACCTATTGGTATAGGAGCATAACAGGTGGCTTTGAGCACCGCCGAGGCAAAGTACATTGCTGCTATTATGGCCTCATATGAGGCAGTCTGGTTACGAAAGCTCTTCAGTGAGCTGTTTGGATTTAGATTGGATACTACCGTGATCCTGTGTGACAACCAGAGCGGGATTCGTTTATCATAGAATCCTGTATTTCATGATCGCTCCAAGCATATCAATATCAAGTACCGCTATATCCGTGATATGGTGCAGCGGGGAGCAATAAGGGTCCAACATATTGGTACAGATGAGCAGGTTGCAGACTTTCCGTCAATGACTTGGTGTTGTTGAGAGACCCTCTTATGAGGGTCATGTATGATGCATACATTGAGCTTTGGGAGCTCCAGGGGAGTGCAGGGTACTTCTTGGAGCGACATGCGACCACAAGGCGACTCACCCTCCCTTGGTGGTGTGCTATGTACAGGGTGAAAGGTTCAACCTTCCCCTATGACACCCCGTGGTGATTGTGGGACAAGATGATTGGTTCTCCTATAGGCCAGGATGATTAGTTCTCCCATGGTGACTGTTGGATAGGATGATTCGTTCTCCTGTGGATAGGATGATTAGTTCTCCTATCGAGGCATCTTATCCATGCAGTCTGGGACTCATGCGAAGTATCTCTCATCTGATCAATGAGTAGGGAAATGGGGTTTGGGACCATTAATAGTACTATCAATGGATGCATCATTGTATCCACCGTACTCCCTATGCTAGGATGACCTCCATTGATCTGGGATCAGTTAGAGTGGTATGACACACTCTGAGACTGACTTCGGGTCAGTGGAGGATGGTATGATACATCCTCACTCATTTATTTTTCTTCATAGTTCAGCATAGCAGAGCCAAGTAGTGCATTTGATGGCATGGATAGTACCAACGGTCAGACGGATTAGCAAATGGAGTCCTCCCTAGTTGAGAGGGAGTGTTAAAATTGGAAACTAGGGCCAAATTCCATGTGGGTCACCTTATTTATGGTAGCTGATATTTTTCCTAGATTCTTCTTGTTGGGAGGTGTAGGATTGATCTAAAGATCATCTAATTCCGACAAGTATTTATGGAGATATGAATTTATTTGTATTTACTTGACAAATTGTCAAGGTCAGCCAGCAGCTAAATGTGTGGCACACATGCCCAGCAAATCATATAAGTACAAGTGAGGTTGATTCATTATCAACTCATCTCATCTCAACTCATCTTCTCTCTCCTCATCTTATTGGGCAAGCAAAGGAGCAACTTCTCTCACACGTGCAAGAAGAAGGATGAATTAGGCCAGTGCTGATTGAATTAGGGGAGCGTTGACTTTCTAGGAAGCATTGACTTTTCTAGGGCTGCGTTGACCAAGTGTTGGGTTGTTTTATGGAGCGTTGACCAAGGGCTGACCTGCGCTGACTTTTTGGGGGTTGCGTTGACTAGCGTTGACCTGGAAGTTTACCAGCGTGGATTGGTTAGGGCTGACCGCAGATTGCTAAACTTTGATTGTTGTTTGACTAAGTATTGTGGATTGTTTTAGGTTGTTGAAGATAGTTTTTGAAGACCGAGTTATTCAAGTTGACAAGAAGTCAATCCGGGGCTATTTTGACCAAGTTTGACTTTGCTGATTAGGGTTTGCTACTGCTGTTATAAAATTACAGAATTCTAAATTGTGCTATTTCTCTCTGCTAAACTATTGAAGATTAAAGAATAATTAATCAAAGGGTTTCCCCGCATTGGGGTTTGTCCCTGGCTAGCCGCCACTTCTTGCGTCTCTTGTCTTGGCTTGTTTTCTATCAATCAGTTAATGTTCTATTTGCACTTTACTTTATGTGATTGATAAACAGTGGCTAATAAAAATATTTGAAGTAAACTGCTCTAAGCATAGAACATACCATAATTTAACAACAAGAAAATTTTATTAATAGAAACTTTACACCTGGTGAGGAGAACTTATAAACTTGGGTGTATAGATCCCCCTCTGTGGGATGGGTCTTTTTGATGTCCTTGTGCTTCAAGGATCTATTCCTTTCTCTCAACTTGTAATGGGAATAAAACAAATAAAAAATAGCTTGAACTCGAGTGGGAGCTCAAATGTGGTAAGACAATAGTGGTGACGATGAGAATGATCAAGGTGAAGAATGAATGGAAAACCCCTCTATTTATAACAAAGTATTGAGCCAAATTAGGAATTAGAAAATAATAAAATATTATTGACTAAATCAAAATCTAGCTGTTATGAATACTTTATTATATTTTTTGGAGAGGGAAAATATATTCAAAATAGTCAAATATCTTTATTTAGAAAGTGGTTGAAGTAATTAACAAATAAAAATGATTTATTAATCACTTTGTGAGAATTAAGAAATGTGTGAATTTGAAATAATTATTAAATAATGGTTTAACAATTATTCCAAAAATAAAAATAATAAATAATAAACAAATAACAATTTATTTAATTATTCCAAGGTGATTAAATCAAAGGTTATTGGAAACAAATATCAAATGATGATTTAATAATTATTTCTAGAGAAAATTAAATAAATAATTATTTATTCATTTATTCTCATGGGGTTTTTGAATTTTAATGAGAAATAATTTAGGAAAAATTGTTTACTAAATTACTTTCCATGCTGAAAATGAATTTACTATGGTAAAATTAATCCTACATGGTGTATTTCGATCAACATAGGAAGAAATGGCTAGGTGACTCATTTTTGGGTGATAACACTTAGACCTAAGCCTAGAGCTATACCTGACTCTATGTTTGTTAATATGTTGTCCAAAGCCTTGAGATGTAGTTGCATTTCATTTAGCATCAACAATATCTCATCCTTAGTGTCATTTCCCTCAAGACACACCTTGACTAGGAGGGGTTTCATTTTCCAATACAATCAATTATATGTAAATACAGGTTTTTGTTCCCATGGGTGTGCCCAATTTTAGGAACATAGGTTGCCACCTCTGCATAGGGATCTGAGTCTAAATTAAAATATCTCTCTTGAGCCACTTCATCTTCCATAGCCCTAGGTTTTTGTTGGATCTCTGGATGGATCTAGTGGTGAAATAACGAAGTTGAGGATTCAGCTTGAAACCATGCTTGAGAGCCTCCTTGAGATCCCTAACAACCATTGTCTCATTGACACTACGCTATGTCTGTTCATCGTTATTACAGGAGGAGGAGATAAACTAAGAGGGGATCAAATGCGAAGGCAAGGGAACTGGCGAGTTGAAGCAAAAGGAAAGATTGTAAGACATGAGAGAATAACTCAATGAAAATCCTGTAGCAGATCCAATCATGCAACTATAAGATGAGAAGGAAAAAGCAAATCTCACTTACTTGAAAGTCCTTAAGGAAAGACAAGGACATCGAGAATGCTTTATCACATGATGAGAAGAGTTGAAGGGAGGAGGGTTCCTTCTAGGAGAAAACTTAGAACCAACCAAGACCAAGCAACCATGGAGGTCAAACAAGGGACTCACATAGGGAGAAAATCTCCAAGTGAAATAAATTTCATATTTTGAGCATGGTAAATTGATAACATTGATAACACATATCTTATGAATGGGCTAGCCCCCCTCACCCTAATCTCACATCCATTATCACCCCATATAGGGAGGATAAATTTTCATTTTCTAAAGTGTTATAGTCCTATTTTAGATGCAATTATAGAATATCAACCCAAGGACTATTAAGTTGCAAAGTAACAACAAAACACCCTTCATTTACTAGATTGTTTGTTATTTTATTTCCATTTATGAGAACACAAGAGGTGATTACAATAGGAATGTCCAGAAGGAGGATTGCAATTCAAGTTGTTATCACTCAGAAATATGCTCTTGGATGTGAGAGAAAAATTACTAAAGTAACATTTTCAAACCAACCTTGTAGATTGAAGGCTGGCCCCTTCAATCTAGAGAGGGATCTCTCTGCAACCTAATCAGTGAGATTAGCAACTGGTTGATCTTCAAACAATGACTAGATCTTTAGTAGGGATTTTGGCTTTTTGGTGTTGTGGTTGAGTAAGGTTGAAGAAATATCAACTATTTGGCAATGGAGTTAAATCTGAGTGTTTATAAAGATTATCAGTGACTGATAAAATGCTCCAAGAAACAGAGGCAAGGTAAATGATGTCTATCTATGAATACTATCTTTGCAGTATGAAAGTGCAAAAATGATTATTAGTCCATCACGTTTAAATAATCTAACAGAGGATCAATTTCAAATGAACTTTAGAGGAAAATGTGAGTATTTAACTTTATGTAATGGAGCATCTAACAAAGGATGAGTTCCACAACATTTACTTTCAGTTTAAATACTTAGAATATTTACACATAAATGAACAACTGAGAAGGGAATCACATACACATAAGAAAGGGGACTACAAAACATTATCGTCATGAATCTCTGGTATGAAATAACTTTGTACTTATGCACTCGATATAATTAATACTCAGTAAATATTACAACATAGAGCAATAGTTTCTTCTCCAAAACTTGAAAATCCAACCTGTTTTCCTCCTTTCTGATGTATTATATAGGGAAAATACATAAAAGATAAGATCCACAAAGTCTGGTAGCAATAACTATAAAATATTTACAATATTTGAGAGTTTAATTAACAAAACATAATCAAAATCCTATTGTTGAGTCTCAAAATTTTCTTCTATTTTCATCCATATTTATGTCATTTCATGTCCATTTAACCTTCATATCATGACTATCTAACCCTAAAACCCTACACCAAGTAATCATCTTCACAAACATATGGGTTAGAATCCTTATTTTCCAAAGTTATTTATTTTATGCATTATAAGTGAATTAATGATTAAAAACTAGGAAATTAACATAGTTTCATATACCTATATATGTGTTATGAGTTTTGTGACATGTGTAGGCTTATTTGGAGGTTCTAGAAGGGTCTTACTTATCCTCCCAAGCAAAAATTAGAATTTCAACTCGAGAGGTGGACCATATTCCAAGGAGAAAGATCATGGAGATCTTTATGAGTCATAGGATTTGTATCTAATATTTAGGGATAAGATGAGACAAGTATGGATCTATTAGATATTTAAGGGATCTGCATTTATTGAGCAGATAACCCTAACTCATGTATAAATAAGAGGTGCATCCTTCAAAGGAAACCAATACTTATAATTTATTCATTAGCATCAGATTTATGATTGTTCATTCAACATGAATAATATCATTTTCTCCAAAATTATGAGTGATGAGTGTTGTTTGATTCTTAAGGAGTGATAGATGTTCATGTGTGCTCATTGAGGAATATAAGGATCCCCATCAACCGCAATCTGCATAAAATTGTAACATAGTTTGATTTTTGTTATTTCCTTTCTACAAGTATGATTTCATTTCCTAGATTTGATTTGATATTCATTAAACTACTTGCTTACTAGTTATCCTAGTTTTCTTGCTTGACAACTAAATCACTAGTGGTTATTTACTGGTTGTTATTTACTATTTCCTAGATTATCATAGTTTATAGTTGTTCATAGATTAATTTGTTTTTGAATACTTTAGAAAGACCATAGCGTTCATAAATTCCACCTTTAGAATTTAATTTCCATCCTTAGAATTTAATTCAGTTTTCTTGCATGTGATTCCTTTTGAAATTTTCTTTAGTTATAGTTGTAATATGAATTTCCATTCTAAACAAACTTTCTACAACAATTTCATCTAAGGTCCCATATATTTTGGTTTGATTCTAAGTTTATGAAACCCCCAAGTTGACAAATTAAATGATAGGGATTTAGCATACAATTAAATCACCATACACCTATCTTTCTAGCTATTCAGATATTTCTCTCAGTTGTTCCACCTGCTTGTTCAACTCATGAGTATATAGTATTTTTATCAAACCATGATGAAAAATGTCATGAGGTAACAACTCAAGTTTGGTTCTAAACTAGTATCTCTCTCTCTCTCTCTCTCTCGCTCTAAAATAGGGCAAATTCATTTTATTGAAACCTGCCAAATGACACAAAAAGCTCACATGATACAAATAAGGTTTAGAATACCTACCTTCACAAGTGAAAAAGAGTTGCACAATCTTGAGAGTGCTAGACCATTCAGGCTTCAACATGTTCTGGGGGAATCCTATGTTCTAGTCTTGGTCTTGACAATCGTCCTTTAAGAAAAAGTTTAGGTCCTCATTATGTAGTCTCTGCTTTTTAAACCATCTTTTGCCCTCAGTAGTCAAAATCGTGGCCTCTGCAATGGATTCCTTGGTTACTGGAAACTATAGGGTTCTTATTCGTGTTGTGTTGCCATCAAAATAATATATAAATTCATGACACCAACTCAGGTTATGTCCATTGAAACACTGGAAGACTTATTTCCAACCTGCATTTCAAAACAGAGACAACATTTCTGGATAAACCTCAAAATACATCCCATCTGTCTCAAAACATTTCACATAGCCTGATCTTCCCATCTTGCAAACGCTCTGACACTGTAAATCCTTCCACAACCTCAAATCCCCCTCACCAGACATTGTAAACCCTTCCACGACTTTCCTGCACACTGCAAATAATTTTTTAGGTTTGATGGAAATCACTGTTTAGGGAAAATTGGGCGTTTTTAGGGTTTTATTTTAAACTTCTTTATTAGGATTCAAAATGCAGCGACATGTCACATAAAGGATAAAAATGGATAGGAATTTTCTAGAAACCACTTAGGCACTTTAAATGATAGGGTTGATAACTTGAAAACCCGAGTTTTAATTTTTTTCGGTGAGCGCTATGAAAATATTTCATAGCGCTAGTTGTAGAGTTGTGATATGCTAATTTCACCGCAAAAAACTTAGGGAAAGATTAAGGTGAAATGAATTTTTTTGACATGTCCCTAGGTTTATATAACAATTTACACAAAAATTTTGATAGGCCCTTACATAACCCTAACGTTTCACAATGAACTCATAATGATGTCCCTTGGACCCTTAGGGAAAGGTGAAAAACTGAAGCTAACAACTGGCTCCAATGGGGATACTTTCTCCCTAGGAGGCAGTAAAGAACATGCTGACCCTGTTCTTGATCCAATGCACTGAAAAACTCTAAAAATATCCTATGAAGAAACTTGAAAATTTCAATCCACTTTATTTGAAAAATAAGCACTTTGAAACTGTTTAATTGAAAAAATGAAACTGAAATTTATTTAATGTCTGACCTCTAATCAGAATCTTATGGCCTTCACCTAGTGCTTTAAATCCTTCAAAGTTGTTGTCCAATTTTGCAAATTGCTCTGAACATGGATATGTACAATGAACTGTGAAAACTGATCTTTCTCAAACTACGAAATGTTTTATGAAGTGTCCATTTATTGTATCTCCACTTATCATAACTCCATTTAGATCCTCCAAAATAAAAGCATTCTTATCTATGAAAGAAATAATTCTATAAGGTCCCTTCCATAAATGATCGAACTTTCCATGCTTCCCCTTTTCCTCAATTTGGCATCCCACTTCAATCTTAAAATCATCCTCCTTTACCTTCTTATCATGGATTTTCTTGATTTTGTCCTAGAATAAGTTGATTAGTCCTTCTTAGAAAATCACCGGGCTCTACATCATGTTCCTGCAATAATCTCATCACGGGTATACTCAAGGAAACGTGGAAGAATAATTTTGTGTCATAGACTAACTGGAACGGTGATGTGCCAATGTAATTTTTGATGATGATCCTATCTTCCCATAGTGCAAACTTCAACTTGATAGTCCAAGCCTTTTTATTCTCTTCTAACAGTTTCTTGATGATTCTGACTAAACTTTTGTTAGATGATTAGTATAGTCCATTACCTTGGGGGTAATAGGTTGTTGAATGACCTAAGGAAACATGATAATTCTCACAGAATTTGACCATTTTATGAGATTTAAAAAACCGAGCATTATCTGTTATTATTTTTATTGGGAAACCAAATCTTAAAAAGATACTCTCTAAAAATTGAATCACCACATTATTAGTAACATGTATTGTCGGTATGGATTCAATCCATTTATTGAAATAATTTGTGTCATTTAATATCCATTTATGTTGTCCTGAAGAATGTGCATCAATTTCTCCAATAAAATCCAATCCCCATTGCGGAAAAGGAGTTTCAACTAAGATTGGATTCAAAGGTAATGACAACAATTTTGTTTTTCCATCGAAACTTTGACACTTAAAATAGGTTGCTACTTCTCTGTGTACATCTACAAAAATAGTTAGCCAATAGTAGCCTTCCCTAAGGATTTTATTTTTTGTGGCTCTCTAGTAGTGATTCCCTCCATACACTCCTTGATGAAATTCTTCTATGACTTTTTTTTCCTTAAGCTTCAATGAGACAATTCAAAAGGATCCTTGTTGGATCTTTCCAAAACAAGTAATCATCAAGACAACAAAATCTCACACTTTTCAGCTTCAATGACCATGCTCTGGTTTTTCCAAAATCTTCAAAACATAGATTATGTTGATGTACCTGGGGGAATTTCTAAGTTCATCAGAAATTTTAAGAACCAACCTTTCTTTTGAGTCATTGGAAAAGATTGAGAATTTTTTTTGCCCAAAGCGTCACAATTGGTTTCAGTCAAAGTTTTGCGAGACCTTGACTTTTGATTAACTTTGTTGGTTTAATCCCTAGCTCATACTCCAATAATATTGCAATCCACTTGGCTCTTAGACCATTGCTGTCAGGCTGAATCAGGATGTCTTTTACAACAACATTGGGAACGAATGTTATTACATGAGAGTGCAGAACATATACCCTGAAATCCTTGAGCGCTTTTACCAATGAAAAGGCCTATTTTTCCATAATGTTGTATTTTATCTCTGCATCTCTTAAAGTTCTGCTAAAAAATGAAATAGGTTGTTCCTGATTTTCCTCATTTTTCTGCAACAAGACTCTTGAAATAGTGTCCTCTAAAGAAAATGAAAATGCTTGGAATTATTTTGAGAAGTTTGGGATGATAAGAACAGGGGATTTTGTTATTTCTGATTTGATTTCTTCAAAAAATTTCTTGGCTACAAGTGTCCACTTGACTTCAATGTTCTTCTTTAACATGATGTTAATTACCCTTAATATTTCAGCAAAAATTGGAATGAATCTCCGCAAAAATTTTACTCTACCCAGGAATGACTAAACTTCCTTTTTACTTCTGGGAAACTAAATTTTTTGTATTTATTCAACTCTCCATGGGTCAATTTAGATGCCATATTTAAATACTATATGACCCAAAATCTTACCCTCTTTTTCAGCAAAATGTGATTTTTGGGGTTTAGTGAAATACCAAATCTACATTTCAAAAATACTTGCCTGAGATGTTTTAAGTGCTCCAAATCAGATACTGAAAATACTATGATAGTGTCCATATAGACTACCACAAACTTATTGTTCTTCCTTGCAAAGGCTATTTCCATTTCCCTATGAAATGTAACTCCTACATTCGTTAACCCAAAAGGCATTTTGGAGTACACTAATGTTCCCCATAATGTGGTGAAGGTTGTATTTTCTTGGTCTTCAAGATTCATAATATCTGATTTAGCCATGAGAAACCATCTAGCATTGAAATCCTCCCTGAACTAACAACACTTTGCAAAATGTGCTCCATCTTAGGTAGTGGGTAATTATCCTTTAATGACAATTTGTCTAGATTTATGAAGTCCACACACAATCGAATCTCCCCATTCTTTTTCCTTGTTGGTACTAGGTTATAAACCCATTGTGAAAATCTCAAAGAAATTATAATCTTAGCATCCAACAAATTTTTCACCTCTTTATCTATTAATGGCACAGACTCAGGATTTATTCTCCTCAATTTTTGTTTGAAAGGAATTTCATTTTCGTTTAAAGGGTGTATCGTGTTGAGTTATACTTCTGTCATAGACCCTTAAATATTAATATTTCCATGCAAAGACATCAAAAAATTCTTTCCATAAGGCAACATATCTCCCTTTGCTCCTCATTTAAAGAATTGGAAATATTGACAACCATTGGCTCCTTTTCTGTGCCTAAATTGCAGTCATGTAATTCATTACTATCAGGCTTCATCTTTGTTTTAACAACCACATCATTTCTGTCAAATAATTTTTCTAAAGGCACTAACCCACTAGGCAAGAAATTATTGCTTACTTGAATTATTTTTTTATCTCCTATAACATTTAAAAAGTCATTTGTATCATCCTGGTTATCTGAATCTTTATCTTCATCAATGGGACTATTGGAAAACTCATCTATCGTTTCCAAAAACCTTTTTATTTGTTGATCATCTTCAAAGACCTGCCAATGTTTAATGTTGTTTGGGATGGAAGTTTTGTATCTCATCTCTATCCGATATTGCTTATTTGGGTAAATAATAATTTTGAACATACTTGTTTTATTAGCCAGTAAATAACCAATGTAATTTTCTTGTCTAGAAATTACTGAGATTTCGGGTTCAACAAATAAATTATCAAATAAATCCCAATCTTCATTTCTATAAGCTCTCATCTTTGGGTGTTTTGTTTGATATATCCCTTTAACATGATTTATAATTAGCTATGAGTCCCAAAAAATGCGGATCCTTTTAGCTCTTTTCTTCTTGAGTATGTTCAAACCGATGACTAAAGCCTCATATTTAGCTATGTTATTAGAACATTCAAAATATAGCTTGAAAGAATACACTTGAATACCTCCATTTGGTGTAATGGTCCATATACCAGCTCCTAGTCCCTCTTTGCAAAAAGACTCATCAAAACGCATGCTCCACGTCTCATCTATGTCAGCCACTTGCTCATTTTATCTCTGAACTTGATATTCCACTTACTGTTGATTTTCTTCCTCCAAATTTAAATCATTATATAAAATTTCTAACCCCAAATCACTATCTACAACATAAATAGGGTTATTTTCTGGTTGAGCCTTACTACTTATGACATATTTCATTTGAACTTTCTTGTATAGTCTCCTTGTTTCTCCAGAAATAGGGATGAAGGCATAGGACATTTCCATTTGCAGGGTACCACCGACTTTGGCTGCCCAAGAATGAGAAAGTAACATTCTGAACCTTGGTGGTATATCTTCCACCACAACATCCATCTCAATACTCTTTGTTGGGATTTGAGTCATGTTCACAACCATATCTTTAGTTAGCCCTAAACACTATACCTTTCTAGAATCAAATGAAAACAAATATTTATAGGGTCTAGTGATATCTAACCCTAAATTATCCATAAAAATATTGGGCATCAAATTGCGTGAAGCCCCTGAATCAAGCATTTCATTGTGCAAAACCATATCATGGATGTTGAAGCGAACATAAAAATGGAGTACATCTTCATTTATCTTAGTAGCATGAGGACCAAATAAGAATGTAGGTGAATCATCTTGGATATTCAAAGAATCTTGAGTACTGATATTCAATGTTTGATCAATTGGTGAGCCCATCATCATCTTGATAATCTGCTCTTTACACTGCATATTCTTCAACAATTCAAAAAAAGGATTGAATATCTTAACCTTTCCTATCTCATTCTCCAAACTAAAAGAATACTAATTTTTTTTCCAAATCCTTCACATTTTCTTATCTTCTTCCTTCACCCTTCTTAGATGCATCCTTCTTTGGATGTTTTCTTAGGTTCCTTTGCTCTCTTGGACTCAGTTTGTTTCTGCTCAATTGCATCTTTCATTGGAGGAGGTTTAGTAACAACTACATTTCTACCTCTGAGGTTATGTTGTCTCTAGAAATAAAAAACAACAATATTGTACCCTTGTTGGTATATTTATGAGTCAAACATTAGTTGATTATTATCCCTTTCTTCTGAACATTCATCAGACTTCCCATGCTCTTCTTTAGTTAGAAATATATGAGTTTCTTCATCATTAAAGCAATTAATATGATATTGTTCAGTTTCTTCATTATCTTCCTCATCAACAAAAAATTTAGGAAATGGAAGTTTGATTGTTTATTGTTCATATGGATTCTTCTGACGAGCCTGAGGTCCAAGTAGCCTTCTAAAATTGGGATTTCTCACTTGAGGTTGAGGCTCACCTTTGGGAGGGGTCAACTTGTCGACCAATTTCTCCATTGTCTTTAACATAACATCAAATTTGATGTCTTCAGAAGAATATGGTTCCTCCTTAAATGCTACTCTTCTCTGAGTCTTCATATTTACCTTTTTAACCAACATATTTTCTTCCACTCCTATAACATTGTTTTGCATAGATTCCAATGTAGCATAATTCTTTTCTCTGAGTTGATAAGCTAGCTTAGCATCAAAACCATTAGGATAATGAAGCAAGGCTAACCAGGGGGGGGGGGGCTTAATATTAGCAGGGATTGAATTATAAACCCTATTGAACCTAGCTAAAAACTCCTGAACTCTCTCCCCTGGGTTTCTCTTCAAATTCTCATATTCGACCAATATTTGCAAAGGGTTTTTCTTCACCTCCCATGTAGCAAGAAAGAGTTGTTAAAACTATTGAAAATTTGTAATGTCTCATGTTGGTAGTGCTCTCAACCATTTCTTAACCTCCCTTGAGAGACTTTGTGCAAAAAGTCTTAATTTAATATCTTCATGATCTACCTCCTCCAAATCTATGAATTCATTTAGTTTGTCCACATGTTGTTGTGTTGTAATGGGTCTTGTACTATCAAAATGAAGTAAACATTGACCATAATTGAGGGGGAGATCATGCAGTGGAACTTGGATATTAAGAGGGGAATATCTAGAAGCCATGGTTGTGTGAGATGAGGTTGAACCAACACTAGGAATCTGGAATGCAGATGATAGAGGAAGTGAAATTGTTGTTGTGATAATTGATGAAAGGGGTGTAGTAGATCCAATGGAAATATTTGGAACAATGTGGAATGAAGAATGGAAGTGAAGCAACTGGAGCAGAAAATGGTGGGACAAAATACTGAAAAGTGGGAGAATTAGAAACATCTACTTGAAGTTGATGAACCAAATGCTCTAATTTGTGAAACTGTAACCAAATATATTTTTCTTCTTCTAAAAAACTTAATCCTTGAAAAGTATTACTAGGAATATAAGGTTTAGGTTTTGCTTCATCAAGGACTATTTCTGACAAACTAGACTCTGATTTTGACCTGAATAAACTATGCTCAAATTTTAGATCAAATTGAATGTCTTCAATAGATTTTATCTCTTTAGGTAGAGACAAAGACTTTTCTAAAATAATGGTACATGTTTCTTTTGTAGACTTCCTTTTCCTAAAGAGTTTTTATGGGCTTGTCAAGGTCTCTGATGGATTAGGATTTGGGTTTCTCCTTGTGTAAACCCTTCTATACACCAAAATTTCCAATGAAATCACCTCAAAATTTGTATTGTGGAGTTGCCAGAGAAAAAATAATAGCCAATGTTGTTATCTAACCTTCTATTTTCCCTTATAAAGTATATCTGCTCATTAAAATAGTTCTGGGGAATATATACTTTCGTTTCCCCAGTCTGGCCGCCAAGATGTTATCACTCAGAAATTTCCTCTTGACTATGAGAGAACCTTTTCAAACCAATCTTGCAGATTGAAGGTTATCTCCTTCAATCCAGAGAGGGCTCTCTTTACAACCTAATCACTAAGATTAGCAACTGGTTGATCTTCAAATAATGTCTAGATCTGATCCAGGTGGATATTGGTGGCCACTCGCCAATTCCACTTGGACCACCACCATTGTTTCTTTCAGTTTTTCAATTTCATTAATTGTAGCACAATTTACTATTTTTAGCAGTTTTTCATTTCCTAAACTTCCAGAGCCATTTTGAGGCCTTAAATGATTTTTTTTTGGCAATATACCACCAACGACTTTGGATAAGTCATTTTTTGTCGTAGTCCTTAGAGAGATCTTTCCAACGGGGTATCATGTGCTTCAAACGGAGATAATATGACCAAGTCACGACCCCGGGAAGTTGGCTTCCCAACTAACCCCAACGGGGCCCATAAAATCCTGGTGTTACATCTCTTATTGTTCAACAATAAAAAGACCCTTGAGCCTCATTGTAACACAGTTCAGAGGCATGTAGCTGCCACATCTCTTCTCAGAGATAAGCTACCATCGCCCGAGCTAGTTTATCTCCATTTCTTTTTTAAGCATATTTCAGTATTTGATATTAATGAAATGAAGTATTATTTTTGTTGCATCTCTGTATTTATGGTTATCTTTGTAATTTGTTGCGTTCGTGTTTAAATCTGGATCAAGATCTTTAGTAGGTTTTTTGTCTTTTGAGTGTTGTGGTTGGGTAGGGTTGAAAACATATCAACTATTGGGGAATGGAGTCAAATATGAGTGTTTGATAAAATGCTTGAGGAAACAGAGGCAACGTAAATGATGTCTATCTGTGAATATTATCTTTGCAGTCTGAAAGTGGAAAAAGGATTGACTTTCCATCACATTTAAAGCATCTAACAGAGGATGAATTTCAAATGTAGATTCAGAGAAAAATGTGAGTATTTAACTTTATGAAATGGAGCATCTAACAAAGGATGAATTCCACAACATTTACTTTCAATTTAAATACTTAGAATATCTACACATAAATGAAAAAATGAGAAGGGAATCACATACACATAAGAAAGGGGAAAAACTTCAAAACATCATCATTGTGAATCTCTGGTATGAAAGCACTCTATATTTCTTCACTTGATATAATTAATACTCAGTAAAGATTACAAAATAGAGCAATAGTTTCTTCTCCAAAAATTGAAAATCCAACCTTTTTTCCTCCTTTATGATGTATTATATAGGGAAAATAAATAAAAGATAAGATCCACAAAGTCTGGTAGCAATAACTATAAAATATAAGAGTTTAATTAAAAAAACACAATCAAAATCCTATCTTTCTAGCTATCGGATCTTTAGTTATTCATATATTTATCTCATTTGTTCCACATGCTTGTTCAACTCATGAGTATATAGTATCTTTATGAGGACATGATGACAAATTTCATGAGGTAACAACTTAGGTCTAGTTCTAGCTTTGGTAGACATTTTTAGCAGACTTTGATGAAGAAGATAGGGCAAATTCATTTTACTGAAACCTGCTAAATGACACAAAAGCCTCATGTGATACAAATAAGCTTTAGAATACTTGCCTTCACAGGTAAATAAGAGTTTCATAGTCCTGAGAGCACTAGACCATGTTGAGAAATCTAGGGCATTAGTTGATTTCTCTACCATTAGTGACTACTTGTGAATGATTTTACTTCTTTAGATTAGGATCTTCTTCATGTTAAATTATTAGTGTTCTTATTCATCAAATAGTAACCAATTCATGAACATAAATACACAAGCGACACATCATGTAGGCACGAGCTAGGGCCAAAACCTCTCACTCTTTGAGAGGAAAACCTGCACAAATTCTTCTTATAGAGATTCCAATTAACAAATACCAAGACCAAGTCCCTTGACCTATTAGCCACACCAAGACCAAGACACAACTCCTCTTTGAAAAGTAGCCTTCTTCTTCTATTCTCTTCCACTTCGATCTTCTTTGCAAATACCAAGACCTTACTTATTGCGATGGCACCGAGTCCTTATTGAGATATCACTGAAACTGAACTGTAGTTTCCTTTTGCACCGAACTGTAGTATATCTATACTTGTCTAAACCATGTAACACAAAGATTCTTGTTGTCATTGTGTTTGCAAAGAATTCTGAATTCCCTTGACTACATCGAATTGTAGTATCTTCATTGAACTGTGATAGGATACTGAAACTTTAGTCATCTCCTTCGCTGCTTCTATTCACCCGAAATTACAGAGGCATATGAAATTTATTGAATGTTGTACCTTGGTTCGATTTTCTTATCCAAACTGTCTTTTGTACTCTTATCCGAATCGAATACAATGGCCGCCCATCGAATTCAGCGTATGACTATCTCTCTTCAACAAATCCGAACTTCTGTCTCTGTAATTGGCCTTTGGAAATCTCAAAGTTAGCCGAGTTGTTCATTGTCATTCTATGAATATCATAGCCACGTATTTATAGTATTCTATCCATAAATAAGCCAACTTGTATACATGAAGAGATGTGTCTCTTATTTGTGAGCCAACTTGTGTTATTTAATTCATCTTGCAGGCCGACTTCAAGAGGAGATCCGTGCTTGTCTTTTGGAGGGCTATTTTGACATTCCTATAAAATTAGAATACTTTTGACATATCTTCATACATGACATTGACTCTTTGACAAATCCTAAAGCTCTCAATGGGAGCCATCTAGAAATAAAAACTCTTTCTCATGAAACCCATGAAGAAAGGCATACAAAAATAATTTTATTCTTTTCATTTCATCATTTACAAAGATCATAATTACATGTCATTATGAAGATCAAACCTAGTTACATTTTACAACATTCCCTCTTAACTAGGTAGGTATTCATAATGGTACTTGTTCATTTTCATTCTGAAGAATTTCTCATAAGAAGAATTCAGATTTATAACTCATTTGTATAGCATCATACCAATCAACATTTATATAGCAAGGCCTTGACTAACAACTCTATCTCTCCACAAGATCAGAGAAAAATGTTGGCGAGACCAATGATTTATAAACATAATCATCATGGTCTCTCTCAGAACATACCTATTAATTTTAGATAACAATGGTATGTTCTATGCTTTAGAGAAATTTACTTCAATTTTTCTTATTAGCCCAATATCAAATTCCAGATTAGAAATCACATGAACATTGACAGTAAATGCAGATAGAACATAAACAATAAGCAGAAGACAAGCCAAGACAACATGACACAATATTTGGCAGATGTCAAGGAAAAAACCCAATGTGGGGAAACCCTTTGATCAAATCTTCTTATTATTCTTCAAAATTTCAACAGAGAGAGAGAGAGAGTAAATTATACAAAATTTACTTGCCCAATCACTATAAAACAGTCCTTTCAAAATGTAGCCAACAAGATGCCCTAGCCAAAAGTCAATGCTGGTCAAACCAGTAGAAATTCTCCTCCAAATCAGCTTGGTCAAACCCAGTCAACTCGGCATCCAAAGACTGTTCAGATCAACGCAAAACAGTCCTAAAAAATCTTGTCAAACTTGGTCAATGCACAATCAACTTCTGCGGTCAAAGGGTTGCAGTCAACGCTAGTCAACCTACCCAGAAAATATCAGTATCTATGTTAGAATATGCGGCTTGCGCAAACAAATATTCTCCCACAAAAATCACATTCAAATGAAGTCAAACAATTCTTGGTCAACAATGGTTAAAGTTGGTTGCAACTTGGTCAACGCAGAGAACTGAAATTTCCAGTCAAACCTTCACATGTGTGGAGAGGAACAGGCTGCCTGTGATTTGTATGACCCAATTAGATGAAGAAAGATGTGTGAGTTGATGTATGTCCAAATGATGAAAATGCCTCTTCTATTTCTACACAACGTTGAGGGTGAAGAGACACTTCTGTTAAGCTTCATGAGCCTACATTAGACTTCTGGCCGATCTCATCAATTTGTCCATAGAAGAAACAAATTCATAATTTCATTTCTACTTGTCAGAACGAGATAATATTTAGATCAACCCTACACCTCTCGGAAAGTGGAATCCAATAAAAATATCATCTCCATCATATGAGATTTCCAAGGTGGAGTTTGGCCCAAGTTACCAATTTTAACACTCCCTCTCAACTAGGGATAAATCCACCTTCCAACCATCTATCAATTTGTACCATCTTTGTCATCCCTGTTCTATTGAACCATGAAGAAATAATGAAGAATAAATGATCGAGAGTGTATCATACCACTCTCCATTGACACGAAGTCAGTCTCCATTGATCCCAAATCAATATCAAACATCCTAACATAGGGAGTATGGTAGTACATGATGCATCCATCGGTATTACTATTGTCCCTATCCTCATTTCCAAACTCATTGGCCAGATGAGAGGTACTTCCTATGAGTCTTGGATTGCATGGGTAGGATGTATCGGTAGGAGAATGTGAACCACTCATCTTTCTCATATGCCATAGGAGAAGGTGAACCACACATCCTATGCATATATCAACTATCATGGGGTATCACAGGGGAAGGTGAACACTCACCCTATGGTTGCTCATAGCTTCAAGAAGTACCCCAAGCCCCCGGAAGCTCCTAGAGATCAATATCCAATTCAAACGGGACCCTCATAAGAGGGTCTCTCCATGACTCCAAGTCGTTCACGAAAGGTTAATAGTTTGACCTTCCCCAAAGGCATCGTAAGAATATCTGCGACCTGTTCATTAGTCCCAATGTGATGGAGCCTTATTGCTCCTTGTTGTACCATATCCCGGATAAAGTGGTACCTGATGTCAATATGCTTGGAGTGGTCATGAAACACGTGATTCTAAGAAATATGAATCCCACTTTTGTTGTCATGGTAGATCACGATGGTATCCAGCGCATGCCCAAATAGCTCACTAAAGAGCTTCCTCAACCAAACAGCTTCACAAGAGGCCATACTAGTAGCAATATATTCGACCTCGATGCTTCCTGCTCATTCAGGATATTGAAGCAGAACCTAGTGAGAAGAAACATCCCGATGTGCTCTCACGATCCACCACACTGCAAGCCAAGTTAGCATCAGAATAACCATGGAGCCTCAAATTCCCGACATTGTATCTCATTCCATAGGTGATTGTGCCCCAGAGATATCTCAAGAGATTCTTGGCAACAATCTAATGTATCTGATGAGGCTCAACCATAAATTGACTCAATGTATTTACTGTAAAGCATATGTCCATACGGGAGTTTACCAAGAACATTAGGGCCCCCACGAGTTGACGATACTCAGAAGGATTTCTCAAATCTGGTCCACCAACACTTCTGCATAACTTCTTGAAGTTAAGTTCCATCATAGTAGTCATAGACTTACAATCCACCATTCCAAATCTTTCAGGTAGCTTCATAATGTATTTTCCTTGGGAAAGGAAAATCTCACGTGGCCTTTGCCAGACCTCGCAGCCTAGGAAGTAGTGCATCAATCCTAGGTTATTCATCTCAAATTCAGAAGCCAACTCCCTCTTGCATTGATAAATAAGAGGGTTTGCACTAGTCAGAAAGAGATCGTCCACATAAAGTACCAAGATGAGAGGTCTATCATTTTCAACCTTAAAGTAAAGGTTTAGATCAACTTCACTTCATGTAAATCCTAGCTTCATCAGATCGTTGTCGATCATCTCATGCCAAGCTCAGAGAGCTTGCTTCAAGCCCTAGAAGGATTTCTTCAACCTGCATACATGTGTCTCCCAATCTTGAACTTTGAACCCCTTGGGTTGTTCAACATAGACTTCCTCCTTAAGTGAGTCATGCAAGAAGGCGGTCTTGACATCAATTTGATGTAAATTCCATCCTTGTGAGGCAGCAAGTGCAATGATCAAAGAGATGGTGGTATATCGAGAAACTGGTGCAGATATATCATCATATTCCACACCTTCATTTTGAGAGAAGCCTCAAGCAACAAACCCAACCTTGAATTTTTTAGCACTTCCATCAACTCCATTCTTGATCTTTTAGAGCCATTTAGAGGTGACAACATATTTTTCCTTGGGTCTAGGTACCACATCCCAGACATCATTTTTCATAATTGGCTCATACTCTTCATTCATAACATCCTTCCAAACTTGGTGCTTCACAACTTATTCGAATGTGCAAGGCTCAGTTTGAACAATGGTGCTCATGGAAGCTAAGTACCCTTGGTACCTATTTGACTTCTTATTTTCACAAAATTTCTCGCTTGGTGCAATATGTCTCTTGACATATTCGAGAGTTTCCCTGAGCCATGAGGGTCTCCTTTTTTAGGAGGAGGGCTCATTAGGAGGAGGATCAATGGGATCCATAGAGCATTGACTCATCATGTGATTCTCTCTGATTTCCTGTATCTGCTTCTTTGTCCTTCCTTGGAATAGGAAGGTTCCTAATTTTCCCAAGGGCAACATCTTCATCGAAGGTGACATCATGAATTATCTCCACTTCTCTTTGACTAGGCACATAGATTCTATATGCCTTGGAAGTTTCATTGTAGCCCACATATGTTCTTTTCTTCCCAGATGCATCCAATTTTCTTCACTTTTCTTTCAGCACATGAAAATACATGGGGCTACCAAAAATTCTAAAGTGGGAAACATCAGGTTTCTTACTAGTGAAAACTTCTTCGGGAGTTTTGGAGTCCAATGCTTGATGTTGGAATCTATTTTGAACATACACGGTAGTGTTGGCAACTTCTCCCCATAGGAACTTCGGAAGGCCTTGATCATGAAGCATGGCATGAGTGGCTTCTATAATGGAATGATTCTTCCTTTCAGCAACACCATTTTTCTCAGGAGTATATGCAATAGTAGTCTCCCTTTTAATGCCAACTTCTCTACAATATTCATTGAACTCATTTAATTCATATTCAATTCCATTATCGATCCTCAATATTTTGATGTTCTTCCTTTTTTTTATTTTCAACCAAGGCTTTGAAAGAGTGGAACCATGTGAGAACTTCGTCCTTCTTCTTCAAGAAATAAGTCCAAGTTTTGCGAGAGAAGTAATACACAAAGATAGCATACTATAAATATCCTCCAAAATATGTCATGGGCAACATACCAGATAGATTAGAATGAATGAATTACAAAATATCGGTAGTCTTGCTATCACTTGAGGGGAATGGTCCCCTTGTATGTTTTCCTTCAGCACATCCCTGACAAACACATTCATGTTCTAGTTTAAATTCTGGCATACCTGTCACCATATTCCTTGCATTAGGTAGAGCCTTATAATGAAGATGAGCAAATCTTTGATGCCATAATTTAGATTGAAGAGATGTGTTGCAAGACATAGCTCCCAATGGACTTCCTCCAACTTGATATAAGTTGTCAACCCTGAATCCAAGAGTAAATGCTTCTTTGAAATTTATTTTCCAAATATGTACCTTTCCATCAATGAATTCCACCTTGAATCCTTTGTCCTCCATTGCCGAGATAGATATCAAGTTCTTATTTAGATTAGGTACATACGGTACTTCTTGTAGATGAATGATGTTACCTTGATTCAATTGAAGAGTAACATTCCCAACTCCTTTCACGGGATAGGTGGCATTGTATCCAAGAATGATTTACAAATTTGTGTCCTTTTCTATCAGATTTGAAAGAGCTTCCTTATACCCAATGAAGTGTCTTGAGGCACCACTATCAATCAACCAATTTCCCAAGGTATCCAGAGGAGAGGCAATAGAGAGGGAAGATATAAGATACAATTATTTTTGCTTGTTATCTACAACATTAGATTCATCATACTTGGAGTTTCTTGATCTTTTGGGAGGTTGACCGATTCCATGTTGAGTAGCGAGATCATTCCTTTTTCCTTTGTTGTTGACCCTGCCATTCCTTTGATTTTTGTTTCCCCTGAAATTGTTGCGGTTGTTGTTGTCATCATCCTGAGGTGTATCCCTTATATTAGGACACTCCCTGGCATTGTGGCCAAACCTGTTACAAATGAAGCATCTACCCTTTCTTCCATCTTTGAATCTTGGTCTTCCCTGACATTTCTTCTTTGAACTTGCATTGTTCTTCTTTTTAGCATGAGTGGAGAATGCAGTAGGATAATTCTTATTTGAAGGAATGTCTCTCTCTATCATCATTGTTTCTTCTTGAGTACATCTAGTCAAAAGTTTATCAAAACCTAGAATCCAGTCATTGTTGAGGATAGTAGTGTTGAACACATCCCATTCACGAGGGAAACCTCAAAGGGAAATGAGAGTGAGCTCCCTATCAACAATAACTTCTCCAATTGATAGAAGATAATTTTTTATTCTAGTAATCCTCATGAAGCAGGATTGGATATCTTCTCCTCTTCCCTTCTTTATGTCCTTCAACTTGTTCTTGAGAAACAGGACTTGGTTTGCATTGCTATCTTTGAACATACTAACCAACTTATCATGCATCTCCTTAGATGTGCCCAAATTGGAGATGTAAGCAACTAAATGCTCATGATGATCTTCTTAGCTTTGAATTCACCTTTCTTGTACTTTGTCTTAGTAGAAAACAGTGCATTTGAAGGAGGTTCAATAATATTTCCCTGCACATAGTCCATAACATCATGCTCTTCCAAAGTCAAGTCAAGAGACATCTTCCATGCATGATAATCAGACTTATCATTGAGCTTGTGTTGACGGTGTTGGACCCACTAACTTGTCAAGGGATCTCCTCAGTAAGAAGTCCCAATTAGAGCTCAGACTATTTGGTGTAGGAGTCCCAGCAGTGGGTTGTATGGTAATGCCTTGACCGCGATTTCGTACTGGGGAAAGTAAGATAACTCTGTTGGTAGCAAGGGTGTGACATATGCAGTAAGCCAAGGAAGGTGGATGAGAGGTTATAACACAAGGGGGTTGAAATGAGTGTGCCCCTTGGAAACCTGTGATAGCATGGAGTTAAGAAGGGAACACACGAGAAAGGATGCATCACAACATGGAAGGAAAGTTGGCTAGCAATCCAAATTGATGGTTAAACCGACCACACATTTAAGAAAGATTCATACATACATACACAAAAATAGCTATACATGCAGGCGTAAGCAAACAAATACATATATCATTTAGAGTAAATAGATAGTTGAAATACAATACAACATATGCATGAAATGTGCTAGATCTTGTTATATTAAGAAGTGTAAGTTCCAGTCATACAATACATCCATGTCCAACCACTAGTTCCAACAGAGGAATGTTACAGTCACAACCACCTGCTCTGATGTACTAGCTCTGTGTAATGGAGAAGCCAATGCTCGTTATAATATTGTCCAAGCTCTCTCTAAGATAGTCCTATCGGAAGCTTGGCTGACCAAAAGCCTGTACAATGAGTTATGAGGTACTATTTATAGAAAAGGGTGGGGTGACCCTTGAAATTCCCCTTTGTGACAGTTCATCTACCCTCATGACTCTTCATCTACTCTATGACTATTACATCCAACTATCGACACTTGAACTTCCACTTGACAAGACGTTACATTATAATGCACATGTGCCCATGTGAGATGCAATGGCTTGAGAAAGCCATGCAAGAAATCACTAACACTCAGACCATTGTGGTGAGACCAACTCTTTGACATGATTGTGATGGTCGAAGGTGGCGAGCTGATGCCAATCTGGTTATCTGTGATGGTGTCTATGTGCTCAATGGTGACATCTTGCTGAAGAGAAATCTTGCCTTCGTTGCATCCGGGTGCACTGGTATGGCTCCTTTGTCCAACTCGTCTGATAGCATGTGCATAGTCATCTTGCTGCGACCGGCCTGGAAACATGTTGATGCATAGTGTCTATGCTGATCTCCAAGCATATGCGGGTGGTCGTGTGGATCAACTTGTTGAAGTACATGTTCAACTCTCGTCGGACTTGATTTTATTCTTTGCCTTAGTGAGCGTGACAAATGGGTGGGATCGCATGTGTGTGCACAATGACATGCATGCTGCTGCATTCCCTTACACGCAATCAACAAAAATGTTCACCTTGTCTGCTCCATGCCAACTGTTGGGATGGATCTATAACTTGTATGGGCGCAGTTTCATCCGTGAGTTCATGTTGCGCCCCCTGCTGGAACTCATTCTCTCATATATGAAACCCTTGTTCTTCCTTGAGTTGCTGCTTCAGCACATGCAACTCCTTCTCTGTTCTATTCTCTGCCTTCGTGTGATCTTCACGTCGTGTCGTCACCTCATAGCCTGAGTCTCCAAAGTTGCTTTCCTAACAAGTGGATTTGCTTGAGCTTGCAACTTTGTTCTGCCTCTGTGTTGTCAACAACCTTCCTATTGCATTCGTTGCACTCGGTATGCTGCCTTCAGTTGTTGCTGATGGTGCTGCTTGCTGTGATGTTGTTGCTCTCATATCTTAATGTCCTTTTCTATGAAAAACTTTATGTCTTCGTGGGTAGGCAAGTCCAAAGACACTTGATCGACTACATCCCCAAGTGTGCTCTGAACGGTGTCTTCGACTCTGCTCTCTTGGAAACCATTGTACCTATGTTGCTGAGAGGCAGATAAACACTTGCGATACCTGGAGACATGGAAACACTCATGGCAAGAAATTTGTCAGTTGAAAACCAAAACGAACTTGAGAACTGACTTACAACATACCTGTGTGACTGATCATGAAGGTTGCGCAATTTCCACTAGAAGGTTGGGACACTGATTGTAAAAAACTGTGCAAGGCATAGTACAACTTGTCAGGAGGCTGACTGACTCTTAGAACTATGCAATGCATAGTCCAGCCTGGCTTGCTAAGGACTAAAGTTGTGCAATGCGCAATTTCAGTCAGTAGTGACAGGCAACCAACAAACTACATTGCATAGTTTCTGGGGCCAACAAGACACTGCCTCCAAGAATTACGCAATGCAAGCCTGGAGGTTAGTTCCTGGCTAGACTTGCACAATTTTTGGAGGGAAGGCAGAGCCTTCGCTTCTGGAAATGCGTAGTGCTAGCCGGGCAAGGCACGGTCTGGGCCGAGGTAGCCCAGTATGGTCGACGGGTGACTGAAAACATGAGAAGTGTGAATTCATGATGAGACGAGTGCAAACAAGAGTGAATGGTCGTTCATGCAAACAATAAGCGCAAGATTCAGAAAAAGGGAAAGCATGCATGTGTGTGAAGCGAGTCACCGCAATGGCGACCGTCTGTGCAAAACAATGTCATGCATGTGACAACAGTGAGATACGAACGAAAAATGAAACAGTGCTTCTATAAGCTAACATGAATCAAAACAATTGCAAGCACTCACTGAAATCAAGCAGACAACAATCACACGAAGCAAAACACAAAATGAGACATAAATGCGACACAAGACATGAAAGGCGGGCTTACCCCAAAATAACTGAGTTGAATGTGTCGACGACTCCTAGATGCAATGTGGGATGTCAGAGCTACAAGGTCGATGTGAGGAGATAGCTCTATAGCGTCCGGTTCATGAGTTTTGATAAAATCGAAGATGTGACGTGCATGCAACAAATCTATGAAGAGTGACACTTGGTGGGAGGTTTCTGAAATGATCCTTGCATGCAACCTCCAGCTGCTAAAAGTAGATCCCTGAATCAAGGGATGCCTTTGCATGTTGCCTTGGGAGAAGCAATCCATGCTTGCAAATCAGTTTTTCTCTGTCCCGGAGGGAACCGGTCAACCTAACTGCACATGCAATAGTTTGCTCAACTGAGGGGGAAAAATGCACATTTTTGGGAGCGAGTTGGGCTAGCTACCCAGAGGGATTGTGAAATTTCTAGGCAGAGCAGCTGGGTGCTGCCCAGAATTAAGCAATTTCTGGGCTGAGCAGTCCTACTGGGAGGAATTACACAACTTTTCCAGTTAATAGTGACAGGCAAATTTGCACAATTCTGGATCCCAGCAGGCTGCCAAGCAGAATTGCGCAATTTCTGGAGGGAAGGTTGGTTCCCCTCTAGAATTGCGTAATTTCTTGAGGGAGCTGCTCAACATGCAACTGGACCAAGTCCAGAGAAACAAGCTATGAGGGGGATGCAACAAGCTCTGATGCATAGGTTGGCATTATGCAAGAAAATCACTGAATTTTGTGTACTTGATGAAGCAAGACATGCTGCTACGAAAGGTTGGTAGGGAGGCTCCAAAACTAAGCTAAGGAAAAATTTTGGAGGGTGGTTTTAGCCACTACAACATTTGGCGACACACTGGTAGAACTCCAGCTCTCTGAATGGACCTTGTTCGTGAAAAACAAGTCTAACACCTCTGGAAGTATTGTTCAGTTCTCAGTTCATCTTGGTTTCCACACTTGCTTGATTGTAAGTTGTTACATTGGCCAAGCTCTTGGTCGATTGACACACATTCCAAGCCAAGTCAACGCAGTTGTTTCGATTGGGGTTGAGGGGTGTATTGGTGCACAAGCAGTATAATTGTCAGACTCTTAGTTTCATCTCTAGTGTTGCTTCACTTCCAACAGGCTTGGATAATACCTTGGCGGAGTCACGCAGGAACACAAGCATCGCTCCACTTCCAGCGAGCCTGGTCAGTACCCCAGAGGAGTTACTTGCATCACCTCTCTAAGAAGGAATCCTTTCTCTTCTTTCACCTTATTCATTTTTCATTTTTGAAATTTTCACTTTTTATTTTTTTCTTATTTTCTCATAAATGTGCATAACACTTATTCATTTTAGAGGTATAAGAGGGATCCCAAATTATTGAGAGCAGAAGAGGTTGTTCCTTTAGAGAAGTAGTTTATTATATATCTGACATGCTTGTTAAGTTTTTCCCCCTCACCTTACTCTACTTGACTGAGCTGACAAGGGTTAACCCAAAAACAACTGACTAGCGTAGGTGACACTAGTTAGTGCGCAAGCTTTGTGTTTTCACCAAGGTTCACTTCGAACAATACATATTTTCCTTCGATGTATCATGGTCTAAAAGTAACAAGTTCTTCATACAGAGGTAGGATGACAGATAACCAAGTAGTGATAGCAGTACAAGACCTCATGTACTTTACCCAGCTTGTTTCAAGAATCATACATGGTTTCATGCGAAACTAACCTATGAACAAAACAAGAAAACAAACAACAAAGCAAAGCAGAAGCAAAAGAAAATGTGAAAAAAAAGTAAGCAAACAAGCAAGCAAACAAACAAGTGAAACAGGTAAGCAAACAAGCATGCAAGAAAACAAATTGAAAGCAAAAACTACTCCTACTCCTAAGCTAACGTGCATGGGCCTGATCACGTGAAGTGACATTTCAATGCAGCCACCAACATGTTGGTTAACCGATGTTGGTGAAGGCTTGGTTCATGATCAACTCGGTTGTGTGAACCAGCAAACAAGAAAGATATAACAATGTCAAAAAACACACTTCATGTTTAAAAGTGTCCACGGGACATAAGTGAATGTAAGTACATGACAAGCAGTCCGTGGACTTATCACGGTGTTGTGCGACACTGCATGCAACATTGAAGCATACGCATACTCTTGACTGTGACATGCAAGTAAAAAAAAGAAACAAAGACAACTTGCATCGCACACATGTGCCTGTAATGTAAGATTCCTCCAATGCATGAGTGATGGGATCATGCAATTTGAGTGGAGGAAGCATGAAATGTGTACGAGATTGATCTTCAATGCATACAGATGAGTGATGAGGAGCCTCGGGTGATTTAATAATTTCCTGATCGAAAGTGAAACCAACATCAGGACAGCGAGGGTCTTACATAACCATCAGCTCGGGCTGAAGTGCCTGGACAGTTTGGGGTGTTTCGACTTCATCGTCAAATAGATCGTCATAAACTGGTGGCTTTGAAAAATCAACTGTGATAGAATCATGATCGTGATCGAATATGAGAGTAAATGGATCACGACAACCACGATCAGAAAAATGAATGATCTCATCGGCATCTTCATGATCTGATGAATCAAACAGAGGGGTAGATGAAAAGAGAATTAATTCACCCTCTGTGTTTCTGGAAAAGGCAAATGAAAAATCAAGTGGATTTTCAATGAATAATGCATCCTATCCATTTTCGAATGATGGACTAACATCTGGTGTTTCCCACGAGTTATCAACAATGGGCACATCTGTAGATGAAGACACATATGTGAAATCATGGATGGCAGGTTCACCATCAGGGAAGAACGAAGGAGGCTTGGACGGAAGGCAGTCATCCTTCGCCGAGTTTGATGCTCAAGCCCCCAGTCATACTCTTCATGAATGACAACGCATGTTGATTATGCAACACCAACTTCATCAGTGGCATGATCCTCATTCACAACAGGTTTAGAGTCTGGAATGGAAGAACACAAGACAGTATCATCTGGAGGAACAACCTAGTATGAAGACGAAGGTTGCGGTACAAAATGCATATGACAACTTGATGGACTCACAACCAAATATACGTGAAAATTAAGTGAAGTTATTTTGGGAGGATGTGACAACTGAACAGATGTGTGAACATGATCTCCTACATCACTCTACAGTGGCAGAGCTGTTTGATGAGGGGACGACGGACAGTCACTTGTGACAGCGACCGCATCTGTCTATGATTGTGCAACTCCATCACTGAAGAATACTGAGCGAGGATTTATTTCAAACTTCTTCTTGGGATGAGTAGATTTCATAAGACAGTACTCGAATCGGACCCAAAGATAGAAAAATTTCATCTGGCTCTTTGAAACTTGAAACTACAAATCACGGAAGCGCTGCCAAAAATCCATAGTCGATTCATGCGGTAGAGCCTTCCGTTGTTGGAATTGTTTTTGGTCAAGATGGTCTCAATCAAAATGATAGAAAGTGTCTTCAATGAGATCACAAAAGTGCTCAAGTAAGTGGATGCTATTAGCCGACAGGCTGCACAACCATTGATGTGGAGATTCATGAAGTGTGTAGCAAGCAGTAAACTAGCCTGTTCGTTAGACCATCCATCTTCCTCATGAAGCATGGAAAGAAATTCATGCAAGAACTCAGACCTGGCCACTTCACCTTCACCATCATATGTGTATGTGGACAAGTGATCAAAAAACTCCCCCGTGATGGTAACAGATTCGACATGTGAAAAAAATCATGGAGGGAGGAGAGTGCAAGACTCCATGATAGATATGCAAAGGTTCAAAACAAGATGAGAGGACAAAACTTGTCATCTGGCCCTCCTTCTAGCACCAGAAATGTTGACGATACTAGACCCGCCAACATGTCAGGCGATCTCCCCAGTAAGAATTCCCAATTAGACCTCAGACCGTTTGGTGTAGGATTCCTAGTAGTGGGTCATATGGTAATGCCTTGACCGCGATTTCGCATAGAGGCAAATAAGATAACTATGTTGGTAGCAAGGGTGTGACATATGTAGTAAGCCAAGGAAGGTGCATGAGAGGTTCTAACACACAGGGGTTGATATGAGGGTACCCCTTGGAAACATGTGATACCACGGAGTTAAGAAGGGAACACACGAGCAAGGATGCATCACAACATGGAAGGAAAGTTAGCTACTAATCCAAAGTGATGGTTAAACCAACAAAAAATTTCAGAAAGATTCATGCATACATACACAAAAATAGCTATACATGCATGTGTAAGCAAACAAATACATATATCATTTAGAGTAAACAGATAGCTGAAATACAATACAACATATGCAGGAAACGTGCTAGCTCTTGTTATATTAAGAAGTGTAAGTTCCAGTCATACAATACATCCATGTCCAACAACTAGTTCTGACAATGGAATTTTATAGCCACAACCACCTGCTCCTCCAAAGAGATGTACTATCTTTGTGCAGTGGAGAAGTCAAGGCTCGTTACATTACTGTCCAAGCTCTCTCTAAGATAGTCCTATCGGAAGCTTGGCTGACCAAAATCTTGTACAATGAGTTATGAGGTACTATTTATAGAAAAGGGTGGGGTGACCCTTGACATTCCCCTTTGTGACAGTTCATCTACCCTGATGACTTTTCATCTACTCTATGACTGTTACATCCAACTATTGACACTTGAACTTCCACTTGACATTGTGCAACTTCAGTCCTCAGCAGTCTAGGTTGGACTGTGCATTACACAGTTCCAACACTTAGTCAACCTCCTAACAGTCCGGGATGTTAGGAGGTTGACTAAGTGTTGGAACTGCATAATGCACAGTCCAACCTAGACTGCTGAGGACTGAAGCTGCGCAATGTGCAATTTCTGTCAGCAGTGACATGCAACCAGCAAACTGCATTGCGCAGTTTATGGGGCCAACGAGACACTGCCTCCAAGAATTGCGCAATGCAAGCATGGAGGTCAGTGCCTGGCTAGACTTACGTAATTTCTGGAGGGAAGACAGAACCTTTGCTTTCAGAAATGCACAGTGCTATCCGGGTAAGGGACGGTCCAGGCCGAGGTAGCCCAGTCTCGCTGACGGGCGATTGGAAACATGAGAAGTGTGAATGCATGCTTAGATGAGTGCAAACAAGAGTGAATGGCCGTTCATGCAAACAACAAGTGCAGGATTCGGAAAAGGGGAAAGCATGCATGTGTGTGAAGTGAGTCGCCACAACGACAACTGTCTGTGCAAAACAGTGTCATGCATGCGACATCAGTGAGATGCGAAAGAAAACTGAAACGATGCTTATACAAGCTAACATGCATCAAAACGACAACAAGAACTCACTAAAATCAAGAATACGACAATAACACAAAGTGAAACACAAAAAGCAACAAAAATGCAACACAAGACATGAAAGGCGGGCTTACCCCAAAACATTTGAGTTGAATGTGCCGAAGACTCCTAGAGGCAATGTGGGATGTCAGAGCTGCAAGGTCGATGCGAGGAAAGAGCTCTACAGTGTTTGGTTCATGAGTTTTGATAAAATCGAAGATGTGATGTGCATGCCACAAATCTAGGAAGAGCGACAATTGGGGGGAGGTTTCTTAAATTATCCTTGCATGCAACCTCTAGTTGCTAAAAGTAGATCCCTGAATCAAGGGATGCCTTTGCATGTTGCCTTGGGAGAAGCAGTCCATGCATTAAAATCAGTTTTTCTTGGTCTCGGAGGGAACCGTCAACCTAACTGCACATGCAACAGTCTGCTCAACTGAGGGAAAAAAATGTGCATTTTTGGGAGGGAGCTGGGTTGGATGCCCAGAGGGATTGCACAATTTTTGGGCAGAGCAGCTGACTACTGCCTAGAATTGCGCAATTTATGGCTGAGCAGTCTTGCTAGGAGGAATTGCGCAATTTTTCCAGTGAACAGTGACATGCAAATTTGCGCAATTCTGGAGCCCAGTAGGCTACCAGACAGAATTGAGAAATTTCTAGAGGGAAGGTTAGTTCCCCTCCAGAATTGCGCAATTTCTTGAGGGATCTGCTCAGCCTGTAGCTGGACCAAGTCTGAAGAAACAACCTATGAGGGGGATGCAACAAGCTTTGATGCACATACTAGAATTCTGCAAGAAAATAATTGTAGTTTGTGTATTTGATGAAGGAAGACATGTTGTTGTGAAAGGTTGGTAGGGAGGCTCCAAATCGAAGCTAAGGAAAATTTTGGAAGGTGGTTGTAGCCACTACAACACTTGGCGACACACTGGTAGAACTCCAGCTCTTTGAATGGACCTTGTTCGTGAAAAACAAGTCTAACACCTCTGGAAGTATTGTTTAGTTCTCAGTTCATCTTGGTTTCCACACTTTCTTGATTTTAAGATGTAGCATCTGCCAAGTTATTGGTCGATTGACACACATTCCAAGCCAGTTCAACATAGTTTTTTCGATTGTGGTTGAGGGGTATATTGATGCACAAGCAGTATAATCATCAGTCTTAGTTTCATCTCTGTTGTTGCTCCACTACCAGTAGGCCTGGACAGTACCTCGTCAAAGTCACGCAAGAACACAAGCATCGCTCCGCTACTAGCGAGCTTGGTCAGTACCCTGGCGGAGTTACTTGCATCACCTCTCTACGCACGAAGCCTTTCTTTTCTTTCAACTTATTCATTTTTCATTTTTGAAATTTTCACTTTTTATTTTTTTCTTATTTTCTCATAACTATGCATAACACTTATTAATTTCAGAGGCAGAAGAGGGATCCTGACTTATTGAGAGAAGAAGAGGTCGTTCCTTTAGAGAAGTAGTTTATTATATACCTCTAACGTGCTTGTTAAGGTTTTCCTCCTCACCTTACTCTACTTCACTGAGTTGACAAGGGTTAACCAAAAAACAACCGACTAGAGTAGGTGACACTAGTTAGCGTGCAAGCGTTGTGTTTTCAATAATGTTCACTTCGAACAGTACGTAATTCCCTTCGATGTATCATGGAATAAAAGTAACAAGTTCTTCATGCAGAGGCAGGATGACAGATAACCAAGTAGTGATAGGAGTACAAGACCTCTTGTACTTTACCCAGCTTGTTTCAAGAATCATACATGGTTTCATGCGAAACTAACCTACGAACAAAAAAAGAAAACAAACAACAAAGCAAAGAAGAAGCAAAATCAAATGCGAAAGAAAAGTAAGAAAACAAGCAAGCAAACAAATAAGCGAAGCAGGTAATCAAACAAGCATGCAAGCAAACAAACTGAAAGCAAAAATCACTCCTACTCCTAAGCTAACGATGCATGGGTTTGATCATGTGAAGTGATATTTCCAATACAGCTACATGCACATTGGTTGACCCATGCTGGTGAAGGCTTGGTCTGCGAGCAACCCGGTTGTACGAACCAGCAAACAAGAAAGATATAACAATGAATAAAAACACACTTCATGTTTAAAAGTGTCCACAAGACATAAGTGAATGTAAGTACATGACAAGCAGTCCATGGACTTACCAAGGTGTTGTGTGACACTGCATCCAGCTTTGAAGCATACGCATGCTCTTGTCTGTGACACTCAAGAAAACGAAAGAAATAAAGACAACTTGTGTCGTGCACATGTGCTTGGAATGTAACATTCCTCCAATGCATGAGCGATGGGATAGTGAAGTTCAAGTGGAGGAAGCATGATCTGTGTGTGAGATTGATCTTCAATGCATACAGATGAGTGATGAGGAGCCTCGGGTGATTGAACAATTACCTGATCGGAAGTGAAACCAACATCAAAACAGCGAGGGCCTGACATAACCATCAGCTCAGGCTGAAGTGCCTCGATAGTCTGGGTGTTTCGACTTCATCATCAGATAGATCATCATAAACCGGTGGCTTCAAAAAATCAAATGTGATAGAATCATGATCGTGATCAAATATCGGAGTAAATGGATCACGACAACCATGATCAGAAAAACCAATGATTTCATCAGCATCCTCGTGATCTGATGAATCAAACAGAGGGGTATATGAAAAGTGAACTAATTCACCCTCTGTGTTTTCAGAAAAGGCAGATGAAAAATCAAGTGCATTTTCAATGAGTAATTCATCCTCTCCGTTGTCGAATGATGGACTAACATCTGGTGTGTCCCGCGAGTGATCAACAATGGGTGCATCCGTAGATGAAGACACACATGCGAAATCATGGATGTCAAGTTCACCAAAGATGTCAGGGAAGAATAGAGGAGGCTCAGACGAAAGGGATTCATCCTTCACTGAGTGTTGATTCTCAAGCCCCCATTCATACTCTTCATGAATGACAACGCATGTTGGTTGTGCAACACCAAGTCTATTAGTGGCTTGATCCTCGTTCACAATAGGTGTACAGTCGGGAATGGAAGAACACAAGACAGTATCATCCATAGGAACAACCGAGTACGAAGACGGAGGTTGTGGTACAAAATGCATATGACAACTCGATGGAATCACAACCAAATTTGTGCGAAAATTAAGCGAAGTGATGTTTGGAGGATGTGACAGTTGAACAAAGGTGTGAACATGATCTCCTGCATCACTCTATAGTGGTGGAGATGTTTGATGAAGGGATGACAGACAATCACTTGTGACAGTGACCGCATCTATCTGTGATTGTGTAGCTCCATCACTAAATAATATTGAGTGAGGCTTGATTTCAAACTTCTTCTTGGGATGACTAGATTTTTTAAGACAGTAATAGAATCGGTCCCAAAGATAGAAAAATTTCATCTGGCTCCGTGGAGCTTGAAACTGCAAAACACAGAAGCGCTGCCAAAAATCCATAGGCGATTCATGTAGAGCCTTCCATTTTTGTAATAGTTTTTGGTCAATATGTTCTGGATCAAAATGATAGAAAGTGTCTTCAATGAGATCACAAAAGTGCTCAAGTGAGTGCACACTGTTAGCTAGCAGGCTACACAACCATCGATGTGGTTATTTGCGAAGTGTGTATGCAAGCAGAACACTAGCCTTTTCATTAGAACATCCATCTTCCTCATGAAGCATGGAATAAAGTCATGCAAGAACTTAGGCCAAGCCACTTCGCCTTCATCATCATACATGTATGTGGACAAGTGATCAAAAAAGTCCCTCGTGACGGTAACAGATTCAGCATGCGAAAAACATCATGGAGTGAGGAGAGTGCAAGACTCCATGACAAATATGCAAAGGTTCAAAACATGATGAGAGGACACAGCTTGTCATCTAGCCCTCATTCTAGCACCAAAAATGTTGACGGTGTTGGACCCGCCAACATGTCAAGGGATCTCCCCGATAAGAAATCCCAATTAGACCTCAGACCGTTTGGTGTAGGAGTCCTAGCAGTGGGTCATATGGTAATGCCTTGATCGCAATTTAGCATAGAGGAAAGTAAGATAACTCTGTTGGTAGCAAGGGTGTGACATATGCGGTAAACCAAGGAAGGTGCATGAGAGTTTCTAACACACGGGGGTTGATATGAGTTTTCCCCTTGGAAACTTGTGATAGCACGGAGCTAAGAAGGGAACACACGAGCAAGGATGCATCACAACATGGAAGACAAGTTAGTTAGCAATCCAAAGTGATGGTTAAACCAACAACACATATCAGAAAGATGCATACATACATACACATAAATAGCTATACATGCATGCGTAAGTAAACAAATACATATATCATTTAAAGTAAACAAATAGCTGAAATACAATACAACATATGCATGAAATGTGTTGGCTCTTGTTATATTAAGAAGTGTAAGTTCTAGTCATACAATACATCCATGTCTAACCACTAGTTCCGACAGCGGAACGTTATAGCCACAACCACCTGCTCCTCTAAAGAGATGTACTAGCTCTGCGCAGTGGAGAAGCCAAGGCTCGATACAATACTATCCAAGCTCTCTCTAAGATAGTCCTATCTGAAGCTTGGCTGACCAAAATCCTGTACAATGAGTTATGAGGTACTATTTATAGAAAAGGGTGGGGTGACCCTTGACATTCCCCTTTGTGACAGCTCATCTACCCTCATGAATCTTCATCTACTCTATGACTATTACATCCAACTATCGACACTTGAACTTCCACTTGACAAGATGTTACATTACAATGCACATGTGCCCATGTGAGACATAATGGCTTGAGCAAGCCATACAAGACATCACTGACACTCGAACCGTTGTGGTGAGACCAACTCTTTGACATGCTTGTGATGGTTGAAGGTTGTGAGCTGATGCCAAGCTTGGTTTTCTGTGATGGTGACTGTGTGCTCAATGGTGACAACTTGTTGAAGCGAACTCTTGCCTGTGTTGCATCCGGGTGCACTGATATGGCTCTTGTGTCCAACTCGTCTGATAGCATGCGCATAGTCGTCCTAGTGCGATGGGACCGAAAACATGTTGATGCATACTATCTACGCTGCTCTCCATGCATGTGCTAGTGGTTGTGTGCATCAACTTGTCGAAGTACATGTTCAACTCCAGTCAAACTTGCTTCTTGTCTTATCCTTGGTGAGCGTGCCAAATGGGTGGGATCGTGTACATGCACAAAATGACATGCATGTTGCTGCATTCCCTTGCACGCGATCAATAACACTGCTCACCTTGTCTACTCCGTGCCTGCTACTGGGATGGATCTATAACTTGTATGGGTGCAATTTCATCCGTGAGTGCATGTTGCATCCTCAGATGTACCTGTTCCTGCTGCAACTCATTCTCTCGTCTATGCAACTCATTTTCTTCCTTGAGTTGTTGCTTCATCACATGCAACTCCTTCCCTGTTCTATTCTCTACCTTTGTGCGATCTTCACATTGTGCCATCACCTCATAGCCTGAGTCTCCATAGTTGCTTTCACCACAAGTGGATCCGCTTGAGCTTGCAACTTTGTTCTACCTCTGTGTTGTCAACAACCATCCTCTTGTGTTCGTAGCACCCAATATGCTGCCTTAGGTTGATGCTGATGGTGTTGCTTGTTGTGATGTTACTGCCATCATATCTTGATGTCCTTATCTACGAAAAACTTGATGTCTTCGTGGGTAGGCAAGACCATAGACACTTGATCGACTACATCCCCAAGTGTGCTCCGAATGGTGTCTTTGACTCTACTCTCCTAGAAACCATTGTACTTGTGTTGCTGAGATGCAGATGAACACCTGTGATACCTGGAGACATGGCAACACTCATGGAAAGAAATCTGTTATTCGAAAACCAAAACTAACTTGAGAGTTGACTTGCAACATGTATGTGTGACTGATCATGAAGGTTGCGCAATTTCTACCAGGAGGTCAAGAGACTAACTGCCAAAACTGTGCAAGGCATAGTCTGGGCTGTCAAGAGGCTGACTAACTGCTGGAACTATGCAATGCATAGTCCAGCCTAGGCTGCTGAGGACTAAAGCTGCGCAATGCACAATTTCAGTCAGCAGTGACATGCAACCAACAAATTGCATTGCACAGTTTTTAGGGCCAACAAGACACTGCCTCCAATAATTGTGCAATGCAAACCTAGAGCTAAGTGCCTGGCTAGACTTGTGCAATTTCTGGAAGGAAGGCAGATCCTTCACTTCTAGAAATGTACAGTCATAGCCGGGCAAGGCACGGTCTGGGCCGAGACAGCCCAGTCTGGCCGATGGGCGACTAAAAACATGAGAAGTGTGAATGCATGATGAGATGAGAGAAAACAAGAGTTAATGATCGTTCATGCAAACAACAAGCACATGATTCATAAAAAGGGAAAGCATGCATGTGTGTGAAGCGATTCACTATAACGACGATCGTCTGTGAAAAACAGTGTCATGCATGCGACAGTAGTGAGATATGAACAAAAAATGAAACGGTGCTTCTACAAGCTAACATGCATCAAAATGACAGCAAGCGCTCCCTAAAATCAAGCAGACAACAATCACACAAAGCGAAACACAAAAATCAACAAAAATGAAACACAAGACATGAAAGGTGGGCCTACCCAAAAACAGCTGAGCTGAATGTGCCAGCGACTCCTAGATGCATTGTGGGATGTCAAAGCTGCAAGGTTGATGCGAGGAAAGAGCTCTGCAATGTCCAGTTCATGAGTCTTGATAAAATCGAAGATGTGATGCACATGCCACAAATCTAGGAAGAGCGACACTTGGTGGGAGGTTTCCGAAATGATCATTGCATGCAACCTCTAGCTACTAAAAGTATATCATTGAATCAAGGGATACCTTTCCATGCTGGCATGGGAGAAGCATTCCATGCTTACAAATCAATTTTTCTTGGTCTCAGAGGGAACTGGTCAACCTAACTACACATGCAACAGCTTGCTCAGCTGAGGGGGAAAAATGTACATTTCTAGGAGGGATTTGGGCTGGTTTCCTAGAGGGATTGCACAATTTCTGGGTAGAGCAGCTGACTTCTGCCCAGAATTGCACAATTTCTGGGCTGAGTAGTCCTACTAGGAGGAATTGCGAAATTTTTCTAGTGATCAATGACAGGCAGATTTAAGCAATTCTGGAGCCCAGTAGGCTGCCAAATAGAATTGCGCAATTTCTAAAGGGAAGGATGGTTCCCCTCCAGAATTGCACAATTTCTTAAGGGAGCTACTCAGCCTGCAGCTGGACCAAGTCTGGAGGAATAACCTGTGAGGGGGATGCAACGAGCTCTAATGCACATGCTAGCATTCTGCAAGAAAATCACCAAAGTTTGTGTACTTGACGAAGCAAGACATGCTGTTGTGAAAGGTTGGTGGGAAGGCTCCAAAACGAAGCTAAGGTAAAAATTTTGAGGGTGGTTGTAGCCGCTACAACAACTTGTCATCATATTTGAAGTAAGATGAGGAGGCCATTGAATCTTGTCCTTGTCCAACAATCTCAGTGATTTCTTTTCTCTCTCTTTCTTGGGCTTTGTCTTCACCTAAGCGCCAATACCATGTTAATTTAAGATAATAATGGTTTTTTCTATGCTTTAGAGCAATTTACTTAATTTTTTCGTATTAGCCCAATATCAAATGCCAGATTATCAATTACATTATCATCGATAGTAAATGCAGATAGAACATAAATAGTAAGCATAAGACAAGCCAAGACAATAAGACACAGTATTTGGTGGATGTTAGGGAAAAAACCTAATGTCGGGAAAACCCTTTCATCAAATCTTCTTATTATTCTCCAAAAGTTTAGCACAGAGAGAGAGAGTACAACATACAAAATTTACTTGCCCAATCACTGTAAAACAATCTAGTCAAACTGCAGTCAACAGGATGCCCTAACCAGAAAGTCAATGCTGGTCAAACTAGCAGAAAGTCTCCTCCAAATCATCTCGGTCAAACCCAGTCAAATTGGCCTCCAAAGACAGTTCAAATTAGCCAAAAAATATCTTGAAAAATCTAGTCAAACCTGGTCAATGCATAATCAACTTCTGCAGTCAAAGGGCTGCAGTCAACATTGGTCAACCTACCCAAAAAATATCGATATCTATGTCAGAATATGCGGCCTTCCCAAACAGATATTCTCTCACAAAAATCACACTCAAATGAATTCAAACAATGCCTGGTCAATGCTGGTCAAAATTGGCTGCAACTAGGTCAACATAGAGAACAAAAATGGCCAGTCAAAAATTTGCACATGTAGAGAAGAACAAGTTGCCTGTTATTTGTACGACCCAATCAGATGAAGAAATATGTGTGAGTTGATGTGTGTCCAAATGAGGAAAATGCCTCTTCTATTTATACACAACGTTGAGTGTGAAGAGACACGTCTGTTGGGCTTCATGAGCCTACATTAGACTTCTCGCTGACCTTGTCAATTTGTGCATAGAAGAAATAAATTCATAATTTCATTTCCACTTGTCAGAACGATATGATCTTCAGATCAATCCTACACCTCTCAGAAAGAGGAATCCAATAAAAATATCATCTCCATCATATGAGCTATCCAAGGTGGAGTTTGATGCTAGTTTCCAAGGTGGAGTTTGGCCCTAGTTGCCACCCGGGTTCTCTCAAGATATGCTCCATATGGGCTAATATTTTTTGGACTCCATAGTCCCCAAGATAATATTGGTCCTCTACGACTACTCTTTCATGGGATTCCCTATCTCATCCCACAAGAGCATTGGATGCTAAATGATTATACAATCCTCCAATTTGTCTTCCCAGGTGAAGCACAAAACAACATGTCTATCACTCCTTCTTATACTAGGAGGTCCTATTCCATTAAAGTAATGTACTGATTCCTATCACAAATGAATGTAACTAAGCTTCTAACTTAGGAATTTCCTAGTTTCTTCCAAGTAAGAAACTTCTTCTTAGGCTCCCTCTTAACCAGTGACCTATAGCAACAATCAGTTTTATGAAGAACTCCTTGCCTTGATGTCATGAATTTATTTTAAGGGGTCTTCAACCTTTTGGGAAATTCTATATAAATAAGGCACAAATCATTCATCACTTTGTCCATGAGTTAGTCATGTCCTTAACTCATCAGAAAGTGATCCATCATATTTTCCATCTGGCTTTGCTTCATGTCATTAAGCTTTCATGCCATATTTCTCGGAAGGGCATTACATCCTTCTATATTGTCTACTTGGAAGTCATTCACAGATCTTCCCTTCGATAGTCCTACATAAGCCCAACCAGATGTTAGTTCAAAAATAATCATTGAACACTTCAAATCAGATTTACCTTTGTGATGATATTTCACCGTGACATCTTCCTGTAAGTATCAACATCCTGCATGAAAATTGGCACATATCCCACAGCTATTCAGTGTCAAGGGTCTCTATCTTTTTCCAACTTCCATCAGAGTCTTCACATTCTTCCGGGAGATCTTCTAGTCAAATCTTCTTGGACTTCAGATGTTGAATGCCTTCTACCATCGTTGCATATTAGCATGACTTCTTCCTACCTTTTCACACACTTCATTCATAGGGCCTTCTAATCAAAGTTCCTCAATCATAGTCAACCACCTCATACTTCATATGAGGACATATTATGTTGATTTCATCTAGTGTGACTCATGCCTTCTGCAATTATTTCATAGGAGGAGATTCCTTTCCTTTGATCATGCTTCTCAAAATAGAAGTAGTGATCCTTGCTACCTGCAACCATACAACATGAGTTTATAATATTAAATACAAGCATGCATACCTCATTTTACCTTTAGGCCATCTAGGCTTCTTTCAACAACTTCCTTGATTGAAAGCATCTTCAACCCCTTGATCTACTTCATCTCTCATGTCATCATACCATCATCCCATGAACTCCACATGTTGGAGGTCCTGATGAAACACTTGCTTCCTCTTTAGATCGGTGAATCCTCCACTGAGGATTCCATCTCACATATCCTTATTCAACAGATGTTTCCATTTTAAATTGATGTATGATGAGACTTGTCCTGGATGACTTAATCCTTTGATCTTCCAATGAGGTCACCAAGAGATATATCTTCCAAAGTTGACTACCATAGGTTTAGTTCTAACGGTCCTTCATATTTCCCTATGGTGATGTCACGAGCTCTTTCTTTTAATGCTTCTCTTCCTTGGAATTCCTTCTTTAAGCTTTCTCCACTTTTTTGGTGAAATGGACTTCTTCTCTATTGTCCTTCTTAAGCTAAGGACAATCTTTCTTGTAATGTTCATAGTCTTTGCATTCATAGCATTGAATCTCAACTATGCTTTTCCTTCAAAATTTTCCAAACTTCCTTTCCTTCCAACAAATGTTTGAGTTCTTAACCTTCAACACTTTTGCCTTCAATTTTTCATTCTTCTATCTTGCATAGAAATCACAAGTTGTTGAATGAGGTAAACTTATTATCCCATGGACATTTTTTACCTTGATTATCAGTTAGTGCATAATAGATCAATGATGATTATCTTCTTTCCTAGATCTTGAAGATGAGATCTTATGAAGATATCCTTCATCCTTTGATATCTTTACTTTTGTATAAATCAGATGTGAACTTCTTTATCATACCTTCAGAGAACGAGCTCATCATATGCATCTATTTTATGTCTCCAATATTGCTATATGAGGGGATATTTCATAAGTATCCCTTTCCATGAATTTAGAGGAGACCTTTTAATATGTTCAATGACTTCAACCTATTAGAGGACTATGTTTATCCTCCTTTTTCATGCAAGGAATTTTGATGACCCAACCAACTTATAGATCTCCTTGAAAACACGAAGTCATTTTACCAAATTGATTTAAAGAATGAAAGATACTTACTTGACAGGTGAAGATGAAATCTTCACCTTGATCACTTTGATGATGGTTGAATAAGATGTATTAATGTTCCCTCTTGGATGATCTTCTTTCAAATGAAAAAGCATTTCTTCTATTGATCCAAGTGGATATTGGTGGCCACCTGCCAAGTCCACCTAGACCCCCACCATTGTTTCTCTTAGCATTTTCAGTTTCCTGAATTGCAGCACAACTTACTATTTTTAGCAGTTTTTCAGGTCCTAAACTTCTGGAGCCGTTTTGAGGCCCTAAACGACGTTTTTTGGGAAATCTCGGGGCAACATGGGTCCATGGACCGATGTTTCCCTTCCCAAAGTTGTTGTGCTTGGATAGATCTTTCTAACGAGCTATTGTACGCGTCAAATGGAGATTGTATGCCAAAGTTACGACCCTGGGAAGTTGATGTACCAATTTACCCAAATAGGGCCCACAGTTTGGTGTTTCATCTTCTAGGGTTAGGTTTTGGAATGTTAAGGGTTTTCCATTGTTTCTCAACAATAAATAGGCCATAATGGATTGTATATTTCTGTGGTTAGGTTTTTTAGAATCTGAACTCGGATATTCCACAGTTTTCATTTTTTCTTTGTCAATTTTTTGAGTCTAGACCAAGACTCATCATCAGGACTTGTTTTTACAAAGGAGAGAGACAGTAGAGATAAATAAGGTTAGGTTGAGATGTCAAGTCTGAGAGCCGACCAACCTAATGATTTGAATTAACTAGATTTTTAATATTTTAATATTTTTATTTTAATATATATTTTCATAACTGTCCTAATATATTAAAGCTCTTTTTAATTTTGTTAAAGCTCTTTTAATTTTATTTATTATACATGGATATGATTATTAAAGTTTTTTATTAATTGCATTTAAGTGAATTATTTGTGTAATGAGTTTTTTGTTATATTTTATTTAATAATATATCCTAATGATTATGTTTTAATTAATTGTAACTTATAGTAATTTTGTTTAATTTTTACAAGATTTTAGCTACTTATGAGGTTAATGTATTATTAATGTTGTGTTCTTAAGTTTATATGTTTGTTAATGAATGCCTAAAAAGTTTTATGGTTAGGATGATTTTTAATATTTTAATATTCTTATAATTAATTTATTTATTGTTGAATTAAAGTTCTTTTAATTTTATTTATTATACATGTATATAATTATTATAGTAGTTTAATTGATTGCTTGAGTTGATTGTTTATGTATTATGTTTTTTATCTAATTGTAATTTTATGATAATTTTGATAATTTTAGTTTATTTTTATTTAATTTATTTAATTCTAGCAAGTTACTTAGTTACTTAGGAAGTTGATGAATTATTAATGCTGAGTTTCTCATTTAATATAAGCTTTGATAGTCAAGTTTTTGGCTAGGAGAGGCACTGAATTGATCTAAAGAAGGGAGGGCAAGGAGAAACAGGGAGGGTTAATTTAATCCCTAGGGGTGAGGAGTGAGGTCCAATTCCTACTAATTTCCAAGCCCCCATCCCTGTTGAGGTTATGAGGGTGTTTTATGATCTCAAGAGCTTCACGGACTTTTCGCTTGAAATAGTGTTTTTCATTTGCAATGACTTTTGTGTTTTCAAGGCATATATGGTGGTTAGTTTTACCTGCATGTTCTGCCAAGGCTGAGGAACGGGTTTTTTCCCTGCGGATATTTTCACTATGCTCTTTTAGCATGATATTGATTGATCTACCTGTTTCCCCGATATATTGTTCTCCACAGGAACAGTCGATAATATAAACACCTTTTTGCTGGAGATGTTCTAGGATGTCTTTTACTGATTTCATTCTTTGTCTAATAGTTGTCAAGGGTTTGAATGAGGTTTTGATATTCTTTTTTGAGAGGATTTTGGCTAGTTTGTCGGTTACACCATGAATATACGGAAGGTAGGCGCTAGCGGCTGGGGAATTGTTAGCTTTGTTTTTATTGTTTCCAGTTTTGGCTTTTTGAATGGCTTTGAAGATATCTTTTTTATTATATCCTAGTTTAGAAAAAGCTCTTTTTAAGTAAGTGATTTCTTCCTCAGTGTGGCTTTCATCCGAAATTCTACAGGCTCTAGTGAAGATGGTTTGAAGAACCCCCATTTTTTTGGCTGGGTGGTGGTGGGAATCTGCGTGGAGATAGTTATCGGTATGCGCCTTTTTCCTGAACACTTTGTGACCTATAGAATCATCCTTGTTTCTAATGAGGAGGATGTCCAGGAAAGAGATGCAATTATTCTCTTCAATTTCCATAGTGAATTTGATGTCCTTGGAGATGCTGTTGAGATGGTTTAGAAATTTTTTAAGTTCGTCCTCACCATGGGGCCAATCCACACTGGTGTCAGACTAACCTGATTTATCTCTACTGTCTCTCTCCTTTGTAAAAACAAGTCCTAATGATGAGTCTTGGTCTAGACTCGAAACGTTGAGAAAGCAAAAATGAAAACTGTGGAATATCCGAGTTCAGATTCTAAATAAATAGGCCTTCGAGCCTCATTGTAACAAAGTTCAGAGGCATGTAGCCACCACATCTCTTCTCAGAGATAAGCTACCATCGCCCTAGCTGGTTTATTTCCATTACTGTTTGTAATCATATTTCAGTATTTTACATTAATGACATGAAGTATTATTTCCGTTGCATATCTATGTTTATGGTTATCTCTGTAATTTGTTGCGTTCCTATTTAAGTCCGGATCATCTATAGAGAAGGTTGCTTCTTTTGATGAGGATGATTTCTTGCTTCCTTGGATTAACTTAGTCAAGGGAAAGGAGAGAATCCTTGCTTACTTTATAACTTTGAAAATTATGACAAAGCCTTCTTGCCTTCAACATACTTCAACTTCTCTTGTAGTTTAGATTAGAAATGCTTCTAGGGTTTCGAATTTTTCCAAGATGATGTGATCTTCATCTTTAAAAGTCCTTAGAACTTATCTTTCCCTGTAGACAACTTGATGTGGGTCTTTGTGGGCTTTTGATGATGACTATAGAAACAAAGGCTCTTGCTGTTGTAGTCTGCTTCTTCAATCTAGGGTTTGTTTCTTTAATGTAGATCTTGATCTTTTGCTTTGATAATCTTCAACTTGCTTTAATGCCTTTCCTTCAAACTTGATCCTTGAATGTCTCTTTATTTAGATGCCCTTCCTTTGACTTCAACACCTTAACTCTGATACCATGTTGATAAATCTAGGGCGTTAGTGTTAGTTGATTTCTCTTCCATTAGTAAATGATTCTGAATGCTTTTTACTTCATTAGATTAGGATCTTCTTCATGTTAGATTATTAGTGTTCTTCTTCATAAAAAGTAACCAATGCATGAACATAAATACACAAGAGACACATCATGTAGGCATGATCCAGGGCCAAAACCTCTTACTATTTCAGAGGAAAACCTGCACAAATTCTTCTTATAGAGATTCCAATTAACAAATACCAAGACCATGACCCTTGACCTATTAGCCACTCCAATACCAAGACACAACTCCTCTTTGACAATCAAACTTCTTCTTATATTCTCTTCCACTTCAATCTTCTTCATAAATACCAAGACCTTTCTTCCTGTGATGGCACCGAGTCCTTCTTGAGATCGCACCAAAATCAAACTGTAGTTTCCTTTTGCACTGAACTGTAGTATATCTATACTTGTCCAAACTGTGTAACACAAATATTCTTATTGTCACTGTGTTTTCAAAGAATTCTGAATTCCCTTGACTACAACGAATTGTAGTATCTTCATTGAACTGTGATAAGATACAGAAAATTTAGTCATCTCCTTCACTACTTCTATTCACCTGAAATTATAGAGGCATACAAAATTTATTGATTGTTGTACTTGTATCACTGTCTCTCTTCAGCAAATCTAAACTTCTATCTTTGTAATTGACCTCTGAAAATCTCGGAGATAGTTGATTTCTCCATTATCCTTCTACGAAGGTCATACCCACATATTTATAGTACTTCGACCATAAATAAGCCGGCTTGTATACATGAATATATGTGTCTCTTATTTGTGAGCCGACTTATGTTATTTAATTCATCTTGCAAGTGAACTTCAAGAGGAGATCTGTGCATGTGTTTTGGAGGGCTATTTTGAAAGTCCTATAAACTTAGAATACTTTTCACGTTTCTTCATACATGAAATTGACTCTTTGACAAATCCTAAAGCTCTCAATTGGAGCCATCTAGAAATGAAACTCTTGCTCATGAAACCCATGAAGCAGTGCATACAAAAATAATTTTATTCTTTTCATTTCATCATTTACAAAGATCATAATTACATGTCATTATGAAGACCGAACCTAGTTACATTTTACAACGGACCATTCAAGCTTCAACATCATCTGGGGGACTCCTACGTTCCAATATTGGTCCTGACAATCCTCCAAGAAAAATGTTAGGTCCACATTCTGTAATCTTTGTTTTTTAAACCATATTTCGCCCTCAGTAAGAAAACACGTTGTTATAGGGAAAAGTGTCTATATAGAACTGCTCTATCCCACTAAGGTGTGACAACTGCCTTAGAAACAACAGAGAAAAGCTACTTTCGTTTTTCCTTTATGAATTATAGATAGAGAGGAATAGAAAGACCAACCTCTGTCTTGCGCTAATCTCCTGATTTGATTCCTCTCTTCTTTGATAGTCTTTAGCTACCTGCTCCCTTGCACACCCAGCTTCACAAAGTACGTGTAAGATCACAGTAACATAGCACTATACAAAGACATGGATCTATAATCATAAAAAATCTAGGATCAGATGTAAATTGACCATACAAATGTAGCAAGCATCAATGACACAAGAGCATGGAGGAAAAATTGAATAACTTTTATTGATAAACAAGAAAGAGCCAAGAGGAGTTACAACCAGTTGTTCTGACCTAGCATCAACCTCCCAGCTAAAAATCCCCTCTTCACCTCAAACAAAGCTTAGATCACCCAACAATCTGATTTTTGTCTCAAGAAACCAACAACACTTCCTTACAATATGCAAAATTCTAGCCTCTAACCTCTGGATCTCTGGGATGAGAGATCTATATATAGATACTTGCAGAGGTGTGAGTCAGCTCTGGGTTTTTTATTAGTGTCTTCTCTCTGATAGTTCTTGATGCCACTTGGAGATCTCATTGATCTCTTACTCATCCTTGGGCGATTCTGAGAGGCAAGTGTCCCAGGAGAAGTTTCTGGAAGATTCCATGATCATCCACCTCGCAAACTGTCTCCGCCACTTGTCTTTTCCCATCCATCGCACCCCATAGAAGGGCTTTTTGAAATGCAATGCACTTCCCGTGTGTACAAGGTGCGATGCATCGCACCCTGGCCATGGAGCAAGTGAAATGATCCAGTTTTGACCAGTTATGAGTAGTTTTTCATGGAGAACTTCTGGGAGAAGCTGTAATCAGTTGACCTTGTTCCTTTAGGGGTTAGAACAACACTTTTAGGGACTTAGGAGCCCTTGGTTTATGGACATTTCATGCTTGGGGTTGTAGTGCCAAAAAATGTCTATAACAGTTGCCCCCTAAAGCATGAGGTCGTTAATCTTTTGATGTCGGGTGAAATGCTTTATTATGAGGATCTGAAGTTCTTTCAAGCTCGGAGGAGACCTGTAATAAGATACAATACAATACATTATCTTCATAATATTTTCATGATCTAGCTGAGGCGGGCATTCCCATGCTCAGCTTTATAAATTCATTTTCATGTACATAGGACAGACAATTGTCTGAGTGTAGACTGATGATTCTGATAGAGCCATCATCCCTTTGATTGGATGATTATCTGTGCAGTAATGATGTACATTTGATGTTTTTATTTTCCTGAATGTATATCGCAGCCCGAATGGATGAAACTACATCCGGGGTCTTCAATCTCGTTCAATCTTCACTCGAAGTACAAGTCTATCCATGTGAGAAATGTTCTGAAGTCGAACATGGAAAGACATCGCTTGATTACCAGCCAATGATATAAGCTATTAACAAGCGCGAGAGGAATCACCGATAATGATAATGACCCTCAAGGTACTGCAGTAAAATTCACGTGGTGTGAATAAAGGACTTGGCGTCGAACACCATGCAAAATCTTTCGGTCGAAGGTCATTGATGTAAACCTGTCGCCGGAAGTGAGAAACTTGCCATTGAGGCATGCAAGCTTCAAAGTACTGAATGGGGTGTTCCTAGATCAACTTCTTGGATAATGAGCTTATGTCAACAAGAAGTGATCCGCCATAGGAGGGCCTTAATGAATCCCACATCAATGACACGGAACATAGCAAATGATTTTAATGGAGGTGAAAACGATCTGGTGATATAAGGTTCAGGGTGGCAGTCATGAAAGAATGGAGTATAAATGTATTGTAGTGGGTGAGACACAGGTGAATTCTCTGAATGACTTCTCTTGAACATATCGGTGACACTGACGTGATGGATTGGTATCATTAACCCCAAATGTGGATGGTATGATGGGACCATGGTGATGTGACCGGTGAATGAAACAACCCAACCCGACTTGGATGCGGAGTGAAAGTGTCATGTTCAAGAGCGACTTGCTACCAACAAAGTTTCTTCAAGTTTTCTTCCCAATTTTTCCCCAGTCATTGCTGACAAGTACCTCTTTATTTTTATCAAGCTTGAGGAGGATAACATATGCTTGTTCTATAATTTTCCCTTCAGGCAAACCCATCGTTATGTTTTAACGAGCCTAGCGATAGTGAAACTCGTTCTCGTCTATAGAAAAGTTTGTCGCTATTAAAATTTTAACGAGTTTAACAACAAAGATAACTCGGTCCTTTTCAATTTTAGAGAGTCTGAAAAGGAACGTAAAGGTAACTCCAAAATTCCTTTTTCGTCATCTAATCCCTTAAGTCTGAAAAAGTATAAAACAATACAAAAGGGATGAATTTTCGATACTTTTAACGAGCCGAACAAAACAAGCGCTCGATCTTTTTGTGTAATGATCCCTCAGGTCAAAAAAGATTAAAATTTAGAGGAGGGATAGCACTTCCGATCCCTTTAATGAGCTGGAGAGGCCAATGGCTTGGCAATCTTTTCATATTTTACGAGTCAGTTGAAAAGATCTTAAAGGAGACTCGTCTTTTGAGGAACGAGTGATAAAATGGGTAGCAACTGATTCCAGGTAAGGTTTGGAATTTTCCAATCACGGCAGTGTTACAAGGATGGCTAGTGAGATCACTCTTTGCAGCTGTTCCTCAAAATGGGTAAACAATCAAATGGAGGTGAATGATCGGCCAATGCAAAAGTGGAGGTGATGGTGAAAACACGACCAAGGCTTTTAAAGGCTGAAGTACTACATTCACGATGGTTATTTACCGGGGAATAGTTCATTTTTTAATGAGCTTAAACGCGGGGGGAAACATTTGCTCATGGCTTATGTTTATTCTTTAACGAGCTTGAACTATGCGCTAAAACTGCTCGATGGAGGGTTTATTTTTTAACGAGCTTGAACCCTACAGTAACACTGCTCATGGCGGGTTTATTTTTTAACGAGCTTGAACCCTGCAGTAACACTGCTCGTGATAAGTTTGCATACCCCCAGCATAATAACACAAATCGAGGTGCATGCCCCCCAAGCTTCATTGCATTCAACTCAGTGGTTGGAATGAAGGTTTACCTTCGAGATCTTCGAAATACTCGACTTTGATTTTACGAGATCGTAATCAAAGACTCGATTTGGAAAGGGAGGCGTTTCATTTTTTTAATGAGGTTGACACAGTAAAATAACTATCCTCATAACTCCTTGTTTCATTTTTTAACGAGGTCGACACGAGATAAGAACCGTCCTCGGAATCCACCATATTTACAGTATTTGATAGAGAATCAAAAACTGAAGGATGATTAAGGTTGCTGGAATAATCTTCGTGGTAATTTGGAAGAAGGGAGTGATGGTGGTAATCTTCCCATGGTGCCTATCCTATCATTGAATGAATGATTCCTTCGTCTGTTGAATGTACATGCGACGAAGGATTTGAAGAGGTGCCATATTCCTTAGATCTATCTATCCAAACACTCGATGAGCATTGATTTGGGTTTGCCCCCCAGGCCAAGAAAATTGATTGCTACAATATTTCTAAAATGGCGATGATCCATGCTGACAAAATGTTTAGATATAGAAGATTTCATATTCCACTGTGGCCACTTTCGCCAAATTACTCGGAGGTGGTAGGGCAAAAGTACCCATTAAGGCAGGGTATTTTAGGAGACCTACTCCGATATTTTGGAGTGAACGATTGCTTCCATGGATCACTGGAATGCTTCCCGTAACTTGTGAACTGTTGGGGAGAAATGTTTGTTGGTCGACGATTGTAATTCCTCCTTGGAAGGGAAATGCAATCTTTCTGAAGTAGGTCGACACAACTGCGGCCATGGCATATATCCAGGGCCTTCCTAGTAGGATGTTGTAATCGAGGTTTCCGTCGATTACTTCAACATCAATTTCTATTGTTTTACCCCCCAGTTCAACTTGCAAGTTACTTAAAATCCCGTATGGAGTGTATGATCATCCATCAAATGCTTTTAACATTGTTGACGATCGCGACAAGGGTGGTGAGCCTAAATTTTTCCAGCAACTCATCGACATAATACATGTGGATGCCCCCTCATCAATAATTGTTCGATGAACAGTTTTGTTGAGGGCTTTCACTTGAATAAGGAAATCTAGTTGAGCTGGTAACTCAGGGTCATATCCTTTATGATCAAAGGCCACAAGATTGGAATCCATTGGGTCAATCCCACCTATTGCTGATAATAAAGCTTTCTCTTGGGAGAGGCAATTTTGCGGTACCTCAAGTGTCGACATAGCGGACGGCGATTGGGCCAGGTCCTCTATTATATTATAATTCTGTGCTATTTTTGCACGAGGATTAAATGTCGATTTGTGTACTACTCCCTTTGGCGACTTTATCATTTGTTCAGGAATGATGGGTGGCACAACTTCGGTCAAAGTTGTTGTCAAACTACTAGGTTGTTCATTAGCCTTGTTATTCGACAGTTGTGGATTCCCGTAATCTTTATTCCTTGTCAAAGCATCATTTTGCTGCTTTGATATAGACAACATAAGTACTTGGGATCGGGAAGCATTTTGATTAGCAACCAATTTGGTTCCCGGGTTTGGAAACGGATCAGTCAATACTGCTGAGGTTTTTGAACTCTTAAAGAGTTTCTTAACTTCAGCTTTATGTGGACAATCTCTCGTCCAATGATCCTCATCACATATATGACACCCCGCAGGGGGTTTCTTTTGCCCAAAAGGATTTGTAGAAGGTTTTTCAGGAGATGACTCGTCCTGCTTCTTTTTTCTCCCTTTCTTTTTCTTCTTGTCCCCTGGTTACTTCAGTTTTTTGCCCTTGTCGGTCGACACGGCATTTACTTCCGAGGCAAGAAGTTCCTCATTTGCATTTCGACTAGAAATCTTACGGGCCTTTTTAGATGTAGCCTTTGTCGATTTCGTGTCTGTTGTGCTAATCACGCCATCGCCGGCATGAGAGTCATTGTTTGATTTAGGAGGAGGTGGAACGGAAAATTCTGGTCTGGGAGCATCAGGGATTTTATCGTAGAGCGTGCCAGACTGAGTATAAATCAAGTCTAAATATTGCGCACGAGAAATAACTTGCTCTTCAGTGACGACTCCTCCCTTTGCCACATCTTCTGTAATGGAAGGTAATAATGACTTAATAAACCATTCAGCTAAAAGTTGATCAAGAACGTACGTTTTTACCATTCTATGACGACGTCGCCACTCATGAATATGATCGGATATGTGAGTGGCCGTTGTCTGTTTGAAATTGGTAAGAAGCTCTGTTCCTATTTCGTACCTTATTGGTAACTGAAAATGGGTTAAAAAGGTTGTGGCTAGGGTGCTGAAGTTATCGAATGAAGCTCTAGGCAATTCGATATACCATTTTGCTGCTGGACCAGTTAACATTCGCTGAAAAAGGTGAAGCCTAATCGAATCATCGTTTAGAGTGTTAGATGAACACCACAGATGAAAGGTCATCACATGATTCGACGGGTCTTCACCCGGATTTCCATTAAATTTAGGAATATCTGACGGAAGTTTATGCGGAATCGCCGGCCACCAAGGGGCATAAGCAATTGGATCATTCGTTAGCCAGTTTATATCTGGTAATTCTAGAGTTGCTACAAAGGGAAACTGTTGATTCAGGTTAGGCGAAGCATACCCAGGATAAGATGGAATCACCTGAGCAGTGGGTCTTTGCATACCAGCATAATGTATTTGATGCTGGTAACTTTGATAAGGTTGATGGGCATAACCATTATAATATGGTTGTTGATAACCGCTTTGGAAATGCGGTTGCCCATTACTTACAAAGACTTGTTGCTCAGGTCCTTGATATGATTGCTGGAATGGCGGTTGTTGAGATTGAACCAACCATGGTTGTTGGACCATTTGTTGTTGCCCAATACTGGATGATTGACCAAGATGAGGAGTCATAGTACTTGTTTGAGCCTGAGTCGCTCCAGATAAGGAGGCACTAACCTGAGGTTGTGATTGAGTTGTCGAGACAAGAGGCTGTTGTATTGCAACCTGAGAAACTTGGGGTTGACATACAACAGGTAGCGCTTGTACTTGTGACGTAGTCACCACAATAGGTATAGTGGGAATATTCGACACAGGGTGGACTGGTTGCATTGAATATACAACCCTTGGTTGTTGAGGCAATATTGGTACCCAACCGCTGGATGTAATTCCAGTTTGACCTGAACTTTGGACCTCAGATGGACCTTTTCTGTTAAAGAGTCTGAAAAGGAACGAAAGGGACTGCTCTGGAAATCTAGGTAAAGAGATTACCAAACCAATCGCAAAATTGCAGAATACTTTTTACGGTACTGTTGGATACCTATACCAATAGGTTTCATATTTCATGATTGGCCAAGGAAAGTCCAAATATGCTCTGCTTTGATATCACAAAGATCCCATATTTCCTAGAGAACAAGAGGTATGTAAAGTGTTTTCAAATATTGATGACCTTATTTCAAATTTTGATGGATGATCCAACAGTTTAATCTGGATCATGCCATGAGTTCAATTTTGTGCTATAGACTAGAGAAAGAAGTCTGTCCAAACTGCTTAATCTTGGCAGACAACTAGTTTAGGTAGAGAAGAAAAGGATCCCAACAGCCTAATCTGGGACCTTGGAAGAGATAAGGGTAGAAATAGATAGAAAAGAATAAAGAAAAAGCCAAAGAAAAGAAAAGGCAAGTAAGGGTTTGCAAGTCCAAGTGCACCCTCCAATGGAGAAACAAAAAATGCTAGGAAAATAGCTGGGTAAGTAGTTGTGGTTGCAGAAAGGGAATTTTCACCATTGCACATATGTCAAAAGATGTATTGCCAAGGCAAAATCTATCAATGGACAAAGTGGTTAATTCCATCAAATTGCAGCAAGGAGCATGACTAACCTCCCTTTCCCTTTCATTTCATTATTAACATTCCCTTTTCAGCTGAGATTCATGGAGAGAGATCATGGTTTCATGGTGGTTCTTGTTCATACAAAGGCCACATTTCTTGCCTAAGATCTTTTCATTTTGATCTACTCTCAAAACTAAATCAATTTCAGATAAACTCAGTAAGATCCCCTCATTTGCCCCTTTCATTCATATTAACCTCTAATTCTACTATATAGCTCCCCTATCTTACCCTTCCCCTAATAATATTAACACTATGGTGTATAAAGCCCCAAATTCTATAAATACTCCTCCCCTTGGCATTATAGCCATATGTTCTTCAAAAGGAACCAAAGTGACCTCTGGTCACCTTGGTGAACCTATCACGTCCCATTCCCCCTTGCTACAAGCCAACTTGCCCCTCAAACCACCATTTGCATTGAAAAACCCCTATAAACCCTCTTTTACCCTTAAAATCCTTTGCAAAAATTACCCAAAGTCTAAAAAGCCCGCCTCTGGCACATTTCCAAAAGGTTAGCGCGCAGTTTGTTTTAATGAAAAACATTGAAAAACCATCAAAAAACCCACAACCCAAAGTTTTCCGCCCGCGCATATACTCCGAGCACGTTGTCGCTCCGCCCACCGTCGGATCAGGTCCCGAGGATCCGACGATCCACAGCAATATCGGAGCGGCCCCCATGGTGGTCCTTTACCGCCCGAGAAAGTGACGTTGCGTCACGTCACGGGCAGGCCACGCGTCAAACAATAAGGGCTCTCGGAGCCAGGCCTGACACTTTCAGCGCCGTACCCAGACCGCCCCGAGAGACCGTAGCGGCTAGCCTTAACCATAACCGCTACGGTCCGGACCGCCAGCTGCCCTCCTATGTCATATCGCCACGTCATTTCTGCTTATCCTTTTGCCGTTGATTGGTCCACCTCGCTGATGACATGGCTGCCACCTCATCGCCCCCATGGACCAATAGCTTACCGCCACGTCACCCGATGACGTCAGCTGACGTCACCTCACCTTGACCCACCAATGACGTCATGCTGACGTCATCACTAAAAAGCGCCAAAATGGTAAAAAGGTCCATATTAACCCAAAAAACCGTGTTTTTCTCACTTTTTACTCCTGTCGCTACTTCGGCTCTGCATGGCTGTTTACGTCCAAATTTTCGCCAACCTGCTCAGTTAACCAAGGCGACCTCCAGAGCTCCAACCGTGCACGCCCATGCGACCTCTGTTCGTCAATTAACAGGTATTTACCGTTTGCTGCCCTCCATACGCCTGTTATTGAAATTAAAGTTACTCAGAGGGCTAAGGAGACCTTAAAAATTATATTTTCACCGGCCATTTCCCTCTGCACATCCACATTTGCAACTGTGAAGTCCAAAAACATCAGCCGAGCCTTAATACCTGTAATTTCGCTCAAAAAACAACATTCACCGCGTATTCCCGGCAAATTTCTTATTAACTCAATTCACCCGCTAAAAGAGGACATAGTGAGACCATAGAGAAGCCCTGCTCCTGAAACAAACAGTATTTCAACTGCTGTTGTGTAAATTCCTCCTCTGGTATCTGAGATACAAACTGTTTTTACAGAAAATCACTTCTATTCTGTGTTGCTTCCATTAAACCATCCACCTACAATTGTTGAACTTTGAAGAAGATCATGGAGACTCCCATTGCTCTCAACATCAAGCCCCTCAATGCCCCTCACCAGGAATTGGAGTGGAAAGCCCTGGGAGATATGGATTACCAAATGCTGGACTGGTTTCTTATGGGCTCCAAATACAATATTCAGATGCTGAATGAGTTGAAAGCCCAGCATCTTAGTGGAGCAGACATTTTGGGAATCTGGGACTCAAACCTGCCAATCTATAACCTCCCCCAGGTAAACCCTATGCCAGAGTTGATATACAGCTGCCAGGAATGCTATGACCCAAGCCGAAGAGCTGTCATTAGCCCCTCAGGCTTAGTTTTGTTCCAGATCACCTCAGAGAGTATTAACGAGATGCTGCACTTCCATACTGCCAAGCAATTGACCCCCCTCAATATGCAGAATTTGATAAAGAAAGGAAGCAGGCTGACAACCGACCAAGTCATTAAGATTAATCAGCTGTTTGTGAAACCAGGCTCTGAATCCTTCAGAACTCCTCCTATTGGATATCAGTACTTGAATGAATTGGGCAGGATGTTAGTGGATTTGATCAGCTATGCCCTAGGATTCAAGGGAATGGAGGATGTGGATGAAACCATAATAGCAATGCTGTCTCTATTCTCTCCTGGTAAGCCCCCAGCTGTGCATTATGATTATGCTACATACATTGCAGATAAAATCCATGACCAGTTTATGAACTTGAAGAGAGAAAGACTATTCAGGTATACCTCATACATATACCACCTCTTCTTGTTTTATCAACCAGCTACCTTCTCTTTTCCTTTGAAGCAACTCAATGCCCAAGGAAATCCAAGATCAGTGGTGTTCTGGACCTCTGTCTTTCACTATACATCTGTGTCACCTTACACATACAATGAGTTCATTGACTTATTCATTTATCCAGCCTTGACAGTATTGCATGGTGTTCCTCCTCCAAGGCTAACTGATGATATGAAGAGAGTTCTTCACCTAAACAAAACCTACAGCATTGGTAATTGGTACCTCTACCAAAACCACACAGTCATCAGAATATATGGCTGTGAGTTGACACCTTTTAGATTGCCAAGGTATGTCCCCATGAGGCTTTTTGCCTTGGAATATTTCAGACAGTTTGGCAACTCAGACTACCTGCATTTTCAGAGCAAGAACAAGAAGTCACAGCTAAAGGTGAGGAGCCAGCTGGGTCCTTTCCTATATAACAGAAAAGAGGAGGGATGGAAAGAGGCAAACACTATCCTGGAAGGCCTCAGACTGCAAACTAGTTTTGAATGGATACCCTATGACCCCAATCATTTTGTCTCCCTCAGGAGGATAAAATACAAATTGGGTAGTTATGCACACAAGAGACAACCTGAGATTGAACAGTATGCCAATGCATTAAGCTGGGAAGAGGGTACCTTAGAAGAAGAAATAACTGCTGAAGAGCTTCTAGAAAGAGAAGCTAGAAATATACAAAAGCAAGCTGACTTGGAAAATTGTGGACAGGTTCCTCATTCATACAGAAGACAGCTTGGATCAGCCGCTTCATCATCAACAACACAGCAGCAAGCTGCCGGGAAAACACCACAAACAGCCAGTAAAGATAAAGGGAAACAGGTGGAACAGCCACCTCCATTGACAGAAGAGCAAGTGGAAACATTGGTGCAACAGCAAGAAGAGATGGAGCAGCAACAAGAAGGGCAACAGCAAGAAGAAGTGCCACTTAAGGAACAGCAACCCTTGCAGCAAGAAAGGGTGATTGACACTCCTAGTTCCACTGAGCAACAGGCTCAGAATATAGTGCCTCCTAGGGCAGAAACTACTTTTGATGCCTCGGTCCTCCAAACCCCACAAAAGGAGGACTTAACCAGGAAAAGAGATAGAGAGACTCCCCTGACTTCATCCATCAATCAGGGAGAGAAAAGACAAAGATTAAATGACTTTCCAGAGGATGACATAGCAATAAGACAAGCAATGGGCATGGGCCCACCCAGCCGAGAAGTGTCAGCCAGTTCATTCCAGCATGAACATGATAGAGCTATGGGAGGAGAGGTCAGTTCCTCCAGCCAGCACCAAGAAGGACAAGTAAGCATCAAACAGCAATTTATCGACATTAAAAGGAGGAGTGATCCTATTAAAATACAGCTGTACAATCATTTGCTGAACCTGGCTCCCACCAATCAGCAAAGACTCATGTCTGCCTTTGATGTAAGTGAAGGCAAAATGATCATGAGTCATTTCATGCCCACAGCTCTGCATCCCCAATCTGCCTCGGATTACCTGAGAACCAACATGGAGGTTCTGGCCAAAGATATACACCCTATGGATAAAATAGAGCTACATAAACAAACCGGTGAGATGGTCTATGCCTCCTTGGCAGATGAGACATTGGAAAATTATAAATTGAAGAGCAGCCTGGATAATACAGCCTCTCAGCTAGAATTGGAGAGGGCTTCATCACAAGCCAAGGACAACAGAATCAAGTCCTTGGAGGATGTAATCATAGAAATAGGACATGATCCTAAAGATGTTAAAGGTATCCAAGAACTGTTGAAGATAAGGGATCAAGACATGGCTGCCTTAAGGAGGAAAATCAAGCTCCCAGCCACCATCCATCCTCAAACAGATGAAGTTGCTCAGCAAAGGCTAGAAAAGGATGCTACGGATTTGATGATATCCTTATACAAGGAGCTGGTTCGGACTCAAGACCAGCTAGGACAATCAGAAGCTGCAAAGGCAGCATTACAGACAGCATTGAAACAGAGAGAAGAGGGCCAAACTTCCCAGCCCCCTCCGGAAGTAATCAATCTTGAAGAAGCTCCTCCAACAACTACTCTTCCTCCTCAGCAGACAGGAACTACAGCACCATCTACAGCAACAACTACACCAACAGCAGAGCAGACTCCTAGTCTGGATATGCAGAAGCTGCAAGCTGAGATCCAAGTTCTTGAATCCCAAATGAAAGAGCTTGATGAAGTCAAAAGGTCTTTGACTAAGGTGAATGAAAGATTTGATAAGAGCAAGCAGAGTGAGGCTGCAAAGGAAAGAGAAATAAAAGTTCTAAAAAAGAGAATAGCTGAACTAGAAAAGGAGCTTGCACTAGAAAAAGTAACAGCAGAATTAAAAGCAGTCCTCTGGGGCAACATTGGTCGATCCATCACCAATCAGTGGCAGTATATTGAGACTATGGATGAGCAAATAGTACTCATCACAAAGGCAAACAAGGAAATACACAGAGCAAGAGCAAGCCTTGGCCACATGCCAGATGCTGCCAGCAGAATGATCAATATTTTAAATAACAAGACAAGCTCTCAGCTGGCCACAATAGGAATTACCAACAGGACTGAGACAATCTCAGTAGTTAAAAGAGTCCTGACACTAAGAAGCCTAATTGGAACGCTGGAGAGGAGAACACAGGATATGCAGACCGAGATCAACAAATTCCTGGACAGATTCCTGGCATTACAGAACAGAGGCCTCCCCAGCATATTAAGCAGTGTAGGAAGACTGCTTACCCTGGAAAATTACATCAAAAGGGTTGATGCCCATGCTGCAGCACAAATTGCAAAACAGCCCAGTACCTCAGCAGAAACAGGGCCAGCATCAGGGCAGAATTTGTATGATAGGGTGGATAACCTGTTTTTTATCATGAATGAAATTGATCACCTGTTTGATACACCACCAAATTTCTTTAAGTATACAGAAGCAGATGAAACTATGCAGGCAATCATAAAACACCAATTGCCCACACAGGAAGTATGGAGGAATTTGACACAGATAATCTTAGCAGGCCAGAACCTGTAGCGTTAATTTTCTCCAGTTTATGAACAGTCATGCACAGGCAGAATTTTGGTGGATAACTCCACAAGGAAAAGACAGATGCTGAGCCAACTCAGCAGGGCTATTTACTCACCACAGCAGCAATCACAATCACAGGTGGCAGACCCAAAATACAGCGCACGAGCCATAAAGTCGGGTTCTCCAGCATTTGATCAAAGTATCCCAACCGACTTAGCAGCTCCCAAAGGCCAAAATATCTTCTGACAGAACATCAAGACGCCTTTATTTTGTATTCAATGCTGTAATAAATTTCTGATAATAATATCTCAAAAGTTGGTGAGAACATTAAGTCTGAGATAACTTAGAACTCAGATATTTTTGTAAAATCGTATGTATATATTCGCCCCTCACTAAAGCTTAAGGGGTTGTTGTGATTTTCATTTCGGGAGATCTCACTTGCTGTAAAATTCTCAGAGAAATAATACAAAGGGTGAATGGAATTTCCAAAGCTTGGCGTACCTTGATGCATTGTGATGAATGGTGAATGTTGCAGGATTCCAGAGTGTTTCATAAAACAATAAGTCTTTCTTAAATCTCTGTGTTACATGTTTTCGAGTCTTTTGTTCTCTTTTATTGTTTAAATGTTGTACACTTAATAGCAAAGTAGAAGAATAGTTCCAGGATTTAATCACTGATTACCCTGAACTCAATCTGAGCTATTGTCCATGTTTTCTTCAGATACAGTGAATGAAGTGTAATTCTTAATTGCTGCACTTTAATACTATATCTTTCACAGTGATAGATATTCCCAGGGATTCAAGTTTGCTCCTGAGACATCTATCCGTTCCTCATACCTAGTTTGGTGGAAATACTTAAATACTTTAGTGAAAATTCTTAATTGCTTTCACTGGTTTTTTCACCTGTTTGTGTTATAAATCAAAAATTTTGTTGTATGAAGTATCCAAATGGCCCTGTAAGTTTCACCAATTCACCTCAAGGTTTCTAGACACCTACAGCCACAGACTCCATTGCCCAATGATATTTGACTCTTTGAACATTATATCACAAGACCTGAAAGAAAATCTTCAACCAAAACATAAACAAAACCTGTGCATAATACCTAGCCTAAAACACTATCATAACAGATACAAATCATAAAGAGAGAGCCCTCTCTGATCACAGTTTGGCTAGAAACAGTGATCAAAAGATTGGTTAGTGGTTACCCCGGCCGTATTCCCTTGGGAGTCATAGGGAACAACCTGGGTGTTAACATAATTGGCGACTCCGCTGGGGACTTCTTAAAAATTTTCCAATTACTATCTATCTTCCAAAGCTACCATCAAGCCTGAAACTAGCCAAGAGGCCTTAGAACTGTTTTTGTAATACAGGGACAGCTTTAGGGAAGAGCTAATTAGGGAATCTTCATCCTAGCTTTGGAACATATATAGCCATTCCAAAATTCACATCCAGTCCTTGCATATATAGCAGCTTCCTGTACAAATTCAAAAGAAATTAGAAGCTGGCTCCCAAAAGAAACCCAAGGCACACTAGGGCAAACCCTGACCCTAATCAACCCATCATTGTTGATAATCCAAATATCATTCCAAAGAACATAAGGAGACAGAAAAAGCAGGAGAAGCCTGCTGATTCAGATATAAGTTCAGATCAAACTATCCTCATTCCCACTCCTTGCAAAGTTCTTTTCCGCTCCACACCTAGTCCTTCTAGTTCACCATCAACACCTCAAAGCCCTCCTCTCCCATCTTCACCATCTGCACATACTCTTTCAACCAGTTCCCCGCTTGTTACCCATACCATTAACCCTGTCACACCTGTAATCCCTGTTGTCCCATTTATTCCTGTCAACCCTGTAAATCCCATAAACATGGCCAACAGGTATGCACCTCTGCAGATACCAGCTAATGCTCCAGCCCTACCCCAAGACTACCAAACCAAAATCTCATTTTTTGACTCCCATGGCCCTTTGACAGCTGTCCAGCATGCTAAGAAGATGCAAGACCACTTTGAGACCTATGAAATAGATGATAATAGTGTCAGGATGAGAATTTTTGTTCAAAGCTTAACTGGGGATGTTAGAACTTGGTTCAGATCCCTCAATGCAAACTCCATTGCAACACCTGATCAGCTTTACGAAGCTTTTACTGAGAGATGGGAGAAGAAGAAAGATCCTCTCCACATACTTGGTGAATACAACACTATTAAAAGAGGTCCCCAAGAAACAGTTTTGGAATATTGTGCTAGGTTTAACAATGTATATAATGCTATCCCGCAGAACTTAAGGCCCCCTCCTGATTTGGCCCTGTATAACTTCCCTGACGGTTTTGATTCTGATATGGCCTATCAGTTGAAAGAAAGAGATCCTCCAACCCTTGCAGAAGCTCAAAGGGTTGCAGTCACTGTAGAGGCTAACCTAATTGCCAAAAGAAACAGAGCAAAGTTGGAAAAGAAGACTGGCTTCAGAGAAGAACCCTCAGGTTTTGATCAAAAGCTGGATGCAATACTAAACAGCATGAAGAGATTGGGTGAAAGAGTGGAATCAGTTGAAAGAAAATCATCATGGGAGGCATCACAAAGCAACCCTCCTAGAAACCCGAATTTTAGGAGAACTCAGAACCCAAACATAGGAAAGACAAGTGCTGACCAAGACATTAGACCCCCTTTTCAAGAAAACTATGCAGAAACTTCCACAGCCAATCAGCTCAATGAAGATCCTGAAATTAACTTAATGGGTCTGGATGGTAAAAGCCATGTTTTCCTAACACAAGAAGACCATGAGGAGGATGAAAGCAAAACATTCCAAACTAAATCAGGAGAATCCTTTGACTTTAAACAAGGATATGATACTGCTGTCTATGAAGTCCATAAACAGTATAAACTGAGGAGTAGGACTGTGAATGTAAACCAGCCCGACAAGATAAAGGATAAACAGAGGTCTAAAGAAACCATGATCACAGAACCCAATGACAAAATAAACTTTCCTGCAGAAGAAATTGTAGTTGAGGAGGTTACTGAACTGCTGTCCCCACTACAACAGCCCATGGCAACTTCGTCCTCTCACCCTGATTCAAATTTTACCCCTCAAGACATGAGTAAAAGGGGCAGGTCTCAAAATCAAGATGAAATCCAACAAGAAGATTTAATGAACAAAGAAAAGACTGCTATCCGTGACTCTAAAACCCAAATTGACAAACCCTTTGACCTAGGCACAGAGATTGGCAAGCTAAAGATAGCAATTCCCCTCTCAGAGCTAGCCAAGCATGACATATACAAACAACAGATCAAGAAATCCCTTCAACTCACTAATAGCAAAGATGATGTAAATGTGCTAGATGACACTCCAGAATTACTGTTTGGCCCAGAGGTAGATGGAAAAACAATGGTCACAGGGGTTTTACCTTTTTATGTCAGCCTGCATGTTCATGATAAAATACTACATAATGCAATGTTCGACTCAGGTGCCTCTCACAACCTTATGCCAAAAGCAGTCATGGAAAGATTGAACTTGGATATAACAAGACCATACAAAGACTTGTTTTCTTTTGATTCTAGCCAAGTCAAATGTTTAGGCCTAATAAAAGATTTATGTGTGTCTCTGGTTCAATATCCCAACAAAACCATTCTAATGGATGTTGTAGTCGCTGATATCCCACCTAAATATGGGATGCTGTTATCAAGATCATGGGGAGCCAAGCTCCAAGGTTCCCTGCAATTAGACATGTCATATGCCACTATCTCTGTCTTTGGGCAACCAAAAAGACTGTACAGGGAAACACTCATGAAGTATATGGTCAGCAGTGAAGAAAAGCCTCAAAATTTTCCAATATATGCTGTCCATTCGGACATAGACTCCTTCATCCTCTTCAATGACAGCGCAGGCCTTTCAAACAATGAGATTAGGACCGAAACACTCATACAAGAACAAAACATTGATCAAGTAAGTAGCACCTGCAAAACATTAAGCACACCAACAATACACCTTATCCCTCCTCTAGTTGTTAAAAATTGTCAAACAAATGATAAAGCTGTCCTAGAAAACAAATGGGAAAAGAAACCCCAACTCATGCTCACATTGCCATCCCATGAACAGAATTTTAAATCTCCTGTTCAGCAAGATACCCTGTGGGTCCTAGAATTTGATGGCTCAGTTAACAAGTTAGGGGCAGGAGCTGGAGTGTGGATACATAACAAAGAGAAAGACTATGCAGAAGGCAGGGCTTATAGATTGAATTTTAGATGCACTAACAATATGGCAGAATACGAAGCTCTGTTGCTGGGCCTAAAGCTAGCAAAATCACTACAAGCTCCTAAACTCTCCATCATGGGAGACTCTGATCTAGTAATTCAACAAGTAAAAGGAAATTTTGTCACCAATGACAAAAGATTGAGGTCCTACAGATCTGCTGTAATTGAAATATTAGAGACCTTCTCTGAGTATGTTATCACGAAAATTTCAAGGGGCCACAATCTCCATGCACACAGCTTGGCAACGTTTGCCAGCACCTTCAAATTCCCATTAGAACCCAATAACTGTTTCACAGCCGAGGTCAAATACAGACCCTCTATTCCAAACAATGTCAAAGAATGGCAAGTATTTGAGGATGACATGCAAATAAACAATTTCTTAACTTTGCAACAAGAGTTCACAGGATTAAATATTGACAATGATGGAGCAAGTCAATCACAAATACTTGAGTCAGCAAGTCAATCACAAATACTTGATGGAGCAAGTCCATCACAAATACAGTTTCAACAGTCTGCTCACCCAATATCACCTAGAACAGCAAAACAATTACTGAGTCCAACCATTTTCAGTAATGAAAACATTCAGCAAATTCACCAAATTGACTGTGAAGAGATGAGCAACGCTGAAGCTGAAATCATACAACTCAAAGACAATTTCCTTCCAGCAGGCCTTACCCCACTAGAGGACATTTTTGACTCAAATGATGTCCCCAGGAAACCAAAGATGCAGCCATTAGATGCAGCAATTGAAGAATGCAACATTGGTACTACTGACAAGCCTAAAATAATAAAGCTATCTGCCTCTTTGCCCCCGGATCAAAAGCCCAAATACATTGATCTCTTTAAAGAATTTCAAGATGTTTTTGCTTGGGGTTATGAGGATCTAAAGTCCTATGATACTTCTGTCATCCAGCACACAATTCCCCTCAAGCCCAATCAAAAACCATTCAAACAGAAATTGAGAAGGATCAATCCTATGCTCCTTCCTTCTATTGAAAAAGAATTACATAAAATGTTCAAAGCTGGTATCATAGCACCAATCAGGTTCTCTGAGTGGATTTCAAATTTGGTCCCTACAAGAAAGAAAACTGGTGAGATTAGACTTTGTGTAGACTTAAGGAATTTGAATCAAGTATCACTCAAAGATAACTACCCTTTACCCAAAATGGATCACATTCTTCAAAGAGTAGTAGGGGCTTCAAGGATATCATTGCTTGATGGATTCTCAGGCTTCAATCAAATCCTAGTACACCCTGATGATCAAGACAAAACTACATTTACAACCCCATGGGGAACTTTCAAGTATGTGAAAATGCCCTTTGGATTGAAAAACGCAGGGGCAACGTTTCAAAGAGCAATGGACATTGCTTTTGCAAAAGAGATTCATGACTTCTTGGTCATTTACTTAGATGATCTTACACCCTTTTCAAAATCTGACCAAGAACACTTGAAACATTTGAGACAGATTTTCATAACATGCAGGAAATATGGCATTTCCTTAAACCCCAAGAAGTCATTATTTGGCTTGGAAGAAGGGAAACTCTTAGGACACATTATTTCAAAAGATGGCATAAGAATTGATCCAGATAGGATACAAGCTATCCTACAAATGCCTCACCCAAGGAATGTCAAGGAGTTGCAAGGATTCTTAGGGAAAATCAACTTTTTAAGAAGGTTTATCCCTAATTTAGCAGAATTAATCAGATTACTAAACAATATGCTAAAGAAAGATTCAAAGGTCAAATGGACTGTTGAAACAAAACAAGCCTTTGAAAGTATAAAATTGGCCTTGACTCGAACCCCAGTGTTAACTAATCCTCAGTTTGACAGAGACTTTATCATTTTCTCTTTTGCCTCCCAGCATACTATTGCTGCTGTTTTATTACAGAAAGATGACCAAGGGAAGGAGAAGCCTATTGCCTTTTTCAGCAGAGCTCTCAGAGATGCCCCTCTAAAGTACCAAATAATGGAGAAACAAGCCTATGCTTTGATCAAAGCTATTAAAGACTTTAGGATTTACATCCTTTACTCCCATGTTGTGGCTTACGTACCAAGTCCTATTGTCAAAGACATTCTCACCCAAGAAAACTTAGAGGGCAGGAGAGGAAAATGGATTGCCAATATACTAGAATTTGACATTGAAATAAAACCTACTAAGCTGATAAAAGGGCAAGGTTTGGCCAAATTAATGACAGAAGCAAATTTCCAAGCCTTAGATATCAACCAACTGGACAGTGAAACAGAGCTGGCGACTCCAAAGATCAATGTAGCCTTTGAACAATCTCCTTGGTACTCTGATATCTGCTATGTGTTACAAAACCTGTGTGCTCCCCCAGGACTGTCCAGAACTAAGTGTAGGTTCCTAAAAATGAAAACATCTAGATTTTGTGTGATAGATGGAAATTTACTTTGGAAAAACCATGAAGGTATATTGCTGCACTGCCTAATAGAGAATGAAACTAACAATATCATGCAAGATTTCCATGCTGGAGACTGTGGTGGACATTTGTACTGGAAGTCCACTGTGGACAAGATATTGAGGGCTGGTTATTACTGGCCCACCATGTTCTCTGATGTTAAGAAATTTACAACCTCATGCCACAAATGCCAACTGTTTGAAGGCAAAAGACAGTTGCTGCCACTTCCTTTGAAGCCCATTGCAACAGAAAGACCCTTCCAACAATGGGGCTTGGATGTCATTGGGGAAATTCATCCCTCATCTTCAGGACAACACAGATGGATTTTAACAGCAACAGACTACTTCACCAAGTGGATTGAAGCTGCCCCATGCAGACAAGCAAATGATTCAGTAATTATTCAGTTTTTGGAAAACAATATACTGGCTAGATTTGGCTGTCCGGACAAGATAATAACAGACAACGCGGCTGCCTTCAGATCCAAGAAAATGGTGAACTTCTGCCATAAGTTTCACATAACTTTGGGCCATTCTACTGCTTACTATCCTCAAGGAAATGGTCTTGCTGAATCATCAAACAAAAGTTTAATAAATATCATAAAGAAAGTGCTGGAAGAGAACAAAAAGAACTGGCATAAGAAACTAGTAAATGCTTTATGGGCAGATAGACTAACAACCAAAAGATCAATTGGGACCAGCCCATATGAGTTAGTCTATGGATTAGAAGCCAGATTTCCTTCATCACTAGGAGTACCGGTTATGAAGCTTCTGCAAGAAAGTCAAGCAGAGCCAAATGATATGCAAAGGAGGATCAATCAGATAATCTGTTTACAGCAAACTAGAGAACAAGTTTTCAGCAGAGTGCAGATATTACAAGAAAAATTGAAAAAGGCCTTTGATAGAAGAACCAAAGCAGAAGACTTCAATATGGGAGACAAAGTTTTAAAGTGGGATGCAAGAAGAGAAGAGAAAGGAAAACATGGAAAGTTTGACTCTTTATGGAGAGGACCATTTGCTGTCCAAGCAGTACAAGGTAACAACACTTACTTCCTTAAAAGTCTGACTGAAACTGACTTGGATGAAGGTCCTGTCAATGGCAGGATGCTGAAGCACTACTTTGACTATTCCCCATGAGTGGAACCTAAGGATTCATTGTATATATGCAGATGTACATATTGTTTTCTGTTTTAGATTGTAAAATACAGTTTTCCAAGTGATTCACCAACCAGCAAGAGGCAAATAGGATCAGAGGTCTTTCAAAAAGGAGGCACACAGTTTTGACACATCAAAGCAGCGAAATTTCAAGATTGAGATGGGCAGTCAAAGAACAAGGCAATCTGACCTGTTGTTCTTGGTCTTTCAAAAGAAAAACCATCCCCATGTGGAGCCACTGTTGGATACCTATACCAATAGGTTTCATATTTCATGATTGGCCAAGGAAAGTCCAAATATGCTCTGCTTTGATATCACAAAGATCCCATATTTCCTAGAGAACAAGAGGTATGTAAAGTGTTTTCAAATATTGATGACCTTATTTCAAATTTTGATGGATGATCCAACAGTTTAATCTGGATCATGCCATGAGTTCAATTTTGTGCTATAGACTAGAGAAAGAAGTCTGTCCAAACTGCTTAATCTTGGCAGACAACTAGTTTAGGTAGAGAAGAAAAGGATCCCAACAGCCTAATCTGGGACCTTGGAAGAGATAAGGGTAGAAATAGATAGAAAAGAATAAAGAAAAAGCCAAAGAAAAGAAAAGGCAAGTAAGGGTTTGCAAGTCCAAGTGCACCCTCCAATGGAGAAACAAAAAATGCTAGGAAAATAGCTGGGTAAGTAGTTGTGGTTGCAGAAAGGGCATTTTCACCATTGCACATATGTCAAAAGATGTATTGCCAAGGCAAAATCTATCAATGGACAAAGTGGTTAATTCCATCAAATTGCAGCAAGGAGCATGACTAACCTCCCTTTCCCTTTCATTTCATTATTAACATTCCCTTTTCAGCTGAGATTCATGGAGAGAGATCATGGTTTTATGGTGGTTCTTGTTCATACAAAGGCCACATTTCTTGCCTAAGATCTTTTCATTTTGATCTACTCTCAAAACTAAATCAATTTCAGATAAACTCAGTAAGATCCCCTCATTTGCCCCTTTCATTCATATTAACCTCTAATTCTACTATATAGCTCCCCTATCTTACCCTTCCCCTAATAATATTAACACTATGGTGTATAAAGCCCCAAATTCTATAAATACTCCTCCCCTTGGCATTATAGCCATATGTTCTTCAAAAGGAACCAAAGTGACCTCTGGTCACCTTGGTGAACCTATCACGTCCCATTCCCCCTTGCTACAAGCCAACTTGCCCCTCAAACCACCATTTGCATTGAAAAACCCCTATAAACCCTCTTTTACCCTTAAAATCCTTTGCAAAAATTACCCAAAGTCTAAAAAGCCCGCCTCTGGCACATTTCCAAAAGGTTAGCGCGCAGTTTGTTTTAATGAAAAACATTGAAAAACCATCAAAAAACCCACAACCCAAAGTTTTCCGCCCGCGCATATACTCCGAGCACGTTGTCGCTCCGCCCACCGTCGGATCAGGTCCCGAGGATCCGACGATCCACAGCAATATCGGAGCGGCCCCCATGGTGGTCCTTTACCGCCCGAGAAAGTGACGTTGCGTCACGTCACGGGCAGGCCACGCGTCAAACAATAAGGGCTCTCGGAGCCAGGCCTGACACTTTCAGCGCCGTACCCAGACCGCCCCGAGAGACCGTAGCGGCTAGCCTTAACCATAACCGCTACGGTCCGGACCGCCAGCTGCCCTCCTATGTCATATCGCCACGTCATTTCTGCTTATCCTTTTGCCGTTGATTGGTCCACCTCGCTGATGACATGGCTGCCACCTCATCGCCCCCATGGACCAATAGCTTACCGCCACGTCACCCGATGACGTCAGCTGACGTCACCTCACCTTGACCCACCAATGACGTCATGCTGACGTCATCACTAAAAAGCGCCAAAATGGTAAAAAGGTCCATATTAACCCAAAAAACCGTGTTTTTCTCACTTTTTACTCCTGTCGCTACTTCGGCTCTGCATGGCTGTTTACGTCCAAATTTTCGCCAACCTGCTCAGTTAACCAAGGCGACCTCCAGAGCTCCAACCGTGCACGCCCATGCGACCTCTGTTCGTCAATTAACAGGTATTTACCGTTTGCTGCCCTCCATACGCCTGTTATTGAAATTAAAGTTACTCAGAGGGCTAAGGAGACCTTAAAAATTATATTTTCACCGGCCATTTCCCTCTGCACATCCACATTTGCAACTGTGAAGTCCAAAAACATCAGCCGAGCCTTAATACCTGTAATTTCGCTCAAAAAACAACATTCACCGCGTATTCCCGGCAAATTTCTTATTAACTCAATTCACCCGCTAAAAGAGGACATAGTGAGACCATAGAGAAGCCCTGCTCCTGAAACAAACAGTATTTCAACTGCTGTTGTGTAAATTCCTCCTCTGGTATCTGAGATACAAACTGTTTTTACAGAAAATCACTTCTATTCTGTGTTGCTTCCATTAAACCATCCACCTACAATTGTTGAACTTTGAAGAAGATCATGGAGACTCCCATTGCTCTCAACATCAAGCCCCTCAATGCCCCTCACCAGGAATTGGAGTGGAAAGCCCTGGGAGATATGGATTACCAAATGCTGGACTGGTTTCTTATGGGCTCCAAATACAATATTCAGATGCTGAATGAGTTGAAAGCCCAGCATCTTAGTGGAGCAGACATTTTGGGAATCTGGGACTCAAACCTGCCAATCTATAACCTCCCCCAGGTAAACCCTATGCCAGAGTTGATATACAGCTGCCAGGAATGCTATGACCCAAGCCGAAGAGCTGTCATTAGCCCCTCAGGCTTAGTTTTGTTCCAGATCACCTCAGAGAGTATTAACGAGATGCTGCACTTCCATACTGCCAAGCAATTGACCCCCCTCAATATGCAGAATTTGATAAAGAAAGGAAGCAGGCTGACAACCGACCAAGTCATTAAGATTAATCAGCTGTTTGTGAAACCAGGCTCTGAATCCTTCAGAACTCCTCCTATTGGATATCAGTACTTGAATGAATTGGGCAGGATGTTAGTGGATTTGATCAGCTATGCCCTAGGATTCAAGGGAATGGAGGATGTGGATGAAACCATAATAGCAATGTTGTCTCTATTCTCTCCTGGTAAGCCCCCAGCTGTGCATTATGATTATGCTACATACATTGCAGATAAAATCCATGACCAGTTTATGAACTTGAAGAGAGAAAGACTATTCAGGTATACCTCATACATATACCACCTCTTCTTGTTTTATCAACCAGCTACCTTCTCTTTTCCTTTGAAGCAACTCAATGCCCAAGGAAATCCAAGATCAGTGGTGTTCTGGACCTCTGTCTTTCACTATACATCTGTGTCACCTTACACATACAATGAGTTCATTGACTTATTCATTTATCCAGCCTTGACAGTATTGCATGGTGTTCCTCCTCCAAGGCTAACTGATGATATGAAGAGAGTTCTTCACCTAAACAAAACCTACAGCATTGGTAATTGGTACCTCTACCAAAACCACACAGTCATCAGAATATATGGCTGTGAGTTGACACCTTTTAGATTGCCAAGGTATGTCCCCATGAGGCTTTTTGCCTTGGAATATTTCAGACAGTTTGGCAACTCAGACTACCTGCATTTTCAGAGCAAGAACAAGAAGTCACAGCTAAAGGTGAGGAGCCAGCTGGGTCCTTTCCTATATAACAGAAAAGAGGAGGGATGGAAAGAGGCAAACACTATCCTGGAAGGCCTCAGACTGCAAACTAGTTTTGAATGGATACCCTATGACCCCAATCATTTTGTCTCCCTCAGGAGGATAAAATACAAATTGGGTAGTTATGCACACAAGAGACAACCTGAGATTGAACAGTATGCCAATGCATTAAGCTGGGAAGAGGGTACCTTAGAAGAAGAAATAACTGCTGAAGAGCTTCTAGAAAGAGAAGCTAGAAATATACAAAAGCAAGCTGACTTGGAAAATTGTGGACAGGTTCCTCATTCATACAGAAGACGGCTTGGATCAGCCGCTTCATCATCAACAACACAGCAGCAAGCTGCCGGGAAAACACCACAAACAGCCAGTAAAGATAAAGGGACACAGGTGGAACAGCCACCTCCATTGACAGAAGAGCAAGTGGAAACATTGGTGCAACAGCAAGAAGAGATGGAGCAGCAACAAGAAGGGCAACAGCAAGAAGAAGTGCCACTTAAGGAACAGCAACCCTTGCAGCAAGAAAGGGTGATTGACACTCCTAGTTCCACTGAGCAACAGGCTCAGAATATAGTGCCTCCTAGGGCAGAAACTACTTTTGATGCCTCGGTCCTCCAAACCCCACAAAAGGAGGACTTAACCAGGAAAAGAGATAGAGAGACTCCCCTGACTTCATCCATCAATCAGGGAGAGAAAAGACAAAGATTAAATGACTTTCCAGAGGATGACATAGCAATAAGACAAGCAATGGGCATGGGCCCACCCAGCCGAGAAGTGTCAGCCAGTTCATTCCAGCATGAACATGATACAGCTATGGGAGGAGAGGTCAGTTCCTCCAGCCAGCACCAAGAAGGACAAGTAAGCATCAAACAGCAATTTATCGACATTAAAAGGAGGAGTGATCCTATTAAAATACAGCCGTACAATCATTTGCTGAACCTGGCTCCCACCAATCAGCAAAGACTCATGTCTGCCTTTGATGTAAGTGAAGGCAAAATGATCATGAGTCATTTCATGCCCACAGCTCTGCATCCCCAATCTGCCTCGGATTACCTGAGAACCAACATGGAGGTTCTGGCCAAAGATATACACCCTATGGATAAAATAGAGCTACATAAACAAACCGGTGAGATGGTCTATGCCTCCTTGGCAGATGAGACATTGGAAAATTATAAATTGAAGAGCAGCCTGGATAATACAGCCTCTCAGCTAGAATTGGAGAGGGCTTCATCACAAGCCAAGGACAACAGAATCAAGTCCTTGGAGGATGTAATCATAGAAATAGGACATGATCCTAAAGATGTTAAAGGTATCCAAGAACTGTTGAAGATAAGGGATCAAGACATGGCTGCCTTAAGGAGGAAAATCAAGCTCCCAGCCACCATCCATCCTCAAACAGATGAAGTTGCTTAGCAAAGGCTAGAAAAGGATGCTACGGATTTGATGATATCCTTATACAAGGAGCTGGTTCGGACTCAAGACCAGCTAGGACAATCAGAAGCTGCAAAGGCAGCATTACAGACAGCATTGAAACAGAGAGAAGAGGGCCAAACTTCCCAGCCCCCTCCGGAAGTAATCAATCTTGAAGAAGCTCCTCCAACAACTACTCTTCCTCCTCAGCAGACAGGAACTACAGCACCATCTACAGCAACAACTACACCAACAGCAGAGCAGACTCCTAGTCTGGATATGCAGAAGCTGCAAGCTGAGATCCAAGTTCTTGAATCCCAAATGAAAGAGCTTGATGAAGTCAAAAGGTCTTTGACTAAGGTGAATGAAAGATTTGATAAGAGCAAGCAGAGTGAGGCTGCAAAGGAAAGAGAAATAAAAGTTCTAAAAAAGAGAATAGCTGAACTAGAAAAAGTAACAGCAGAATTAAAAGCAGTCCTCTGGGGCAACATTGGTCGATCCATCACCAATCAGTGGCAGTATATTGAGACTATGGATGAGCAAATAGTACTCATCACAAAGGCAAACAAGGAAATACACAGAGCAAGAGCAAGCCTTGGCCACATGCCAGATGCTGCCAGCAGAATGATCAATATTTTAAATAACAAGACAAGCTCTCAGCTGGCCACAATAGGAATTACCAACAGGACTGAGACAATCTCAGTAGTTAAAAGAGTCCTGACACTAAGAAGCCTAATTGGAACGCTGGAGAGGAGAACACAGGATATGCAGACCGAGATCAACAAATTCCTGGCATTACAGAACAGAGGCCTCCCCAGCATATTAAGCAGTGTAGGAAGACTGCTTACCCTGGAAAATTACATCAAAAGGGTTGATGCCCATGCTGCAGCACAAATTGCAAAACAGCCCAGTACCTCAGCAGAAACAGGGCCAGCATCAGGGCAGAATTTGTATGATAGGGTGGATAACCTGTTTTTTATCATGAATGAAATTGATCACCTGTTTGATACACCACCAAATTTCTTTAAGTATACAGAAGCAGATGAAACTATGCAGGCAATCATAAAACACCAATTGCCCACACAGGAAGTATGGAGGAATTTGACACAGATAATCTTAGCAGGCCAGAACCTGTAGCGTTAATTTTCTCCAGTTTATGAACAGTCATGCACAGGCAGAATTTTGGTGGATAACTCCACAAGGAAAAGACAGATGCTGAGCCAACTCAGCAGGGCTATTTACTCACCACAACAGCAATCACAATCACAGGTGGCAGACCCAAAATACAGCGCACGAGCCATAAAGTCGGGTTCTCCAGCATTTGATCAAAGTATCCCAACCGACTTAGCAGCTCCCAAAGGCCAAAATATCTTCTGACAGAACATCAAGACGCCTTTATTTTGTATTCAATGCTGTAATAAATTTCTGATAATAATATCTCAAAAGTTGGTGAGAACATTAAGTCTGAGATAACTTAGAACTCAGATATTTTTGTAAAATCGTATGTATATATTCGCCCCTCACTAAAGCTTAAGGGGTTGTTGTGATTTTCATTTCGGGAGATCTCACTTGCTGTAAAATTCTCAGAGAAATAATACAAAGGGTGAATGGAATTTCCAAAGCTTGGCGTACCTTGATGCATTGTGATGAATGGTGAATGTTGCAGGATTCCAGAGTGTTTCATAAAACAATAAGTCTTTCTTAAATCTCTGTGTTACATGTTTTCGAGTCTTTTGTTCTCTTTTATTGTTTAAATGTTGTACACTTAATAGCAAAGTAGAAGAATAGTTCCAGGATTTAATCACTGATTACCCTGAACTCAATCTGAGCTATTGTCCATGTTTTCTTCAGATACAGTGAATGAAGTGTAATTCTTAATTGCTGCACTTTAATACTATATCTTTCACAGTGATAGATATTCCCAGGGATTCAAGTTTGCTCCTGAGACATCTATCCGTTCCTCATACCTAGTTTGGTGGAAATACTTAAATACTTTAGTGAAAATTCTTAATTGCTTTCACTGGTTTTTTCACCTGTTTGTGTTATAAATCAAAAATTTTGTTGTATGAAGTATCCAAATGGCCCTGTAAGTTTCACCAATTCACCTCAAGGTTTCTAGACACCTACAGCCACAGACTCCATTGCCCAATGATATTTGACTCTTTGAACATTATATCACAAGACCTGAAAGAAAATCTTCAACCAAAACATAAACAAAACCTGTGCATAATACCTAGCCTAAAACACTATCATAACAGATACAAATCATAAAGAGAGAGCCCTCTCTGATCACAGTTTGGCTAGAAACAGTGATCAAAAGATTGGTTAGTGGTTACCCCGGCCGTATTCCCTTGGGAGTCATAGGGAACAACCTGGGTGTTAACAGGTACGGCAGTCAATCTTCCCGAATGTTGTGTTCAGTGCATTGCGATCGATAGGGCGGCAGACACGGCTTCCTATGGATAAAGTATTAAGCCTATTGTGGTCTCCCAAAATATACTCGACGATATGTGGGAGCACAAGTCCGTACTGGCACTTATCGTCTCAAAGTGGAGGAATCACCCAACCATTAGTGAGAACAACAGTTACGAGGCTTTACGACGTCGGAATACGTCTCTAGCCTAGACTTCTAAATGTTGTGCGTTAGGTTCCAAAGCGTTGTTAGATTCATTGAATTTATTTTATAGTTGATCTTGTTTATGAAGTTTTCCTTTCAGGTTCACCGCGAGATGTAGATGTAATTCCTAAAATGCAATCTAAGATGATAAACAATCTTTTTATCTTCTTTGTGCAATGAAAATCCTAGCTACTAAGGAAAGAAAGACAGAATCCTTTCACAAAGAGAAACGAGCACACTCTAAATGCACTTTCCTAAATCAAACCAATCAGACTGTCTAAATGAAAATGCACATGCATGTATTTGTTTTTGACTTTCTTAGTATATGAATGATAAAAAGAAAGTTGATGCACAAATCTGAATTTCTTTTCAAGCGACAAATATCAACAAGTTTATTTTCGAAATCAAAAATGGAGACGATCACAACACCTTACGATTTTGAAATGAGTACTTGTTTTTGACACTAGAAAAATTACAAATTCAGACCAAAAACAATAGTAACAGGATAATCGACCATCAACAGCAATCAAACTCTTTCCTATGATCGAAATCGACACTTGTGACACTTTCAGATCAAAGGACGACAGTGCGATTATGTTACTTTTTGCAAAGGAGAACTGATAATGACTCAACAAACACACAAAAACATTTACAGTTCTTTTGTACAACGGAGGCAGAATGACAGTAAGGACAAGGGGTTTCAAATAGACATATACTGATCACTGGCAGCAAAATTCATGAATAGAACTGGAAAGAATGAATCACAGAAACCAACACTGCTCAAAGCCTAGTCTGATCAGCGCACCTGTAACACAGGGAATTTGAAATGCAGCGCAGTTTCTCCACTCGGGAAGTGTGCTGAAGTTCAGATTCTCTGAAAAGTACCTGCGCTGGGCCAGAAACAAGATTCTGTTTGGGTTTTGGGTCACAGTTTGCAGTTCAGTTCTTGGGTTTTGGCCGAGCAAAAAGCAGTCAGTAATGCAACAATCAGGGGTAGATCTAAGGAGGATCTAAGAGCTATCACAAGGGCAATCAGATAGTTTGTGAATCAGTTGTTTAAATCATAAACAGATCCAGTAGATGGATTGAAGTAGCATTTATCTACTTTGCATTTGTTATGGCAAATGCAGTTCGAATGCTACCTGTAAGTTTATGAAACAGACAACATAGAATGATAAACAAACAAACTAATTCGTCCCAAGTGGAGTCGCCATTTTGTTACAAGGAAAAGTGTCTATATAGAACTGCTCTATCCCACTAACGTGTGACAACTGCCTTAGAAACAAACAGAGAAAAGCTACTTTCATTTTTCCTTTATGAATTATAGATAGAGAGTAACAGAAAGACCAACCTCTGTCTTGCGCTAATCTCCTGATTTGATTCCTCTCTTCTTTGATAGTCTTTAGCTACTTGCTCCCTTGCACACCCAGCTTCACAAAGTACCTGTAAGATCACAGTAGCATAGCACTATACAAAGACATGGATCTATAATCATAAACAATCTAGGATCAGATGTAAATTGACCATACAAATGTAGTAAGCATCAATGACACAAGAGCATGGAGGAAAACTTGAATAACTTTTATTGATAAACAAGAAAGAGCCAAGAGGAGTTACAACTAGTTGTTCTGACCCAGCATCAACCTCCCAGCTAAAAATCCCCTCTTCACCTCAAACAAAGCTTAGATCACCCAACAGTCTGATGTTTGTCTCAAGAAACCAACAGCAATTCCTTACAATATGCAAAATTCCAGCCTCTAACCCCTAGATCTCTAGGATGAGAGATCTATATATAGATACTTGCAGAGGTGTGAGTCAGCTCTGGGTTTTTTATTAGTGTCTTCTCTCTGATAGTTCTTGATGCCACTTGGAGATCTCATTGATCTCTTACTCATCCTTGGGCGATTCTAAGAGGCAAGTGTCCCAGGAGAAGTTTTTGGAAGATTCCATGATCATCCACCTCGCAAACTGTCTCCGTCACTTGTCTTTTCCTGTCCATCACACCCCATAGAAGGGATTTTTGAAATGCAACGCACTTCCCGTGTGTACAAGGTGCGATGCATCGCACCCTGGCCATGGAGCAAGTGAAATGATCCATTTTTGACCAGTTCTGAGTAGTTTTGCATGGAGAACTTTTGGGAGAAGCTGTAATCAGTTGACCTTGTTCCTTTAGGGGTTAGAACAACACTTTTAGGGACTTAGGAGCCCTTGGTTTATGGACATTTCATGCTTGGGGTTGTAGTGCCCAAAAATGTCTATAACACACGTGGCCTCTGCAATGGATTCCTCAGTGATTGGAAGTTATAGGGTTCTTATGTGCTATGCTGCCATCAAAAGAGTATATAAATTCATGACACCAACTCAATTTATGTCCATTCAAGCATTGGAAGATTGATTCCCAACCTGCATTTTGGAATAGAGACAACATTTTTGGATAAACCTCAAATACATTCCATTCAGCTTAAAACGTTTCACATGGCTTGATATTCCCATCTTGCAACTGCTCTAACATTGAAAATCCTTCCACAACTTTGAATCCTCATGTCTAGACATTGTAAACCCTTCCATGACCTTCTTGTGCATTAAAAATAATTTTCTAGGTTTAGTAGAAATTACCGTTTATGGTAAATTGGGCGTTTTTGGGGTTTGATTTTAAACTTCTTTATTGGGCTTCAAAATGCAACTAAATGTCACACAAAGGATGCAAAGGGATACAGATTGGTCAAAAACCACTTAGGCACTTGAAATGATAGGTTTGGTAGCTTGAAAACCTAAGTTTTAAGTTTTTTCAACTCGCACTATGAAAATATTCGTAGCGCATCACTATGAAAATATTTCGTAGCATGAGCTATAGGGTTGTGATAGGCTAATTTCACTACAAAAAATTAGGGAAAGCTTAGGGTTAGGTGAAGCGACTTACATAACCCTAACTTTGCACGATGAACTGATAAACTTATCCCTTGGACCTTTAGGGAAAGTTGTAAACCTAGTGCTAACATAAGCCAAGAAACTTTCCATGTGCTAACTATTAGATGTTTTGCTTAGGTCTGTTCCATGAATGATTTTCTTAATCTGAGATATCACTGTAAAGATCAACTACATTGTTATTATTGAACCCCAAAGGACCAACATAGATACAGATGGTGGTACCTTGATCATCTTTGACAACTTCTCCATATCCATCTACCCCTGAATTACCTTTAAAAGTGTCGTCAAAATTAAGTTAAAAACTTGGAGGACAAGAAAAAAGTTAGGAAAGGTGGGAAGACGATGGTTGGGCATATAAAAGGGAGAAGAGAGTTCATGAGAGAGATGTAAGTGCTAAAAAATGGCCCATTCATTATAGGCTTCCAATCACTACTTGACCAAGAATGAAGTAGAATTTCTTCTAGAACTTTAAATCTTCAGAAGTGAGATGACATAGATGGAAAAAGGAGGGACCTTAAAAACCTCACTTGGTTAGCTTGTCCCAGGTTAGAGTTTTCCTTTTAGATAGTAGCTAAAGAAGCGAGAGACCTTAAGCCATAAATTTTTCTTCCAAATCTTCTGCCAAATTTCCTGTTTGGGTATGTGAGCATCCCCTACCTCTAATTAAGAAGCTTCTTGCACAAAGAATGTTCCCTTGGGACAATGTTCCCATCGGATTTTATTTTGGTCTTATGATTTTTATATGTTTCTCTACTGCAAGGAATCCCATGAGGTTTTAGACTAGTTAATAGTTTCAAGCATTGATAATCAATATTCTTTTGGTAGCCATTTCCACCATTGAGTTTCTTGAGATGTCCATTGCTAGTAATCAACTATAGTTTGTTGGTTCTAGGATAACATAATGTCCCAAAGATCCTAGAGGGATTTTTGAAAATTGAATTTGGGGAATTAATGATAAGAGTCATCCCAAAATAGTGCATTCTTTCCATTTCTTACCTCCCAAAAATAATGGTCTTGGATGAGATGTTTGTTATTCCTAGCAAGATTCCAGATAGAGAAGCATAGATTAGAATGTTACCTAGCGAGATCCCATTGGATTTGTTAACCCGCTACCAAGGGGGTGTTGTTGTGATATTTATGTACCATATTTGTCTCCTTAGCTCATTTCCCTCCTGAAGCCAGTGACTACCAAGCCTTGGTGCCCAAAACCGTGCTAAGAATTTCTAGATCTTGGAGGTCAAGGCCCCCCTAAATCATGGGTAATAAAAGCTTTTCCCATGAGACTAAGGACCATTTTGTTTCTCTCGAAGCACCACCCCATAAGACTAAGAACTGGAGAATGTGAAAAAACTTAAAAATGGTTTTAGGATCCATTAGAACAAAGAGAAGATAGATGGGAAGATCTTAGAGAACCGATTTCAAAATCACTAGTTGACTTCTGATCTTAAGAGAATGAAACATCCAATTTTTAAGCCTTTTAGTCATCTTTTGAAGCAACTCCACCCAAGGTTCTAATCTCAGAGAGTTTTCTAGTAAGGGAGCCCAATATATTTGGTGGGAAGGGGGCAATGTTTATATCCAAGAAGATGAGAAATATGACCTTGAATTGCTAGAGGGGTGTTAAAGAAGAAAAATTGAGATTTCACATGGTTGATCGAGATGCACAAGGCCTCCATGAATTTTTTCAGCATTTGAGCGAATGCAGAGGCTTCACATACTATAGGGATACCCATTAACATTATGTCATCAACAAATTGTTGATGAGAAATATGAAAATCTTCTCCAAAAAGACAAAGGCCTTTAATCTATTATTTTCAAATTTTAATTTACCAAATATTTAATCAATTTATATAAAAAATATAAATTATGTGATTGGAAATCTAAATACATTTTATTATTTATGATTACGAAGAATTTTTATTTAAATATATATAGTCATTATTACATCATTTTAAAATATATTTAATTTCTCTTTAACATATAAGTCTTATATTTTTATTTATTTATTTATAAAGAAAACGACTATTTTGTATTATATTACAAGATAGGAAAACATGGCAACTTCATTTACATTCTACAGTTACATCAGCTATACCAAAATTCTAGTAGAGCCATATCTTGGTTTTCCTATTGCTGCAGTACATTATTACATTAAAAATGTCCATATATTCTGCAAAATTGCCCAAATCTTTTTTGATATCTACAATACATAATTAATTTCTAATTTGCCCCATATGGGCCAGGATCTAGGTCTGGGTTGTTCTCAACTGGCACCTGCTTGTTGCGAGCTGCTTCAATTTCTCCTCATGTGCCTGCAGGATCCCTTTCTAGTAACGACAAGCTTGGTTCCAACGGGACCTACTTTTCCTCTTTCCCTGAAGTCCATTCCACCTCCTATTTCCTCGTCTTCAACATCAAAATGTATGGTTTCATGTGAAGTAGACGACGCTCCATATGGGTGCTCATACATTCCATTTTATGCTCCATATCCTTTGCCCTATCGTCCTTATCTTTAGCCAGTAAGTCAAGCCTCATGTCCATCATATCATACATCCCCATTAGATCTTTAACTAGCAATTGCACCAAATGTTGCAAAGGAAACGCCGTAAGGCATAATTCAAGAAGAATCATCACATGTAAAAGATCATTGAAGATAAGGATTAGTAAACAAGATGTTATTGAAGAATCATCACATGTAAAATATCATTGAAGATAAGGATTAGTAAACAAGATGTCATTTAAACGTAGAAGATGAATGATTTACATTATAAAAAATATTTTCCCCTCCCCTAATAGGCTCTTCTTCTTCCTTTATCATCTTTTCTTTTCATCATTCATCAGTTATTTAAAAAAGAAATCATTGTTTGGTCTTAGGTTCATCCTACAATCCTAAGTTGTTGAAATCATAGCATTGGCGTTAATACAACTAAATGAATACAAATAAATGATAATGTGAGTTAATATATGCGACCACTTACATACACTATTGTGTATGATGTAAATAATTACCATCCCATGGTGAATGCTCTATGTGAATACATTGTCTAGTGGATAAGTCGTCTTCAAGGTCTTCTTTTTCTTTGATATAATGGGGATCTTTCCTTTCAAGCATGGTGGATTTTCCTGCCAAAATTCTCTATTTTTAAGCAATACTCAGATCAATGTTATGCCCTGTGTCATGATTAGTCTTACAGTTAGGACTACTCTAACACTCTATAATGCTTCTTAATTAAATGGGTACTCCTATCATCGAAGGGGGGCAATGAAAAATTAGTTTTTTTCCAAAGTCCATGAGTGCTCTAGTTGCACTATCATATGCCCAAATTAAACCACAGTGATACATACCCAAATTTAAGTCTTCATATAATTTTCTTCTCCCTGTTATGACCAACTCAAGCTCAATCAAATCCTTTATTCTTTCTTCCTATTAGCATTGCTCAAATAAATTATCTACTTAGTAGTGTTTAATATATTTGCACAAGCATTTACAAAGGGATTGGTGGAGATATTAATATGGTCACATCCATTGATTCAATGTTGTGTTTCTAATTAATATAACATAACAATTATCATATGGTGTTATTATAGATAGAATTAAATAAAATATTATTTCATTGGATAGCAATAATACAAAATTAGCACATCTATAACACAAAGTAAGACAACCCCCAGCGACATTAAATCTTACCTTGGCCATTTAGGAAAAGAACAAAGATAGACACAAACTATCATGCCTTGTTACACTATAATAGTAATACAACCCCCAACGACATTAAATATTACCTTGGCCATTTAGGAAAAGAACAAAGATAGACACAAACTATCATGCCTTGTTACACTATCATAGTAGTGCTAGTATAGGAAGAAATTCAAGAATATGTTACATAACACTACGAAAATGAACACCCTTAGTTTTATTCCAGTTTAAAAGAGGTTGGTTTTATATTTGTTTAATCATAAAAATTAATATCAAAAGTCTAAGTAATATTTGTCCTTTTTTCCATATTTTTTTATTTGGATTAATTAATTATTGATATTTTTAAAAAATATTATAATAGAAATTTATTTTATATATTTAATTACTTTATGATATTTAAAAAAAAAAAAATATGAATGGGTGTGGTCCTTTTAATGGGTGTTCTCATTTTCACTATTCATGGCATCAAATTTTCTAACTAAGAAAGAGGTAAGGTTTATGGTAAGAGCCTAATTATGTTGATGGCAACATCCTAATTGGATTGGATTTTGCATGGTGATTTCTTAATTATATTGAGTAGGATATTGCAGTGAGTTTGATCTAAATTTTTTAAATCAATCTTTTGATAACTGTTCATTCATATATTTCTTTTTCTTATCTTTATTTTTTCTTTAGTTCATTTTGAAACAATAATTGTATGAAATTTATTAGTGAAAAGAAGGCATCGTTTTTTCATTTTCTGCAATTTCTAGTTCTCAACAATTTCAAACTCCCAACTTCTTACCACCTCTATATCCAATATTAAAACTATGCCACTAGTTAGAACTATTTTAATCAATATAAAAATGCCACTTACTATAGTATTTGTAATCATTAGATGAATTTGGTAGATGAAGGTAATGTTTTGCGCGGGAAAAATCTCATACTCAGACAAACAATACATGATAGATTATGAAGGTAATGTTCCGCGCACCATATTGAGACAAACAATACATGATAGAAAAATATGTTCACATTTTCTTCATACGGTTTGTTAGTTAGTTTATCAAATTATGGTTACCTAATTAATAACCATCTAACCAATTTTGATTCCAAATGTTGTAGTATTTATTTACTCATAGAATATTTGCATAGTAAAATCGTGGGTCGCACGTGACTTGAACAATATGCCTGTATAAAATGACATTGGTCTAGAAAATATGACTTAGTGAGGCCCATTGTAATTATTGCTTGAAAAAGAAAAAACATTGCACTACTATTTTCATATATGGATAAAATTTCATTCTTCTAACATTTTCTTTTAATTACCAGAATATTAAAAATACAGAGTCTGTTGGTCCTTACTAGCATCATTGGACCCTCACACTCATATAACGTGAACACTGCAAATCCTTCAAGCTCTGTTTCCCAGCCTCTGGAAATCCATGGTGCAACAACTCAGCAAGGAAGAGGAATCCTCTTTCTTATACAAACTCATATAATGCAAACACTGCAAAATCTTCAAGCTTCGTTTCCTGGCCTTTGGAAATCCATGGTGTAGCAACCCAACAAGGAAGAGGAGCTTCGAACCTACTCCCTCGGCCCATCAAATGCAGGCAAATTCACATATAGATCCTGGAAATGCATAGAAAAAGGTACACTAAACTGGATATGTGGTTAAAAAAATATCAATTTAAATACCTAGATAACATGAATCATGAACGAATGAAATAGAAGGAAATATCACAAGAAGAAATAGTCATCATTCAATTTGGGGGAGGCGATGAGAGAAACATATAGTCTAAGGCGATCTTCTTTGCAGGAAAAAGAATAAATTTTGGTGAGTGGTCTTCACAGCTAAACAAGGAGAGGGCAGTGAGAGAGGAGGCAGTGGCAGCTGACCTCGCTTTGTAGCGCCACCACGCCAGTTGGATGGAAATGGTCGCCCATGTCCTCCACCCGGGATAGTAATACCTCGTTGTTCCCTTCAGGTTCTAGCTCAGAAACGTGTACCGGAAGTGTTGCATGAGTGTTCTTAAACAACTCATAATACTTCTGGGAGCAATTGAGAAGAAGAATTGTATTGTGGGGTGTGGGGGGAAGGAGAAAATGTGGCAAGAAAGATAAATGATATCAGATGGTATTGAGAGAAGAGAAAGTAGACATGGAGGGATATGAGATTTTCATATCTTCTGATAACTGCTCATTCATATCTTTCTGTTTTCGTGTTAACCATGGTGGCCCTTTCTCTAACAAACCTAGCAATTAACTGCATAACACAAAGTATTGTTCGGTGGCACTGGAGATGATAATAATCCAAAGGATGGTATTAGTTTAATCGTCCAACACAACGATCCAATGGTTCATAATACAATGATCCAATTGTTCATGGCTGCACATCGTGGCATGGGAGGGGACTTTTGGGAACACCTTACGATGTAAGTATATATATTTTTCTATAATTAAATCTATCAAAATATGTTTTTAATATAATAATAAGTCATGAAAATAGAAATAATACAAAAAGAAAAATAAAAAATAAAAAAGTTAAATAAAACTAAAAACAAAAAATTAATAACTAATAGAAATGGAAATTACTAAACAACAAATAATAAGACCCCAACCACTCACCTTATAAATAAATAAATTTAAATAATAATAAAAATCTCATACTCAGACAAACAATACATGATAGATTTCCAAGTGCCGAGAGTGATCAAATCGCTTTTAAGTGAATTTAAGTGAATTTAAGAGATTTGATCCCTCTGGACGATCTAGACTGATCTATTTAAAAGTGTATATACTCCATTGTAAATTTGCCTTTGGAGAAAGAATATAGATTAATCATATGCATTGTGTTGACTAGTGATGAGTGAGAAGGTGGACAAAGGAAGAAATTTAGTAGGATGAACATGAGTAGAAGTATATAATTCCAAACGATCTCCATCAACTATATAATAAGTTACTTTGAGGTGTTAAGTTTTTTTAAGTGTATATACTCCATTGTAAATTTGCCTTTGGAGAAAGAATATAGATTAATCATATGCATTGTGTTGACTAGTGATGAGTGAGAAGGTGGACAAAGGAAACAATTTAGTAGGATGAACATGAGTAGAAGTATATAATTCCAAATGATCTCCATAAACTATTTAATAAGTTACTTTGAGGTGTTAAGTTCCTTAAGTGTATATACTCCATTGTAAATTTTCCTTTGGAGAAAGAATATAGATTAATCATATGCATTGTGTTGACTAGTGATGAGTGAGAAGGTGGACAAAGGAAGCAATTTAGTAGGATGAACATGAGTAGAAGTATATAATTCCAAACGATCTCCATCATCTATTTAATAAGTTACTTTGGGGTGTTAAGTTCCTTTAAGTGTATATACTCCATTGTAAATTTGGCTTTGAAGAAATAATATAGATTAATCATATGCCTTGTGTTGACTAGTGATGAGAAATAATTTAGTAGGATGAACATGAGTAGGAGTATTCAATTCCAAACAATACTATAACAATAAATATCTAATTTTGCTAGATGGCCATAAGAAAGTAGTTAGCCATATAAATAATTTCATTTCTTTATTTTGATATATATTTTTAATATTTAAATTTATTTGAAACCTAATAGCTAACACCATTTTGATTTTAATAGTTATTGGATCATTACTCTTTCAAAAGAATTTGAAAATTATTGAATTTTTCATTATGTTTGCATTTTTATTATAACTATAATGACTTTACATTTTCTTTAATATGTCACATTTTCATTAGTTTTATTTTGATTCTTTTTCCTTTTATGTATGATATTATCCTATAACATAAATTGTACCTTCTAATCTATATTGATTTTCAATAAAAACAAATTGTTGGGAAAACCAAAAACAAGTTGTAGTTTATTTTAAAAGAAAAAAAAATGGGGAAAGTTGTAGTTTTGAAAAGATAATCTCGTAACCTCGTCACTAGTATCACTTTGGATAAAAAAATTTAACCATTATCTCATTCTACTTTTACTCACTAGTATCACTTTGGATAATTTTTTTTAACCATTATCTCATTCTACTTTTACTCCCATTGATATATAGTACTCTATTCCTATCTCTATACATGTATCATAACCTCACTTAAAGGTTGGGTGAGGGGTTGGGTGAGGGAAATAGCTTAAACGAAAAAAAAACTTAGTAAGTAGCAAAGTAACATCATTATTTCAATATAATAATAAAAAGATTGCAGCTAAATGGAAAAATGGCTTCTTGATATTTTTTTTTTTACTTTTATCACACGACTGTCAATGTTGGATGTGGTCATTGCCTATTTTTAACGACGTTTAGATTACTAACCAGTAAACAAATCACTTGTTACTGAAATATCGTTACAATTATGCAATGATTTCATTATGCAATACGATGATAAAAAGTGAATAGGAAAGACATTAAATCATTTAATATCAATAATAATATATTAGAGTAATCATATTTGAAATTCTAAATTTTAAAATAACGCAATTCATTTTGAAGAGTGAGTGAGTAACTGATATCATTTGAGTAACATGTTCGTTAGCGCTATCTTATTATTGAGTGGAACTAAGCCAATCAACGAGAGCGGCAAAAAAATAATAACCATTTAACCAATTTTGTTTCCAAATCTTGTAACATTTATTTACTCAGATAATGTGAACACTGCAAATCCTTCAAGCTCTGTTTCCCAGCCTCTGAAATCTGTGGCGCAACAACACAACAAGGAAGAGGGTCTTCGAACCTGCTCCCTTAGCCCACCAAATGTAGTGCAAATCCCGTATAGATCCTGGCAATGGACAGAAAAAGGTATTGGTGAGTACTACACTGGATATGCGTTAAAAAACTTTCAATCTAAATACCTAGATAGCATGGATCATGAACTAATGAAGTAGAAGACAATGTCACAAGAAGAGGGCGGCCAGAGAGGAGCCAGCGGCAGTTGACCTTGCTTTGTAGAGCCGCCACGCCAGTTGGATGGCAACGACCGCCCATGCCCATGTCCTCCACTAGGGATAGTAATACCTCGTTGTTCCCTTCAGCCTCTCGCTTAGAAACTTGTACCGGAAGTGCTGCGTCAGTGTTTTTATAGAGGGAGCAATTGAGAAGAAGAACGGTATTGTGGGGAAGGATAGAATCTGGCGAGAAAGATGAATGATATGAGTTGGGATTGAAAGAAGAGCAAGTAGACATGAGGGATCTGAAATTGTCATATCTTCTGATAACTGCTAGTATATTTCTGTTCTCCTGTTAACCGTCTTGATCCTTTTTCTAATGAACCTCCTCTTTTTACGGGATTAATTAACTGTATAACACAAAATATTATTTCGCAACACTAGCGATGTTAATAATCCAATGGATGATATTAACTTAATCATCTAACACAATGATGGTTAGATCGAATGGCTCACGACTACACACCTGGTATAAAAGGCACTTATTTTCAGAGGGAACGCCTTACGGCGTAATTATTAAAATTATTATTTTTAAAAACTTGAATTTTTTTTAATAAAAATATATATATTTTTAAATTAAATTATATAAATGAAAAAAAAATATTAATCTTTATGAAATATTATTGTGTTGAAAGAGATTTAATTTTTTTAATTGTGATAAAAAGATGGAATATAAAAAATACTTAAATGATTAGTATAATTTGAATAGTTGATATTTATTTTATTTGATAGAATTATGAAAGTTGAAAAATTATTAGTATAGTTTGAATATTAAGAATCTTCAATCCAATTGAAAAATTGAAAAATCATCAGTGTAGTTTGAATATCAAAAGTTCTCAAGAAATCTTCAATCCCCATTTAACGTGACATCTAATATTTTATTTATTTAAATTTTATATAGTGTTATATATGATTTTTGTTTTATTAAATAGAATTATGAATGTTGAAAAATTAAATGATTCATATAGTTTGAATATCAAATGCTTTCAAGAAATCTTCATTTTAAAGTGATATTTATTTTATTTAATAGAATTATTAATGTTAAAAAGTTAGATTACTAGTATTGTTTGAATATTAAAAGTTTTCAAGAAATTTTCAATCTTATTTTAAGGTGATCTTTAATATTTTGTTTTTTATTTGGTTAACTTGTTCTACTAAAAATTTGAACCTTGAATCTCATAATTTACAAAGCACTTCATAATATCCTCAATTGAGTTGCACCACATGAGCAATACCTAATAAAACAACTAAATACTAAGACATATTCTGTGTCACCTTCTTCCGCCGCTTGAAATCACCAATGGCGTCCCTATTCTCCATCTCCGTTGATGACCACTTCCATAGCAATGACTTCCAACCTAAAAACAACAAGATGGGTTCTTTATCAATTTGACATCCCTTATTTATTAACATTTTTTTTTCTCGAGAGAGGCTTGCCCATCTACCAACATTAACTCATTTTTTTTTTCTTCAGCCCTGTGGTGATGTGATTCCAAATGGAAAATTGTATTAGTTCCATTAATTCGACTGCTAAAGGGAACGATTCATTCAAACTCCCAAAAAATTCCATTAATTTATTATGATTATGGGATCGACATGGTTATCCTTTCGCCACCCTAGAGCACAATAACGTCTTGTTCAAGTTGAGAGCCCTTGTTGCCTAGGGTTGCCTCCACGTTAAGAGTTCTAAGGACGTGAAGGAACAATTGGAGGGAAAGTAGGAAGATTTCAGGAAATTGCTTTTGTTACTTATGGTATTACCATCCTCAAGTCCCCTAGGATCATCAAATTTTTTATTCCATTATCTTTGGTGCAATTGAGGCCTTTCCATAATGCCTAGTACTCCGCTTGATTATTGATTGTCCACCCTATACCCAAGAAAAAATATATACATTTTATTCTTCAGGGAATGTATCCCTTGCTCCTGCCACCCTTATAAGCCTTATATTTGTTAAAAGAGTAAAAGAATTCTAAATCAAGATAATATATAATATTATTAAACCAAAATTAATAAGACAATAAAATGAATAACACAAATAATAATTGTAAATATAATCTGACATTGAGGGTTAGCTCAATTGGTCAAGCCTCTATGGTTAAAGCACTTTTGCTATTGAAAAGTCATAGGTGTCGACACTCTCAAACTTAGACTCAATAGTTGAGGAGACAAAAAGTGATCATTTCATATAAATACATTGATGCAAATATTCCATAAACAACACTCTCCAAAATCTATGAACCACATAAATAAAAGAAAAAATAAAATATAAATATAATTAATTCCAATAATAATTATTTTTATATAATAACTTCTCATCAAAAATATTGTAAATTATTCTACATCTTCATAATTAAAACACATTAACATATTCCAACTCCAATATGCGTTGATCACTGTTTAATGTCTAAAATACAATACAATATTTTTTAAACCATATGTACTCTAAAAACCTCCTTTTATTGAAATAGACATTTATGACTCCTTTTTAAACTTTTAAATATGTTTTATAACTCTCAATTCCATATAACAACTTTTCAAATTAATTAATATTTCTTTCTCACACTTTAACCAAAAATACCTTTTTCAAATTACTTAGCATTTCTTTCTCACACTATAACAAATATATTTTTTCATACTCGGGAAAAACATTCCAAGGTTGAATCATAATTCCCTCAAATATTAACCTCTGATCACATCAATCAATTATGAAATAAACAAATTTAACACCGACCAAATCCATAATTCTTTGTTATAACTTTCAACGAAACGGACATAGAAGCCACATCCTATGTAACATCACTACTTCCTCCCAACTAATACAAGTTATATTCCTAAATTGGAAATACATCTTATTATTTTTTTTCAAAGTTCTCCAACCTAACATATCATTCCACCCTCATATCAGCCATTGTGGTTCTCGCAAGATTTGAACCCATACCAAGGAAAGGTGGGTTAGTACAACCACCCAATAACTTTTCCTAGTAAAAACTAGGAAGGAAATATCTCTTAATTTGTTAAACTCTACGCGGAAAGCCTTTGGTGACTAGCCAATGTAGCCTATGTTTAATATTATTGCAAATTCTATGTGTGTCTACATCATTGTAGATAATGTATTTAAGTCATTCAAATATTTGAAAGGTAAGTGCCTATGTTTAATATTATTGCAAATTCTATGTGTCTCTACATCATCGTAGATAATGTATTTAAGTCATTTAAATATTTGAAATGTAAGTGCTTTGAATTGTTTTGTTAAAATTGTTGTCTTTACTGCATTGTCATTTATGAATCCTTGTCAAAATGGAAGGGACTATACAAAGGATACCAACCAAAGAACTAAATCGTAGTGCAAGTTAATATTCCTATTAGGGTATCAATAGGATAAGTTTGTTAATGATGTGCAGGTGGGAAGGTATTATACAAAGGATAACAACTAAATTAATATTTTAATTAGGGTATCAATAGGATAAGTTATGTCGCCAAGATTTTTGATATTATTTTATTAAGTTGGTGGTTATAATTTAATTTAATTGTTAATTGATAATTAGCATAATTCACTAGGATTGAGCTTGGACGCGCGTTGAGATAATTTAATTCCCCTAAAAAGGTGGCTTTCATCTTCAACCCCTCACAGTGAGGTTTGAACTTGAAAGTTGTTGGGAACCTAACCCTACACATGTTGAAAATGACAACAAGAAAATCTTGATTTAATTTTCCCTTGAATTAAATTAGGAGAAAATTGTAATTCCAAATCACAAGACAACAAGAATGAGTTAACTAAGTTAATTTCACTTAGTTGGCTCAGTTAATTCGAGTTTCAGGACAAAATTGTAATTCCATATCACAAGACAACAAAAATGAGTTAACTAAGTTAATTTTACTTAGTTGGCTCTGTTAAAATTGTAATTCCATATCACAAGACAACAAAAATGAGTTAACTAAGTTAACTTCACTTAGTTGGCTCAGTTAATTCAAGTTGACGGTTTAACTTGAGTCATGTAGAGTGGTTCCTAAATTTTAGGATCCTAGGTTGAATTTAATTTGCAATAAAGCTAATGGCCTTTATGGAATATTTTTAGGAAATCCAGTCACCCTTTATAGTCTAAATCAATGCGAAGACTATTTCCAATAGGGTCATGTACTTTGGAATAACAGTTAGCCTTAATCCTATATGTAAAGTCACATAATATCTCTAATTACAATTTAATCTATGGCTAAGAAATACTTTTAATTGAATAAAGCCTCGAGGGTTAGCTCAATTAGTTGAGTCCTCATCATTAAAGCACCTTTTTTGTTGAGAGATCATGGGTTTAATTCTCTCGGCACTCTTGGGGTTAGGCTTCATGGTTGAGCCAACAAGAATTTATCTCTTCGGGTGGATCTACTTGGTGCAAATATTCCATGGACATAACAGTCACTAATCTCTAGGGTCAATGAACCACATACAAAAAAATAGCTTTAATTGAATATATATATTAATATAAAACTTATTATTATCATTTTGAGAATATATGTATATATTTTACACAAATTGGAGAATTTTATTTATCTATAAAAGTTGAGGCCAAGGCATACAGGAGTTTGATAGAGAGGATTTGCATACCAAAAGGAGCGACTGAAATTTCCCAATCGGTACCATGATACTTGAATACCTAATGAAGAGAGACTTTTGGGTCTAAAAGAGTCAAAATTCATCAGACTAACTAGCCATATATTCACTAAAGCGCCTTGATAGCCATGAGAAACACAATATGAAGCCCAAATCATATATATCCATAACAAAAATGTATGCATCAAAAAAAAAAATTACTTAAATTATGGGCGTTGAGGACTTGGCAAGTTCTAGGTAGATGTGGGTTGAACCTTGAGTGGTTGAGGAAACCCTAAAGAAATTGGAGAGCCAAAGACAAGAGTATTTATAGAAGAAACTTATTAGAGTGAAGAGGATACATTGACCTATGAACTAGGACGAAGAACATTCCAAGAATTTACAAGTTTAAGCATTGTTGCTCCCAATAAATCAACATGTTGCTTCAAATGAAGATGTGCAAATGGTCGAATTTCTTCATTGAGGCTTCCCACACCATTTGTCACCTCTAGAGCTTTGATCCTCTGAGAAATTGATGCAAGTTTGGATTGGATTTCTTGCAATGTGTTTCCATGTTACCGAAGTTGAGAATGAGTGTGTCAAATCTCATTAAAATCCATTGATTCTAACCCTTGCAACTAAGATATTAGTGAGAGTGCAAAGGGAAATGTAACTTGAAGCTTGGCGGAAGCCAAAAACAAAGTTGTTGGCACCAACATGAGAAAGGGTCTAGGAAAAGAAACAACAACCTACATGATAATTAAGCATCACCAAGGGACAATGTTGGGAGAAATCTCACCTATGTTATGCATGCACTACAAGGAAAAGACTCTCTAGTGGAGGTTTTTGCAGCTGAGGTCACTAGCGGAGTTGGGCGGTCAGATGTTTTTTAATGGTGCATCTAATACACTAACACACCGATGCTTAATAGCATATGGTGCACCATGAGAAAGTTAATTATTTATAAATAAATAAAACATAAAGGTGCAGAGAGTACACAATGCACACCAGTGCGTATACTACTTGATAGCACTGAAAAAGGGTTAAATTTGAAAAAATATCAATTGTAAAATTCATTTTGCCTAGTCATGTTCTATACTCTCATGAAGCCCTAGTGCTTGTTAGACCAAACAATGCGCAGCGGAAATAAAAATAAACATACATACACAACACATACAAAATCACAAAACCATAACACAAAGATTTTAACGTGGTTCACCCATCCAATTTGGGCTACGTCCATCAGAATAGAGGCATTGGCAATCTTATTATTCAATAGGAGATTACAACAATTTTAATTCTTCACACATACTCTCAGCTCACCCTATTTTCTCTACACACACACAATCCTCTACATGATTACATTTCTTATAGCTAGAGTATAAAACTGAATCATAAATTCCCTCACAACGAATATAGGATGCATTAACTCCTCCTCAAAAAATACTGGAGCTAATATAACAACTAATCCTATTATTGTCACATACATGAGATTTTTTCCAAAATTAATTAAAACAAAAAATCTCAACAATCTCCACCTTGACAACAATTAGCCAGATACCCTGTTCATTTATTATTTTTATCTTTTCTGCAAGCCAAGAGAAGCCAGACACCAACGTAGCTTCTCTAACAAAACTGGTTTCGTGAACATGTCTGCACAGTTTTCCTTCGTATGCACTTTTTCAAGAGAAACACCCCTTTTAGTGATAACTTGCCTTACAAAATGGTACTTGATAGGTATATGCTTAGATTTACTATGATAGGCCGGATTCTTAGCCAAATGAATTGCACTTTGACTATCACAAAATAACTTGATGTTGTCCTGTAACCTACCAAACTCACCAATCAAACCTTTCAACCAAACCGCTTCTTTGCAAGCATGCGAAGTAGCTATGTATTCTGCTTCAGTAGTGGATAAAGCAACAATATTCTTTAGCTTTGACATCCAGCTAATAGCTCCACTTGCAAGAGTAAAGACATACCCTGAAGTTGACCTTCTCTTATTCAAATCACCTGCAAAATCGGAATCAACATATTCGCAAACAAATTCACTACTTCTGTTATAAGTGATACAATAATCACTTGTGCCTCTCAAATACCGAAGCACCCACTTCAGTGTTGACCAGTCTTCTTTTCCTGGATTTTCCATATACCTGCTGACAACCCCAACTGCATGTGAAATATCTGGTCGAGTATAAACCATCGCATACATTAAACAACCTACTACATTGGCATATGGAATTCGAGACATATATTCCTTTTCTTCATTTGTATTAGGACATAAACTTGAAGAAAACTTAAAATGGGAAGCTAAAGGGACTGAAACAGGCTTCACATTGTTCATACCAAACCTTAAGAGTATTTTCTCAATATACTTCTGTTGTGATAGCCACAGCTTAACATTGCTCCTGTCTTTGAAAATCTCCATGCCCAAAATTTGTCTTGCTGCTCCTAGATCTTTCATATCAAATGTCCTAGCCATCTGAGCCTTTAACCTGTTGATCTCTGTTATGCTTTTTCTTGCTAAAAGCATATCGTCAACATATAACACTAAGATAATGAACATGCCATTACTTAATTTCTTAAAATAAACACAATGACCATATTCACTTCTTATATAATTTTGACTCAACATGAAAGAATCAAATTTCTTGTACCATTGTCGAGGCGATTGCTTCAGACGATAGAATGATTTCTTGAGCCTGCAGACAAATTTCTTGTTGCGATCTTGAACAAACCCTTCCGATTGTTCCATGTAAATCTCCTCATCTAAATCTCCATGTAAAAATGCAGTTTTAACATCTAGTTGCTGTAATTCTAAATCAAGTAAGGCAACTAATGCTAATACAATTCGAATTGAAACAATTTTTACAACTGGTGAAAATATCTCATGAAAATCAATGCCTGCTTTCTGAGAAAAACCTTTTGCGACCAGCCTTGCTTTGTACCTGTCCTTTGAACCATCAACACCCCTTTTCAATTTGTACACCCATTTACATCCCACAGTTTTTTTGTCTTTAGGAAGTTCTACCAGATCCCATGTGTCATTCTTGTCTAATGCCATCATCTCGTCCTTCATAGCTTCTTTCCACTTTTCACTTTTAGAACCTTCTACAGCTTCCTGATAGCACAAAGGTTCATCATCGTTAGCGGTTAAAGCAACTGAAGTAACATAATCATCATACCTTCTAGGAGGACGTTTAATTCTCGTGGACCTCCTTAAAGATGTTTCTGGTACTTCCACAATTTGCTGATTATTATCTGTAGGAACTTCTTCATGATATGCATCTGAAACATGTTCATGATCTACATCTGAAACTTGTTCATGATCTACATCTGAAACTTGTTCATGACTAGCATCTGAACCATGTTCATCTTGATCATCATCAATATTTGAACTGGTTTCAAACTGAATGTGTTGAAGCTTAGATACATTATCCTGTTTCAATTTATCATCTACATCTAAACTTTCAAGTGAGGATTCATTAAATTTAACATCTCTGTTAATGATGATCTTGTGAGTAGTAGGATCACACAATCTGTATCCCTTAGTCCCATCACCATATCCAACAAAGATATATCTTTTTGATTTAGGATCTAATTTAGAACGTTGATGTTTTGGAACTAGAGCATATGCATCACAACCAAAAACTTTCAATTTAGAATAATCACAAGGATGACCTTTCCATACCTCTTGAGGAATTTTGCATCCTATTGCAGTTGATGGTGATCGATTTATCAAATAGCAAGCTGTAGCAACCACTTCTGTCCACAATTCCTTCTGAAAATTGGCGTTACTCAGCATACTTCTTGCTCTCTCTAAAAGAGTCCTGTTCATGCGTTCAGCAACTCCATTTTGCTGAAGAGTATACACAGTGGTTTTATGTCTTTCGATCCCAGCTTCCTTGCAATAATTATCAAATTCCTTTGAAGTAAACTCACCACCATTGTCAGTTCTTAGACATTTAATAGTTCTTCCAGTGATGTTTTCAACTAATGCTCTAAATTGTTTGAAAACTGTAAACACATCAGACTTCTTCTTTAACATATAGACCCACACTTTTCTAGAGAAATCATCAATAAAAGATACAAAATATGATGAACCTCCGTATGAGGTTGTAGGAGATGGACCCCAAACATCAGAATGGATATAATCAAGGATTCCCTTACTAGTATGTTTTCCAGTTTTAAACTTCTGCTTGCTTTGTTTCCCAAACAAACAATGTTTGCAGAAATCTAACTTAACAGACTTTATATTAGGAAGTAACTTACGATTAGATTTTCGTAATCACAAAATAATGTCTCCTCCTTTATTGCTACAACTAGGAAATAATGTCTTCTCCTTTATTATTACACCTTTGATTTCTACCGGCTCGAAATAAGGAGGAATGACAACCCTGTACACTGGGGGAAAATCACCTATGATTTTGGAGATAAGGGGCAGCTTGTATTGTCAAAATATTTCTGATCAGGACTATCACTGCATTGAACAGGGTCAAATTGTGCATCTATAGAGCTAATGATTTGAACTTGTAACAAATATGAGGCTTCTTACTTTATTTGCTAAATTTTAATTGAATTCTTATAGGCCACATGCTGTATTTGTTTTAACAATGGGGAAAGACAACCACATGCTTTATCTACTTTATCTGTTTCAAACAATGGGGAAATACATGAAGGAAGACAACATAGGTTAATTTTTCCTTTTGCCCAAGAGATTGTCAGTAAGCAAAAAATTTGAATAAACTCACAATCCAATAAATTGACATGGATAAGTCAAATGAATGTATGCTAGAATTACTAGATACATAATAAAAACTACTATAATTCTCATCTAGAAATGAATGTGAAATCATGTAAATAAATGGCAAGCGAAAAAGTGTAAGTAGCTCTTTCTCAAGTCTCTCGGGTCAACACATCTATCTAGAGCAAAACCAATACTTATCGGGATAACTCCTGCTAATATGGTCTGTCAAATGTCACAAAGGATGTCTCAATAAAACCCCTTTAACGAGGGATAAACAAATTAGTAACGAAAGATATCTAATTACTTACGATATTATAACCTTTCACGAAGTTCTCTAAGGTCCTGATATATGTCATCTTATTCTAGGAAATCTTTCTTTCAGTGTCGTGGATTCAGGTTATTCTAACTATCATGATTGACTTATCCTTTTTATGCTAATTCATTTGACTTTAGCATGCATAATCTCTCCTATATAATGAATGATATTCTAGAAAAAGAAATTCATAGGAGATGATTAGCTTGACAAGGAGCTAGGTACTCTACTTTGCTTGCTTTATAACTGCTTTCACTATGGAAGGGGATTTTCTCAACTCTCCCTCCATAATTATAAAGTAAGCGATTATTACTCCATAATAAGGTTATTGACAGAAATAAAATATTAGTGGTCTCCATAATATGGACGAAAGAATCACCTCTTTGATCCAGATATTCGATATTTTGCTCAGCAGAGATAAAGCCCTTGACAATGGGTTAGACCACACATGTGCTACAATGGCAATGACAATGGGAAGCTTGACAATGGATTGGGCCACACACATGCTACAATGACAATAACAATGGGAAGCTTGACAATGGGTTCGGCCACACACGTGCTACAATGGAAATGACAATGGGAAGCAAGTCCGTAAGGTGCAACGAATCCAAAAAAGTTGCCTTAGTTTGGATTGTTCTCTGCAACTCGAGAACATGACGTGGGAATCGCTAATAATTGGGGATCAACATGCCGTAGTGAATATGTACCCAACCCCGTACACACTGCAAGGATTAAAAAAAAATATTTGTTTTGTGTCAGCAGGGGGAAAGAATTGTCGGGGGAAAATAATGGATGTGTAGAAATGAATCAATAAAACCCCATCAATGTTCTGCAAGGTTTTTAATATCATAGAATATCCATCGTTACTGGGTTATGGAAGGTTGATCAAATCATATATAAGGCTCTGTGGTGTTACTTGGATGGAAGGTCTTGGGCTTCTTCATAGATAAGTGGGTGGTAAGCATAAGCGATAAGCATAAGTGGTAGAGAGGCAATAGGGTAACAAGTAGTGGTTTTTGAGTATCCCTCTCAGCAAGAGTGATGTGGGTCAGCTTCTTCTACTGCGTCTGGATTTGCTGCTGCTTCACTTGGTCAATTAGTTTACAAACTGCAATTAACATCGCCTTTGTAATTAGAATTAGAAATGATCATGGCCTTCTCCTCGCCTTTGTAATTAACAACTATCGCCTTTGTAATTAACAACGATCATGGCCTTGTCACCAGTGGTTGGCCTATCAACATGCCAAATAGCCAATTGTCGGCACTCACAGATAGATGCAGCCAAGTGTTGACACTCACAGCGAGATGCAAGGCAAATGACAGTAATACACCACATGGGGCATATCAAGTTCTACGTTGCCATGATGCAAAGCATACCAACTACATGCCCAAAGTAGTTAACATAAAATGTTAAGCTTTAATGCTAGTTTCAAATCTGGCATTAGTTACCCTCATCACTCCAATTTTGATCAACATTATGATCTATATCCTAAGTTTAGGTAAAAAACGAAAGATTACTCGCAATAAGACTGAGAAATAAATGAGAGGCCCTATCAATATTGGATAAGAAGAAAATTAATATCGTACGAGTAAAAAACCTTTATATTAAACTTATAATTGTACTCAAAACTAATACCAGTGGAAACGATATCATCACTATATACCATGCCTTCGGGCAAGTATAATAAGAGAGTTACTCCACTCCACTCCAGGGAAAAAGTCATGAATTGATTCCCGGAGTAGTTCCCTCCTAACAACCATCAAATTAATACACACATTAAGTCAAAGAAAATATTACATAAACTCTCTTTATAATTTCATTGGAGGCATGGCCATCTCTAGTACCGCCATTATTTCTGCTATTCCTCTCTGTCTGGCTATGATTACCGCTTTCAAAATTTTGGGGTAATCGTAGCTAAATTTTCCAGCTATATGGCCAGATGGTACCTGCCTATTGGTTCCTGCCTTGCCAGGGAATTGAACGCCAAATCTTGTGTCTCTTTCCTCAATGGAGAGATTTTCGGCACAGCTGATAAGTGTTTTGTTGAAGGTTTCATTTATGAGCAGTGTGACCAAGGGCATTCGATACGTTGTAGATGAAGGATTTCGTGAAACCCTTGGTATCGAACTAGGCACACCGACCTACCTGCTTTTGATTTTTGATGAGAAATTGCTGGTTTTGGATTGCATTTTTTCAAATTTTATCTGAAGTTGCTGCCTTTGCACTGGATTTACATGACTGGTTATGTTAGTTAAATTTAACCAACGGTGTTCTCATAATGGGTGGGCTGTAGAATGCACCGCTCCGCTCAATATTTAATCTTTTTCATATTTTGCATTCTCCGTATCCTCAGTCAAAGACAGAAGCCCTGTTGCGGTCACTGATCAGCGATTCGAACAATTGGATCTTATTCATGTTTTGAATTCTCTAAATCCTCAGTCAAGATATTCTATGGTGATTGATCAATAATGCCAACAATTGAATCTTCCCCATGTTTTATATTCTCTGGATTCTTGGTCAAGATGCTCTGCAGTCTGATTGATCTACTTCTATGGTCATTTGTTGGATATTAGTAAAATTTTCTTATATTGTCTTATCTGCAAGTACCTTTCACTGTCAAGTTGTGACTCATTTTCCGGGTTTTTAATTGCAAACAGTTCCAAAAGCGAAGCAGTTCCAAAACGCGATCTCATTGGAACTTGGATCTTGTCCTTCACACATAGAGCATCATCCATGAATTGGTCCCATTTCATAGGACCTTGTACCCAGCGTATTTCTGAGCAAGAAGGCGAAGGGTACTAAAAGACCCAGGGTACCATGGATACAAACTAAATTCTTTGCCTTCTGAGTTCTCTTCATTAATTGAATAACCCAATACATACTCCATCTTCTATCACAGGGCGAGCAATTGGATATTTGTGATAGTAAATGTATAGGAAATGCTTGTAGTTTTTGGGCATGCGCAATATGGATTTGTCACCAATTTGTTGGATCTTTGCCACGACGCCTATTACCAAAAGCCCCTTTAAATTCATCTCACCAACATGAAGATTGGGCAAATTAAGTTTGGATGAAGGATGCCTTCTTTGAATCTGGACCATAAATCTTCTTTCCCGTTGTCATGATTCCCTTCTTTACCTTTCTTTCACTCGAAGTGGGCTGCTTATTTGTTCAAATCTTCAATATCACACCATTTTGGATTCAAGGCACAAGATGCGATAGGAAGAGGCCTGTTTAGTTTGTTCCACTGGCCATGTATAAGTTGTTGTAATTGTGGATATAGTTTTGGAGCTCTGTTATCTATGATGGTTTTGATCTTCTCACACATCGAGTCAACTTTTTCATATATCTCACCAAAACTTGGAGTATTTATATCCATGCAGTTGATCCTATCTGATATTGGTTCAATGAAATTGATTACAAACCATAACACATGTTCTTATGGGTTAACAATCTCATAACAATCTGGGTACATCTGAATGTCTGTGGTAACATGCTCCACATTCTGCTAGGGAATGCACTCGGGGTGTCAGTAAAACGCCCAACTGCAGGACAAACGTACCTGAGCATGCACTCGATGCAGGAAAAACGTACCTGACCGTGCACTTGGTGGAGGTGCCCATTCCTGGTGCAGGGTGCATGCATGCATCCTAGAAGTGGGTGCTTGCACCCTGACTTCTTATTTTAGGCGAATTAAATGATTTTTCCATTAGAGAACGGTTTATGTGAAGAAGATTTAAATGTTAGCAAGATACATTGATAAGAATGTAAAGTAGTATGCTTGATATAGATCAATTTAGGCTCACTTCACACTGACAATTGCGGCAGGTTATGCTCGCAAATATATCTTACATAATATATATTAAGATAAGATTCTCGAAGCAGCATGATAGGTGCTTTTGAACATAAATTTCAACAGAAGACTTTTGCAGAAGATCACTGTTAAAATTGGCAACTAGGGCCAAACTCCATGTGGATCATCTTATTAATGGAAGCTGATATTTTTCTTGGATCCCTCTCATCGAGAGGTGTAGGATTGATCTAAAGATCATCCGATTCCGATAAGTATTCATGGAGATATGAATTTATTTGTGTTATGGGATAATTCGTCAAGGTTGGCCAACAACCAAATAAACCCCACTTGTGCTCAACGTTTTAGTATAAATAGAGGTGGCCTTCAAGTTATTTCAACACACTTGGGATCTCTTCCTCTCTACTTGTCTTTGGGTTTTAGTAGGAGGAGAGATCCTAAGGGATAACGTTGCCCTAATCTAGAGGGCAAACGCTGGAACTGTCGGAACTGTCGGAATAGTCCAAACTGCTGGGAAACGCTGGAATTGCCAGGAAAAGCTGGAATTGGCGGAACTGCCAGGGAAAGCTGGAATTGCCGGAACTGCTGGAATTGCCGCAACTGCCGAGAATTGCCGGAACTGCCGGGAATAGTCGGAATAACCGGAATTGTTGGAACTATCGGAACAACAGGGAAAGCTAAGGCAGAGAGCAGAAGCCAGAACTGCCGAGAAAAGCCGGAATTGCCGAAAATAGCCGGAATTGTCGGAACTACCAGAACTGCCAGAACAAACGGGAAAGCTGACGCAGAGGATAGAAGCCAAAACTACCAGGAACAACTGGAATTAGGTCAGCATGGCAACATGGTGCAGCAATGGCACATACTGCAGTATAATGATGGGTATAGTCATGATTAACGAAGCATGATGAGATGCAGCATAGTGATGATGGGTGCAGTATGATGCAGCATGATGATGAAATGCAGCACAACGATAGGTGAAGGAGTCACCTTGGAGAATCAGTTGAAGCAACATGTCTTCAACTGATTTCATGTATCATCTTCTTAGAGATGATCTATGCTCTTATCTAGATAAGTCAAAGTGTTGACTTCTGTTGTAAACGTACTATCTCTCTCTCTCTGCTGAACTATTGAAGAACATATAAGAAGAATTAATCAAGGGTTTCCCCACATTGGGGTTTGTCCTTGGCTAGCGCCACATCTTGTGTCCTCTTGTCTTGGCTTGTCTTCTGCAATTTATGTTTATGTTCTATCTGCAGTTTACTTTAATGCTGATGTGATTGCTAATCTGGAAAAGATATTGAGCTAACTGTGAAAATTGAAATAAGTTGCTCTAAGCATAGAACATACCTAACATTAACATGCTATCAGAGCTGAGGTGAAGACAATGCCCAAGCAAGAGTGAAAGAGCAATCACCGAAAACAGTTGGGAAAGGACAAAAGGATCAGTGGATTCCTCATCCCTCTTCAAATTCACCGAGGGTGAAGTCAAAGTAGAGAATATTATCAGAATGCCGCAACATAAGTTTTTGATGGTCTACCTAAAGATCACTTCAATGGGAAGTCCGGATCTAAGGGTGGAAGGAAAGGCAAATGCCTTGGTTGTAATAAGTCCGGCCATTATGTGAAGGAGTATCTGAATGGTAGAGACACATCTCTTGATGAAGATAACAAACGTTTAAGGGACGTCTTCAATGATCAAAGCAATGACAGGTAATGCAGGTCATCAAGGAAATGGTCGACTCTTCAAAGAAAGCAAGGAACCCCAGGTATGAAGAATCAAATGTTGTTTTTGATAAGATAAAGAAGCATTATCTTGTATTGGCCCTCTCCTTCATATTCTTTGGGAATCTGGCTTATTGATTGTAGTGCTTCAAGGCACTTCATCGGATAGTAGGGTGCACTCTCTAATTTGGGAGAGATGGAAACAATCGTGGGATTATACTTGGAGCCGATGCCACCTATCTCAGAAAGGGTGTAGGGAATGTTAACCCTCAATTGAATGAGGGTAACTCTATTAATTTTACAGAATCTCTTTTATGTACCTGATCGCAAGAAGAACCTGGTGTCCATTTTGGCAATGGAAGTCAAAGGTTACAGGGTGGCACTCATCGATGGAAAGATACGTGTTTGAAAATAGAATTTTCAAAGATGTTTTTGAGTTCAGGGTTGTATCAAGCTACAGGAAGTCCACAGGGGACCATGTCCATTGACACATAGCACTAGAGGTCTGCGAGCCAGATGGTGACAGGGATGAATGAATTCAAAAAGGGCATGAAAGTACATGTCTGAGATGTACCGAAGGAAAGTCTTACAAGGGGACCATTCCCCTCATGTAGCAGGTCCACATGTTTGGAACAACCCGAGGGGTTTGAGATTCATGATCAGGAATCTCACGTATGCAGGTGGAAGAAAGCCCTCTATGGCTTGAAGCAAAACTCCCCGGGCGTAGTATGAGAGGATTGATAGTTGTCAGATGAAGTTGAGATTCACTAAGAGTGAAGCCGATCCAAACCATTGTTTGAAGGTTGTGGATGATAGACCTCTTATACCAGCTCCCTCTGAGGACGACCTATTTCAAACAGGTGCAGACCCTCTCACTTGCAGAAGTAAGAGGGAATTGGATTCCGGATGTGGAATGGTAAACTGCAAGCCCGTGACTACCTCGAGGATCTTAACTTCCAGAAGTTATATGGTGATGATGTCGGACCAGATTTGGGAAATGCCTTTGAGTTTCATGAACTCATTCGCGTTGATGTTCTTGGTGAACTTTCGTCCGGGCATATGTTTTGCAGTTAGCATGGTGAGCTCATATTTGGTTGAGCCTCACTAGATTGGTGCCAAGAATCTTCTGAGATATCTTCAGGGCACAATCTCTCATGGATTGAGATACACTGCCGAAAATATGAAACTGGATGATTATTCGAAGGCTGACTGGGCAGGCAATGTGGAGGATTACTGGAGCACTTATCAGTGCTAGTTCTCTTTGGGTTCTGCTTCGATATCATGGATGAGCAGTACGCAGAAGTCGGTTGCTATAAGCACCGCCAAGACCAAATACATAGATACGAGTATGGTCTCATGTGAAGCTGTATGGTTGCAAAAGCTCTTAAGTGAGCTGTTTGTACACATGATGAATACCACTGTGATTCTCTGTGACAACTAGAAGGGGGATTCAATTATTGAGGAATCCCGTATTTGATGATTGCTCTAGCAGATAGACATCAGATACTGCCTTATTTGGGATATGGTAAGTCGAGGATTGAGGAGGCTCCATCGCATTGAGACTGATGTACAAGTTGTAGACATTTTGTCAAAGCCCCGAGGAAAGGTCAAATCTGTGACTTTCCCGAACGACTTGGAGTAGTTGAGAGATCTTCTTATAAGGGTCTTGAATGTTGCATGCATTGAGCTCTGGGAGCTCTAGGGAGCTTGGGGTACTTACTGGAGCAACATACGACCACAGGGCGACTCACCCTCCCCTGGTGGTGTGCTATGTACAAGATGACAGGTTCAACCTTCCCTTGTGATACCCCGTGGCGACTGTGGAATAGGATGATTAGTTCTCCTGTGGGCCGTGATGATTAGTTCTCCCATGGCAACTATGGAACAGGATGATTAGTTCTCCTATGGGCTGAGATGATTAGTTCTCCCGTGGAAATTGTGTAACAGGATGATTAGTTCTCCCATGGCAACTATGGAACATGATGATTAGTTCTCCTGTGGGCAAGGATGATTAGTTCACCCGTGGCAACTATGGAATAGGATGATTAGTTCTCCTGTGGGCCAGGATGATTAGTTCCCCCGTGGCAACTGTCAAACAAGATGATTAGTTCTCCTGTGGGCCGCGATGATTAGTTCTCCCGTGGTGACTGTTGGGCAAGATGATTCATTCTCCTGTGGATAGGATGATTAGTTCTCTTGTCGAGGCATCCTACCCATGTAGTCTGGGACTCATGGGAAGTACCTGTCATCTGATCAATGAGCAGGGAAATGGGGTTAGGGACCATAGTAGTACTATCGACGGACGCATCGATGTATCTACCGTACTCCCTATGCTAGGATGACCTCCATTTATTCGGGATCAATGAAACTGATCTGGGATTATTATGAGTGGTTTGAGACACTCTCTTGTGATATTGATCTAGGATCAATAAAACTGACTTCGGGCCAGTAAGAGTGATGTGACACACTCTCTTCAGATGAAACTGACTACGGGTCAGTAGAGAATGGTATAAGACATTCTCGATCAATTCTTCTTCTTCATGGTTCAGCAGAGCATAGTAGAGCAAAGTAGAGCTCAGCAGAGCAGAGAAGTGCAAGGCACTGATGGCAGAGATAATACAGTCGAACATAAGGATCAGCAGATGGAGTTCTCCCTAGTTGAGAGGGAGTGTTAAAATTGGCAACTAGGGCCAAACTCCATGTGGGTCATCTTATTAATGGAAGCTGATATTTTTCTTGGATCCCTCTCATCGAGAGGTGTAGGATTGATCTAAAGATCATCCGATTCTGATAAGTATTCATGGAGATATGAATTTATTTGTGTTATGGGACAATTCGTCAAGGTCGGCCATCAACCAAATAACCCCACTTGTGCTCAACGTTTTAGTATATATAGAGGTGGTCTTCAAGTCATTTCAACACACTTGGGATCTCTTCCTTTCTACTTGTCTTTGGGTTTTAGTAGGAGGAGAGATCCTAAGGGATAATGTTGCTCTAATCTAGAGGGCAGAAGCCAAAATTGTCGGGAACTATCGGAACTGTCAGAATAGCCAAAACTGTCGGGAACTATCGGAACTGTCAGAATAGCCAAAACTGTCGGGAATTGCCGGAACTGCCGGGAAAAGCCCGAACTACCAGAACTGCCGGGAAAATCTGGAATTGCTGAAACTGCCGGGAAAATCCGGAATCACCAGAACTGTCAGGAATTGCCGGAACTGTTGGGAATAACCGGAATTGCTGGAACTGCCGGAACTGTAGGGAACAACTGGAACTACCGGAACAGCTGGGAAAGCTAACGCTGAGGGCAGAAGCTGGAATTGCCGGGAAAAGCCAAAACTGCTGGAACTGACGGGAATAGCCGAGAACAGCCGGAATTACCAGAACTGCCGGAACTGTCGGGAACTGCTAGAACTGCTGGGAATAGGCGGAATTGCCGGAATTGTTGGAACTGCCAGGAATAGTCGGAATTGTCAGAACTGCAGGAACTGCAGGGAACTGCCAGAAAAAGTGGGAAAGTTGACGCAAAGGGCAGAAGCCGGAACTGCCGGGAACAACCGAAATTAGGTCAATATGGCAACATGGTGCAACAATGGCACATACTACAGTACAGCGATGGGTACAATCATGACTAATGAAGCATGATGAGATGCAACATAGTGATGATGGGTGCAGCATGGTGTAGCACGGTAAGGTGCAGCATGATGACGAAATGCAACACAATGATAAGTGAAGGAGTCACCTTGGAGAATCAGTTGAAGTAGCATGTCTTCAACTGATCTCATGTATCATCTTCTTAGAGATGATCTATGCTCTTATCTAGATAAGTCAAAGTGTTGACTTCTGTTGTAAACGTACTATCTCTCTCTCTGCTGAACTATTGAAGAACATATAAGAAGAATTGATCAAGAGTTTCCCCACATTGGGGTTTGTCCCTGGCTAGCGCCACATCTTGTGTCCTCTTGTCATGGCTTGTCTTCTGCTATTTATGTTTATGTTCTATCTGCAGTTTACTTTAACATTGATGTGATTGCTAATCTGGAAAAGATATTGAGCTAACTGTGAAAATTGAAATAAATTTCTCTAAGCATAGAACATACCTAAAATTAACAATTACCCATGACATCAATATGGGTAATTCTCACCCTATGGAACAATTACCGATGACATCAACAATTCTCTGCTCTGTTGAACCATGAAGAAGAAGAATTGATCGAGAATGTCTTATACCATTCTCTCTGACCCGAAGTCAGTTTCATCTGAAGAGAATGTCACATCACTCTTATTGGCCCGAAGTCAGTTTATTGATCCCAGATCAATATCACAAGAGAGTGTCTCAAACCATTCATACTGATCCCAGATCAGTTTCATTGATCCCGGATCAATGGAGGTCATCCTAGCATAGGGAGTACGGTAGATACATCAATGCGTCTGTCGATAGTACTACTATGGTCCCTAACCCCATTTCCCTACTCATTGATCAGATAAGAGGTACTTCCCATGAGTCCCAGACTACATGGGTAGGATGCCTCGACAAGAGAACTAATCATCCTGTCCATAGGAGAATGAATCATCTTGCCCCACAGTTGCCACGGGAGAACTAATTATCCTAGCCCACAGGAGAACTAATCATCCTGTTTCACAGTTGCCACGGGGGAACTAATCATCCCGTCCCACAAGAGAACTAATCATCTTGTTCCACTGTTGCCACGGGTGAACTAATCATCCTATTCCACAGTTGCCACGGGAGAACTAATCATCTCGGCCCACAGGAGAACTAATCATCCTGTTACACAGTTTCCACGGGAGAACTAATCATCTCGGCCCATAGGAGAACTAATCATCCTGTTCCACAGTTGCCACGGGAGAACTAATCATCAAAGCCCACAGGAGAACTAATCATCCTGTTCCACAGTCGCCACGGGGTATCACAAGGGAAGGTTGAACCTGTCATCTTGTACATAGCGCACCACCAAGGGAGGGTGAATCGCCCTGTGGTCGTATGTGGCTCTATTAAGTACCCCAAGCCCCCCAGAGCTCCCAGAGCTCAATGCATGCAACATGCAGGACCCTTATAAGAAGGTCTCTCAACTACTCCAAGTCGTTCGAGAGAGTCACAAATTTGACCTTTCCCCAAGGCTTTGACAAAATGTCTACGACCTGTACATCAGTCTCAATGCGATGGAGCCTCCTCGCTCATCGACTTACCATATCCCAGATAAGGCAGTATATGATGTCTATCTGCTAGCGCAATCATCGAATACGGGATTCCTCAGTAATCGAATCCCCCCTCTAGTTGTCACAGAGAATAACAATGGTATTCATCATGTGTACAAACAGCGCACTTAAGAGCTTTTGCAACCATGCAGCTTCACACGAGATCATACTCGTAGCTATGTATTCGGTCTCGGCGGTGCTTATAGCAACCGACCTCTACTTCCTGCTCATCCATGATATCGAAGCAGTATCCAAATAGAACCAGCACTGAGAAGTGCTCTAGTGATCCTCCACACTGCCTGCCCAGTCAACATTCAAATAATCATGCAGTTTCATGTTTCCGGCAGTGTATCTCAATTCATGAGAGATTGTGCCCCAAAGATATCTCAGAAGATTCTTGGCACCAATCTAGTGAGGCTCAACCAAATATGAGCTCACCATGCTAACTGCAAAACATATGTCCGAATGGAAGTTCACCAAGAACATCAACGCGAATGAGTTTATGAAACTCAGAGGCATTTCCCAAATCTGGTCAGACATCATCACCATATAACTTCTGAAAGTTAAGATCCTTGAGGTAGTCACGGGCTTGCAGTTTACCATTCCACATCCGGAATCCAACTCCCTCTTACTTCTACAAGTGAGAGGGTTTTCACCTGTTTGAAATAGGTCGTCCTCAGAAGGAGCTGGTATGAGAGGTCTATCATCCACAACCTTCAAACAATGGTTTGGATCGGCTTCACTCTTACTGAATCTCAACTTCATCTGACAGCTATCGATCCTCTCATACTATGCCCGCGGAGTTTTGCTTCAAGCCATAGAGGGCTTTCTTTCCCCTGCATACGTGAGATTCCTAATCATGAATCTCGAACCCCTCGGGTTGTTCCAAACCTATGGACCTACTACATGAGGGGAATGGTCCCCTTGTAAGATTTTCCTTCGGTACATCTCAGACATGTACTTTCATGCCCTTTTTGAATTCATGCATCCCTGTCACCATCTGACTCACAGATCTCTGGTGCTATTTGTCAATGGACATGGTCCCCAGTGGACTTCCTGCAACTTGATACTACCCTGAACTCAAAAACATCTTTGAAAATTCTATTTTCAAACACGTACCTTTCCATCGATGAGTACCACCCTGTAACCTTTGACTTCCATTGCCAAAATGGACACCAGGTTCTTCTTGTGATTAGGTACATAAAAAAGATTCTGTAAAATGAATCGAGTTACCCTCATTCAATTGAGGGGTAACATTCCCTACACCCTTTCTGGGATAGGTGGCATCGGCACCAAGTATAATCCCACGATTGTTTCCATCTCTACCAAATTAGAGAGTGCGCCCTACTATCCGATGAAGTGCCTTGAAGCACTACAATCAATAAGCCAAATTCCCAAAGAATCTAAAGGAGAGGGCCAATACAAGATAATACTTCTTTATCTTATCAAAAACAACATTTGATTCCTCATACCTGGGGTTCCTTGCTTTCTTTGAAGAGTCGACCATTTCCTTGATGACTTGCATTACTTGTCATTGCTTTGATCATTGAAGATGTCCCTCGAATGATTGTTATCTTCATCAAGAGAGGTGTCTCTGCCATTCGGACACTCCTTCGCATAATGGTCGAACTTATTACAACCAAGGCATCTACCTTTCCTTCCACCCTTAGATCCGGACTTCCCATTGAAGTGATCTTTAGGTAGGCCATCAAAAACTTCTGCTGCGCCATTCTGATAATATTCTCTGCTTCGACTTCACCCTTGGTGAATTTGAAGAGGGATGAGGAATCCACTGATCCTTTTGTCCTTTCCCAACTGTCTTCAGTGATTTCTCTTTCACTCTTGCTTGGGCATTGTCTTCATCTCAGCTCTGATACCATGTTAATTTTAGGTATGTTCTATGCTTAGAGCAATTTATTTCAATTTTCACAGTTAGCTCAATGTCTTTTCCAGATTAGCAATCACATCAGCATTAAAGTAAACTGCAGATAGAACATAAACATAAATCGCAAAAGACAAGCCAAGACAAGAGGACACAAGATGTGGCGCTAGCCAAGGACAAACCCCAATGTGGGGAAACCCTTGATCAATTCTTCTTATATGTTCTTCAATAGTTCACCAGAGAGAGAGAAATAGTACGTTTACAACAGAAGTCAACACTTTGACTTATCTAGATAAGAGCATAGATCATCTCTAAGAAGATGATACATGAGATCAATTGAAGACATGTTGCTTCAACTGATTCTCCAAGGTGACTCCTTCACCTATCGTTGTGCTACATTTCATCATCATGCTACACCTCATCGTGCTGCACCCATCATCACTATGTTGCATCTCATCATGCTTCATTAATCATGACTGTACCCATCACTATACTGCAGTATGTGCCATTGCTGCACCATGTTGCCATACTGACCTAATTCCGGTTGTTCCCGGTCGTTCCGACTTCTGCCCTCTGCGTCAGCTTTCCCGCTTGTTCCGGCAATTCCGGCTATTCCCGGTAGTTCCAGCAGTTCCTACTTTTCCCGGTAGTTCCGGCTTCTGCCCTCTGCGTCAGATTTCCCTGTTGTTCCGGCAGTTCCAACAATTCCGGAAATTCTGGCTATTCCCGGCAGTTCCGGCTATTCCCGATAGTTCCGGCAATTCTCGGCAATTCTGGAAATTTCGGCAATTCCAGCTTTTCCCGGCAGTTCTGGCAATTCCAGCTTTTCCTGGCAATTCTGGCGTTTCCGGGCAGTTCCACTGTCTGCCCTCTAGATTAGGGCAACGTTATCACTTAGAATCTCTCCTCCTACTAAAACCCAAAGACAAGTAGAGAGGAAGATATCCCAAGCGTGTTGAAATGACTTGAAGGCCACCTCTATTTATACTAAAACGTTGAGCACAAGTGGGGTGTATTTGGTTGTTGGCCGACCTTGACGAATTGTCCCATAACACAAATAAATTCATATCTCCATGAATACTTATCAGAATCAGATGATCTTTAGATCAATCCTACACTTCTCGATGAGAGGGATCCAAGAAAAATATCAAAAGCCATTAATAAGATGACCCACATGGAGTTTGGCCCTAGTTTCCAATTTTAACAGTAATCTTCTGCAAAAGTCTTCTGTTGAAATTTATGTTCAAAAGCACTATCATGCTGTTTTGAGAATCCTATCTTAATATATATTATGTAAGATATATTTGCGAGAATAATCTGCCGCAATTTTCAGTGTGAAGTGAGCCTAAATTGATCTATCTCAAGCATACCACTGTACATTCTTATCAATGTATCTTGCTAATATTTAAAAATTCTTCACATAAACCATTCTCTAATGGAAAAATCATTTAATTCTCCTAAAATAAGAAGTAAGGGTGCAAGAACTCACTTCTCGGTTGCATGCATGCACCCTGCACTAGGAATGGGCACCTCCACCAAGTGCACAGTCAGGTATGTTTTTCCTGCATCGAGTGCTTGCTCAGGTACATTTGTCCTGTAGTTGGGTGTTTTACCGACACCCCGAGTGCATTCCCCAGAAGAATGTGGAGCATGTTACCACAGACATGCAGATGTACCCAAATTTTTATGGGAGTGTTGACCCATAAGAACATGTGTTATGGTTTGTAATCAATTTCATTGAACCAATATCAGATAGGATCAACTGCATGGATATAAATACTCCAAGTTTTGGTGAGATATATGAAAAAACTGACTCGATGTGTGAGAAGATCAAAACCATCATAGATAACAGAGCTCCAAACCTATATCCACAATTACAACAACTTATACATGGCTAGTGGAACAAACTAAACAGGCCTCTTCCTATCGCATCTTGTGCCTTGAATCCAAAATGGTGTGATATTGAAGATTTGAACAAATAAGCAGCCCACTTCGAGTGAAAGAAAGGTAAAGAAGGGAATCATGACAACGGGAAAGAAGATTTATGGTCCAGATTCAAAGAAGGCATCCTTCATCCAAACTTAATTTGCCCAATCTTCATGTTGGTGAGATGAATTTAAAGGGGCTTTTGGTAATAGGCATCGTGGCAAAGATCCAACAAATTGGTGACAAATCCATATTGCACATGCCCAAAAACCTCAAGCATTTCCTATACATTTACTATCACAAGTATCCAATTGCTCGCCCTGTGACAAAAGATGGAGTATGTATTGGGTTATTCAATTAAAGAAGAGAACTTAGAAGGCAAAGAATTTAGTTTGTATCCATGGTACCATGGGTCTTTTAGTACCCTTCGCCTTCTTGCTCAGAAATACGCTGGGTACAAGGTCCTATGAAATGGGACCAATTCATGGATGATGCTCTATGTGTGAAGGACAAGATCCAAGTTCCAATGAGATTGCGTTTTGGAACTGTTTGCAATTAAAAACCCGGAAAATGAGTCACAACTTGACAGTGAAAGGTACTTGCAGATAAGACAATATAAGAAAATTTTACTAATATCCAACAAATGACCATAGAAGTAGATCAATCAGAGTGCAGAGCATCTTGACCAAGAATCCAGAGAATATAAAACATGGGGAAGATTCAATTGTTGGCATTATTGATCAATCACCACAGAATATCTTGATTGAGGATTTAGAGAATTCAAAACATGAAGAAGATCCCATTGTTCGAATCGTTGATTAGTGACCGCAGCAAGGCTTCTGTCTTTGACTAAGGATACAGAGAATGCAAAATATGAAAAAGATTAAATATTGAGCAGAGCGGTGCATTCTACAGCCCACCTACTATGAGAACACTGTTGCTTAAATTAAACTAACATAACCAGTCATGTAAATCCAGTGCAAAGGCAGCAACTTCAAATAAAATTTGAAAAAACGCAATCCAAAACCAGCAATTTCTCATCAAAATCAAAGGCAGGTAGGCCGGTGTGCTTAGTTCGATACCAAGGGTTTCACGAAATCCCTCATCTACAACGTATCGAACGCCCTTGGTCACACTGCTCATAAATGAAACCTTCAACAAAACACTTAACATCTGTGCTGAAAATCTCTCCATTGAGGAAAGAGATACGAGGTTTGGCGTTCAATTCCGTGGCAAGGCAGGAATGAGTAGGCAAGTACCATCTGGCCACATAGCCAGAAAATTTAGCTACGATTACCCCAAAATTTTGAAAGCGGTAATCATAGCCAGACAGAGAGGAATAGCAGAAATAATGGCGGTACTAGAGATGGCCATGGCTCCAATGAAATTATAAAGAGAGTTTATGCAATATTTTCTTTGATTTAATGTGTGTATTAATTTGACGCTTGTTAGGAGGGAACTACTACGGGAATCAATTCATGACTTTTTCCCTGGAGTGGAGTGGATTAACTCTCTTATTATACCTGCCCGAAGGCATGGTATATAGCGATCGATATCGCTTCCACTGGCATTAGTTTTGAGTACAAATATAAGTTTAATATAAAGTTTTTTTACTCGTACGATATTAATTTCTTCCTATCCAGTATTGACAGTGCCTCTCATTTATTTCTCAGTCTTATTGCGAGTAATCCTTTGTTTTTTACCTAAACTTAGGATATAGATCAGAATGTTGATCAAAATTGGAGTGATGAGGGTAACTAATGCCAATGTTAAAACTAGCATTAAAGCTTAAATACAAAGAAAAAGTTCACACCCATAGTTCAAACCCTATGGAACAATCAAGGTGATATCATTTTGGGATCACCCTGGATGGAAATGGTAGGATTTGTCATCTTAAATACAAAGAAAATGTTTCTAACATTTTCTTACAAGAAGAAGAAAATAACACTCCAAGATGTTACACTGAAACCAAATTCGGTAACGACAGAAGATATATCAGATATTTCAAAAGTAATTTCTCAAGAAGGTAAAAAAGTATTACAAAATATGCAAATGAAATTGACAAAATCACTGTTGACAAAAATGAAGAAGTTTCTCGACTTAAAAACCATAGTGAAAAATTACTAACGCAAATTAAGAAACTTAAGAAGGATAAGAAGTCATTAGAAAACAAGGTACAACAACTTATTGAGAAAGAAGCATCAACTGTAGGAATTCAAGTTGAGAACAAAACAACAGATACCGATCCAATGAATGTCACAACTCAAGAAGATAAGCAAGTTGAAAAAAAGATGCGCTTAGATGTTGCAGTTCAGATGATGAACGCCCCCAATGAATGTTCCATAACCAACTCAACAACATCTTCACCAGAAAATCTAAAAATTGCCACATGCCCAATAAGGGAAAGTAAAGTCCCATATCGGCATCCGAATCATGAGAATAGACGAATCAACCATGCTATGTATCGGGACCATTCAGAACTGAAACAACAAACTGATGTTCCAGATAATAGTGATGTAACATCAATTCCGTCTTCCGTTGACAAGTCGTTACAAAATTCCAGTGATCACAATATTCCATAGAAAATTAATCTAGGATGGTCTGATCCCTTCTCAGTGCGACAATTTTGTTTATCCCTTAGAAGATCATATCGACTTGTATCGACAAAGATGATTGTTCCGAGAGAGAAAGTCATTCGAAGCCAAAAAAGAGATGAAGCCCTTTTCATCGACAAGATTTGAGGACAAATCTTTTTGAGGAAGAAGGCAATGTAACGAATAAAATATATATAAATAATGTAAAATAATGTAAATGATAATAAGCATAAATAATTATTAGTTAGTTAGTAATTAGGCTGAAGAGGCATGTCTAAATGAGACATGACTCTTCGTGAAGAGACACTTGCCTGATATAAAAGCAAGCCTCTCATTCTCATTGTAAATCGTTCTTATTCTAATTCATATATCTAATATAATATTTATATCCTCAATGGATAACTTCATATTCCAAGTCTTTTGGAGTAATTAATCTATAGAAGGAACTTTGTTCGCTTGATTTGGGATCAGAGCCACGTTTGGCTGATCACCGGGCTTTTGGTCATCAACCTTGTTGCTGTCATAATTGAAGTGTTTCGCTACACATTGGGAGATTCTCCATTTTTCAGGTCTTTGGCCATTTGTTTAAAATATATATATATATATATAGAAAAAAGAAGAGATTTTATCTGCATTTTTCTTGCCTCACCACTGCCACAAGCCACGTCCATGGAAAGAAAGTTGTTGACCAACAGTCCCCATAGACGCCGCCTGAAACAGCACGTGACATCAACCGCTCTGCTCTTCCCAAAACAACGCACCATTGTCGCTGCTACAGACAGCCTGCCACAAGAATTAAAAAAATAAAATAAAAGAATTAAAAAAAAGTCACCGTCGAATTATCGACCCTCGAACACCACATCTGCCTCTGCTCCATGTACATTTTTCACTATTCGTCCACTACCTATCCGTGTTCTGCAATCAGCGTGCACTGCCTCCCTGTCTCGCTTTTCTCTGTCACTTTTATACCACCCGCCACACAAAGAGTTGTATTCATTTTCGTACTTTCCATTCTGCCATCCAACGTCATCTTACGCTGCTCAATGGCACATTGCATCAATCCCGCCTTCCGCTGGCCATCCCTTCCGTTGAATACAATTACAATCTGCAGGCTTACTAAACAAGTTGAATTCAAAAGTCGCAACTTTTCACGAATTAACCAGTCACTTAATTGATTTAATCAATTAATCAAATAGTCGTTGCTCACTTAAACTTGTTTTGGGTTCTTCAGAAAAATTGAAAACAATTTTATGCAATTCTTATATAAAACAACCTCGATACATATATAAAGGGCATCCTTATAATAATCAAAAGGTTGTTTTGTGTATGGTTATTTGTGTTTTTAAAGGCCAACGTAGCAAAAGTTAAGTTAATTAAGGATTTAGGAAAAGAAAAGAGACGTGCCTTCAATATACACACACACACACACACACACATATATATATATATATATTCTAGTTTTAATTAAAAGGGTGAACAAAAAAAAATCAGAAAATTATAGAGAAATAATAAAAGAAAAAGATAATAAATAAAAAAATATAAAGAGAAATTTTATATTAAAAAAAATAAAAAATAAAAAATAAAAGAAGGGTATTTATATATAAAAAAAGAGATTAGAAGAAAAGAAGGGATCTATTTAAAAAAAAAAAGTGATTTACAAAGTATTTAATATTCAAGAAGCAAAAATGGAGTTAAATCCAAAAATGAAGGCTGAAAGATTCCCAGAAACCTTAGCCAGAGACGGTAAAGCATTATTTAACATTAAAGGAAATTTTGCAGGGAAAGATGTTATTATTTCTATTTCTCCGGCGGAAGATGCAAATTATATAACACCTAAAATCGCAAACTAACTAGCGATCCCGGAGTCAAATATAACTGAAAAATTAGACTTTTTTGGCAATAAAAAATATGACATAGCCCATTTACAGTTAAACATTGAAGATTATACATTTGTATCGCAATTCTCAGTTCACACCGTATGGAACAATCAAAGTGATATTATTTTGGGATCACCCTGGATGGAAACAGTAGGATTTATCATCTTAAATACGAAGAAAAAAATTGTAACATTTTCTTACAAGAAGAAGAAAATAACACTCCAACATGTTACACTGAAAACCAAATTCAGTAACGACAGAAGATATATCAGATATTTCAGAAGTAATTTTTCAAGAAGGTAAAAAAGTATTACAAAATATGCAAAATAAAATTGACAAAATCACTGTTGACAAAAATGAAGAAGTTTCTCGACTTAAAAACCATAGTGAAAAATTACTAACGCAAATTAAAAAACTTAAGAAGGATAAGAAGTCATTAGAAAGCAAGGTACAACAACTTATCGAGAAGGAAGCATCAACTGTAGGAATTCAAGTTGAGAACAAAACAACAGATACCGATCTAGTGAATTTCACAACTCAAGAAGAAGACAAGCAAGTTGAAGAAAAGATGCGCTTGGATGTTGCAGTTCAGATGATGAACACCCCCAATGAATGTTCCATAACCAACTCAACAACATCTTCGCCATAAGAAAATCTAAAAATTGCCACATGCCCAATAAGGGAAAGTAAAGTCTCATATCGGCATCCGAATCATGAGAATAGACGAATCAACTACGCTACGTATTGGGACCATTCAGAACTGAAACAACAAACTGATGTTCCAGATAATAGTGATGTAACATCAATTCCGTCTTATGCTGACAAGTCGTTACAAAATTCCAGTGATCAGAATATTCTACAGAAAATTAATCTAGGATGGTCTGATCCCTTCTCAGTGCGACAATTTTGTTTGCCCCTTAGAAGATTATATCGGCTTGTATCAACAAAGATGATTGTTCCGAGAGAGAGAGTCATTCGAAGCCAAAGAAGAGATCAAGCCCTTTTCATCGACAAGCTTTGAGGACAAATCTTTTTGAGAAATAAGGCAATATAACGAATAAAATATATATAAATAATGTAAATGATAATAAGCATAAATAATTATTAGTTAGTTAGTAATTAGGCTGAAGAGGCATGTCTAAATGAGACATGACTCTTCACGAAGAGACACTTGCCTGATATAAAAACAAGTCTCTCATTCTCATTGTAAATTATTCTTATTCTAATTCATATATCTAATATAATATTTATATCCTCAATGGATAACTTCATATTCCAAGTCTTTTGGAGTAATTAATCTATAGAAGGAACTTTGTTCGCTTCAATATGAAAGTAGGATTCTCAAAGTAGCTGGATAGGTAAATAGGTAACTTCTGAGCATGTTTAATATATTAGTTAAATTTGCTGAAATGGTTTATTCAATTGAAAATTCAACAGGAGGTGCATTGCAAAGCTCCTCCTATGCACTTACCTTAATCCAATTCATTAAATGTGTAATTCATATTCCATGCTTTGTAAGTTTAGCAGAGATGAGATGCTTTTTGCTGGCGTTGTGTTGCACGGGCATATTAATCTAGATAAATGTATCTCAAAATTTGATGTCATATCCTACATTTCAAGATAAATGCAACTGCTTGCTAACTTTTCCTTTCCTGGAAAATGTTCTTGGGGAATCCCTTCACGTGCTTCTTCAGTTTCGGTGAATGGATCCCAAGGTAAATGCCATTGGAGCACAACATGTACTCCTAAACCAAAGTGACTCTACTGCGCTAGAGTCTTGAACCCATGACCTCTCAGTGATCGCTGTCTTGAAATTGGTTGGTTCAAACTGATTGAGCTATTCCACTGGGCTAAATGATGGCTAAATACTTAAATCAAATTGAGTCAATAAATACTAATAAGTTATGGATAGTAAATTTTTATAGATGTACACAATTGTTTCCAGGTTTACATTATTCGTTACTTCTTTCAATATACAAACCATGAAATGGATTTGAACTGGTTTGCCCCAAAATAATCAACTAGACCAGAGTCAAGGGTTTCCACTAGGAGGTGTTGTTGTTCTTGCATATGATATGTTAGGATTTGTGCAATGCGAGAGCCTTGAGTTTCTCCATGGTGTTCCATAATTAGACCATGTTTTATGATAGAACTTATAAGAACACCTCCTAAGCTAGCTGGTTTTATGAGGTATATTATGCAGCAGTGACGGGGATCATAGATATTTCATCTGGCACTTCTAATTTTATTTTTGATTTAGCACAGCCTATGTGAGTCATTGTTATCATATCTGATTGTTTTAATTAGATTGCTATTTGTGAAGACGAAGACAGGTTATTTGCTGTAATAGTGATATAGGCACACATCCTTGTGAGATCTGTAGCAAGGGAAATACTTTGTTAAAATTTAGTTGTCTTGTGCATGACTGAATCTCTCAGAATAAGGTGAGGATCTAAACTGAGTTGCTTTGGTTTGTCTTTTCTGAACAAAATCTCAGCATTAATGCTGCAGATAAAAGATAACAAATAATCACACATAGTATTCAACCACTTGAGTTTAATGTGATATTATCAAATTTGGGGCTCGAACTTAAGAGAGATTACATAAGATCAGAAATAGAAACAAATCTGCAGAGAATACGAGAGAGCTCTTGCATGCTTATAAAACTTTTATATAATTGGGTGTGAAAATTAAGATATCAGCAATTCGGCCAAGTCAGCAATCTCGAGTGTAGCTGGCTACTAGAATCCATTGTAGTTGAACAGAATTGGTCAGACGAGACAGCTAGGAGGAATTCTTGGAGATTGTCATATTTCAATAAACTTTCTTGTTCAGTGTTTCAAAAAGTTGTTACTAGTTGGCAGTTACGAGGATCTATTCCAAGGGATTGGATACTCTGAAAAAGCAGTTAGTGTTGTTAATTTCTGATGCTGATTATGTTAAAATAAATGGATAGTTTGAAGTAATACTAGTATGCAAAGCTCCTGAGATCTACCATACAAATGCTAAATTCCAGTAGTAGAATGAACATAATAGACAAGTCATAAGCCAACTTTACTTGTAATCATATGCACATAATAGCTGGTCCATTTGCCGGTTTTATTGAGGTTCCCTATGGCGTAATTCCCTGGTCAGATCAACTTTGAAAGAACATACATTTCCGTTGAAGTGCAAGAACACTTTTTAAATAGTAAATTTTATCCTTGATAAAAATTGAAGTCACTTTCTTTCTCCTGTCTATAAAATCAACTCTTTGTGCTGGAATGACATCGACTACTTTTGAGGTTTTAATTGTCAGAATACAGTAACAGTTGGCTAGAGAATCTTTTGAGAAGTTGCTGAGAGAAATCTTATGGTCAAGATCTTCCTTTATTAAGCACATCAGATATCAAAACACAATGGATTTCTTGGTCGATTGGTGGACATCAATTATTTTTGTTATTAATCAGGATATTATAATTCTTATTCTTCTTTGTGGGTTATGTTCAGAGTTGTTGGCAGAGGTTCGAGATTGATAGGTTCTGGTTCAGCAGTGCCTAAACTTGTGGTTTCAAACCACGATCTTTCTAAACTGGTGGATACTTCAGATGAATGGATCTCTTCTCGTACAGGGATCCATAATCGACGGATTCTTTCAGGCAAGTTATCATACTTCATGGTATCTCATATATATATATATATATTGTTAGATCAAGTAAATACCTACATACATAGGCCTGATTTGGTATTTATTGCAGTCGATGAAGGATTCAGGAAAGTTTAGAATTGATAATTTTTTTTGGATTCTAAAAAAAGGCCTGCCAAAACCTCTTCACTTACATGGACTAAAATGTCGTTGAGCTCATTTTTCTTTGCAGGTGATGAAACACTAACCGGTTTAGCTGTAGATTCATGTAGAAAAGCCCTTGAAATGATGAAAGTCAAGCCAGAGGATGTTGACTTGGTTTTGATGTGTACGTCTACTCGAAATGATCTATTTGGTGGTGCTCCCCAAGTAAGCATCATATGATATGTATTTGATCTATAGCTGGATAATTATCGTTAACCTCACAATGACACTTTAATGTCTTTGCACTCCAGATTTTTGTGTTTTCCCATGTTTCTGCTTGGTTCAAACTGTTTGAGTTGAAGTTTTCCATAATATGGGAACTACTTGGACTAGAGAGATTATGCTATATCGTTAGCATTTTTATGGGCATTTATCAGTTATAGAATCTATATCATGATAGTATCAAATTTTATTGATGTTATAGCAGTTAACATGGAGTTTAGATGCATTTCATTGAGTGGCGACCAATTCTTTTTTATTCATGTATTGATTGGCTTGGTGATCAATTTCGTTTGTCTAGGCTAATCTCAATTCAGAGGTGCTGTATTTTGAAATTCTACAATTCACAATTTTGTTGATATCAAAACTCCTCGTATTGCTGTGTTTTTTGTTTTGAGATGATGTTTGTAGCCAACATTTGGGCTTTTGTCGTGACAATTTTTTTGTATAGTTTGATATAAGGGGATGCCTTTAAACTCATTATCTTTGTTGCTTTGATTAAAAGAGAAGCATCCTACTAACCTAAAAATGAACTGTAGTGACATTGAAATTAAATTTGAAGTTCTGCATGCATTTTTTCGTTAACTTGTTAATGCTAGTTTCTGCTGTAGGGAATTGCTTTGATGTTGGGTTGTTTTGTTATTATTACCTTTTCAATGGCTAGAAATGTGTCTTGAATTCATGTAAGTGTTTCCTTGGGGTGGGCTGAAAAGCCTTGGAAATAGGCACATGGGGGAGCACGTAAATGCAGATTTGATCAAGCTCATTCTTAAAGGAATAGAAAGGGATATGGTGCGAAACTGGAGGCCAATTATTCTGCTTAATGTTTTGTACTGTGTCAAGGTTTGATGAGGTTTGATCTATCATCATGGTCAAGGTCTGCTGTCAGTGTCTATTCTACCCTTATGTGCTATGGTATTGGTCACTTCACTAACACTGTTATTTAGTCTTGCCATAGTCTTCAAGAAACCCCTTTATTCACTGCTGATATGGACATGTGGATGCAGCTTACAAATATTTTTTATGACCTGCGATGTGTTCATGCCGAGACGGTCTTCAAAATTATCAATAATCAATGGTGGTTATGACCTATCAAACTATCAGTTATGATACATGGATGGCTAATAGTAACATGCATGAGAATTCTCTTTTTTGGTTTTGGTTATAAACTTGTAGTTCTACTCTTGTCATTCCTGAATGGTTTTGATTATTAACTGGTTTTTTTTTTCAAAATTGTCCCTCTTTATATATATTACAAAATATTTTTTGTACTTGCCATTTCCCTACTGTATCTGGATCATGGCTTTTAAAAAATTTGGCAAATCTGTATCCAGATCCTTATATGTATCCTGCTGAACGTAGTGGAGTCTTCAAAACTATGGTTTTCACGATCATGTCCACTCCCGTTTCTTCCTATTTCTTCTTGCATCTGATTTGCCTTGCTGTGTTATAGCTTTCAATAGCAGCTTGCATGTCAGATTATAATTTGGCTTAGTCTTTAGAGAAATGTTTAATTTGCCCTCGTATATTTGCTAGGTGTTGTTCGACTTTCAGTCTATGTATAACCACCGCCCCACCAATTTCCATGGACAATGGTTGCATACCATTTCACCCCCAACCATTTGGCAATGGTTCCATGTAGGATCCTTCTTGTGTTTGGAAGCCATGGCAATTCTCTACCACAAAAATAATCTCCAAATAAAGCCTTACACTTAATTTTTAGATGTTTTTTTAGCAAACTAACTCTTAAGAGAAAGAGGGTCTGAAGAATATTTGTACATACCTTTACAAGTTCCAAGTCTTCACTCCGAATCAGTTCCGGGAGCAGATCTGAATCAACTGCAGGAACAGTTCGAATCAACACCTGGAATCAGCAAAAGAGCAGCTCCAAAAACCAGTGTTGCAAACATTGCAATGTCATGATATTATTGCAATGTCACATTGTTTACCCCAAACGATATTATTGCTGGTAAACAGTGCGGTATTTTCATTCTTAAAAATATCATGGCAAAAACACAAGATAGACCCCAATCAAATCCTCAAATCAGCACTCCAAGTCTTAATCCAAATCAGATCCAGTAATAGATCCAAGAAGCACTCCAAATCATCGGATGAGACTTTCGGAATCAGCCCAACAAGCACTCTGAATCAGCACAAGAATATTGTTGAATCAACACTCTTTGCTGCTCAAATAATCAATGAGAAGGTTGTGAAGCAAATAGAGGGGGAAATGATTAAATAGACAAGAAATGAGGTTTATGGCAGTTTTAGGATTTTTTGTGTTTATTTTTTCATTTTCTGGGGTTGGGGCTGCAATGGTACAAAATTGGTCAAACTGTCTGGTTTGATCAGTTTTGTCCCGAACTGGCTGTTTTGGGAAAAACCAATCAATTCTAGCTTCATGGGCTGGTTCTGACTGGAAATGCTCAAAACAGTGCCAGAACTAGGTGATTCTAGTCTGGATTGTCCATTTTCAAATTTCAAGAACACTGAGCTGAACATGGCTCTAAAGATGTTAACTACACAAGTTGATGATAAAAAAGTTGACATTATCCGTTGCTATTCCCGCGTCTCCGCACCCAGCCCCCCCCCACCTTAAAAAAAAACCCTCATACCCACTGTTCTTGTGTTTCGGGGAGTAAGGAAATGTCCCTTTGTGTGATGGATTTCACTGGGGATGAAGAGACTTGCTGGCCATACCTGAGACATTCCTGGCAAATTTCAGGGATGTTTTGGGCATGTCTGGTATAAGTACTTATCCTAGTAAGAACTGACAATAAATTAATAATAGAGAGATATAGGGTAGTGTTGTTGGGAAAAGTATCCAATTTGGAATGCCCCTATCCCACTCTAAGAGGTGATAGTGCCTTAGCAACAAACAGGTAAACTTATTTGAGTATTCTTCTTTATGAAATTTAAGTGAGGAAGAAGGATCTAACTAACCTGTGTCTTCCGCTAGTTTGTCGATCCAAATCACTCCTCTCTTCAGTAGCTCCCAGCTTCTTGCTCCTTCACCGGCCCAGCTTCACCGAATTCCTGCAAGATCACGAGAGAGAGAAACTACACAAAGATACAGATATTCATTCATAAAAAGCTCAAGATCAGATTAAGCTAAACATGTAAGCATAACAAAACATCATTGGTATACAACATGTAGGAGAAACTCAAATAGTTTATTGATGAAATAAGAAAGTCCAAGAGGAGATACAACCAAGTGAGTTCCGATCCAGCATCTACCTCCCAGCAAAGGAATCCCTTCCTCTCCTCCAACAAAGCATAAATCACCCAATGTGCTAATCTCAATCTCAAACCAACAGCAATTCTCTGCAAAGTACAAAATTCCAGCCTCCTGAACCTCTGGGTGAGAGATCCATATATAGATGTAAGCAGAGAGGATGAGTCAGCTTATGTTTTGACTTGTGGCTTCTCTCTGTCAGTTCTTGCTTCCACTTGGAGGTTGAGAACCTCTTACTCATCACTAGTCGAATTCATTGAGGTAAGTGTCATTGGAGAAGATTCTGGAAGCTTCCAGGGTCTTTCCACCTCGTTGAATGAGCTTGCCATTTGTCATTTCCCGCTCAGCGCACCCTGGTAGTGCTTCCACCTGCGTTGCAGTGCACCTAGCCAGTGCAGACTTTGCATTTCAACGCAGGCAGCTAGTGGAGCCTCTGAATTGATCCTGAATTGACTGTTTCTGAGTGGTTTTTGGTGGAGAACTTCTGGGAGAAGCTGTCATTGGTTGACCTTGTTCCTTTAGGAGCCGTAACAACATCTTTAGGGACTTTGGATCCCTTGAATTATGGACATTTCATGCTTATAGCTGTAAGGCACAAAAATGTCTATAACAGTTGCCCCCTAAAGTATGAGGCCGTTTATCGGGTGAAATGCTTTATTAGGAGGATCCGAAGTTCATTCAATGCTGGGAGGAGACCTGTAATAAGATACAATACAATACATTATTTTTCATACTATTTTCATGATCTAGCTGAGGCGGGCATTCCCATGCTCAGCTTTATAAATTCATTTTTGTGTACATAGGACAGACAATTGTCTGATGATAGACTGATGATCCTGCTGAAATCATCATCCTTTGGTAGGATGATTGTCTGTGCTGCAATGCTGTACATGTCAATGTCTTTATTTTCCTGAATATATATCGCAGCCCGGATGGATGAAACTAGATCCGGGGTCTTCAAACTCGTTCGATCTTCACTCTAAGTACAAGTCGATCCATGTGAGAGATGTTCTGAAGTCGAACATGGAAAGACATCGCTTGATTACCGGTCAATGAGGTAAACCGTTAACAAGCGCGAGAGGAATCACCGATAATGATAATGACCCTCAAGGTACTGCAGTACAATTCACGTGGTGTGAATAAAGGGCTTGGCGTCGAACACCACGCAAAATCTTTCGGTCAAAGGTCATTGATGTATACCTGTCGCCGGAAGTGAGAAACTTGCCATTGAGGCATGCAAGTTTCAAAGTACTGAAGGGGTTGTTCCTAGATCAACTTCTTGGATAATGAGCTGATGTCGACAAGAAGCGATCCGTCAAAGGAGGGCCTTAATGTATCCCACATCAGTGACACGGAACGGAGCAAATGATTTCGATGGAGGTGAAAACGATCTGATGATATATGGTTCAGGGTGGCGGTCATGAAAAGAATGAAGGATAATGTATGGTAGTGGATGGGACACAGTTGACTTCTCTGGATGACTTCTCTTGAACATATCGGCGACACTTATGTGATGGATTGGTAGCATTTACCCCAAAGGTGGATGGTATGGCGAGACCATGGTGATGTGACCGGTGAATGAAACAACCCAACCCGACTCAGGCACGGAGTGGAAGTGTCATGTTCAAGAGCGACTTGCTACCAATAAAGTTCTTTGAGTTTCTTCCCAATTTTTCCCCAGTCATTGCTGACCAGTACCTCTTTATTTTTGTCAAGCTTGAGGGGGATAAACCCATCGCTATGTTTTAACGAGCCTAGCGATAGTGAAACTCGTTCTCGTCTAAAGACAAGTTTGTTGCTATTTAATGCTTTTAACGAGTCTAACGACAAAGATAACTCGGTCCTTTTCATTTTTAGAGAGTCTAAAAAGGTACGTAAAGTCAACTCCGAAAGTCCTTTTTCGTCATCTAATCCCTTAAGTCCGAAAAAGTATAAAACAATACAGAAGGGATGAATTTTCGATAGTTTTAACGAGCCGAACAAAACAAGCGCTCGATCTTTTTGTGCAATAATCCCTTAGGTCCAAAAAGATTAAAATCTAGAGGAGGGATAGCATTTCCGGTCACTTTAACGAGCTGGAAGGCCAAAACTCGGCAATCTTTTCATATTTTACGAGTCAGATGAAAAGAGCTTAAAGAAGACTCGTCTTTTGAGGAACGAGTGATAAAACGGGTAGCAGCTGATTCCAGGTAAGGGTTGGAATTTTCCAATCACGGCAGTGTCACAAGGATGGCTAGTGAAATCACTCTTCGCAGTTGCTCCTCAAAATGGGTAAACAATCATATGGAGGTGAACGATCGGCCAATGGAAAAGTGGAGGTGACGGTGCAAACACGACCAAGGCTTTAATGGCTGATAATGTTACATTCACGGTGGTTATTTACTGAAGGGTAGTTCATTTTTTAACGAGCTTAAACGCGGAAAAACACTGCTCAGTCTTATGTTTATTTTTTAACGAGCATGAACTATGTGCTAAAACTGCTCAATCTTATGTTTATTTTTTAACGAGCATGAACTATGTGCTAAAACTGCTCGATTCGGGTTTATTTTTTAACGAGCTTGAACCCTGTGGTAACACTGCTCATGATAAGTTTGCATGCCCCCAGCATAACAACGCAAATCGAGGTGCATGCCCCCCAAGCTTCATTGCATTCAACTCGGTGGTTGGAATGAAGGTTTACCTTTGAGATTTGGAAAGGGGATTGTTTCATTTTTTAATGAGGTTGACACAGTAAAAGAACTATCCTCATGACTCCTTGTTTCATTTTTTAACGAGGTTGACACGAGATAAGAACCGTCCTCAGAGTCCAAATCCATTAGATATAGAAGGTTTCATATTCCACTGTGGCCACTTCCGCCAGATTACTCGGAGGCGGTAGGGCAAAAGTACCCATTAAGGCAGGGTCTTTTAGGAGACCTACTCCGATATTTTGGAGCGAATGATTGCTTCCATGGATCATTGGAATGCTTCCAGTAACTTGAGAACCGTTGGGGAGGAAGTTTTGTTGATCGAAGATTGTAATCCCTCCTTGGAAAGGGAATGCAATCTTTCTAAAATAGGTCGACACAACAGCTGCCATGGCATATATCCATGGTCTTCCTAGTAGGATGTTGTAATCAAGATTTCCATCGATGACTTCAACATCAATTTCTACTGTTTTTCCCCCTAGTTCAACTTTCAAGTTATTTAGGATACCATATGGGGTATATGTCCTTCCGTCGAATGCTTTTAACGTCGTCGAAGATCGCGACAAGGTTGGAGATCCTAAAGTTTTCCAGCAACTCATCGACATAATACATGTAGATGCCCCCTCATCAATAATTGTTCGATGAACAGTTTTGTTGAGGGCTTTCACTTGAATAAGGAAAGCTAGTTGGGCTAGTAACTGAGGATTATATCCTTTATGATTAAAGGCCACAAGATTGGAATCCATTGGGTCAATTTCACCTATTGCTGATAATAAAGCTTGCTCTTGGGAGAGGCAATTTTGCGGTACCTCAAGCGTCGACATAGCGGACGGCGATCGGGCCAGGTCTTCTATTATATTATAATTCTGTGCTATTTTTGTACGAGGATTAAATGTCGACTTGTATACTACTCCCTTTGGCGACTTTATCATTTGTTCAGGAATGGTGGGTGGCACAACTTTGGTCAAAGTTGCTGTCGAACTACTAGGTTGTTCATTAGCCTTGTTATTCAACACCTGTGGATTCCCGTAATCTTTATTCCTTGCCAAAGCATCATTTTGCTGCTTTGAGATAGACAACATAAGCACTTGGGATCGGGAAGCATTTTGATTAGCAACCAGTTTGGTTCCCGGGCTTGGAAACGGATCAGTCAATACTGCTGAGGTTTTTGAACTCTTAAAGAGTTTCTTAACTTCAGCTATATGTGGACAATCTCTTGTCCAATGATCCTCATCGCATATATGACACCCCGCAGGGGGTTTCCTTTTTCTCCCTTTCTTTTTCTTCTTGCCCCCTGGTTGCTTCAGTTGTTTGCCCTTGTCGGTCGACACAGCATTTACTTCCGAAGCAAGAAGTTCCTCATTTGCATTTTGATTGGAAATCTTACGGGCCTTTTTAGATGTAGCCTTTGTCGATTTCGTGTCTGTCGCACCAATCACGCCATCGATGGCATGAGAGTCATTGTTTGATTTAGGAGGAGGAGGAATTGAGAATTCCGGTCTAGGGGCGTCAGGTATTTTGTTGTAGAGCGTGCCAGACTGAGTATAGACCAAGTCCAGATATTGCGCACGAGCGATGACTTTCTCTTCCGTTACGACTCCCCCCTTTGCCACATCTTCCTTGATTGTAGGAAGTAAGGATTTGATAAACCATTCAGCTAATAGCTGATCGGGAACGTACGTTTTTACCATCCTATGACGACGTCACCACTCATGTATATGATCAGATATGTGAGTGGTCGTTGTCTGTTTGAAGTTGGTTAGGAGTTCCGTTCCCGTTTCATACCTTATCGGTAATTGAAAATGGGTTAAGAAAGTCGTGGCTAAGGTACCGAAGTTGTCGAACGAAGCTCTAGGCAATTCAATATACCATTTTGCCGCTGGACCAGTTAACGTCCTCTGAAAAAGGCGAAGCCTAATCGAATCATCGTTTAGGGTGTTTGATGAACACCACAGATGAAATGTCATCACATGATTCGACAGATCTTCACCCGGATTTCCATTGAATTTAGGAATATCTGACGGAAGTTTATGCGGAATCGCTGGCCACCAAGGGGCATAAGCAATTGGATCATTCGTCAGCCGGTTTAGATCTGGTAATTCTAGAGTTGCTACAAAGGGCAACTGTTGATTCAGGTTAGGCGAAGCATACCCAGGATAAGATGGAATCGCCTGAGCAGTGGGTCTTTGCATACCGGCATAATGTATTTGATGCTGGCAACTTTGACAAGGTTGATGGGCATAACCATTATAATATGGTTGTTGATAACCGCTTTGGAAATGCGATTGCCCATTACTTACAAAGACTTGTTGCTCAGGTCCTTGATATGATTGCTAGAATGGGGGTTGTTGAGTTTGAACCCGCTCTGGTTGTTGAACCATTTGCTGTTGACCAATACTGGATGATTGACCAAGATGAGGAGTCACAGTACTTGTTTGATCCTGAGTCGCTCCAGATCAGGAGGCACTAACCTGAGGTTGTGATTGAGTCGTTGAGACAAGAGGCTGTTGTATTGCAACCTGAGGCTATTGGGGTTGACATACAACAGGTAGCGCTTGTACTTGCGACGCAGTCACCGTAGCAGGTATAGTGGGAATATTCGACACAAGGTGGACTGGTTGCATTGAATATACAACCCTTGGTTGCTGAGGCAGTATTGGTACCCAACTGCTGGATGTAATTCCAATTTGACCTGAACTTTGTTGTAAACTCCCATATGGTTGTTCTCCGGGAGGGAACAATGAAAAGGCATACTGCCCTCCATATGGTGGCAATCCAGTACTTAAAGGGTAGATTGGCCTTTGAAGACACATTGGATCAATTTGTTGAGTTTCAACATAAGAAATACCAGATGATAATCCGGCTGAAGAAATAGGAACTAACCATGTCGTCGAAACAGTCTCTGATTGGACTCCAGCTTGTTGTTGACAATTTTCCGGGACAGATGGTATACCGGCAAACATCGTTGGAGTAGCAGCAGGAGGCTCTGCCGCTGCTGCGTCGGATGACACAGTCTTGGATGTCGACGGTTGTTCAGACATATTTAGTCTATCCAAAAGATTTTCTAGCGATTCTACAAGAACTTGCGATGAAAAGAGACTAACTTCGAAGACCAACGAGGGAATGGTGATGATTATTCCGTTTAAAATAAATTTTAGACGCTTTGACACAACTTGCTTTTTCAATTTTAAAGAGTCGAGAAAAAGCAAAAGATGACTCTAGTCTCCTTCGATGTTTTAACGAGCCCGAAGTGACAAATGCTCGGATGGACTTTTTCCGTTATAGAGTCTGAAAAAGGCCAAAAGGAACTGCTCTGGAGTTCTAGGTAGAGGGTGTGCCAAACTTTTCGCAAAACCGCAGAATACTTTTTAAGGTACGGGCGGTCAATCTTCCCGAACACTGTGTTCAGTGCATTGCGATCAGTAGGGCGGCCGACACGGCTTCCTAAGGATAAAGGTTTTATGCCTATAGGGGTCTCCCAATATATACTCGACGGTACGTGGGAGCACAATCCGTACTAGCGCTATCGTCTCTCAGGAGGAATCACCCAACCATCAGCGAGATCGACAGTCACCAGGTTTTACGACGCCGGAACACGTCTCTAGCCTAGACCTCTATGTTGTGCGTTAAGTTACAAAGCGTTGTTAAGTTCATTCAATTTATTTTAGGTTGATCTTTCTTAGAAGTTTGTCTTTTTGGATCACCACGAGATGTATGATACAATTCCTAAATGCAGTCTAAAGATGATAAGCAAGCTTTTATATCTTTTCAACAATGAAAATCCTAGCTACAAGGGGAAAAGAAAGACACAATCTTTTCTCAAAGAGCATAGAGCACACTGTAAATGCACTTTTCCTAAATCAAAGCATGCAAACTATCAAAATGCAAATGCACAAATGCATGTATTTGTTTTCGATTTCTTAATATTGATGCCTGAAAAGAAAGTTGTTGTACAAATTTGAATTCGATTTCAAGTGAAAACATAAACAAGTTCCTTTTTCAAAATCAAAAAGACGATTACAACACTTTATGATTTACTTGTTTCGACACTAGAAATGCATAAATTCAAACCAAATGACAAAAGTAAAAGCTCAATCAACTGTGAACAGCAAACAAGCTCACTCCTAAGATCAAAACGACACTTACGACAGGTCTAGATCTAAGGGCGACAGTATGACTAGTTTATTTTGTAATGGGAAACTGCAAATGATGTAACAAATACACAAAGAACAAATACAGTTTCTTTATACAACCGAGGCGGAATTGAGGCAAAGAAAAGGGGTTTCAGATAGGTACACTGACTGATAACAGGCTGCAAAAACAGAGATGAAACTGAGCAAAGGAAGCAGGGAACCACAGCTGCACAAGGCAAGGGCTGATCAGCGCACCCTCAGCACAAAGAAACTGAACTTCAGCGCAGGTAGCCTTCACGGGACCTGCGTTGAAATGCAGAACCTCTTCACAGAGTCTGCGCTGAAGCAGAAACGAGAGTTGTTTCTGGGTTCTGGGTCACGGTTTGCAGTTAAATCTACAGCTTTTGGCCGGATCAAAGCTATCAATTAGGTACAATTAGGAGGATGATTTAAAGGAGGACTAAGATCTATCACAAAGGGCTGTTAGAGCACTTGTGGATCAATTTGTTCAGATCATAAAAACAGGCCCAGTGAGTGGACTAGAGTGGCAGATCTCTACTTTGCACTTGAAAATAGCAAATGCATTTCGATTCGGCACTCCTGAGTTTATGATAAGAACAACAATAGAAACAAAAATAAGCTAACAAGATACTTTCCCCAGCGGAGTCGCCAATTTGTTTTTGGGAAAAGTATCCAATTTGGAATGCCCCTATCCCACTCTAAGAGGTGATAGTGCCTTAGCAACAAACAGGTAAACTTATTTGAGTATTCTTCTTTATGAAATGTAAGTGAGGAAGAAGGATCTAACTAACCTGTGTCTTCCGCTAGTTTGTCGATCCAAATCACTCCTCTCTTCAGTAGCTCCCAGCTTCTTGCTCCTTCACCGGCCCAGCTTCACCAAATTCCTGCAAGATCACGAGAGAGAGAAACTACACAAAGATACATATATACATTCATAAAAAGCTCAAGATCAGATTAAGCTAAACATGTAAGCATAACAAAACATCATTGGTATACAACATGTAGGAGAAACTCAAATAGTTTATTGATGAAATAAGAAAGTCCAAGAGGAGATACAACCAAGTGAGTTCCGATCCAGCATCTACCTCCCAGCAAAGGAATCCCTTCCTCTCCTCCAACAAAGCATAAATCACCCAATGTGCTAATCTCAATCTCAAACCAACAACGATTCTCTGCAAAGTACAAAATTCCAGCCTCCTGAACCTCTGGGTGAGAGATCCATATATAGATGTAAGCAGAGAGGATGAGTCAGCTTATGTTTTGACTTGTGGCTTCTCTCTGTCAGTTCTTGCTTCCATTTGGAGGTTGAGAACCTCTTACTCATCACTAGTCGAATTCATTGAGGCAAGTATCATTGGAGAAGATTCTGGAAGCTTCCAGGGTCTTTCCACCTCGTTGAATGAGCTTGCCATTTGTCATTTCCCGCTCAGCGCACCCTGGTAGTGCTTCCACCTGCGTTGCAGTGCACCTAGCCAGTGCAGACTTTGCATTTCAACGCAGGCAGCTAGTGGAGCCTCTGAATTGATCCTGAATTGACTGTTTCTGAGTGGTTTTTGGTGGAGAACTTCTGGGAGAAGCTGTCATTGGTTGACCTTGTTCCTTTAGGAGCTGTAACAACATCTTTAGGGACTTTGGATCCCTTGAATTATGGACATTTCATGCTTATAGCTGTAAGGCACAAAAATGTCTATAACAGGTAGGTCTTATTGATAATTGCTCTTATCAAAATTCCTTTGTTGCATGTGGAGGAATCTGTACATGCTGTTGTGCAAAATTCTGACTTAAAGCATATGATTCTTGTTCTAGTTTAGTCTATTGCTTCTTACAAATAGTATGTATTCCCTTGTCAAAATCCTTCTGCTTTCTGAATGAACTCGTGCTTCCTGTTTGCAAATCTGTGAATCAAAGCTGACCATTCTGTCATAGTTTAGTATGTTATTCCTTGCAATTAGTTTATAGTGCCTTGTCAGAATATATGCAAAGCATCCTTATTTTCCACATGCTAAACCATTAGCTTGCTTCTTAGTGACTGAAGAGTCTTTTTTATAACAACATCACTGTCAATATCCTCTATCCTTTTGGAGCATACCTGTATTTACCATTTAGCCACCTATTCATGAATTTGTTTGAGCCGAGTCTCACAGCGGCTCAAATTCAAATAAATAAATCATCTAGGAAATAACCTATAAGATGTATAGAAAAAGAAGCTTGTAATTGTTTTCTCATTCCCCAGGGAGACAATTGCTCTATTATTTTGTTGCTCCCTTTTTTAAAGTTGAATTTTTGCTTGGACAGTGAAACCCTCGTAGCCGAGAGTTGCCACTTGCCAGTATATCCAAAGAGGTTTTCAATACCTTTGCAGATCAAATAGGGCATATACTATCTATATGCCCTATTTGATCTGCAAAGGTATTGAAAACCTCTTTGGATATACTGGAAGTGGCAACTCTCGGCTATGAGGGCAAGCAAAAATTCAACTTTAAAAAAGGGAACAACAAAATAATAGAGCAAGTGTCTCCCTGCGGAATGAAAAAACAATTACAATCTTCTTTTTCTATACGTCTTATAGGTTATTTCCTAAATGATAAAATTTATACAATTTTATATATGGTGATCTAGATATGTCCTATTTGATCTGCAAAGGTATTGAAAACCTCTTTGTATATTGCATAAAGACAAAAAATTACAAATGCCTGAAACAGTTGATACCAGATGGAAGTTAGAACACAGCCAAACTAGAACCAGGCCATAACCAAGACCAGAAAGTGAGCATATTCTTCATATGACTAACTAGACTAACCGGCACAACATAAGAAATAACACAATTCAGCAGATTCTATTGTGAATTTGTAATCATTTAGCAGAATCTGACGGTCCTCTCTTCAGTCAATAGTTAGGTTTAATATTGGTAATTTTCAACAAATGAGCTTCCTTCAATGTTGTGGGCCTTGTGGCTGAGACTACATTTGTTACCTATGCAAGGTAGCAACCATTTTGAAATGTCTCTTGAGTCTTCATAGATCTAATCAAAAAACTTCACTGGAAGAGTTTCTCATTGGGATACATTTCACAATCATTGGCATGATTTGGTGTCTTCAAAACTTGTTCTTGTGTGCATGTGTGTATTACGTTTTTACAAAATTGCCACTTTTCTATTACTAGTATTATCTTCTCACATGTGTAATGAAATGGTTCCACAAAGTATTCCATCTATATCAATAATTATGTTGGTATATGAACATCTTTCTGCAACCACATTCCTATTGGGTTTGAATGAATATTGCATAAGTCCACCACAAAGTGGCTTGCCTTGTGATATACAAATGAAAAGTAACTGCTATTACTAATTGTGCATGTGTTGATTTTATGGAAATTTGTAATTGTTCCGGTTTTTAAATGGGATCTGTTAACCCTTCCACCTACACCTACCTACAAGTCAGTGAGAAAAGCCTTCAACCCCACAAGGTGTGGTTGGTGGCAGGGAACTAAGAGAAGGGGTTGTCACACTAAATCCCCTCTCTCTCCGTTTAAGCTATCTCCTAGGTTAACTATGCGGGGTGGTCCCTAATATGGAAAACTAAGATAAAAGAAATGTAAGGTTCTAGGAGAGATGTTAAAGTGAAAGTGGATTACTTTTAAGAATTATGAGCAAAATATGATATGAGCAATAAAAATCATTAACATATTAAAACCATAAAACCAGTGCCTTAAGATAAATTGATCAACAAGAATGAAAGATATATTTGCTCAAAACAAAAGTAGAATGCTTCAAAAAATGAAAGCAAAGCAATCCTGAAATGGAGACAAAAATGTTAGCACGATAATCGATACAAGATATAAAATGCTTTTAAAATATAATCAATGCTTAAATCAAAGCATATAGAGATATCTTGCAAAAGAAAAATCAATTAGTGTTCTACTTGCAAAAGGAAAATGAAACAATGCTTGCCAACATAAAATATTCAATAATGACAAGTAAAATGGACAATTGCAAATGAAATCATAAGATGTATTAGCATGAGATGCACCTATACTAGATTTGAATGCAATTAGTCTTGGTTATTTTTAATCTAAAATGTCTAATCTAAATGAGAAGTCCTTTTCTTGAGCTCTTACCAAAGGGTAAAAATTGGGGTGACTGTAAGAAAAAGGGGGCGAGGGCACATAGGTGTCATTAATGATACTTGTCCCCCAAGTCTTACGAGCCAACCTGTGCCTTCATTCCTACAAGGGGACAAGCCACCTTCATAACTGCAAGGTCACAACGACTTTACCTTACTTCATACCAGATGAAAGAACTACTTCGTACCATATGGAAGAACTTTCCAAGAAAGTCTTTTTCCCTATACTTTCTATCAACCAAGCTTATGCTTGGAGGTTAATTTTAGTGAGGCTTGGGGCCTGGCTTGGAAGCCTTCTTATACTAAAATTCCCAGATGAAATGCATGAGTGAGTGCTATTGCTTTCAAGCAAGTATTGATATTAGTGCTCAAAATAAAAGACAATTCTCAAATAAACAGTGCCAATATATTTCGATGGAAAGGGAAAGTGAAACAATTAGCTCAATGTAGCTCCACAAGTTCCAAATATGTTGCTTTGCAAGTAAATGAAATCAATGCCAAATTGCTTCAGTGGAGTGACACAAGAAAGGCCCAACAACAATGATAATGCCACAAAATATAAATTGACAATGATAAAGCAATGTGCTCAAGAGATTTGTGAAACCAAAGTAGATGGATAAATTAAACTAGTTTAAGCTTGCCCAGTAAATATAAAATACTTGCTTGCATCAAAAGAAAAATTGCATGTGTTGTAGTAGATTGCCCAATACAAGTATTCAAGAAATTGAAATGGCAAACATAAACCAATCTAAAATGTATGTTAAAATGAGAATGGATGTGAGTGTTATGTTAAAAAAATAATCTTGCACGAATGAGCTTAGCAATGAGATTAACAAAGAAAATTGGAGTAACTAAACTAAGAGATTAGTCCACCCACAAGCAATGATCCTCCCTCTAAATGAGGAAAAATGATACGATGGGAAAAATCCCAAGCTCCCTCACAAGAAAAAATAATCTTTTTATTAGAGATTGGTTATAAAGAGAGAAAATAACAGTTTATTGAAAATACTTCCCAAGGAAACCAAAGGAGAATTTTACAACATGCCACTTCCAAGGGCTAGATCTCTTCAAGTAACAACTACAAGAGAGTCTTTGACAAAATCTGAAAATACAAGAAACAAATTTGCAGGAATCAAATCCGCCACAAAGAGAGTTGTATTCAAGGCTAAGGAGAGAGGCTAAGCCTCCTTTAACCCACAGCCTAGTGAGAGAAGGATGCTGCCCTCAAAGTAGAACTCGACCTTTCAAGAAATGATGCCTCAAATACTCACAACCTCCTTGAATTTTAGTCTCAAAATGCTCCAAAGGTCCTGCAAATAACTTGTTAAATGTCTCAAATGAAAACTCCCTCAAGCTGCCACAAGGATTGAATTAGTAAATTTGCTCAAAAGGGGCTACAAAACAGATCCAAAATCTGTGGAAAAATGACATGAAAGAGTCAAAATGATAATCTACAATTAGTGTACAAGAAATAGATCAAGACATGCAAGTAGAACTCCATACTTGTCTAGCTAAAACCATGCTCTAGGTAGCAAATAAAATCCTTGAAAGACCAAGATATTGATCAAGAAAAATATTGAATTTAAATTTATGTGATCTTAGTAGGCTAGAGGAAAAGAAACACCCTCTTTCAAAATCGTTTGATGAGATCCTTTAGGCAAACCGATTGGGTCCTTCTATTCTTGATCTTGGGAGTTAGTCCGTCTATTGGAGAGTTACCCCATGCCCAAGTAATCCCTTCAACCAAATCTAAAGATCTCTACACACTTGGAAAAATATGCCAACAATCATAAAGGGATTAGATTATAAAATGGAGGAGAAGACTATAGATTTCACCAAAAATCTTCTAGTGCCCCTCTTCCTAGAGTATTTTTCTAACCCAAAAACCAAACAAGATAGCTTGCATATGTTAATCCAAACAAGTGGAAAAATGATAACTAGCATAATCTCATCAAACGATTTTGAAAGAGGGCGTTTCCTTTCCTCTAGCCTACTAAGATCACATAAATTTAAATTCAATATTTTTCTTAATCAATATCTTGGTCTTTCAAGGATTTTATTTGCTACCTAGAGCATGGTTTTAGCTAGACAAGTATGGAGTTCTACTTGCGTGTCTTGATCTAGTTCTTGTACACTAACTATAGATTATCATTTTGATTCTTTCATGTCATCTTTCCACTCATTTTGCATCTGTTTTGCAGCCCCTTTTGAGCAGATTTACTAATTCAATCCTTGTGGCAGCTTGATAGAGTTTTCATTTGAGACATTTAACAAGTTATTTGCAGGACCATTGGAGCATTTTGAGACGAAAATTCAAGGAGGTTGTGAGTATTTGAGGCATCATTTCTTGAAAGGCCGAGTTCTACTTTGAGGGCAACATCCTTCTCTCACTAGACTGTGGGTTAGAGGAGGCTTAGCCTCTCTCCTTAGCCTTGAATACAACTCTCTTTGTGGCTGATTTGATTGCTGCAAATTTGTTTCTTGTATTTTCAGATTTTGTCAAAGACTCTCTTGTAGTTGTTACTTGAAGAGATCTAGCCCTTGGAAGTGGCATGTTGTAAAATTCTCATTTGGTTTCCTTGGGAAGTCTTCTCAAAAAACTTTTCTTTTCTCTCTTTGTAACCAATCTCTAATAAAAAGATTATTTTTTCTTGTGAGGGAGCTTGGGATTTTTCCCATGGTATCCTTTCTCCCCATTTAGAGGGAGGATCATTGCTTGTGGGTGGACTAATCTCTTAGTTTAGTTACTCCAATTTTCTTTGTTAATCTCATTGCTAAGCTCATTCGTGCATGATTAGTTTCTTAACATAACACTCACATCCATTCTCATTTTAGCATACATTTGAGATTGGTTTATGTTTGCCATTTCCATTTCTTGAATACTTGTATTGGGCAATCTACTACAACACATGCAATTTTTCTTTTGATGCAAGCAAGTATTTTATATTTACTGGGCAAGCTTAAACTAGTTTAATTTATCCATCTACTTTGGTTTCACAAGTCTCTTGAGCACATTGCTTTATCATTGTCAATTTATATTATGTGGCATTATCATTATTGTTGGGTCTTTCTTGTGTCACTCCATTGAAGCAATTTGGCATTGATTTCATTTACTTGCAAAGCAACATATTTGGAATTTGTGGAGCTAATTTGAGCTAATTGTTTCACTTTCCCTTTCCATTAAAAGATATTGGTATTGTTTATTTGAACATTGTCTTTTATTTTGAGCACTAATATCAATAGTTTCTTGAAAGCAATATCACTCACTCATGCGTTTCATCTAGGCATTTTACTGTAATAAGGCTTCCAAGCCAGGCCTCAAGCCTCACTAAAATTAACCTCCAAGCATAAGTTTGGTTGATAGAAAATATAGGGAAAAAGACTTTCTTCGAAAGTTCTTCCATCTGGTACGAAGTAAGGTAAAATCGTTGTGACCCTGCAGTTATGAAGGTGGCTTGTTCCCTTGTAGGAACGAAGGCACACATTGGCTCGTAAGACTCAAGGGACGGGTATCGTTAATGACACCTTCGTGCCCTCGCCCCCTCTTTCTTACAGTCACCCCAATTTTTACCCTTTGGTAAGAGCTCAAGAGGAGGACTTCTCATTTAGATTAGACATTTTAGATTAAAAATAACCAAGACTAATTGCATTCAAATCTAGTATAGGTGCATCTCATGCTAATACATCTTATGATTTCACTTGCAATTGTCCATTTTACTTGTCATTATTGAATATTTTATGTTGGCAAGCATTGTTTCATTTTCCTTTTGCAAGATATCTCTATATGCTTTCATTTAGGCATTGATTATATTTTAAAAACATTTTATATCTCGTTAACATCTTTGTCTCCATTTCAAGATTGCTTTGCTTTCATTTTTGAAGCATTTTACTTTTGTTTTAAGCAAATATATCTTTCATTCCTGTTGAGCAATTTATCTTAAGGCACTGGTTTTATGGTTTTTGTCATATTAATGATTGGCATTGTTATTTCAAGTTGCTCACTTCATATTTGCTCATAATTCCTTAAAATTAATCCATTTTTACTATAACACTCTTCTAGAAACTCACATCTTTTAACTTAACTTTTCATTAGGGACCATTCCCCTTAGCTAACCTAGGAGATAGCTCAAACAGAGGGAGTCGGGATTAGTGTGACAACCCCTTCTTTGAGTTCCCTTCCACCAACCACACCTTGTGGGGTTGAAGGCTTTTCTCACTAACTTGTAGGTAGGTGTAGGCGGCAGACTCATATCATATTTTGATCATAATTCTTAAAAGTAATCCACTTTCACTTTAACATCTCTCCTAAAACCTCACATTTCTTTTATCTTAGTTTTCCATATTAGGGACCACTCCCCATAGCTAACCTAGGAGATAGCTTAAACGGAGAGAGGGGATTTAGTGTGACAACCCCTTATCTTAGTTCCCTGCCACCAACCACACCTTGTGGGGTTGAAGGCTTTTCTCTCTCACTTGTAAGTAGGTGTAAGCGGCAGGGTTAACAGGATTCAACCTAGTCTCTATAGTCAGTGATCCATAAATTATTTTGTTTTCAACTTTCAAAAGTTCCAAATTTTTTGGATCTCGTGTCATTGTTAGGATTAAGTTTTTGCATGCTGACAACCTATGTTTTTAGGACATAGCCCATTTTCCCCCTCAACCATATTAAATTGGTATTTTTTGTGTCAATTTATATAATTTAAACAATTTTTTCCCCAAGGAAAAATCACAATTTTATTCAAATGAACAAAATTACGTTTTGCAGATGCTTAAAAAGCATCCAGTCATGCCAGCCATAGGCTGAGATCCACAAAGAAAAAAAAAAAACTAAAAAAATCAGGTCTAAGTGTAGAAAAACCACTTAGCCTACCCCTTTCTACCTCTCTTCTTTTCAACTTTTCGCCAGACTCCCTCTGAAGGAGCGGCATTTACAATTGCTAACTGATTTACATCTACCTTCAAAGAGGCTTCTTTTTCTGAATCCAAACCCTCTTTGGCATGGGATCGTTTCACTCCACCTGCTTCCTATTGGGGGAGCGCTCCCATCGACTGCTGCACAATACTCTCTGCTTTTTGAGAAATTCTATGTCTTTGGCCATTGTTTTAGCCTGCTCTTCCCCTTTATTTTCTGATGTGCCTTGGTGCTCCTGGACCTCCACATTCATTTGATTCACCATAGTTTCCTCATCCTCTTCTTCTGAAATCTATGGATCTGGAATCTGCTACCCCTTTGGCTTTTTGGATTGCTTCTTTTTCCTATTTGGAAACTTCTTTGCCGGCGGACATGTGTTTTGTAAGTGTCCAATCTGAAGGCATATGCGACACCTAAATGTCGTATTCTCAAAGTCTAAGACCGTGTCCAATGAAAGCTATTATGAATTAAGGGGATACGATCTGGTAGTCCTTTACTAAGATTGACCTCTACACATATTCTGGCAAAAGTAAAAATTCCTTTGTCAGCTCTTTCTAAATCTGTCTTTATGTATTTTCCCAAAGTGTTTCCAATTCCCTCTAATACCTGGTGGTGCCAAAAAGGAAGAGGAAGGTTATGCAATCTTACCCACATTGGCATTTTTGAGACCACTAGTGTATTGGCATCAAAACCTGGGAACCATGGAGTGATAAAAAGACCTACACTCCCCCAAAACCATGGTCCCTCATTTAGAGCATAATCCAAATCTTTCTGTGTGTCAAATTGTACAATAAAGAATCCTTTTGAACACAAATAAATGTCGCAGTTGGGAGCATAGTTTAAGAAACCAGAACTAGTGACCAGACCAGTCCCCTAATAAACTGAGTTTCAAACCGGAAACGGTCAAACCGGGACTGGTCAAATCTCAATGAACCGGTTTTTAAAAAAATACATTAAATAATTATTTTTCAATGAAAAAAATTATTTTTAAGATTTAAAACCATGATTCAAAGTCAATAGAGACAAAATATGCAAAGTTTGCTCATCTATATACCATGTAAAGGTGAATATATCAAAATGGCACTGAGTGCAATACATATCATTGACAAAATACATAAGCAAGGACGCTCTAAATGGCCTCTAGAGTCTAAAAACAATGCTCTAAGCTATGGGGCCACCGACCTACTACAAGTCTACATATTAGTGATCAACAACATGATCACTCCTCATCATGATCAAACTCATCACCACTACTAGAGAAGGGATCATCAACATGAGCTACATAAATAATATGGCTCAGAGTTTGAGGACTCCTAAAACTCCTCTACAACTTTAGTAGTAGTAGTAGAAAAAAACAGTGTTGTGAAAATCGCGATATTATCGTTTTATCGCAATTTTTTCCCGAAGCCGATATTATCGCGAGTAATAATCTCGGATTTTTTTTATACCCGATAATTTCGAAAAAATCGCGATTTTTTCCCAATTTATCGCCGAGGGTCGGGGCAGCGCGGTTTTATAAGGGATGCTAAATGTTCGAAATGCAATTTTTTTTGAAAGAAACAAATAATTTTTCAGTGGGGCAACTTAATGATTAAGTCTAGGCCCTAGTATTGATATGCTATTCATGGTAATGTTAAATTCTTAAAATAAAAGGATGAAAATGAAGATTAAGGAGAATGAAATGACTCAGGATGTTTGAGAGTGGTTCCGGCCTCATTGGATTTCATATGGAGAAAGTAGAATTTTAGATTTCATTCAAAATCCAACAGACTTATCAGTTTTTCAGGATTTCAGGATTGGGAGATTGTAATGTTTCTAGGTGACACCACCTGCTCGGGCTACCCCTGCCACCAGTAGAGGATGTGATCTACCTCCTATAGCTCTTACTTCTAGTTCTTCAGCTTCTAGAGCACAGCAGACTCCACTGCCAACTCCACCAGCACCAGCGTCTACATCTAGAGGGAAAGGGAAAGCTGTGGCATTTTCTCGCAAGAGGGGCAGAGGAAATCAATAGGATTAGATTTTAGTTATTTTCTTCATTTTATTGTATATGACATTATGACATGATGAGATACATTATTATATTTTTTGTTGATATTTTGAGGCTGAGTTGGGACTTGGGAGTCAGAACTTACTATTCAGGACATGATTCAATGTTATGTGTGATTTTAGCACTAGAAATGATATTAAACATCTTATATATTAGTTCTTTTATCATATTTATGCGTCAATGTATTTATTTTATATTGTAGATGGTTTAGATATTAAAAAAAATGAATATTTTTGTACCAAATGATTTTTTCCTGATAATTACGATTTTTTCCTCACGCCGATATCATCCTGATAACGATTAATGCAACATTGGAAAAAATAGACATCAAAACTACAACATTGATCAACATGGTCACTCATGAAACTCATCATTGATTCAACGCTAATAGAAATGGGATCATCAACAAGAGATACATAAACATCATCTAGCTCAAAGTCTTCAGACTTAGATTGCTCAACCTTATAACATGATAGAAATTGAAAAAGTTAAACATGACTAACTAGTTGTTTTCCTTTGAGTGAAGGGTACATTCTTGTTAAGGCCATGGTAGAGGAGTTCAACAATCAATACCACCAACATCAACAAAGTTCAACAATCAATGCCACCAACATCAAGGTTTTTAAAGGGCTTCATGCTCTTGATCAAATGTCAATCTCATACCCTCACACATGATAGAATCAAATGGAAACATTGCAAACCCCCAAACCATGAAATCTTGAAAACCATTAAGTTTGCTGAATTTTGAGTGAAATATAAAATTCTAGTTTCTCCATATGAAATCCAATGAGGTTGAAACCACTCTTAAACATACTGAGTCATTTCATGGTAATGCTAAAAATTTAAGTAAAGGGATTCCTTTATTTTTCCTTTTCATCCTTTTACTTTAAGAATTTAACATTACCATTAATTGCCAACATTGCTAGGGTTGAGACGTGTCAGGCAAATGATAGGGTAGGCATGATTTTTTTGGAGGGGTTGTTTTTGGAGGAAAACAACCCTCAATTTCCCTCAAAACAACTCCAAAACTGCATTCTTTGGAGTCCATAGGTGGCCTGCCAATGAACTGACTGGTTTAGGAGAGAACCGACCGATTTGACCATAAATCCACCTGTTCCATCTAAACCAGTCGGTTAGGGCCGGTTTTTGTGAATTTGGGCGAAATAGACCCCTCAACCGAGTTTTTTGTTTAGTTTAACCCAGTCGCCCAATGAACCGACCGGCTTGACCGATTTTTAAAACTATGGTTGGGAGTCCAATTAGAGAAGACCCACTGATGAAGATCCTCTGATTTGGGCCAGAAACCATTAAACCTGCACACAATGGCTCGTGATTGGAGAACATCAAACAGATCCTTTACCTCTGGTATATTTACTGCCATTGCTAGATCATGTTCCATCTGATCAACGATGTAAGGGCCCAAAATATTTTGGCTTTGCCCAGCTGAAGCGAACTTCTTCCCTGCAGCCTGGAATGAACCAAAGGTTTTCGCTTGAGACTCTCCCTTGCTTTTCACTACATCCCGATATGAAGCTGAAGCCATAGGGTCGCTGGTTCCTGGGGAGCCCCCCGTAGCCTCAAATTTAAGATAATGGAGGAGGAACAAATAATGCAGTAATCTTTCATCAGATAATCTTGCATTGATTTGCCACTGCAGATCAGGTTTTGAAAGATCATCAAAATGCCCAGAGTATTTTGAATATTCATCTTCAACTCTTTTACGAGATCGAGGATTGAACCCAAAAAAGGACGGATTTTACACCTGGGGTTTTCACAAATATTTCTCTGCACTCATTTTTTTTTTTGAGAAGTCCAGATCACGAATTGAGGGGCATAGAGAGAACGAGACCCCAGAGGGGTTCCAATCTTCTGAAAAGACCTCCATTGCAAAGCATTGGAACAACTTCTCGGTAGACTAGTGTGGCTCAAATAACAGTTTACGACCCCTTGGGATCAGATCATATGCGACCTACAAAATCCCGACCCCGTACAACTTTGCATATACTAAGAAGAAACCCCATCCGACCAGATCTGCAAGAGATAACCGCATAATTACCATAGCGACATGAATCAACGTGACAAGGACTGAATCGACGCCATAAGCCTTGCATGATAGGAAGGATGTCCGGATCCGACCTTTTGAATGGTGGATCAATGACTGGGAAGGGTCCTATCAAACAAGTTTCAGGTGTATCACCTTTCAAATTTAAAATCATAGCTGTTGCGGTGCGAAAGAACGAGAAATCCATGGGATAAGACACTGAATTACTATTTAGATCCAAACCATGTGCTTGACTTGGACGCCATGCACAAACATTTTGGATACCAATCTCATCGAGGGAATGTTGAACCCCTGCGACGATGGATGAACTGCAAACAAGAGCCCTAGCCATCTCTCCCGACTCCTTCCAAATTTCGTTTCTTTTTGTTTAAGTTTTCAGATCATGTAAATCCTAATTTTAACAAATACAATTCACTACGTGTAGATTTTAGATATATCTTTGTAAATTTGTGCATTAATTATTCATACTCGTGATTTTGTATTAGAAAAAAATGCAATTTTGATATCAAGTGCAGAGGGAGGTGGGTTGTATAAAAGCCCCGACTTTCGACATTACAGTTGCTTGTAGTGGCTTTTTGTTGGGTCTTGTAACAACTACATGTTTCATAAAAGGTGAGTTGTTGTGTCTATTCTGGTCCTTGATAAATCCAAATTTGTTTGTGTAATTCAATTTCTTATGGTTAGTATCATTGGAACAATGATAGGTGGCAGATTTGAAAATGTTTTGGTTATTGGCGCAGATGCCCTTTCTAGATATGTTGATTGGACAGACTGGGGCTTGTGCATTCTTTTTCGGGATGGAGTTGGTGCTGTGCTGTTACAGGTAGACATCCTTTTTTAGCCTTGCAAATTAAGTTACCTTTACAAAAGTATCACTGCTTTGACTACTTGAGCTCCCATATTTATTTTTCCCTTTCGTTGTTAAACATGATTTTATACCTTTCTATTTATATGTAAACTAAATTTTTTTTGAGTATTTGACATATCCATTTAAGTGTTGGTATCTTTACCTTGCTGTCCTAGTTGCTAAAATCTTACACACTGGAATACATAATAAGATGCTATATTGATTAGCTCATTGTGGTTGTCACAATAGCTGTTAGGGCTGAAAAATCAACCATTCTAAAATAATGGCTACTTACATAACTTGCACAACTTGGAGCAATGATGTTGGGCACATGATTTCATTGATCTTTTCATGGTGCAAAGCATATAGGCTGTCTCTCTGTTATTGTTGGTAACCAGGGTACTCTCTCAAGTTGATGAAACATTTCTAGAATTTGACCATGAATATTCATGGTGAAGAGGCTCCCAAGTTCCAACAGTCATCCACTTTTCCGAAGCTAATAAGCCTAGCTAGATGTAACTTTGATGTAGTTTCTATTAGTAGTGCAAGCAAAGAGAAACAAAGTCAAAATTGGAAGAAAATGAAACCTTTTCTTATTAGAAATCTGCAACTCTAGGATCACCCAACAACTAATCGACACTAGTTTCTGTTCTTTTTTCATTGTCTTATGTGCCAGATCTACATACATGCTCACACACAGACAAACATGCATTTGAACTGGATAGGAACTCTGTAGACAATAATCATTGATAACATAACTCAAAAGTAAGACGAGGATACTAATAGCTATGAGAAAGGAAAGGAAGATATGAGTGAGGGTAAGATAAGATGATTTTATTAATGTCCAACGAATGACCATAAATAGGCCAATGAGATTGAAGAATACAACCAATATGAGTACAATGTGGGAGTGCAAACGCAACTTCTAAAAAATTCCAAAGCTAAATCTACGATAAAATGAAGTAAAGAAGGATACAAGACAATCTCATAAACATGTATATAACTAGATAATGTAGAAGGCTAAGTGAATAAGTCTAGGGTTGGAGGTCGATGATGTCAAGAGTGCCTGAGTCTGATAGTCGATTGTGAGCCTGACAATGGCACTGGCTCGTTATTGGAGTCCTCTGGATCCAATGAGTGTGGTTGCATGATCTTGGGGGGAGATGTAGGAGTGAGGGATACTCCTAACATCTAAGGCCAAAGGAAAGAAGCTCTGGATAAGTCTTTCGTTGCTTCGCCGCGGCTGGGGAGTAACTCGTCGGGTAGGGGGGGGTCCTTGTTCGGGAATCGTCTGGTAGTAAACCCTCTGATGCTTTGGGTGCGAGTGAATTGATGTGTTGTTTGGCACCTTCGCAATGGTCTTGAGAGTACTAGTTGGCTTCACAAAAGGGGGGGATGAGGAGAGGGCTGAGGTCTCACTGCTCTACTATTTGAAATACCTTGGAACTCAATGAGTCACTTGTTGCTCCAATTAGCCAGATCAACCTAAAAATATGATGTGATCATCTGAATCGTCCCCTAGTGAGGTGGGGTATGTAGGATTTGAGATCTGTGTCTAAATATTTCCTTGATGAAGAGGGCTAGGCATTATTGGTTAGGATACCGAAAGAAGGTAGAGAGGGACCCTCTGGATTGTCTACAAAGGCAATGATATTGTCCTCTAATCTCATAGTATATGGGGCACCGAAAAATGAGGTGCATCTCGGTCTTTGGCTCCTGTAGGTGGCACAACTGGCAGACCTTATCAGATCGTGGTATATGGTGATCCATCTCCACTCGAAGTTGATGGGACCCAACTCGAAGCTGCCCTAGTGGGATTCTGAGTGAGTGCATCTAGTTCCTGCGAGTATAAGGGGGGAAGGCGATAAGTCCATCTTGTAGCTCCAAAAAATGCTCTATGTAGAAGTACATCTTTAAGCCAAGGCTCACTAAGGCGGATGTCCAAGTGACCTGAATGTATAATCTGTAGATATCTTCTATGATGGCATGATGACATCTTTGAGCCAAGGCTCACTGAGGGGGGATGTTGAAGTGACCTGAATGTATAATCTGTAGATATCTTCTATGATGGCCTGATGCAGTATATGTTGAGTCGGTAAGAGATGTGCTGGTTTGTCAAGGGAGAAACTAAATGGAGGAAGGTGCTTTGGGGAGATGGTCATCGACTAAAGGAGTTGAAATGTCTTTGCGAACCATTAATGAGAACTACCTGAGTGGGTATCCAAAGCGATGGCCTGTGAAGAACAAAGTGCAAGATAGGGGTATCTCTCTCTCCTGGTAGAAAAATCTATGTAAGCCCTGAATCTATGGAGGAAAGAGACCAAGCAGAAAAGGAACTCATGGTGAAATGGGAACCCAAACTCCACATCAATAATGGGTTGTAGAATTATGCATTTGCAGTTGGATGATATAATGGAGAAGCAAGGTTTGGACTCTCTCCATCATGGCCAATTTGTCTGTAGTAAACAAGGTCCATAGATCTAAGAGCCATAGAAGATTGTGGGTCTGATAATGGCTTCCATGAGGTGGAGCTTGGACGAGATGTCCTGGAACTATGCCTCGAAGCATTGTCGCTCGATGAGGGATAAGCCGTAACCTTCATTGAATTGAGGTTGGAGTGCCTGTTGAATACCAAATCTAGGCCTTGTGAACAGTACCCCCAAGTAGATGTAAGATGGGGTGATCTCAATCTCTGTCTTGTGGTAGTAGACGTGTAGGCCTGAAATAGAGTTCTTCAAGGCATTTAAGATCAGAACCTTGGTTTTACTAGGTTGACCTTTAGCTGTCAAAGGTCACAAAAATTGGCCAACGAATCAATCTATCTTTGTAATCCCTCAGGAGTAGAGGCCAACAAGACCAAGTCATCAACAAAGAGGAGCAAGGCAATCATCACACTCTTGATTACGTTGATGGAGGAAAAGCTCGAGTTCATCAATATAAATGCCAAAGAGAGGCAAAGAGAGGGGACACCCCTTCTTCTCCCCAGTGGTACTCTGAATGAAATCAAACCATGGGCCATCTTGGGGTGCACCAACACTGACTCATAGAGTCTCATGATAGCAGTTAAGAGGGTCTCTGATATACCAATGTTGTAGAGTCTATAGAATAATGCTTCCCTCGGAAATCGAATTTTTTGTAGTTGTCAATTTTATTTTTTTTGCCCATAAAAAAAACCGCAATTTCATTCATATAATTGAAAAAAATTACATTTTGTATATACACACCACCATGTGTATTCATTAGTAAACTACCCAGTTCTTGTAGTGGCTATATTGCATTAAATCTACATTGTCCTGTCATCATATTAATATTTCGTACATTTTTCTGGACATCACAAAATAATACTAGTATAGTGCTGCCAAAGCCAACAACCTGTAAACAAACATATTTACTAACATAATATGCTATGAAGCATCACAAAAACTGATAAGTGAAAGTTTCAAAAATTAAACATGATCTTCATTTTGTATCTCGTCCATAAATGGCCTGTGGTAGAATTGGTAGTGATCGACTCCCAAGTCTTCAACTACCTGCCACAACCCCTGAGTCAAGTGTAGGTCTTCCTTAGAAAGTCAGTGTGCTGTTCCATTTTGTTTCTTGTAAATATACATGCATGTAAAGGAAATGAATGAGAGCTTCAGTCTTAACAGATCCTCCAAAATATGAGCAAGGTATATGTTTCGACACTGTTGAGCATCATTAAGTCAATTTACCACCATCAAAGAGTCATCGAAAATTTGAAGCTAATCACAACCCTTCTCTTGAGCAAATGCTATAAGATGTCTACAAGCTAAGAGTTATGCCTAGTTTTTTGAACATCTACCTAGACCCATCTTAACATGGAAAGAATGTTGCTCGGACAAGTGCAGAACAAACCCCCCTGCCCCCACAATGCATCTCATCACCCTGAGATGCCCCATCAAAATAACCCCAAGGAATACTAACATCAAGTACTTCTTGAAATATTATCCTCCCACTGGCAGGAACTCTTGACTGAGGATAATGTGAGAGAATTGCGAGACCTTTAGCTGTTATCTTTTCTATATAAGATGATTGGTTTTGGAAAATCTCTCTGTTTCTGGCCAACCAGATGCCCCAACTTAAAATGAGTGGCAAAGCTTTAAAAGATTTTGTAGCCCTATTCTGTACCCAAGATTTCCATATCTCCTCAAAATGAAAACTCTTCCACACACAATCTAGACCTAAAAGAGCACAACCAGCTGAACAAACTTTCTCTATTATACACCACACAACAAGACGAGACTTTGATGGACATCTCGACTTACAAAGCACTTTACACCACCAAACGACCCCGACATTTTAAGCTACCACATTTAGGTGTTTGTAACCTAACTTGGGAGTATAAATACCATGAGGAGAGTGAGCCCAAACCAGCTCATCCTCTTCGTCAAACATTCTAATATGAGCTATAGTCAAAGCATCCAAATAGCTACTCCATTCCTCTTGGTATTCCTCCTGTAGAATTAAATCTTCAACTGTAAACCAACCTTGTCGCCAAAGGGTGGTTTGTATACGATTATTTATATGAGAAATTACGGAAATACCATGATCTTTGAGAAGATTAATGGAAGCTTGTGACAGTCTATGTATGTCCCTGCTACCAGGCCAAGGATCTAACGCTAATCTTACCTTACTTCCATTCCCAATCTTCCATGCCAATCTTGATGTTATCATCTCAAAAGAATTTAATACAACCCTCCATACAACATAAATGCTTTGGCATAGTTTTTCCTAAAGTCAAACCCAATCCTCTATAGAATAAGGAGCTATATATTTTTGGTACACAACCATAGTCCAAATGCTATGGGTGGATAATAACCTCCAACCACATTTCGCTGCAAGAGCTTTTGAAAATAAAAATATATTTTTGAGCCCCCAACCACCCAATAGCTTTGGAACTGCAAGATGATTCCACTTGACCCAAGGAAGGACAAAGTTGTCATGAGTGCCTTCCCACAAGAACTTGAAGCAAATCCTTCTTGCTTTTTCCAAAACATCCTTCGGGATCCAAGCTAGTGACATCCAATAGACAAGAATAACTTCAAGAATTGATTTTACCAATACTAATATGCCTGCTCTAGATAACCACCTAAAACTCCAACAAGTGAGTCTTTTCTCAAGTTTGGCTATTAACCAAAACCAGTCTTCTTTTTTGTAGCAGTTTGGCTTCAAATGGAAGCCCAAATACTTTAAACCATCCTCCAAGTCGTTTAGCTCAAAAGGAAGAATTGTTCTGATATGAAGGAGCTCAGGAGCTTCCATATTATGAAAAGATATGGTGGACTTTCTAGCATTGATAACCATACCTATAGCTTTCCCAAATAGATCCAATATCTCACATAGTTTATGGACATCCCTTATTGAACCATTACAAAAGATAAGAATATCATCAACAAATAGCAAATGTGTAATTGCTAAAGCATGAGAAAAAACCACACCTTGAAACTCACCTCTCCTTTTTGCCTCCTCCAACATACAACTAAGACCTTCAACCACGAGCAAAAAAGGGAGTGGATACAAAGGGCACCTTTGTCTCAACCCTCTTTGAGAATGGAAAAATGGCGAAGCAAAGCCATTTATCAAAACTGCAAAAAAGATGGAATATAGGCAATCTTGCCGCCCAAAGTGTACACCTAAGGCGCAAGGCTTAGAGCAAGGGTTGTCACATATTCCCTACTCACTCCATTTAAGATCTTGCCTGGACAAGCTATGGGGGGTGTTGGAATTTCTAAGTTTGACACGTTGGAAACCCTTCATGCACTTTACTGATTTATTCCTACCTACATGTTCTGTTAATTAACAAGTTATTTACCATGTAAATACTGGAAATAAATACAAATGCATGCTCAACACATTACAGATCATCAACTGAAGGAAATATAAACAAGCACACAAGTGACACTGTTGTTTTTGGACTAATGTCCCCGGAAAAACCCAATGCGGGAAAACCGGTGCAGCATTAGGAGGGTTTGATTTATTAAGCAGTTTCAGAATACAATCTAGGTGCCAAATCCGACTCGCCCAACAGAGAAAAATCTCGGCAGTGGTACCTCTCTACTCAGAAGCAGATATTCCAGCTAAAACCCCGGATAAACACTCGGCAGCTCTACAGCTCCAATCTGCCCCCACGAAACGCTAGCGTCAGCCTCTAGGTACTGTGTTAGCCCAACGTCACTTTGGCCCAGTGTTAGCCCGTCACTTTGGCTTGGCCTGCGTCAGCCCTCTGGCCTTCTGCGTCACCCATGCTAGCCCTCTGAGGCACTGTGCAACTCCTAGCTGGCTCTGCGTGAACCCTTGGCTACTTTTGCGTCCCTCTCTCCAGCTACTGCGCTGATCCTCCCAGTGCTATCTCTGCCTCTCTGCTTCTGTATTCACTGCCCCTCAGTTGCAACTCTGATCACTCTTTCAACTTTCTCAGCAAACCCAGCCCCAGAAAGTCGAAATCTTGATCTCTTGGTGTGTTCTCCAAGTGACCCTCAAGCCTCCTCTTATACTTTCTCGTTGACAAATCAACGGCCGAGATTAAGTCCCTAATCAACCATTAAGATTAGATCTGGCTTGATCCATGACTTTTGGACCATTCTACCACAATTTTATATTAATTCACATTAATATTTTATTTTCCCTAAGTTTAGACTTAGGGACTCCATTAAAAATATTAATTATTTTAATATCTCTCAAACTGTTTAGAATCTACCCAAACCCTTTCTGGGTATTGGAGATCTCATGTGCCTTAGCCTCTACACCAATTTTCATGGCTAGAGCACATTCGATGCTACCCCAAATCAACACTCCCTCTTAGCGAGGACTGTGCTCTAGTAATACTCCTTACTGAGCATCACTCTGATCATCCGACATCAGTCCCTATGCTGATGCTAGGCCTGCTGCCCAACATCCTCTGCACTACTGCATCCTATACTGCTACCCATGGCCCTGCCATTGCCACTGTTGCATCCGTACTGCAACTCCCTCTACATCCATGCTGTTGCCCATGGCCCTGCCACTGCCACTGCTGCATCTGCATTGCAACCCCTCTCATCATACTGCATCATGCTACCCATAGCACTACTACTGTTAACTGTTGCACTGCAACTCAGTTACTGAGAAGTAAATAACTCATCTCCCAACTCTGACATCTCCGTCAGGCTAGAAACACTCCTGACACTGAAGCTCTCTCTATCACTGACAAGTGCTCCCTCTCTGACCTCTGCGTTGCTGCAACAACTCCATGCATCTCGCACCGTTGCACACCTCTCTATGCCATCCTGCACTGGTGCAACACTCCCGTGCCTCTCACACTGTTGCAGCCTGCTAGCCTCGCGTTATCCTGGGAATCCTGCACTGTAGCTCCCTCTGTCGCTCCATCCGCATTTGTCTCTACTGACATTGCCAGTACTGCTACTCCTCTTCGGGGCTCCCGTAGCAAGGTCTAATCCAAGAGGTTGGGTACCTCGAGGATCCTGCCCCTCATCACTTGTAGTCCGCCTGACTACAGCTTGATGTCTCCCCACTTCTTCTGAAGTGGCACATGAGCACTCATGGCATAGTCATCGTCTGTCTCCACTTCCTTCTCTGCCCTTGCTGGCACTGCCTTGGTCTTGGAGGCCTCTCCCTTACTCTTCTTCCTTGGACACTGGGTCGCATAATGACCCAACTCCCCACAATGGAAGCATTTGACCTTGGAGAGGTCCTTCTTCTTTCGTTTCTCCTGCTTTCCCTCAGATGCTAGGGCAACATCTTCCTCCTCCTCCTTCTTGATTCTGATCCCCTTGCCGCTGCTTCCCGCCTTGCTCAACCTTTTGATCTCTTCTTGGCGAAGAGCAGCCCACATTTCCTCCCAATCTGGAAGGGTTGCCCTGCCTAGTATGCTCTGGACAAACATCTCCCAGTCTTCTGAGACTGCGTTTAGGGTTCTCACCATCAATTTTGGATTCGATGTTGCCCCTATGGAAGTCAACTGATCCCGGATCTCCTTCCATCGACCAAGGAATGGGTCGATTTGTTCTCCCTTCTTCATCTGGTATGATCTCAGCTGATTTCCTAGTAGCATCTTCCTCTGCACAGAAGTATGATGATACAACTTGGTCAGGGCCTCCCACATCTCCTGTGTCATGTTCTTCTCGACAATATGTGGTACTATATGATCCTTGACCCCATCAAGGATGATACTCTTAGCCCTCGCCATTTCATCCTCGTACATGTTGTTATCAGCCAGTTCAACTGGGATAGCTATCATCCTCAAGGCGAAGTGCTTGACAAGATTCCTGTCTAGCACGGATAAGATTCTGGCCTTCCAAACTATGAAGTTTGAGTCTCCGTCCAATTTGTCCTGGTCTCTTACTCCGTGTGGTACCATTTCGCTACTCCTCTACTTCCCTCCTGGAAGTTCTCGGTATAACTCCTTTGAGCCTCGATTTCCCTCCTGGAAACCCTTTTGCCAATGTCGAGATGCCCCTCTCCAATTGTCTGTGCAAATGCAACACTGATCTGGATTCCTTGGCTAGAAATCCACCTCGACAACAACTCCCTCTACCTTGGTCTTGCCCTGTTAGGTACTATTCTAACTACAGTACCCCACCAGCTCCACTCTGCAACTTACCCACAACCTCCTAAACCCCAGCAAACTGAAGGTTAGAGCTCCTAGGCTTTGTGCAATCCTGGCACCGGCAAATCAGCCTCCTCAGCCAACTGCATCAGCCCTCCTGGGCTCTGCGTGAGCCTGCCTTTGCCTCCCTCAGCCTCTGCGCTGCTCTTCCTGGCTCAATCTTGATGATGCAGGCACTATGTCACCCCTTCCTTACTGTTATTTTGCTAGGAACAACTTCTGTCACTCGGGACAACTGTTTTCTGTTGTTGCTGCTCTGTTCGGCTGATGTCCTCAGTTCTCTTGTGATCTACAACCACGCTCTGATACCATGTTGGAATTTCTAAGTCTGACATGTTAGAAACCCTTCATGCACTTCACTGATTTATTCCTACCTACTTGTTCTGTTAATTAACAAGTTATTTACCATGTAAATACTGGAAATAAATACAAATGCATGTTCAACACATTATAGATCATCAACTGAAGGAAATAGAAACAAGCACACAAGTGACACCATTGTTTTTGGACTAATGTCCCCGGAAAAACCCAATGCGGGAAAACCGGTGCAGCTATCTGAGGGTTTGATTTATTAAGCAGTTTCAGAATACAATCTGGGTGCCAAATCCGCCTCACCCAATAGAGAAAAATCTCGGCAGTAGTACCTCTCTACTCGGAAGCTTAGAACCCTACGACAACCGATTCCTCCTCAAGCTTCAATATATCAATGAAGAGGTCACAAGTCAATAGATGATGAACTTTAACAACAAATGACTTGCTCCCAAGCCTCTAGAAACCGACGACCTTGATGAATATAACCCTCAAAGCTCATGACCTTGCAAAGGAAAGGCTAGAATTTTTTTAATAAAAATTTATACGATGAATTTGCAATTTTTTCAAGCCTTTAACCTCTTGAAAAAATTCGATAACCCTTAATATGAAAACGTTTCAGATCAGAGTGGGTTTGCGACCCTCTTCAAGCCCTCGACTAGGAGAAAGAGGCCTCTAAGGCTTGCGACTAGTCTCCAAAAACAACCTCTAAAGATCAACCCCAAAAGGCTAGCTCCTAGCCAAAAAATTGATGGATAAACCCTTCAAAAGATGTGAATGATTTCTCTGCAAACAACCAAGGGTTAGTCACTTAATATCTGAAGCAAAATGAGGCCCTAAAGGCCTTGTGACTAGGCCAAAAATGAGCCAAGAGGTCAGTGGCTAGCCCAAATAAATATAAACAAAACCTTGAGTCCAAAAATATGTATATCTGATCTGCAAAAATTGGAACCCAAGTCAGATTTGCAAGAGAAAAAATTTGAGAAACAATTCAAAAATTATTTACAAAAATTCTAAGTAGAAACCCTTGCAAATAAAATCGATTTTGGTGTGAGGAAGGCTCCCAAACTCTTGCAGCTGCACATTTTTTATTTATTTTTCGGTGAGATCCAAGCCACAAAAAAATTGAAATCTTCCTTTTGAAAGGCCTAGAGATGGCCTATATGCTTGCGACCTTGAAGAGAGAGGGCTAAGATGCTAGACGACTCTCCAAAAAATGATCGTTGCACTGAAACCCTGAAGGTATAGCCTCAAAAAAAAATTCGTTTCTCTTTGATTCGTTGGGCTAATCCACTTGCAAACAAAATAAAAAATAAAACCCTTGTCCCTCTCTTCAGATCTGCAAGAGAACAAAAGAAAAACCCCAATTGATATATACAAGATGGACAAATATATACAAGAGTTAGAGGAAAAATATATACAAGATAAATTTACAAAAGCTAGATCAAGGAATGAGGGTTCCTTGATCAACAAACAATGGCTCTTATTAGCAGATCTATCCAATGCAAGCACAAATAAATAGAGATAGATAAGTGAGATAAAATTTTAGATGAGCAATAGCCAAGAAACCCTGCCAAATATATTCATTAGATAAGCCTTGAAATCAAACAAAGTGGGCTCTTCAATCTCTATGTCTTGGGAGTTGGCTTGTCCAACCAAAGACTTCCCCTAACGCCCAAGATTTGAATCACTGAAGATCTCTACACACTTAAAATTAAATTATTAGATCATAGGAGTTAGATAACAAAATAAACCAAAAGATCTAGAGATACCTGCTAGATCGATTAAATTTAAAATGCTTCTCTAGCCCAATAACTAATGCAAGATACCTGTGCAAATAGTTAATCCACAACTGGCTAATGAAATAACAATTATTAAAGTTCAAACCCAGTAGAGCATTAAGAACAATATTCAGAAAGAATTTACCATAAAGAATAGAAGAGGAACACCACCATGAATTGACCCCAAAGACTTCTTTATTATTCCAAAAAAATATTACAGACCAACAAAGCTTGACTTAGAGCTCAATTACAAAAAATTTCATGATAAAATGAGGAGCAAGAGCTTCCTTATATAGGAAAAATGAGAGCGTGAGACGCCTTCAAGTGGAAAAACGAAGTTGACTTGATCCATGGCTTGATCCTTCCAGAGAAAATTCGAACCCTTGATTACTACTGCATAGATCCATAGAAAAATTCGACTTCCTTGATTGATGAGCTGGATGGACCATTTGTTGACTCTGGGTGGTTTTGGACCACTAAAATATCTTCAAAATATTTTTTCTTGAAATTTCCTCATTCAAAATAACTACCTAGACCAAAAAATTCGATTTCCCCCGAGAAATTATTTTCTTTTTGGCCCAACGAATTTTTTGCCTTGGAAATGAAACTTTTCCCAACTTTCAATTTGATCCCTTTTTTGGAAAGTGCCCTTTTTAAATATTTTTCCACTTGGAGAGAATTTTATTGCCTCTCACTTTAATTTTTTGACTAATTTCTAGCTATTTTTTTGGCCATTTTTTGCCATAAAATAAAAATAATGACTCTAGACACAACCAAATTCTGTGACACTTTAGACATGATCTAGTATGATAATTTACATGGACTCAAAAAACTAGGACTCACTTAAGACCTTACCATCAATCCCCACTCTAGCTTTGGGGTATATTTGAGAGAAAAACTCTACTAATTATTTGTAGTTAAGAAAACACAAATAAATAGCGGAGAAAAAAAACTCCCGAGAGTGAAACTCTTTGGTCAAAAATCATAGGCTTACCTAGATATGTTACAAGGCTTTATAGACATACTAGAATCTTTTTTACATAATTTATTATTTAAATAGAGCAGTGAAAAAGTTAAATAGCGTTGTTAAATGATTCTATTATTTCTATAAGCCTTGTAACTCATCTATCTGCTTTTAACTGCTCTTATTAACTGTTGACATTTGATGACTAAAAAGGTTTCCTGCAATCCCAACCCAGTTTTAATTTCACCTTATCACTCCCATTCAGTTAAATGCCCTTTCCCATAAACATACATTCAACATATAGAATTCTAGAAATGAAATTTTCAGATTAAAACACATGGGACTGTCAACACATGCTGAAAAATAAATATGGACATAAACAGACCAGCAACACACATAAAAATACACAAAAAAATTTGGTCAACTTAGACCCAGGGAAAACCCCTTCAATCTTCTCCGGGGAAAACCTGTTAGAGAGCTCTTCAAATTTATTTATCTTTCAAGTTCAGGAAAAAAATACATTTGCAGGCAAAACTAAACAACAAAATATAACTTATCTCTTCAGCCCAAAACTCCTTTAAAACCATGCCCACTTTGCCTCGATTTCCATGCTGTTAATTTTAGGTATGTTCTATGCTTAGAGCAATTTATTTCAATTTTCACAGTTAGCTCAATATCTTTTCCAGATTAGCAATCACATCAACATAATAGTAAATTGCAGATAGAACATAAACATAAATCACAAAAGACAAGCCAAGACAAGAGGACACAAGATGTGGCGCTAGCCAAGGACAAACCCCAATGTGGGGAAACCCTTGATCAATTCTTCTTATATGTTCTTCAATAGTTCAGCAGAGAGAGAGAGAGAGAGAGATAGTACATTTACAACAGAAGTCAACACTTTGACTTATCTAGATAAGAGCATAGATCATCTCTAAGAAGATGATACATGAGATCAGTTGAAGACATGCTGCTTCAACTGGTTCTCCAAGGTGACTCCTTCACCTATCATCGTGCTACATTTCGTCATCATGCTACACCTCACCGTGCCACACCATGCTGCATCCATCATCACAATGCTGAACCTCATGATTGTTGCACATTATGCTGCACTGTTGTCCCATGTGCCATTGTTGAACCATGTTGTCATACAACATGTCTCATGTGCTTGCAACACCATACTTGCCACTACTATCCATGCTGTCCATGCTTGCTGTTGTACCATGTGCCTTCTGCCATGTCACAACTGTTGTCCCACTTTGCTTGCCATACCTTGCAGCTATCCCATATGTCTTAGCATACTTTGCTGCACTAGTTAGCAGTATCATGTAGTCTTGTTGTCCCTTGTATCGTGGCTCCACCAAGCTTCATTGTTTGGCTGTCCCATTCATCTTTGCAACACTAAGTCACCTGCTGTCCCTTACATCTTGGCAGCACCATGTAGCCTAGCAGTCCCATTTACTTTGCTGCACTAGTTAGCAGCATCATGTAGTCTTATCACTATTGTACTAGTCGCCTAGCTTGTTGTTGTCCATGCTTGCTGCTGAGCAGCACTATGTACCCATGCTGCCATGTGTTGTTTCACCATGCTGCACTACTGCACTGTAGCACTGGTTAGGGCATCACTCTACAACCCTTATCCTCCATACAAATCAGCAAACCAACCTTCTAAAGACTGCGGTTCTCCAAGGGAATAACCCTCCACACCTACACTATTCCTTTTGGCTTTGATTAACTACGGCTAAGGCCACGCTGTCCCTACAACTCGTTCACGTTGTCTAGGGCAGCCTCCACGTTGTCCTTCTGGTCCTTCATACTATGGTTAAGGCCACACTGTCTCTATAGCCTCTTCACGCTGTCTAGGGCAGCCTCCATGTTGTTCCTTTGACCCCTTATACTGCAGCTATGGCTTCGCTGTCCACAAAGATGTTCCTCGGCCTAATTTGCCCAACAATACACACTTAGAACAACCCTTGCTTACCACACTGTCACCTACAGCCTAAGTCACCTGACACGGGGATTCGGGACACGTAGGATTCGGGATTCGTGGTGTCGGATTCGGGACACGCTGACCCCCCGGAACAGGACACGTTAGGACACGCTGATATATTAGGACATATATATATATTATAAAATATATATATATATATAATATATTTAAAATATATATATATATATATTAAAAATTAGATATTATCATATTTCTTACACAAATTTTAATTAATGATACAAATTTATTGATTTCAAACATAGATCTTCATCTATAGCTATTAGCATGCATAGTACATACAAAATTCAAATAAATGTCAGTGGTACTGGTCACATAAATGATAAATCTATTAAAAATTTAAATCATGATTCATAATTCATAATTGAAAGACAACTTACAACTACAAGATAGTAAGATAAACACACTGACAACTGTAGTTTTCTCATTAAGTCATCAAATCAAAATGTGTTACATAGGTAGTGTTGGTGCAATGCCAATGGCAAATAGAAATAGAAAATATAAAACAACTACAGGTATACAAGCCTCAAGGCATCAATCAGCATCAGAATCAGCATCACTGTCCCCATCATCATGGTCCCCACTGCTCTCCTCTACATCCTCCTCCTCCCCTGTATCCATAGTCGCCTTTGCATCTGCTAGTATGGAGGCTGACCCCTCTAAGTCATCAAATCTAACAGGCTCTAGCACTGGATCATTGAGATCCATGTTGGCCAATGCCAACTCAACAATGGTGTCCAGACCCATATCATCAGAAACAGTGTTACTTGGGAGCGGGAGCGAAAGCGGGGAGCAGGAGTGAAAACGGGAGCGGGAGCGACATATTCAGAAGCTCTTGGTTTGGTGCTCTTGATTAAATACGAGTTCCATACCCTAATACATGACAATATTCAATGGAAACATTGCAATCCCCCAATCCTAAAATCCTGAAAAACTGATAAGTCTGCTGGATTTTGAATGAAATATAAAATTCTACTTTCTCCATATGAAATCCAATGAGGCCGGAACCACTCTCAAACATCCTGAGTCATTTCATGGTAATGTTAAAAATTTAAGTAAAAGGATGAAAATGAAGATTAAGGAGAATGTCACTTTTACTTTAAGAATTTAACATTACCATGAATAGCATATCAATACTAGGGCCTAGACTTGATTATGAAGCTGCCAAAATGCTCTACTCCTTGCTGCAACAGCACAAATCACTTACCAAATGAAAATATTAATGAGCAAACATGCCCTTTTCATACCCGCGCTGAGCTTAGCGAGTCCTGGAAACCGGACACGTGTCCTAAAATCGCGACACGCCCCTGAAAATCGCGACACGCCCTCGTACACGACGTGTCCTGTGATTTGGACACGAATCCGAACCGAATCGTGTCGGATTCGCCGGATTCGGGATTCGCAGGGGGTTTAGGACGAATCTGGTTTCCTAGCCTACAGCAAACCCTCACTGCAGCCCATAAACTTGACTGCGTTAGGGCTTCTCACTTGACTGCGTAGATACTAGAGCTATCCTCCTTATAGCGTTAGGGATGCCTTCTTTTCCTCCAACATCTAGGGCTTCCACTCCTAGATTTCTCTTCCACTAAAAACCAAGACAAGTGGAGAGAAATCAAAATAGAAGTGTGTGTGAGAAATGACTCTCAATTCATCTCCTTTTATACTAAAACGTTGAGCACACGTGGGGTTTATTTGGTTGTTGGCCGACCTTGACGAATTGTCCTATAACACAAATAAATTCACAACTCCATGAATACTTATCGGAATTGGATGATCTTTAGATCAATCCTACACCTCTTGATGAGAGGGATCCAAGAAAAATATCAGCTGCCATAAATAAGATGACCCACATGGAGTTTGGCCCTAGCTGCCAATTTTAACACTCCCTGTCAACTAGGGAGAACTCCATCCGTTGATCCATATGTCCGACTGTACTATCTTTGCCATCAATGCCCTGCACTGCTCTGCTGAACCATGAAGAAGAAGAATTGATCGAGAATGTCACATACCATTCTCTACTGACCCAAAGTCAATTTTATTGATCCCAGATCAATATCACAAGAGAATCTCTCAAACCACTCATACTAATCCCAGATCAATGGATGTCATCCTAGCATAGGGAGTACGTCGATACAACGATGCATCCATCGATAGTACTACTATGGTCCCTAACCCCATTTCCCTGCTCATTGGCTAGATGAGAGGTACTTCTCGTGAATCCCAGACTGCATGGGTAGGATGCCTTGATAGGAGAACCATTCATACTATCCCTAAGTTGCCACGAGGTATCACAGGCAATGTTGCACGAAGCGGGAGCGAAGCGGAAGCGGAAGCGGAAGCGCGGAAGCGTCATTTTCCAAAAATCTAGGAAGCGAAGCGTCCGTGGAAGCGTCTGCTATATATATATATATATTTTTTATATTTTTTTGCATTTATACTCAAAACAAACATCCCAAATACCAAATTAATTGTAGAAGACATGAAAACATGCATATTTTTGCATAAATCAAGATAGATATGGCATCCATGATTCCATTGTAGTTACTAGTATGTACAACAATCATCTATATTCTAGCTATTACAAACATACATCAAATTTTTAAGCATATTATAAAACATAAAACATTTAAGCATATTATAAAACATAAAACATAGAGCATATTATGATTTATCTAGCAAGTGAGCAACTGTCAACATTTGTCATGTCCAAAATTCAAATAATAATGTTTACAAAATATGTCACTTGGTCACCGCCAAGCCAAAAAGGTTCAAAATTCAAATTCACAAGTCTACAAGTCTAATGAGTAATCTATGACAAAAAGTAGTAGATTGTGAATATATCTACTAATCTCTCCTCCTTCCACAACGAATAGAACGTGGTGGCGGGCCTCCACGTGGTGGCAATGAAGAAGATGGTGCCTCTGGAAGTCGTGGCACTGAAACTGATGAAGAAGAACCCCCTGCTGTTGGTGTTGAACCATGGAACCTAGGAACCAAGGGCCAGATGAGGGAGCATCTGCTATATTTATATTTTTTTTTGCTTTCATTTGTCACCCTAACCCAAGGTGGACCCACCCCCAACAAGCAAACTCACCTAAAATTTAAAAAAAAATTGAAAAAAAAACGATTTTATAAATGCTTTTCCGGAAGCCTGCTTGGAAGCGTCTCGGAAGCATCTCGGAAGCGTCTCGGAAGCGTCTGGGAAGCGCCTGGGAAGCGCCTGGGAAGCGTCTGGGAAGCACCGTACGAAGCGCGCTTCGGCGCTTCGGAAGCGCCAGCGCTTCCAAATTTCCAGGAAGCGTCTAAAAATTTCGGAAGCGCGCTTCGCCATTTTCGGAAGCGCGCTTCCGGGGGCGCTTCCTGGGCGCTTCCGTACGGGGCGCGCTTCGGGCCTAGGATCCGGGGGGGGGGGGCGCTTCCTGCAACATTGATCACAGGGGAAGGCTGAGCCATTCACCCTGTATACAGCGCACCATTAGGGGAGGGTGAGTTGCCCTATGGTTGCTTGTTGCTCCAATAAGTACCCCAAGCCCCTCGGAGCTCCCAGAGCTCAATGCATGCAACATGCAGGACCCTCATAAGAGGGTCTTTCAACAACTCCAAGTTGTTCAGAAAAGTAAAAAATTTGACCTTTCCGAGTCTTAGACAGAATGTTTGCAACCTGTACATCAGTCTCAATGCGATGGAGCCTCCTCACTCATCGACGTACCATATCCCAGATAAGGTAGTATCTGATGTCTATATGCTAGAGCAATTATAGAATACGGAATTCCTCAACAATCGAATTCCCCCCACTGGTTGACACAGAGGATTACGGTGGTATCCATCATGTGTACAAACAGCTCGCTGAAGAGCTTCCACAACCAGACAGCTTCACACGAGATCATACTCGTAGCTATGTATTCGGTCTCAGCAGTGTTTATAGCAACCGACTTCTACTTCTTGCTCATCCAGGATATCAGACACAACCCAAAGAGAACCAACACTCGGAACTGCTCTTGCTATCCAGCACAATGCCTGCCCAGTCAGTATTTGAATAATCATGCAGCTTCATATTTCCGGTAGTGTATCTCAATCTATGAGAGATTGTGCCCCGAAGATATTTCAGAAGATTCTTGGCACCAATCCCGTGAGGCTCAACCATATATGAGCTCATTATACCAATTGCAAGTCATATGTCCGGACGGAAGTTCACCAAGAACATCAATGCGAATGAGTTTATGAAATTCAAAGGCATTTCCCAAATCTGGTCCGGCATTACTACCATATAACCTCGAGGTAGTCACGGGCTTGCAGTTTACCTTTCCACATCTGGAATCCAACTCCCTCTTACTTCTGCAAATGAGAGGGTGTGCACCTGTCAGAAATAGGTCGTCCTCAAAAGGTGTTGGTATGAGAGGTCTATCATCCACAACCTTCAAGCAATGGTTTGGATCGACTTCACTCCTAGTGAATCTCAGCTTCATCAGACAACTATCAATCCTCTCATACTATGCCCGGGGTGTTTTGCTTCAAGCCATAGAAGGCTTTCTTCCACCTGTATACATGAGATTCCTAATCATGAATATCAAACCCCTCGAGTTGTTCCAAACCTGTGGACCTGCTACATGAGGGGAATGGTCCCCTTTAAAGATTTTCCTTTGGTATGTTTCAGACATGTACCTTCATGTTCTTTTTGAATTCAAGCATCCCTGTCATCATCTGACTCACAGACCTCCGGTGTTAGGTGTCAACTGACATGGTCCCTAATGGACTTCCTGCAACTTGATACAAATTGCCAACCTTGAACCCATGAGTAAAAGCATCTTTGAAAATTCTATTTTCAAACACGTACCTTTCCATTAATGAATGCCACCCTGAAACCTTTGACTTCCATTGTCGAAATGGACACCATGTTCTTCTTGCGATCAGTTACATAAAAGAGATTCTTGTAAATGAATTGAGTTACCCTCATTCAATTGAGGGGTAACATTCCCTACACCCTTTCCGGGATAGGTGGCATCGACTCGAAGTATAATCCCACGGTTGTTTCTATCTCTACCAAATTCGAGAGAGCACCCTTCTCTCCGATGAGGTGCCTTGAAGCACTACAATCAATAAGCCAGATTTCAGATTCCCAAAGAATCTGAAGGAGAGTGTAAGAGCCCTAAATTCAGAATTTAACAAGGTTTAGTAAATTCATGTTGAGAAAAACTGTGAAGCCCTTCAATTCAAAATTTAACAGAGTTTAACAATATTTCTACTCACAAATATGAAATTTTAATACAAATTATCTATTCTTCTATTGAGTACCAACCTGTCTGCTCTGTTGCGACTCCTGCTTCTACTGTGTTACCAAAACGACCAAAACCTCCCAGCCAAACTGGGTACAACCTAGGTACTCAGTCCAAAATGCTTCTCAATTGATGCAAACTGTTCCCCCGTGCTCAAAAACTTCAGAACAAAGAAGGCTCAGTCCTTACTGTCGGTAACTTCGAGTTACAAATTTTCCTCCTCTCCACTATACTTCCTCCAACCACCCCCTGATCATTCTTTTCCCCCCCTCTTGAAATCTTCCTTCCTCCCTTTAAACAGTAGAGGTCCCTTCACCTCTACGTATCCGTTCACCACCTTTATGAAAATATATTTTTTTTGTTAAGCGGTGGTTGCTTTGTCATGCTTCTTGCCTTTAATTGAATCAGATCCCCTTACAACATCGAGTGGTATCACTTTCAATTATGATGGTTGGTGTTTTAATTTATTAAATAGTATATGGCCATAATAATTTTAAATATTTAAATATTATTTTATTTTTATAACATATCAGGTTTACTAATAAGGTTTATGGGTTTAGTTTATTTAATATACATTTTGGGTTATATATGAGCTGGTAAACCTATGAATAAACTCAACATTTTCACTATATTTCTTACTAATTGTATATTCCTTCTATTTACGAGAATTGGGTATTTAATTAACACTTTTGATAATTAATTCATTTTTTTTATATTTAGACATTTTCTATGAATAGTTGATATATTTAGTGCAATGTATATGATGCATGCATATGTAGCTATCATATGCATGCCTCACATACATGCTAATATTGCTATGTTGTTCGTGATTTGAGATAGGTTGTTACATACACCATCTTTGACCTCTGCATTGAATTGAAAGGGTAATTTCCTCCTATGTACTATTTTACCAAATCTCTGTCAACTAGGAAAGGTAGTTGTTAAATAGCAGATATATAAAGTTAAAGTCTGAATCAATACTTCTGCCAATTTTACCTTTGTTAAATGTTTTTAATAATCAGTAAATAATAACAAAAGTTGGTTATTCCGCGTCATGTATTATTAACCATAAAGAACACATTAAAAAAAACAATAGTAGCCACATTTTATCAATATTTAGTTTATATTTCTCTATCAATCACATGGGTGAGAGTATTGCTTTGAAGATAAAATTTTATGGAATATCTTTTCTTAGTTCCTGTTTCCGTGATTTTATATAGAATTTGACAAGAGAGGAACAATATTTCATAGATATTTAGTTTATACTTTTTAATATATAAAATATTTATATTTTAAATTAAAATTGAATTCCATTTAATACACGTCTCACCCTTGCCCAGACACATGGAAATAATCGTTTCCACACTTGTCACTCGGACCAGTTCTAACCTGACCCTTCCTTCCCTTCTAACCTAAAAGCTCGATCTGAAAATGCTATTGAAACTTCCTCCTTTAAATTCATAGAATTAACGCCTAAACGTTCTGATTGAGCTCCGTTGGAATGTAGGTGGTATGATATTTTATTTTAAATTATATTTTGATTGTGCTCTGTACTCTGGTGGACGAGCTCCTTTCAACCTAGCGAGCACTTCATCTGCAGTGGCCACTAAATCTTCGCTCCACTGTTTGCAATCTATCAACAGTAGATTCTGGTAAATGAAGGCCCTATCCACGGAGGAGGTGAACGTGTTGGAAAGATTTCCACACTGTCCATTTGTAATTGGGTAGTAGGGCCGCCAGCTTCACAACGAGGGGTCGATAATCCCACAACTGTTGCATGTTCGGAACCTTCACCAGATAGGGGATTATACCTTCCCCATGCAACATCTTTAGCTACAATCTCTAAAAAAAGTCGACGCCGTGCCTTCCCATGCATCCTCTTCCGTGTCCCCAATACGCTCGCTCCAGAGTTTTCTCAAAGCCTCGTTATAGCCGTCCCAATCAATCTTTTCGGCTCTCAGGTGCTTTATAGTACACTCGACGGCTACGCTCCAACACAATTCTCGAATACAGATTGCATCATTTGATTTCTTAAATTCTTCCCTATTGTTTAAATCTTTAAAGGATTCTAGGGTTTCAAGGGTTTGCTCAGAAATCGAGCCCTTTGAAATCTCTGACCGAATTCTCTTCAATAACACCATTTTCTTCAGTGTAAGATTCCCATTTGAGGAGGGAAGGACCCTAAACAATTCGGAAACGAGCCAGTCTTCGTCGCAGTGTCTGAGAACGTACTCTAAAATCCACTCTGCACTCATCTTGTCCTGGTGGATTTTAGTAGCGGCCATTAATTGTCTGTAAGCTCCCTGTAAAGAGCAAATTGCCCTGAAACGGCTATTTTCCATGTTTCAATCCATTAAAACCGATTAAATACATGATAACATAGAACCTAGCCTAACGATACTCTATGATAACATCCCATGGCTCATCCTTCTTCAGTTTCGGCTTATACCAACCACCTCCTGTCGCAAAAAAATCACATGGGAAAAGAAATCACTCAGAGCAGAGAAAATGCCCATTGATTTCTGAAGTCTTTGATTATTCATAGCATTTCCAGTACATCGATACGAAGTTTATTTTATCATATTGTCAGCGCAAATTCACAACAAAAGAGATCGATATCGCTTGTTCCAAGGACACGCTATCTATCGATGTGTACGAATGGGTCTGCGGTCACTTGTCGTTTCCACAATTCCCCGCTAAAATGCAGTTTATGATTTTATAGTGTATTAACCCAGATCACTACAGAGAGATATTTCTTGAAAGTTTATAAATATATTAATGAAAAATGACACAGCGGATTCATACGGAAACCATAAACCAGAGGTTGCAGGATTAAGTGCTTTGATACCAGATGTAAGAGCCCTAAATTCAGAATTTAACAAGGTCTAGCAAATTCATGTTCAGAAACACTGTGAAGCCACCTTCAATTCGAAATTTAACAGAGTTTAACAGTATTTTTACTCACAAATATGAAATTTTAATACAAATTATCTATTCTTCTATTGAGTACCAACCTATCTACTCTGTCGTGATTCCTGCTCCTGCTGCGTTACCAAAACGACCAAAACCTCCCAGCCAAACTGGGTACAACCTAGGTACTCAGTCCATAATGCTTCTCAATTGATGCAAACTGTTCCCCCATGCCCAAAAGCTCCAAAACAAACAAGGCTCAGTCCTTACTGTTGGTAACTTCGAGTTACAAATTTTCCTCCTCTCCACTGTACTTCCTCCAACCACCCCCTGATCATTCTTCCCCCCCCTTGAAATCTTCCTTCCTCCCTTTAAACAGTAGAAGTCCCTTCACCTCTACGTATCCGTTCACCACCTTTATGAAAAGATATTTTTTTTGTTAAGCAATGGTTGCTTTGTCATGCTTCTTGTCTTTAATTGAATCAGATCCCCTTACAACATCGAGTGGTATCACTTTCAATTATGATGGTTGGTGTTTTAATTTATTAAATAGTATATGGCCATAATAATTTTAAATATTTAAATATTATTTTATTTTTATAACATATCAGGTTTAATAATAAAGTTTATGAGTTTATTTTATTTAATATACATTTTGGGTTATATATCAGCTGGGAAACCTATGAATAAACTCAACATTTTCACTATATTTCTTATTAAATATATATTCCTTCTATTTACGAGAATTGGGTATTTAATTAACACTTTTGATAATTAATTCATTTATTTTATATTTAGACATTCTCCATGAATAGTTGATATATATATATATATATTAGTGCAATGTATATGATGCATGCATATGTAGCTATCATATGCATGCCTCACATGCATGCTAATATTGCTATGCTGTTCGTGATTTGAGATAGGTTGTTACAGAGAGGGCCAATACAAGATAATGCTTCTTTATCTTATCAGAAACAACATTTGATTCTTCATACCTGGGGTTCCTTGCTTTCTCTGAAGAGTCAGCCGTTTCCTTGATGACCTGCATTACCTGTCATTTCTCTTATCATTGAAGATGTCCCTGGAATGATTGTTATCATCATCAAGTGATGTGTCCCTACCTCAGACACTCCTTCGCATAATGGCTGCACTTATTACAACCAAGGCATCTGCCTTTCCTTCCACCCTTGGATCCAGACTTCCCATTGAAGTGATCTTTAGGTAGGCCATCAGAAACTTCCACTGTGCCATTCTGATAATATTCTTTGCTTCGACTTCACCCTTGGTGAATTTGAAGAGGGATGAGGAATCCATTAATCCTTTTGACCTTTCCCAATGGTCTTCGGTGATTGCTCTTTCACTCTTGCTTGGGCATTGTCTTCACCTCAACTCCGATACGATGTTAATTTTAGGTATGTTCTATGCTTAGAGCAATTTATTTCAATTTTCACAGTTAGCTCAATATCTTTTCCAGATTAGCAATCACATCAGCATAATAGTAAATTGCAGATAGAACATAAACATAAATCGCAGAAGACAAGCCAAGACAGAAGGACACAAGATGTGGTGCTAGCCAGGGGCAAACCCCAATGTGGGGAAACCCTTGATCAATTCTTCTTATATGTTCTTCAATAGTTCAGCACAGAGAGAGAGAGAGAGTACATTTACAACAGAAGCCAACACTTTGACTTATCTAGATAAGAGCATAGATCATCTCTAAGATGATACATGAGATCAGTGGAGGACATGCTGCTTCAATTGATTCTCCAAGGTGACTCTTTCACCTATCATTGTGCTGCATCTCGTCATCATGCTGCACCTCACCGTGCTACACCATGTTGCATCCATCATCACAATGATGGACCTCATGACTGCTGCACCTTATGCTGCACTGTTGTCCCATGTGCCATTGTTGAACCGTGTTGTCATACAGCATGTCCCATGTGCTTGCAGCACCATACTTGCCACTGCTATCCATACTGTCCATGATAGCCATGTTGTCCATGCTTGTTGTTGTACCATGCTTACTGCTGTACCATGTGCCTTCTGCCATGTCACAACTGCTATCCCACTTTGCCTTGCCATACATTGCAGTTGTCCCATATGTCTTAGCATACTTTGTTGCACTAGTTAGCAGCATCATGTAGTCTTGTTGTCCCTTGTATTGTGGTTCCACCAAGCTTCATTGTCTAGTTGTCCCGTTCATCTTTGCAACACTAAGTCACCTGTTGTCCCTTACATCTTGGTAGCACCATGTAGCCCAACAGTCCCATTTACTTTGTTGCACTAGTTAGCAGCATCATGTTGTCTTAGCACTATTGTACTAGTCGCCTTGCTTGCTGCTAAGCAGCACCATGTACCCACGCTGCCATGTGTTGTTTCACCATGCTGCACTACTGCACTGTATCACTGGTTAGGGCATCACCCTACAACCATTATCCTCCATACAAATCAGCAAACCAGCCTTCTAAAGACTGCGGTTCTCCAAGGGAATAACCCTTCACACCTACGCTATTCCTTTTGGCTTTGATTAACTGCGGCTAATGCCACACTATCCCTACAACCCCTTCATATTGTCTAGGGCAGCCTCCACGCCGTCCTTCTGGTCGTTCATACTGTGGCTAAGGCTATGCTGTCTCTATAGCCTCTTCATGCTTTCTAGGGCAGCCTCCACGCTGTTCCTTTGACCCCTTATATTGCGGCTATGACTTTGCTGTCCACACAGCTGTTCCTCGGCCTAATCTACCCAAGAATATGCACTTAGAACAACCCTTGCTTACCACGCTGTCACCTACAATGCGGCCCATAAACTTGATTGTGTTAGGGCTTCTCACTTGACTGCATCCTAGGGCTTCTCACTTGACTGCGTAGATACTACCTCCTTGTAGCGTTAGGGCTGCCTTCTTTTCCTCCAACGTCTAGGGCTTCCACTCCTAGATTTCTCTTCCACTAAAACACAAGACAAGTGGAGAGAAATCAAGATAGAAGTGTGTGTGAGAAATGACTCTCAAGTCATCTCCTTTTATACTAAAACGTTGAGCACATGTGGGGTTTATTTGGTTGTTGGCCGACCTTGACGAATTGTCCTATAACAGAAATAAATTCATAACTCCATGAATACTTATCGAAATCGGATGATCTTTAGATCAATCCTACACCTCTCAATGATTGGGATCCAAGAAAAATATTCGCTGCCATAAATAAGATGACCCACATGGAGTTTGGCTCTAGTTGCCAATTTTAACACATGCCCACTTGAAGCTGAAAATATGTACTGTACGGATACATACTGTACTGTATGCATTCCATACAGACTGTACAGATTTTTCAAATTATTATTATTATTTTTTTCAAAAACTTCTCTCGAACGACGTGCAACTCACAACATTAAATATTGTTCATACTGTACCTTCTGATGTCTTCTATGCCTTGATATTCGTGCCCAGTTTTGCCCAGAAATAACTCCTCCAACTTGCTATAGCAAATTTCTCCTTCAAAACTTTTCTCCAATTCTTAGCCTCCTTTCTCCAATCTGCTCTCATGAGGAATGAATGTAGTTTTTCTTTTCTTTTCCCCCTTTTGTTTCCCTAAATGACTTTTGGGAAACCCTAAGATCTAATGGCTTAGATTCATTTAGGTCAAGGGATAAGAATAAATGTGCATTTAATTCTCACTTTATATTTTTTAATTCACTCATTAAATAAAGTACCCACATTGTACTTTATGTCTAAAGTCACTTTTCACTTTATAAAGTCACACTTAGGAAAATAATTATTTTGGACATTTTTCCCTAGGTAGAGACCAACCCATGTGAAACCGCTTGTCCAAGGTAGATTAAAAATCAAGACTCCCTCTTACCAATGAAAGTGTTTCTCACCACACCCATCTTGTCGCTGAAATGGACATGCTTGCCTCTTGCCAAGGACTTCATGAGAACATCGTCCACCTGCTCATCTATTGATATATACTCCAGCTTCACATCCCCCTTCTGAACATAGTCCCTAATGAAATGATATCTAATGTCTATGTGTTTTGACCTGTCATGAAACACTAGATTCTCCTTGAGTTTAATGTAACTCTGATTATCACAACGAATAACCGTCGGTCTCAACTCCTAATCAAATAGGCCATACAACAACTTGCGAAGCCAAATGGCCTCACAACTAGCTTGGCTAGCAGCCATATACTCAACTTCAGAAGAGCTCAAAGCAACTGACTTTTGCTTTTGACTGAACCACGACACAACTGCCGAACCCAATTCGAAGCAACACCCTGAAGTGCTTTTCCTGTCAGAAGCACACCCTACCCAATCTGAATCTGTGTAACCTACCAACCTCACTCCATCTCCTTGCCTATAGTCCAGACCATAATCAACAGTCCCCTGCACGTAACAAAGAATGTGCTTTGCAGCTACCTAGTGCACCCTCCTAGGCTCAACCATGAATTGGCTAAGTGTGTTCACTGCAAAGCATATATCTGGCCTAATGTTGACCAGATACATCAAGGACCCAATAAGCTACCCATACAATGTGGGATCCACCAAACTAGAATCTAAAGCATGAAGCTTCTTCCAGTTGGTGATCATAGGTGTAGACATAGGTCTAGAGTCTGCCATGTGAAATCTGCTCAACACATGTACAACAAATTGCCCCTGCCCCAGAAAGATATGCCCCTCCTCCTGCCACACCTCAAGCCCCAAAAAGTAATGCATCAGCCCAATGTCCTTCATCTCGAACTCCATAGCAAGATCCTCCTTGCAACCACTAATCAGTCTCTCTGCCCTAGTAATGAACAAGTCATCAACATACAACACAAGAATGAGCAGACCATCCCCTACAACAATGTAGTATAGGTTCGGATCTACATCACTATTCATGAACGCATCTGTTGCAAGTAAGTATCAATCCTCGAATACCAAGCTCTCAAAGCTTGCTTAAGTCCATAGAGTGCTCGCCTCAATTGACATACATGGGTCTCCTGCCCAAGTACCTCAAAGCCCTGTGGCTGCTCAACATACACCTCCTCCTCTATAACTCTGTTGAGAAATGCAGTCTTCACATCAATCTAATGGATCTGCTAACCCATTTCTGCAGCAATAGAAATAAGGGTCCAAATAGAAGTGTACCGATGGGAGCGAAGGTCTCATCATAGTCAACTCCCTCTATCTATGAGAACCCTTTAGCCACAAACCTCGCCTTGAACTTCTCAATGCTGCCATCTGCAGCATGCTTGATCTTGTAGAGCCACATGGAAGTCACAATTGATTTTTCCCTCAGGCCTAGGCACCACTTCCCAGACATTGTTCTTAATGATATAGGCATATTCCTCCACCATAGCCTCTCTCCATACCTCCTAGCTGGTAGCCTCCTCATAGCTAGTAGGCTTAGAGTCAACAATGTTGGTAGCCTTGGCTACATAACTACAAAACTGCTCAGGTGGCACACTCTCCCTGTTCACCCTCTTCGGAGGACCAACAGACTCTACTTCCTTCAAGGTGTCTTGAAGCCACTTGGGCCTCCTCTTCCCTGAAGAAGCTTCCCCATAGGGAACCTCATCCTCTGGCCCCTAGTCTGGTGAACTTGAAGGTCTGCCAACTGACCCTGGTGTGCCTGTACCAACACCTGTCCTCGAAGAACCTATACTGACACCTGTGCTTGTGTCAGCTGAAGTGCCATGTGAACTCTGTACCAGTGGACTCCCTAAAGAAGTGCTCGGTGAACTTGCCACTGGTGCCCCAGATGTCACTAACACTGAAGTACCTCCTGTACCAGTCGATCCAAAACCCTGAGGTCCTGCTCCCTGTACTTGACCTCCCTGCTGAGGAGAAGTCTGTGACTCTCTCTCATCATACTCCCGTGATCTCCGATAGGCCCTCTCCTCCTCGAACTTCACATCCCTCCTAATCACCACTCTCCGTTTAGAAGGAATGAAGATCTGATAGGCCTTCGAAGTCTCATTGTAACCCATAAAGATACCCTTCTCTGCCATGGGTTCCAGCTTCGTCCTCTGCTCCTTGGGGATATAAGAATATGCGAGACATCCAAAGATACAAAGTTGTCCCACACGAGGCTTCTCTTCAGTGAAAGCCTCCTCCGAAGTCATATTCCCCAATGCTCTATGAGGACTCTTGTTCTGAAGATAAACAACAATATTGCAAGCCTCAACCCACAAAAACAAAGGCAACCCCTGATCATGAATCATTGCTCTAGCAGCCCCAACAATAGCTCTGTTCTTCCTTTCAGACATCCCATTTTGCTAGGGGTTTCAAGGAACTGTGAACTCTCTCCTAATTCCCTCCTATGCACAAAAGTCAGAAAACCCACCATCGGTGTACTCACCACCATTGTCTAACCTTAATACCCGAATCTTCCTACCTACCTATTTTTCCAGAAGAGCTTTGAACTCTTTAAAGCGACTGAAGACCTCACCCTTGGTCTTCAAGAAATATATCCAAATCCTCTTAGAGTAGTCATCAAATAATATAACATAATACTCATAACCACCCAAAGACACATGAGACATACGACCACTAACATCAGTATGAATCAAGTCTAGCATACCTATAGATCTGCTATCACTCGTTGGTATTGGTAACTTGGTGTACTTGTCCAAAACACACCCTCTGCAGACCTCATGATGCTTGACACTGAAATCAGGAACTCTAGTAGTGATCTCCCTCTGTACTCTCAAAGCTCCATGATGCACAAGTCTCACACTGTTGGTGGCACTAGTGTGAGTGCTACTCACCAATGCTCTTGCCGACTGAAAACTGAACCTATATAGTTTCCCAGAGTGGACTCCAATCACTTTGGCCAAAGTGATGGAAGCTCCCCTGGCATGCATCAATACCTGCCCTCCTGAGAAAGTGACATCAAACCCCTTCTCCTCCATAGCAGACACTGAAATCAAGTTCTTCTTCATCCCCAGAGCATACAAAGCATCCATGACCTTCAAAGGAGGCAAAGACTCCCTCTCAAAGGTCACAGTTCCCACACCAACAACTTTCACAGTGCAATCATCTCCTAGTACAACCTCAATATCAAGTGCCTTCTCTGTAAGCTCTGAAAAGAACTCCTGTGCATCTGTCATATGGCGGGAAGCCCCACTGTCTATGTACCACACATCGGATGATGTACTCCTACTAGATGTAGAAGTAGTATATGCAAAGTCCTTGTTAAACTGTGAAGCAAACTGCTCCACCTCTGCTGAAGCTGCAGTACCCTTCTTCCACTTGTTCTTCTTCTTAGGACACGTAGCAACATACTATCCCATCTTCTGACATGCCCAACATTTGACTTTAGACATATCCGTATCTTTCTTCTTATTCTTCTCCTTTCCCTTAGCGCCATCTCATGAGGCCCTTTTCTTGGCCTTCCCTTTGTTCTTCCCCCTGGCTGTCAAGGCTACATCCTCCTCATCTGCTATCTTCACCCCACCAATGCCAGTCTTCCATATCTCATGCTACACACAATCATCCCAGAATCTGTCCCAATTGGGAAGATTTTCCCTAGAGGTAACAGCATCTCCAAAGACCTCCCAAGACTTAGGAAGTCCCGCTACAGATCCTGACTAACTCTGTGGGTGCAACTACCTCAGCAATAGCAGTCAAATCATCACGTACCTGTTTGACCTTGCCAAGATAATGAACTACACTTTCAGCCTTTGTCATCCTGATGTTCTTCAATTGTTCTTTGAGTACCATCTTCCTACTCTCATTGGTATTCTGATAGAGAGTGGTTAGAGCTGTCCACATCTGATATGCATGTGTTTCCTCTCACTTGAGGAACCACATGATCCTTCAGATTGTCTATCAAAATCCTTTTTTCTGCTGCAATCTTTTGTGAATTCAACAAGTTCATCTGTAGTAGTAGGAGGTACAACCACTTATCGCACTATGTTTGTTAGGTTTCTGTAATACTAGTGATTCCCCCATTACTATTGTCATTGTATCCCTTATTGTTATTGTTGTGCCCCTATTGTCCCCATATTGTTATTATTGTGCCCCATAGAAGCCCACTATTGTTATTTTTGTGCCCTTATATTATTATTGTTAGGTCGGCTTTGGTTATATTGTGACCCCTTAGACTCCTATATATAGAAAGGAGGTTTTGTCATTTGTATCATCCAAGATTGTTTATTTGTGTAATGTAAAGGAGGTTGCCCCTTTGAAGAGGCTAGTTTCTAAGTCATTGATCTATCTTTTTGTGAGTTGGTTTCATAACATTTGGTATTAGAGCATTGAATTCTTGGGTTTCGCTGCTCCAAATAGGTCATCGTGGCATTTTCGCTATAACTTTTTTGCTACAAAGTTTCAGAAGCTGAAAAAAGAAAGCCCATTTGAGAAGAAATTGGTCTTAACCTCAGGTCCGAATTTCAGAGCTTTTTGCGCTATAGTTTCGGAGCTATGATCTGAGGAAGTTAGGGTTTTTGCAAACTCCAAAATTTCATCTCAAATAGGTCATCGTGGAAGTTTTGCTATAGTTTTTTTCTAGGAAGGTTCAGACTCTGAAATTAAAACCCATTTGAGCTGAAATATTGGTGAAGCTCGGGTCCAAATTTCAGATTTTGTCTCGCTATAATTTCAGAGATATACACTGAGGAAATTAGGGTTTTTGCAGACTCCCGAATTACATTCTAAACATGTGACCTTGGAAAACTCGTCATAACTTTCTCTCTAAGCATCAGATTGAAATTTTGTAAGAAGCTACAGAAAGAGGACGAACTATACTTTTCTATGTATTTTTTTAGGTCCGAAGGTCAAAATAGTAACACGTGGCACTTCGTACAAATTCGCTCTACTAAACAAGTATATAAACAGGTCATCTTGGGAGGTGGGGCGTAACTCTTTCTTGGAGAATCCAATTTCGATCAGACTGGTGGCATTAGAAAGAGGGCACAGAGGGATACTGCAGGTTGCAATTTCAGACCTTGGAGATCTGAAATTACAGAGTTACATTCGTTCAATATCGAGCTCCTAAAAAGTGAAAAAACGTGTGTAGTTTTTTGCATAAGTTTGGTTTGAACAATTAGTTTGAAGGAATTCAAAGGGCATAGTAAAGCATTATTATCGGTTATTGATGCCCCGAAGAAAAAAAATGGAAACACCTAGTAAAAAACCTAAAAGCTCTAGCATGACTCATGAAGAAGAGGAAGAAATGCAACATGATATATCAAAACTACGAGAACAAGTGCAACAAATTTCACTCGCACAAAACGTGACAGAAGCTAAGATGGATGGTTTAAAGAAAGACGTAGAAGCTAAAATGTATGGTGTAGAAGCTAAGATGGATGGTTTAAAGAAAGACGTAGAAGCTAAGATGGATGGCGTGGAAGCTAAAATGGATGATTTAAAGAAAGACGTGGAAGCTAAGATGGAAGATTTGACAAAAATTCTACAAAAAATGCTTACTAATGGCGAAAGAGTAGTAAAGGAAACTCATGATGAGAACAAAATAAATGTTAATCATGATTTCATAGACTCTAACGTTGGATCAAAGAACCACCATGTTCCAAAGATCGATATGAGGAAGTTTGATGGCAAGGATCCCGCAACATGGATACTACAGATGGAGCAATTTTTCGATCTCCATAATGTCCAAAACACACAAAAGGTATGCATTGCAACTTTATATTTGGAACCAAATCAGTTTGTATGGTATCGATGGCTTTGCTCTCGTAAACAAATTGTCACTTGGTCTAATTTTAAGGATGAAATGATAACACATTATGAGGATACAAAAAGCAACACTTTTTTTAGCCAATTGATAAATCTCAAACAAAAGGGTTTAATGATAGAGCACATGGAGGACTTCCAAAAATTGAATATAAGGGTAAAAGATATTCCAGAGGAGCATAGGATTGATGTGTTCATAGGGATTTTAAAGGATAACATCCAACATGAGGTTCGCCTTTGGGAACCTAATTCATTGGAGAAGGCGTTCAAGTTGGCAAGAAAAAATGGAAAGGAAAACTTTGCAACAAGGAAGCCTACCACTCACAATCATAAAGATGGAAGTGTTGTTGCCCCTAGCCATCCACAACCTACAAGGTTGACACTACAACAATTGGAAGAAAAAAGAGCAAAAGGGCCTTGTTACAGTTGTCATAAGTGTTACACTAAAGGGCCTTGTTACACTAAAGGTCATAAGTGTGTTGAGAAGAAATTATTTTACATAGATTGTGAAGAGGAGGAAGAAAAGGAACACGAAGCATCAAAAGAAGAGGAGGAAGAAAAGGAACACGAAGCATCAAAAGAAGAGGATATACACCAGGAAAAAACCCTAGAGAAAGAAGAAAGGAATCCGACCATATCTTGTAATGCATTGGCTGGAATTACCACTCTTCAAACTATCAAAATAGAAGGGCATATCAAAAAAAAAAGGTCATAATGTTGATTGATTCGGGCAATACTCATAATTTTATTCATTGTAAGATAACCAAGGAATTGAATTACTTCCTATATCCAGCATCAGAGTGTCAAGTGATGGTTGCAAGTGGAGGAACCATAACTTGCTCAGGAAAGTGCCATAATATCAAGCTATCCATGGGAGAATATGTATTGAATAGCCCAATGTTTTCCATTCCAATGGGTGGTGCTGATGTTGTACTAGGAGTCCAATGGCTACAATCCTTGGGTACAATAACTTTTAATTTTCAAGAACTTTTCATGAAATTTTCTTCAGAAGGAAAGGAAGTTGAATTAAGGGGTATCGCAGGGAAACCAGGAAGGATAATCAGCTCTAATGGAATGACAAAGCTTCTAAAGAAAGAACAACGAAGCATAATTGCACAATTATGTTCAATAGAGGTTCCCACATCGAAATCATCTATTTCTCCAGATCTCCAAAAAGTCTTGGAAAATCATTCCAAGGTATTTGAGACTCCCAAAGGCCTCCCACTTATTCGTGATCATGATCATGCTATTCATTTGATTCCAAGAAGTGTTCCTCCAAACATCATGCCTTACAGATATCCCTATGCCCAAAATAGTGAAATTGAACGTATGGTTGCAGAAATGCTAGTGGTCAAAGTTCTTTCTCTGCTCCAGTAGTATTGGTTCACAAAAAGGATGGATCATGGCACATGTGTCCAGATTATAGGGAGCTCAACAAGCTCACTATTAAAAATAAATTTCCCATTCCTTTCATTGATGAATTATTGGATGAATTGCATGGATCAATTTACTTCACAAAGTTGGATCTTCGATCAGGATATCATCAAATTAGAATGAACACTGAAGACATTCCAAAAACAACATTTAAAACTCATGAGGATCATTATGAATTTTTGGTCATGCCTTTTGACCTTACCAATGCACCTTCTACATTTCAAGGTTTGATGAATTCCATTTTCAAACCCTTCCTTAGAAAATTTGTGTTAGTATTTTTTAATGATATACTAATCTGGAGCAAGTCTTGGAAGGATCATGTTCAACATGTTGATAGGGTGCTCAAACTATTGGAGGAGAAACAATTATATGTAAAAAGCTCCAAATGTTTCTTTGGAGTACAAGAGGTGGAATAGTTGGGTCATATTGTATCTCATGAGGGTGTTAAGGTAGACCCTAGCAAAATAAAAAATTATCCCCACATCCATAAAGCATCTACGAGGATTTCTTGGGTTGACAAGGTATTATCACAAGTTTGTTAAGAATTATGGGAGAATAACAGCACCTCTAACAACATTATTGAAAAAATATGCATTTTCATGGACTCCAGAAGCAACGAAAGCCTTTGAACATCTTAAAGAGGCAATGTGCCAAGCACCGGTCTTAGCTACACCAGACTTCACAAAAACCTTTATTGTGGAATGTGATGCCTCAGCAAATGGAATTCGTGCTGTTTTAATGCAAGAAGAAAGACCCATTGCTTTCGAAAGTCATCCAATCAAAGGAAAATATTTACACAAAGCTATTTATGAGAAGGAAATGTTGGCAATAGTACATGCACTTAAGAAATGGCGACCCTACCTAATGGGAAGACACTTCAAGGTAAAAACAGATCATGATAGTCTTAAATACTTTTAGAACAAAGATTATCTTCAGAAGAGCAACAAAAATGGGTCACAAAGATGTTGGGTTATGACTTTGAAATCATCTACAAAAAAAGGAAGCAAAATGTTGTGGCAGATGCACTCTCAAGAAAGGATGAGGATGTGGAAGCATTTCTTTGCGCCATTCTATTATCCAACCAAATTGGATAAACGAAGCAAGGGATGAATGGAAAAATGACGAAGAAATGTGGGCACTCATTCAAAAGTTACAACAAGATCCCAATACATCTGATACATTTAGTTGGAAAAATGATTCGTTATGGTACAAAGATCGGTTATAGCTATGTAAGAATTCCCAACTCAAACAAAAGATATTTAGGGAATTGCACAACTCTCTCTTAGGAGGGCATTCTGGATTTTTAAAAACTTACCACAGGGTTAAGAAGGAATTTTTTTGGGATGGCCTTAAATCGGATATTCAAAAGTTTGTGGCAGAATGTTTGGTTTGCCAACAAAATAAAGTTGAAACAAGTAAGACCCCATCCATTCCAAGCCAATGTTGGGAGGAGGTTTCAATGGATTTTATCACAGGTTTACCCAAGTCCGAAGGAAAGAGTGTTATCATGGTGGTAGTTGACAGACTTACCAAGTATGCACACTTTTGTGCATTATCTCATCCAGCGAGTACAGTTTCTACTGCATTTATGGAAACAATTCAAAAGCTACATGGAAACCCAAAGATTATTGTAAGCTACAGAGATCCCATTTTCACTGGAATTTTTTAAACAAAATTATTTTCTTGTCTTGGTACTCAGTTAGCTGATAGCTTATCTTATCATCCTCAATCTGATAGGCAAATTGAGATGGTAAACAAATGTTTGGAAGGATATCTTCGTTGCTTTGTATCTGATAAACAGACACAATGGGTCAAATGGTTGCCTTTGGCTGAATGGTGGTATAACACTTCCTTCCATACTGCAACAAAAATGCCCCCATTTATGGCACTTTATGGATATCATCCACCATCCATCACATCATATTTAAGAGAAAATTCTAAGGTTCAAGCAGTGGAAGATCACATCGAGCATCAACAACAAGTTCTCCAACTCTTAAAGGATAACCTCACCTTGGTGCAGAATAGAATGAAACAGCGGGCAGATCAACATTGCAGCAAAATAAGTTTTGATGTAGGTGACTGGGTATTCCTATGGTTACAACCATATAAACAAATGTCCCTCAAGCAAGCTAGAAGGATAGTAAATTATCACCAAAGTATTATGGTCCGTACAAGGTGTTGCAAAAAATCGGTACTATGGCATACAAATTACAGCTTCCTGCAGCTTCTCGAGTGCACCTAGTTTTCCATGTGTCATGCTTAAAAAAGGTTATAGGTGACAAGCTCCCAGTTCAAACAATATTGCCAGAACTTGATGAGGAAAGAAAAATCATATTGGAACCAGAAGCAGTCAAAGAAACAAGAACTCGACAGCTACAAAATCGATCAATTTCAGAGTATCTCATCAAGTGGAAGAACTTACCCGTTGAAAATTCCACATGGGATGGTGATAATTTTATACAGAAGCATCCAAAACTACTCAAGCGTTAAGAACAACACTTTTTTGAAGAAGAGGGGCATGTTAGGTCCCTATAATACTAGTGATTCCCTCATTACTATTGTCATTGCATCCCTTATTGTTATTGTTGTGCCCCTATTGTCCCCATATTGTTATTATTGTGCCCCATAGAAGCCCACTATTGTTATTTTTGTGTCCTTATATTATTATTGTTAGGTCGGCTTTGGTTATATTGTGACCTCTTAGACTCCTATATATAGAAAGGAGGTTTTGTCATTTGTATTATCCAATAATTGTTCATTTGTGTAATGTAAAGGAGGTTGCCCCCTCAAAGAGGCTGGTTTCTAAGTCGTTGATCTATCTTTTCTATCTTTCTGTGAGTTGGTTTCATAACAATGTCCCAAACTGCTGCCTCCTCAAACATTGTTTGAATTTTGTCTTTCCAAACGACATAGTTGGATATCCTATCCAGTCTGCCCTCTATCCTTAAGAACATGGCCATGGCAGCTGTCCAAAATTTACAAAACCAAGAAAATGGAGAAATGAACTTTCCAGCACACCTTGTTGTTCCAAAAGTTCAGTCCGTGTGAAATTTCATCTTGTTGTCCCAAAATATCAGTTTGCGGTTCAAAAATTCAATTTGTTGTCCACACCAATTCCGGCGATTAATCGCGACTTTGAATCGGCTCGGCGGCAGAAAGTCCCGATTTGAAACTCGGCGTGTCAACTCGTAGGGTTTTCGCCGTTCGGTTCCGGTTTGCGTTTATAACATGCGTCGATTGTTTAACGGTGACCGTGATACATTGGTTGATAGCGCGTTGGCAGAGTGTAACGGTGATACATTGGTTGGATAGCGCAGACTCCAGAGGCAGAGCCGCAGAGTGAGCACAATAAGCACAGGCTACAGCATGCGACCGCAGCACGGGCACCACACTGCAGCATCCACCGCAGCACGGGCACCACAGAGCAGGCTGCAGCATTCGAACTTCGAAGCCGCAGATAAATATTTTCATGGTATAAGTATTATATAAATTAATTAAATGGTTATAAGTATGGTTATAAATTAATTAAATGGTTATAAATTAATTAAATGGTTATAAGTATTTTCATGGTTATAAGTATTATATAAATTAATTAAATGGTTATAAATTAATTAAATGGTTATAAGTATTATAAGTATTAATTAATAAAATTTTATCAACCATTTAATCTATATAACTATATTAATAATATAATTTTTTAATATCATTAATTAAAAACAATATTTATTTAATATATTATTAATTTAAATAATAATAATTTATTAATTTATTATAAATTTATAAAATATAATTTTTTTATAAAAAAACATAAATGGAGAATTTTTAAGAAAATAAATTCATAAAACTTTTAAATTAAATTTGTTTTAAATTTTAAGAATTTGTTTTAAACTTTTAGAAGCATATGCTTCTAAGGACTCAAGACTCAGTGCTTTGGATCATGTTTGGAGTCTGGACTCATAACATATATGAGATACTTATTTATTCATGATATTTTGGACATTTATTGATATTATGCATTTTTTGGAGATGCCTTTACCCAATATTAATGAAAAATGGTTTTTTTAATTCAATATATGTGTATATTTTTATTTAATGAATTCAACGATTTTTTGCCGATTTTTTCCCGATTTTTTCCCGATCCGATTAAAACTCTTTGCTCTTTTGCCTCGCCGATTTATTGCCGATTCCGAGTCTGGTAACATTGGTTTTCTGTCCCAAACCACTGTTTGTTTTTCAAACTGCAATTTTCAGCCTGTACCTTTGATACCATGTTGAAATTTGATGACTAAAAAGTTTCCAGCAATCCCAACTCGATTTTAATTTCACTTTATCACTCCCATTCAGTTAAATGCCCTTTTCCATAAACATACATTCAACATATAGAATTCTGGAAATGAAATTTCTAGATTAAAACACATAGGACTGTCAACACATGATGAAAATAAATATGGACATAAACAGACTAGCAACACACATAAAAATACACAGATTTTGGTCAACTTAGACCCACGTAAAACCCCTTCAATCTTCTCCAGGAAAACCTGTTAGAGAGTTCTTCAAATTTATTTATCTTTCAAGTTCAGGAAAAATATATTTGCAGACAAAACAAAATAGCAAAATACAACTTATCTCTTCAGCCCAAAACTCCTTGAAAACTGTGCCCACTTTGCCTCGATTTCCATGCCCACTTGAAGCTAAAAATATGTACTATACGGATATGGACTGTACTGTACAGATTTCTGTACCGCTGTACAGACTATACGAAATTTTCAAATTTTTTTCAAAAGCTTATCTCGAACGACGTGCAACTCACAACATTAAATGTTGATTTTACTATACTTTCTGCTGTCTTCTATGCCTTGATTTCTATGCCCAGCTTTGCCCAGAAATCACTCCTCCAGCGTGTTGCAACAAATTTCTCATTCAGAACTTTTCTCCAGCTCTCAGCCTCCTTTCTCCAATTTGCTCTCATGAAGAATGAATGCAGTCTCTCTTTTCTTTTCCCCCTTTTGTTTCCATAAATGACTTTTGGCAACCCTAAGATCTAATGGCTCAGATTCATTTAGATCAAGGGATGACAATAAATGTGCATTTAATTCTCACTTTCTATTTTTTAACTCACCCATTAAATAAAGCACTCACATTGTACTTTATGTCTAAAGTCACTTTTCACTTTATAATTTAACATTGACTTTACCACTTATAAGCTCACTTTCACTTTATAAAGTCACCACTTATAAAGTCACTTTAACTTTATAAAGTCACACTTAGGAAAACAATTATTTTGGACACTTTTCCCTAGGTACAGACTAACCCATGGGAAACCACTTGTCCAAGGTACATTAAAAGTCGACATTAACTGGATCATGTAACCTGCTAATGGGGTAGTTGAGACTGAGTACTCAACAGGCAGCTCATGATCCAGTTAATAAAAAGAACCTCAAAACCCACATGTGTTAGCAACATTTTTATGAACAACCAGTTGACCTCGATCGTATGCCTTTGAGAGATCGAGCTTAATAATGAGACCTTTTAATCTATGAGTTTTTATACTATGCAACCCTTATCAGCGACTCCAATAGCTTCATAAATATGTCTCCCCTCAAGAAAACTGAATTGTTCCTTTGAAATGGTCTTTGAAAGTATGGGCTTGATCCTTCTAGCAATCACCTTTGAAATAACCTTACATACACAATTTCATAAAGAGATGGGACGAAAATCTTCAAAGGAGGCAGGATAGTCGACTTTTGGAATGAGAGCTATGAAGGTGGAACTGAAAGCTGCCAGAATCCTTCCCTCTCTACGAGAGTCATTAACAACTCTTAACAAGTCTTTGCGAATAAGATCATAAAACCCTAAGAGAAATTCAACAACCCAACCATCATGTTGAAAATGGTACCAAGGAGGTGTTTCCTAGGCATTTCTCCTTTTGGCCTAGGGAGACACATTAATCACCTTTTGTCTAAGTGATATTATGAGTTTATTAATATCAAGTGGCTAAAGTATTTTTTACATGCAGAGGTACTAGATATTTTAAGTTATTAAAGTCACATGTGTTTTAAAAGTCACTTTATGTGAAAAAGTACTAAGTACACTTTATATTATTAAAGTGACTTTTATATTCTAAAAGTGACTTTATGAGGAAAAAGTGACCATGGTACTAAAACATTAAAAAGTACTAGGGAGGCTCATTAATAGAAGGGGGACCACATTAAAAAGGGGGTCAAGAGGAAATGATCTCCACCCTTGATGTAATGAGCTGAGATTTAATCTCAACCATTAGATCTAAAGGTTAGGGTCTTCATCTTATTGAGAAGACAAAAAGGGAGAAAAAGGAGGCCAAAGCTTATTATTCTCATGAGAGCTATCGAGGAGAGGAGCAAGGAGAAAGGAGGAGAGCTTGAAGAAATTATACAACAAAGAGCTAAGAAGGAGACTACAGTTCGATTCTCTTGGAGGTTGCGTCTAAGTCAAGGAGGGAGTTCGAAGTCTAAGAGGACAGTCATAGTCAGCTTAATACACAGGTTGAGGGCCTCTTCAGAGGCAAGTTCAGTTACAGTTCAAGTGGGTAAGAATCCTGGTAGAGTATTTTACTGGCAGCAAAATTCTGGGCACCCTCAGCGAAAATCTCGGGCCTGGACAATGAGATTTTCGGGATTGTTTCCTAAGCAGAGTTCAAGTATTTTTGGCCTGTTAGTTCAGTGTTTTTTTAAGGGAGGAGTCCCTGCTTCTTAAGGCTCATTTTCTGTTGAGAAATCTGAAGACTCAAGGAAGATAAAAGTAACTGTACAATGCTTAATTGCCTGCCCAGAAGGAGCTAATAAGAGGCTGTGTTTTTCACTGAAGGAGGCAGATTGTGGGTACAAATATCAGTCCAAAAATTCAGTGCAAAAGGACTTTTGAGATACTTCAAAAAGAAAGAGATATGTAGAATCTCTTGTTGCCTCTTTTGTTGTAAGAATTATATCTAAACAAGCAAAATAAAAATCCTTCTCCAGCAGTGGCTTTCCCCATTGTGGGGTTTTTCTAGGGTCAAGTTGACCAAAAACAAGTGTATTAAATTCATGCGTGTGCTTGTTATTTTCTCTTGTATTAGCTATGCAACGTAAATGGTAGAGTAGCCCTTTGTTTTTATGTAAATATTAATTTGATATAAAATATCAGTCATATGTTTTATGATGAGTTTGGGCATTAAACCATGCAAAACATGAAAAATGGGTTGTGCCCTATAATTTTCTACATGGTATCAGAGGAAAAGAGAGGTCAAAATAGAGATTCTTCATCAGCTGATACAAAAACCTGCAAGCAAACTTCTGCATATTCAGTGAACAACAATTATTAAACCTTAGTCAGAAACCCAAAGAGTTGTTGGTTAAGAGGGAGGAGACTGCCTAGTATCATATTTGCTCCAAATTGTTGGTTGTGAGGGTCATGGCTACTGGGTTGAGGGTAGAGGACAAATTGAGTGGGGTTGATAATTTTGGCCCCTGGAAGGAGAGGATGACACTTTTGTTTGAGGAGTTGGAGGTATGGGACATTGTAGAGAGTGCAGTGCAACCTCCTATTGACCAAACACAGTTGACAGAATTCAACAAGAAGAATGTAAAAGCAAAGAGGATCATCCTTGATGCCATCAAAGATCACCTATTCCCTCATGTGACAGGAATGAAGTTTTCCTATGAGATGTGGGAGTCCCTTGTCACATTACACCAGAGTTCTAATGAGAACAGGAAGATGGTGTTGAGGCAAAAGCTAAGAAACACCAAGATGACCAAGACCGACAATGTGACCTCATACCTCACCAAGATCTCACAGGTGAAGGATGAGTTGGCTGCCATGGGAGAGGCTATCCTAGAGAACTAGTTGGTTAGGATTGCATTAGATGGGTTCACCGAGAAATGGGATGGATTCATACATGGCATTGTGGCCAGAGAACACTTTCTAGACTGGAGGAGGATGTGGGACGATTTCATCCAAGAGGAGATCAAGAGTGCTAAGGTGGGCAACAAGAGTGGTGGGGGAGGTGAGGAAGAGAATGTCGCCCTTGCAACGAAGGGCAAGAAGAAGGCCAAGAAGGGGTCTTCTAGTGGAGCAAAGAAGGAGAAGGGGAAGCAAAAGGTGAAGGAGAAGGACATGAGCAAAGTAAAATGCTTTGCTTGTGGGAAGATGGGTCACTATGTTGTTCAGTGTCCCAACAAGAAGAACAATAAGAAGTAGGGAGTTGCAACTTCAACAGAGGTGGACGAGTTCACTTCTAGATTTGACACTGAGTTTTCCTTATCAATAGAGGTGGATGAGTTTTCCTTAGTGGTGAGTTTAGCCACTCATGTTACATCTTCCCGTGCATGGTTTCTTGATAATGCATATGACTAGAGTGAAGGAGCACTTCACGAGTCCCTTAGAGGATGACATTTACTTGGAAGTTGTGCTTGGAGATAATTCCAAGGTCAGAGTAGCATGAGTGGGGACAATATCATTTCAGCGGGAGTCATTAGCTCCTTTGAAAGTGATAGATGTTCTTTATGTTCCAGGGTTGAAGAAGAACTTGATATCAATTTCCTGCTTGGAGGATAGGGGGTATGAAGTTGTGTTCTGTAGAAGACAGGCATTGATATATCCTAGGGGATCTAGTGTTGAACATGTTAGATCTATTGGAGTCTAGAGTGGGAGGCTATACAATTTCATGTTTTAGCCTATTAGAGGCTTAGTGGCACAAACCAGCAAAGTGAGTTGTGTGAGCTATGGCACAGGAGGATGGCCCACTTGCACCATGGATCTTTCAGGATGCTGAGAGAGATGGTTACAGGATTATTAGAGTTTAGCACTGATCATCATGATGTGTGTAGGGGGTGTGTTTTGGGAAAGTGCACCAAAACACCTTTCCCAAGCACTGACAACAGAGATTTAGGTATCCTTAACTTGTTACACTCTGATGTTTGTGGTCCTATGTCTCATGTATCATTAACTAGATGTGAGTACTATGTGACCTTCATTGATGACCACTCTAGGAAGACCTGGATTTTCTTTTTGAAGACCAAGGATGAGGTCTACAAGAGGTTCTAAGAGTTTAAGGCTCAAGGTGTTGAGATCAAATAGGGAGGAAAATCAAGGTGTTGAGATCAGATAATGGGGGTGAGTATATGTTAAAATTGGCAACCAGGGCAAAACTTCATGTGGGTCATCTTATTCATGGCTGATAATATTTTTATTAGATTCCTCTCGTCGAGAGGTGTAGGATTGATATAAAGATCATCCAATTCCGATAAGTATTCATGGAGATATGAATTTATTTTGATTATGGAATTATTATCAAGCCGACCTACAACTCATGTAGGCTCAGAAGCCCAACAGTCGCATCTATTCACCCACCAACGTTGTGTATAAATATAAGAGGACTTTTCCTCATTTGGACTCACTCATCTCATCACATCTCTCTCTATCTACTGTGCAGATATGAGTCTCTTCTCTACTGCGCTGAAATGGGTCTCTCTCTCTCACACATGTGAAGCCGGAAGCTGTTGAATTTGAAGCTGCAACTGCAGGAGTAAAGATTGAATTGCGTGGCCTAGAAGATCTCCTCTTTGGAACTGTGTTGTAGGTTCATCTGAACCTCCTTTGAAAGCCGTAACTTTTGGTGGTGGAATGAAGTCAATCCGACGAACGGTTTGCAAGATATCGACTGCCCTAGTTTGAAGCCGGAAACTGCTGAAACTGAAGCTGCAACTGCAGAAGTAAAGATTGACTTGCGTGGCCTAGAAGATCTCCTCATCTGAACTGCGCTGTAGGTTCATCTGAACCTCCTCTGGAAGCTGAAACTTTTGGTGGTGGAATGAAGTCAATCCGACTGTCGGTTTGTGAGATATGGTCTGCCCTAGTTTGATAATGAAGCCGCTAATGCTGATGCTGATCTAGGGTTTGCTACTGCTGATATGAATCAGATTTATTGTACTATTTCTCTCTGCTGAATTATTGAAGATAAAAGAAGATTTGATCAAAGGGTTTCCCCACACATTGTGGGGTTTGTCCCTGGCTAGCCGCCACATCTTGTGTCTCTTGTCTTGGCTTGTTTTCTAACGATCGTTTAATGTTCTATCTGCACTTTACTTTATGTACATGTGATTGCTAATCGGTGGAATATAATAAGAAAAAGAAGTAAACTGTTATAAGCATAGAACATACCATAACTTAACAGTACACCTCCACGAAGATGAAGGAGTTTTGTAGGAGTCGGGTGTCAAGAGGGAGTACATAGTGCTTTATAACCCCCAGCAAAATGGGGTGGCAGAGAGGAAGAACAGGGCCATAGTAGGTGTAGCTAGAGCCATGTTGCATGATCAGTGATTACCTTTTTTCTTGTGGGTCGAGGCATGTAATGCTTGTTAGTTTTTGTAGCATCGGATGTGTTCTAGCCACGAAATTTGGTGGAGAGGCTAGAATGCATGAGATGTCCAAAACCCATAAATCGTTTTTGGAAATTCTGCCTAAAAGTGTCTCAATTAGATTATTAACCGTTTTTTTTTAATATTTCCTAAGTCTAAACTTAGGGAATATGGTTGATTAATCAATATTAATTGAGATAAGGTGAGAATCATCTAGAAACTCACTTTGATCGATCCAGAGATGATCTTAGCCATTGATTAAGTTTTAATCTTGGCCATTGGTGCTCCAACAATGGATTATAAGAGGAGATCGATGTAGTAATGGAGAACACACCAGTGCAAATACTCAATTACCTAGGCAGTTCGATTTTCTCAGTGGCAACAACTTAGTAGAGAAGATAGAGCTAGAGGGTGAGTAGCAGGTGGAAGAGGAGGGTAGCAACATTCCGGAAGGAAGGTTTCCAGTTCCAAGAAGAGGCAAAGAAAGGAAGGCCGAAATCCTCACAGGGTCAACATAAGCTCTGCGTAGAGGATGACGTAAGAGGCACACCACAGAGGCTAGGGAGGTAATTTCAGAGGCATAAATTAGCTGTGGGGTGAGAGGAAATTATCACAATAATTTTGCCAATATTTTCCTCAGATTAGATTGCCAATTGAGCATCTAAATTATTGTACTCAGAATTGTTGCTGAAGAATAATAATTAAACCCTCATCTGCTACACCGATTTTCATGCATTGGGTTTTTCCAGGGACTATTGTCCAAAAATAACTATGTCAAAATTCTTGTGTGTGTGTGTTAGAATTTCTCAATTTTCAGTATTTTATTTTTCCGCTGTATTTTTATGGTGAAAATTGCATTTGTGATTTATTTGTTCTTTTTCGTAGCAAATAAACTACATAATTAAATTTACAGAAGAATAATTTCCAGTTACAGTAATAGATAAAAAATTCATATGGTATCAGAGCATGATTGATTAGTTGGAGAACTCAAAAACGAAGAAAGAAATTTCGCTCCTCAATAAGGGCAGCAGGCCGAAATTCCCAAGGGCAACGCAGTCTTTTTGCCAAGAGGCCGAGTTGCTTGAGGAAGTTCAATTTTTCTGAGAAAGGGGCAGAAAAATTCGATTCTTCCAGTTTGAGTGATTCTAGAGGCAGAGGGAGAAACTCAGTTATTTCGTTGGGAAAATCTCTAGCGAGACGCAAAAGGTTTTGCAGCAGATTGCTAGTGCAGAACCAGTGTCGGGTGAAAGAGGAATAACACACTATAAATTCTTCAGCATAACCATGGACAAAAGTGACATTCAGGAGACTTCAGATTTGTCTTCCAGGTTGGAGGACGAATTTTCTTGCTTATCAGGATCAACTTCACAGGGTGTCTGGTATATAGACAGTGGAGCATCAACTCACATGACAGGGGTTAGAGAATATTTCTCTAGCTACAAGGAGCAGATGGACTTCCAGATTACTATGGGAAACAGGACGAAATGTACTCCAGTGGGGAGAGGTACCATAGATTTTTAGAGAGAGTCAGGAGTAAGTACCAACGCTACAGATATATTGCATGTGCTCAGTGCTAGGATTGGGTATGAACCTGATTTTACTATCCCAGTTATAGGATAAGGGGTATGATATTCACTTTGTAGGGAAGAAAGTGTATGTCAAACACATAAGCTGTAAAAAGGTAAGGCAGATTGGAGTTCGAAGTAACAAATTGTACCAGTTACAGATTGACTCTCCAATGGCATTAATAGGTAGTGACAGTAGTAGTGGGAAGGAGCTGAATGAGTTACGACATATGAGAACGGGACATCTACACCATGGAGTGCTCAGGATGCCCAGAGAAACAGTAACAAGGGTTCCAGAACTTGGCACAGAACATGATGATGTGTGTAGAGGATGCGTATTTGGGAAGTATGCTAAGGCAACGTTTCCAAGAAGTGACAACAAAGTTGATGGCGTGTTAGGACTCATACATTCAAATATTTGCGGCCCAATGTCCACTAGAGCTCTTAGCGGTGCCGAATATTTCCATCACCTTCATTGATGACCATTTTAGGAAGACCTGGATCTACTTCTTGAAGACCAAAGATGAGGTCTTCAATCGTTTCAGAGAGTTTAAAGCTCTCATGGAGAGTGCAACAGGGAAGAAGATCAAGGCGCTTTGCTCAGATAATGGTGGAGAATATATTGATAAAGACTTCACAGATTTCTGTGCGAAGGAAGGCATCAAGAGAGAATGGACAACTCCATATAATCCACAACAGAATGGTGTAGCGGAGCGGAAAAACAAAACCATTGTTGGAGCTGCAAAGGCTATGTTATATGACTAGGATTTACCTAGATTTCCACGACAGTATATATTCAGATCAGGAGTCCTCATAGAGCATTGGGGAAGAAAACGCCAGAAGGAGTCTTCACAGGGAAGAAGCCGAAAGTTAGTCACTTCAGAATTTTTGGCAGCGTTTCTTATTGCCATGTGCCAGATGAGAAAGGTACCAAACTAGATCAGATTGCAGAGAAGGGGTTCTTTGTTGGATATGAGAAAACCTCAAAGGCATACATGTTCTACATTCCTAGCAACAAGAAGATTGTATTAAGGCAAAACGTGAAGTTCATGGAGGACCAAGCTTTCAGGAGATCTCATGAGATGCCTACAGGTGATCAGAACTAGTCAGTAGAAGCTCTTGTGGTCCAACAACAGGGGCATCCAGTGGGACAGGCAGGAGGACAATCACAAGGATCGAGTACTGTGACCAGTACTAGTGTTTCCTCAGGTGCAGGAAATCCAAGGAGTTCTCAGTAGATGGAGCAACAGAGGCAGGATGAGGAGGAGCTGATTGAACCTCCCACAACTAGTGGTCAAGCCAACAAAGAGGTTCGTCATATATTGAGAGATGTAGAGGAGTTTATTAAAACTCCAAGGACGAACAAAAGACAATGCAAATAGCCTGACAAGTACCAAGCGTTGGTGGCTCAGGTTGCAGAACCTTCTAGCTTTCAGGGGGCCACACAACATGAAGCATGGGTAGATGCCTAGGCCAGAAGACAAATCAGTTGTAGGTTCTAGATGGATCTACAAGATCAAGTGTGTTGCAGACGACAATGTGAATAAATAGAAGTCTAGGTTTGTGGCAAAGGGGTATGCACAGAAAGAAGGGATAGATTATGAAGAGACCTTCACCCCACTTGCCAAATACAGTTCTATCTTGTCAGTTATATCCCTAACAGCTTAGATGGATGGTAGATTCACTAGATGGATGTCAAGACAACTTTCTTGAACGGGGTGATAGAGGAAGAAGTGTACATAGAATAGCCAGAGGGCTTCAAAGCTCATGAGAGGTGAACTCATGTGTGCAGACTGAAGAAAGCTCTATATGGACTCAAGCAGGCTCCTAGGGCATGGTATGGTAGGATTGACAACTACTTGCAGCAAATGGGATTCGTCAAGAGTGACGCAGATCCCAACCTTTACTATTTGATGGTAGACGGTGAGCCTCTCATCCTAGTTTTGTATGTGGATGATCTCTTTTTGACGGGATCATCAGGTCTTATAGAAGACTGCAACAGGAATCTGGCAGCTGAGTTCAACATGAAGGATTTGGGGTTGATGCACTATTTCCTAGGATTGGAAGTGTGGAAGAAGAATGGGGAGATCTTCCTTGGGCAAGGAGGATACACTATAGATATTCTGAAGAGGTCCAGAATGCAGGATTGCAAACCCATGTCTACGCCCATGATCACCAATTGGAAGAAGATAGATGCATCAGATGACAAGGATGTCGACCCCACCTTGTATAGACAGTTTATTGGATCTCTCATGTATCTAGTCAATACTAGGACAGATATTTGCTTCACAGTGAATACCCTTAGTCAGTTCATGGTGGAGTTAAAGAGGGTACATTGGGCAGTAGCGAGGCACATTATGAGGTATGTGTGTGGCACAGTCGAGTATGGGTTGAGATATACCTGAGGAGATGATCTCAGATTATCTGGATTGACAGATGCAGATTGGGTAGGCAGTGCAATGGACAGGAAAAGTACCTCTGGGTACTGCTTCAGTGTTGCATCAGGGATGGTTTCTTGGTGTATCATGGAGCAGAAGTCAATAGCACTGAGCTTTGCAGAAGCAGAGTATATGGCAACAAGCACAGCTACATGTGAAGCTATATGGCTTCAGAAGCTGCTAGTGAGCTTTTTTAGGCTGAGAATGGAGGCGACCAATGTCTACTGTGATAATCAGAGTTGCATAAAGTTCTCTAAGAATCCAGTGTTTCATGACACGTTGAAACACATAGATATTTGATGTCATTTCATCAGAGATTGTGTACAACGTGGATCAGTCCAGCTATAGTATGTTCCCATAGAAGTGCAGGTTGCAAATATACTCACGAAAGCTCTAAGAAGATCCAAGTTCGTCTATTTCAGAGAACAAATGGGTATGGTGGAGAACCTGTTTCAGTAGCAGAGGTAGATTACCTTGGATGATTCTCGGCTGCAACAACAACAAATGAGAGGGAGTTGCAGTGCAGATGCAGTGTTGGAAGCAGTATGGAAACATCAGCAGCAACACAGATGCAACGTATATCAGATTTGCACAGTGGTTAGTGGCCAGTATGGCTAGACATCAGGAGCGTGAAAGAAGCTAATGTAGAGACAGAGTGTTGTGGTAGGAAGTGCAACACTAGAACACATTCCTCGCTAAGAGGGAGTGTTAGTTTTTGTAGCATTGGATGTTTCTAGCCATGACATTTAGTGGAGAGGCTAGAATACATGAGATCTCCAAAACCTAGAAATTGTTGATGGAAATTCCACCTAAAAGTGTCTCAATTAGATTATTAACTGTTTTTTTTAATATTTCCTAAGTCTAAACTTAGGGAATATGGTTAATTAATCAATATTAATTGAGATAAGGTGAGAATCATCTAGAAACTCACTCAGATTGATCAAGAGATGATCCTAGCCATTGATTAAGTTTTAATCTTGGTCGTTAGTGCTCCAATAGTGGATTATAAGAGGAGATCGATGTGGTAATGGAGAACACACCAGTGCAGATACTCAGTTGCCTAGGCAGTTCAATTTTCTCAGTGGCAGCAGCTCAGCAGAGAAGATAGAGCTAGAGGGTGAGTAGCAGGTGGAAGAGGAGGGTAGCAGCATTCCAGAAGGAGGGTTTTCAGTTCCAGGAAGAGGCAAAGGAAGGAAGGCCGAAATCCTCATAGGGTCAGCGTAAGCTCTACACAAAGGGTGACGTAGTAGACACAACACAAAGTCTAGGGAGGTAATTTCGGAGGCAGAAATTAGCTGTGGGGTGAGAGAAAATTCTCACAATAATTTTGCCAGTATTTTCTTTGGATTAGATTGTCAATTGAGCACCTAAATTATTGTACTCAAAATTGCTGCTGGAGAATAATAATAAAACCCTCGTCTGCTGCACCGGTTTTCCTGCATTGGGTTTTTCCGAGGACTATTGTCCAAAAATCACTATGTCAAAATTCTTGTGTGCGCTAGAATTTCTCAGTTTTCAGTATTTTATTTTTCCGTGGTATTTTTATTGTGAAAATTGCAGTTGTGATTTTATTCGTTGTTTGTTGTAGCAAAAAAATGCATAATTAAATTTACAGTTAGAAGAAAAATTTCCAGTTACTGCAATAGATAAAAATTTCACAACACTGCAGTATATTTGCAAAACAAGGGTCCACACAAAATCTTGGGGAGCAAGACTCCTGAGGAGGTGTTTACTGACAAGAAGCTGGAGGTTGGGCACATTAGGCTTTTTGGGTGCCTTACATACTCACACTTACCTAAGGAAAAGAGAACGAAGTTGGAACCCACTGCAGAAAAGGGTATTCTTGTGGGTTATAGTGAGACCAAAAGGGCCTACCACATATATATTCCTGCACAGAGGAAAGTTGTTCAGAGGCGGGATGTGAGATTTGAAGAGGAGAGGGCTTTGAGGAGGTCTCGGGAGCTTGAGCAGGCAAAGCAATAGGATCCTCAATAGAGGGCCACACTGCAAGTGTTAGGAGCATTAGGTGGTACACCAAGTTCAAGAGGATCACCTTCTTCAGGGGTGACAGGTTCACAGACTCCAGTATCATTGAGTGCAAGATCACCCGGTGCAGGATCGTCAGGTGCAGGATCTCAAAGTCTAGGATCTCCATTGATCATAGAAGAGCCTTCCTCGTCAAGAGGAGAGGCTTTAGTTGATGATTTTCCATACCACCAGAGGAGGCTACTACAAGGAAGAGGAAGCCAAGATGACTTCGTCATACTTTGAAGGAAGCCCAGGAGGCAGTGGGGAAACCCAAGTGGTCAATGAGGGAGAGCAGACCACCAAAGAGGTTGTGTGGCTTTGTAGAGCCAGCAAGTTATGAGGAGGCTGCCAGTCAGCAAATCTGGAGGGATGCCATGGTGGAGGAGTATGCCTCTATCATGAAAAATGATGTCAGGGAGGTAGTACCACGACCTGAGGGGAAGTCGGTGGTGACTTCCAAGTGGCTCTACAAAATCAAACATGCTGCAGATGGCAGCGTGGAGAAGTTCAAAGCTCGTTTTGTGGTGAGGGGGTTCTCACAGGTAGAGGGAGTTAACTATGAGTAGAACTTCGCACCATTTTCTCATTATACCTCCATTAGAGTAGTGATTTCTATAGCAGCTGAGATGGGTTGGAGGATTCACCAGAGGGATGTGAAGACCACCTTTCTCAATGGTCTTATACAGGAGGTGTACATTGAGTAGCTACAGGGCTTTGATGTTTATGGGAGGGAGTCTCATGTGTGTAGGCTTAAGAAAGCCATGTATGGACTGAAGTAGGTGCCAAGGGCATGGTACGAGAGGATAGATGCCTACTTGCAGCAGATGGGTTTCTAGAAGAGTGATGCAAATCCGAACATATACTTCATTATGGTTGGTGACGATCCACTCATTTTGGTTTTGTATGTGGATGACTTGTTTATTATAGGAGAGGACAAACTCATCCAACACTGCAAGAGAGATATTGCTTCAGAGTTTGACATGACTGATATGGGACTGATGCATTACTTTCGGGGTTGGAGGTTTGGTGGGAGGATGGGCATATCTTCATTGGCCAGGGCAGGTATGCAAGTGATATCTTCAAGAGATTCTATAGGGAGGGTTGCAGGCCTATGGCTACTCCTGTGATCACCAATTGGAAGAAGTTGCATGCTTCAAATTCTAAGTTGGTGAACCCCACCTTGTATCATCAGTTGATTGGTTCTTTGATGTATTTGGTAAACATTAGGCCAAATATTTGTTTCACAGTCAACACGTTGAGTTAGTTTATGATGGAGCCCAGAAGAGTGCATTGGGTGGCTACGAAACATGTATTGGGGTACCTATAGGGCACAATCGACTATGGTTTATATTATGTCTGGGGAGATGGAGTCAGATCAAGTGGTTGCATGGACTCAAATTGGGATGGCAGTGCTAGTGATAGGAAGAGTACTTCTAGGTGTTGTTTCTCGTTGGGCTCAGCAGTGGTGTCATGTTTCAGCAGGAAACAAAGGTCAGTGGTATTGAGCAGCACAGAGGCAAAGAATATGGAAGCTAGTCAGGCAAGTTGCAAGGCACTTTGGCTTCGCAAGATGTTATTTGGTTTATTTGGTTAGAGGTTGAGACCAACTACAATATACTGTGATAATCATAGTTGTATTAAACTCTTCGAGAATCCATTATTTCATGACTAGTCAAAGCATATTGGAATTGGATACCACTTCATCAGAGATTAGGTTCAGGGGGTAGATGTGAAGCTTGAGTATATATCCACTGATGCATAGGTAGCAGACATTCTCACCAAGTCATTGCCAAGGGGCAAGAATGTATTCTTCAGAGACATGATGGGAGTGTTGAAAATGGTACCAAGGAGGTGTTTCCTATGCATTTCTCCTTTTGGCCTAGGGAGACACATTAATCACCTTTTGTCTAAGTGATATTATGAGTTTATTAATATCAAGGGGCTAAAGTACTTTTTATGTGGAGATGTACTAGGTACTTTAAGTTATTAAAGTCATATGTATTTTAAAAGTAAATTTATGTGAAAAAGTACTAAGTACACTTTATATTATTAAAGTGAATTTTATATTCTAAAAGTGACTTTATGAGGAAAAAGTGACCATGGTACTAAAACATTAAAAAGTACTAGGGAGGCTCATTAATAGAAGGGGGACCACATTAAAAAGGGGGTCAAGAGGAAATGATCTCCATCCTTGATCTAATGAGCTGAGATTTAATCTCAGCCATTAGATCTAAGGGTTAGGGTTCTCATCTTATTGAGAAGACAAAAAAGGAGAAAAAGGAGGTTAGAGCTTATTATTCTCATGAGAGCTATTGAGGAGAGGAGTAAGGAGAAAGGAGGAGAGCTTGAAGAAATTCTACAGCAAAGAGCTAGGAAGGAGACCATATTTCGATTCTCTTGGAGGTTACGTCTAAGTTAAGGAGGGAGTTCGAAGTATAAGAGGACAGTCACAGTCAACCTTAATACACAGGTCGAGGGCCTCTTTAGAGGCAAGTTCAGTCACAGTTCGAGTGGTAAGATTCCTGACAACATGTTTTACTGGCAGCGAAATTCTGGGCACCCTCAGCGAAAATCTCAGGCTTGTACAACAAGATTTTTGGGCTTGTTTCCTGAGCAGAGTTCAAGTATTTTCAACTTGTTAGTTCAACGTTTTGTGAAGGGAGGAGTCCCTGCTTCTTAAGGCTCATTTTCTGTTGAGAAATCTTTAGATTCAAGGAAGATAAAAGTGATTGTACAGTGGTTAATTCCTGCCAAGAAGAAGCTAATAAGAAGCTGTGTTTTTTGCTGGAGGAGGCAGACTGTGGGTACAAATATCAGTCCAAAAATTCAGTGCAAAAGGACCTCTCAGATGCTTCAAAAAGGAAAGAGATAAGTAGAATCTCTTGTTGCATATTGTGTTGTAAGAATTATTTCTAAACAAACAAGAAAATCCTTCTCCAGCACTGGCTTTCCCCTCTGTGGGGTTTTTCCAGGGTCAAGTTGACCAAAAACAAGTGTATGAAATTCATGTGTGTGTTCATTTTTGATAGCTTGGGAGGTACTCCAAGATCTAGGGTTTAGGGTTTGGAGGTTGGAGCGCCAAAATAAGGCATTGTGGGTTTGGAACCCAAGGTGTAGGCTTTGCACCCAAGCATGTGGGTGTGAAACCACGAGAAGTTTTGGACACGTGATGATTTTAGGGGATAAAGGATCCCGAGAGCAATCGAGAGCATAAAAAATCTCTCAAATCTGAGGTCTAGAACTTGATATATGAATTTTTTATTGTAGCTGTGGGTTAATGTGGCACCTAAAGGAGGTCGGCTTGATGTTTTGGAGTGCCAAAAGTTATGTTTTGACACCACATGAGTTAGTATAACTAGGAATGACGTTGGAGGTCATTCCCCGCCATCCAAGTGCATCCATTCATAGAGAATACATCTTTGAGGCAGCCACAGCTAGAGGACAAGGCTAGATGTGGTGGTTAAGGGCTAGTTTGGGGTCTCTTATGTGTCTTGCAGGTCCGAGTTGAGCAGCAGAGGCAACCACAACCTTTAAGGGTAGATTGAGTGGTGTTTGGGCAAGTTTTTGGGTGAGTCTTCCTTCCTACAGCAGGCTGTAGCCCTACCTGTGAGCTACAGACAGGCCACAGGCCTAATCATCCTTGGATAGAGGGTCGAAAGGCTAAGGTGCTAATTCGGAAAGGGCCTCAGAAGATTCAAGGTGATTAGGAGCTTGGTTGAGGGCTGGAAATAGCCCAGAACAACAGAAAAGGCTAGGCAGATTCATTTGGAGGGAGGCTGCAGTCAAAAAAAAGATCTCAGAGGTAGAAAGAGGGTTGTAGCAGCTTGCCAACAAGCCCTAACCAGAGCACAAGGCTTGCAGCAGTAACACCAGTCCTTGGGAATGCAGGTATGTGATGTATATTGATGTATTTGTGTTGAATTGGATGAGGTCCTAGTGTGGACAGAGGTATTGGACACCTTGTGGAGTGTTGGAGGGCAGCGAGAAAGGGTCCAAAGCAACCCTAGAACAATAGACTTGGACAACTGTGAGTTGGGTGAAGTGTGGGTAGGCTAAGTAGCTCCTTGGTGGACAAAGGAGGCTACTAGAAGAGGCAGTTTGGAGCTCAAGGTTTGGCCAGTCAGAGGAGCAGTTTGTGACAGCCCATGTTCATTGCTGGAGAAGAGACTTGCAGCAGTGATAGGTGGCAACCCTCCTGCCCTATGTTAGCCTTCATATAATAGCAGTGAAAGGCTATAGTGGGAAGAATACCCTGTGTAGTTGAGGAGTAGCAGTGGGTAGAGGCGTTGTTCACAAATGAAGTTGTTAACAACTCAACAAGATTCTCGATGTGTTGATGGGTTGATGGACAAACGATCAACATGAGAGCAGATTGAATAGTCGAGTTTCAGTGGCCAGATGGACTTGGAGCATTGATAGAGGTAGGTGTTGCAGATTGGGAAGCGAAGGACCTGTAGGGGTACAGGATATGACAAAGAAGTTGTGATCGTGCACTACATCAACTAGACCGTCAAATTATCTTGTATTTGTATTCTTGTACCATAGCATATTTGAGGGCCATTATCCTTGGTATGCAAGCCCTAGACTGTTGTATTATTCAGTTGGATTAATATAACGAAGATTGGGTTGTTGTACAATATTGTGTAAAATGATGTGTATATTTTGTGCACTAGTAGATTTACTGCTATTTATATTATGTTGTGCAAAGTAACTTCGTTGTGATTCTTGGTTTGGTAGCATCAGTGATCTAAGATTCTACCCTAGACACCAGGATCGTGGAAGAACAACATGGTATCAGAGCGTGTTTGAGCTACTTTGAGGGACAGTGTTCAAAGTGTGCACAATGAAGTACAACTTAAGAGGGAGTTGTTCACAATGTAAGTGAAGGGCTCTCTACAATGTCGAAGTTGCAGGTTGGTCTCCGGTATGAGGACAGGTTGGAAGAGCTATCCAACTATAGTCCATGGAAGGAAAGGATCAAATTGGTCTTGCAGATCAACATGATCTGGGAGTTCGCCGAGAAAGAAGTCAAGAAGCCAACCGACCCTAAGGAGCTGGAATTTTACGAGGAATTGGATACGAATGCGAGATTGATCATCCTAGATGGTGTGAAGGACTCCCTAATACCTCATTTGTCCAGGAAGAACACTGCACATGAGATGTGGATGGCTCTTTAGAATTTGTTCTAGAATAAGAACGAGAACTGGGTACTGGTATTAGAGGATGAATTAAAGTCCACCAAGATGATGCAGCGTGAAGGAGTGACTTCGTATATGTCTAAGGTCAAAGATGAGCTCGTTCTCATCAGTGTGACTATTTCATATTCTGATATGGTGAGGATTGCTTTGAAAGGGTTCACCGAGGAATGGAAGCCCTTCATCAAGGGGATCATTGCCGAAGAGAAGTTGCCAGACTAGAGTAGGATGTGGAATGACTTCATCATTCAGGAAGAGTTTGAGACGAGGATCTTGATCCGAAGAAGGCTTCAGATGATGACGTGGCACTTGCAACACGCATGAAGGTAAAGCAAAAGGACTCGAGTAAAATCAAGTGTTTCAACTATGATGAGATGGATAATTTTTCGTTGAGATGTCCGATGAAGAAGAAGATGGGAGATGACAAGAAGAAGAAAGGAAAGTAGGTCACTGGTACTGCCACTTCTGTTGAGATAAATGCTCTCACCAGGAGGTTGGAGGATGAGGACTTTGCTTTGATCTCTCATTTCTTGTAGGGTACCATCGATGAGGCTGTATGGTACATGGATAGTGGAGCGTCGAAACATATGATAATGTCACAGGAGGTATTCGAGACTCTCGCTGAGTGGGACTCGAAGTTGCACATGGTGTTGGGCGACAATTGTCAAAAGGAGATCCGAGGATTGGGAGTTGTGCCATTTAGGATGGAGTCAGGACAGGTGATGCGAGTCCAAGATGTACTATTTGTACTAGGACTCAGATATAGCATGATATCTGTCTCAACTTTCGAGCATAACGGGTTTGATGTCTTGTTCCAGAGTGGGAAAGCAAGACTCAGGTCCAGAGAATCTAGCTCTGCAGGTGTTGCGACTGGAGTTAGAAAGCGTGGTCTATACAGGTTGACGGGTAAGCCTTGGATCACGGGAAGAAGATGCAGGAGGACCAGGTGTAGGTTCCAGAGAAGCAAGTGCAGGTGCAAGTTTCAGAGGGGCAGATACAAGGTCTAGAGAAGAAAGTCCAGGTTCCAGAGGCTCAAAGGGAGTCGAGTTCTAGAGGGAGCTGGGAGGTTTAGAGGGAGATTTTGCAGCCCAAGAAGAGCGCATGGTCAGTGGGGAGAAAGGGTGCTTCTATAGCTACCAAGAAGGAATAATGAAGGGATTGGAAAATGATATAGGAGAAGAAGAAGCAAGAAGCTTCCAATGACAACGACGCTTCCGAGAGAGGTGTAGTTCATGCTACAGAGATTGTTGCAGTTGTGAGTGCTAGGAGTTGGGTGAGTGTTGCGAGCAATGATGATGATGACGAGTTATTTCTTAGTCTTGGAAGCACCTCCCTCGCTAAGAGGGAGTGTTGATTTTTGATAGCTTGGGAGGTACTCCAAGCCCTAGGGTTTAGGGTTTGGAGGTTGGAGCGCCACAATAAGGCATTGTGGGCTTGGAACCCAAGGTGTGGGCTTTGCACCCAAGCATGTGGGTGTGAAACCATGAGGAGTTTTGGACATGTGATGATTTGAGGTGATAGAGGATCCCAAGAGCAACTGGGAGCATCGAAAATCACTCAAATCCGAGGTCTAGAACTTGAGATATGAATTTTTTATTGTATTTATGGGTTAATGTGGCACCTAAAGGAGGTTGGCTTGATGTTTTGGAGTGCCACAAGTTATGTTTTGACACCACATGAGTTAGTATGAATAGGAGTGATGTTGGAGGTCATTCCTCACCATCCAAGTGCATCCATTCATAAAGAATACATCTCTGAGGCAACCACAACTAGAGGACAAGGCTAGACGTGGATGTTATGTGTCTTGCAGGTCCGAGTTGAGCAGCAGAGGAAGCCTCAACCTTTAAGGGCAGATTGAGTGGTGTATGCGCAAGATTTTGGGTGAGTCTTCCTTCCTACAGCAGGCCGTAGCCCTGGCTGTGAGCTACAGGCAGGCCATAGTCCTAATCAATGTTGGATAGAGGGCTGAAAGGCTAAGATGCTGGTTCAGACATGGCTGCAAAAGATTTAGGGTGATTAGGAGCTTGGTTGAGGGCTGGAAATATCCCAGAGCAACAAAAAAGAGTGGGAAAATTCATTTGGAGGGAGGCCATAGTCAAAATAGAGATCTAGGAGGTAAAAAGATGGTTGTAGCAACTTGCCAACAAGCCCTAACCAAAGCACTAGGCTTGCAGTAGTAACACCAGTCCTTGGGAATGCATGTATGTGATGTATATTGATGTATTTGTGTTGAATTGGATGCTAAGGATGAGGTCCTAGTGTGGACAAAGGTATTGAACAACTTGTGGATTGTTGGAGGGTAGCGAGAAAGGGTCCAAAGCAGCCCTAGAACAACAGACTTGGACAACTGTGAGTTGGGTGAAGTGTGGGTAGCCTATGTAGCTCCTTGGTGGATAAAGGAGGCTACTAGAAGAGGCAGTTTGGAGCTCCAAGTTTGGCCAGCCAGAGGAGCAGGTTGTGACAGCCCATGTTCATTGTTGGAGAAGAGACTTGCAGCAATGATAGGTGACAACCCTCTTGCCCTATGTTACCCTTCATATAGTAGCAAGAGAAGGCTATAGTGGGAAGAAGACCCTATGTAGCTAAGGAGTTGCAGTGGGAAGAGGGTGTTCTTCACAAACGAAGTTGTGAACAACTCAACAGGAGTCTCGATGTGTTGATGTATTGATGCATAAACAATCAACGTGAGAGCATATTGGATAGCCGAGTTTCAGTGGCTAGATGGACCTGGAGCATTGATAGAAGCAGGTGCTACAGATTGGGAAGCGAAGGACCCACAGGTGTACAGGATATGACAAAGAAGTTCTGATCGTGCACTACATCAGCTAGACCGTCAGATTATCTTGTATTTGTATTTTTGTACCATTGGATATTTAAGGGCCATTATCCTTGGTACACGAGCCCTAGAATATTGTATTATTCAGTTGGATTAATATAATGAAGACTAGGTTATTGTATAATATTGTGTAAAAGGTTGTGTATATTTTGTGCACTAGTAGATTTACTTTTGCTTATATTCCGCTGTGCAAAGTAGCTTCGTTGTGGTTCTTGGTTTGGTGGTGTCAGTGATCTAAGATTCTATCCTAAACACCAGGATCATGGAAGAACAACAATGTGTGCTTGTTATTCTCTTGTATTAGTTGTGCAAAGCAAATGGTAGAGTAGCTCTTTGTTTTCATGTAAACGTTATTCTGAAATAAAATATCAATCATAGGTTTTATGATGGTTTTGGGCATTAAGCCATGCAAAACATGAAAACTAGGTTGGGCTACACACTCCTATAATTTTCTACACATTAGGACCTGGGGTTTTATCTTTTTGAAAACTAGCCAACATCGCCTTCAATTCATCCTGAGACACCTCTTCCATTAGTTTTATGTTTTCTTCAACATCCACAAATCTTGGAAAGAATTGAGCCACTCTAACAACTTCTACAATATTAACCCCCTCAAGTTCCTTGAAGAGGTTTTGGAAATGTTCGCTACCAAGAATGGCAAGGCCTTCAAACTTTGAGATCACACGACCATCCTGATCCTCCATATTCCAAATTGTGTTAATCATCTTCCTGCCTTTTGCATAGGCATGAAAGAACTTGGTATTCTTCCAACTAGATTGCTCTACTTTTTAATCGCCAAGTAGCTTCCTTAGCAGCCAAAATCTCCTTCCTTCTAGCTTCAATTCTGCTTAGCTCCTCTCTGGACTCCTGAGAGCCAAAACCCTCTTCCATGGAATCTGAAATGGCCAATATTTTATTTTCAATCTTAGCCAGGTCTTCCTCCTCCCTTCTATGCTTATTTGCAACCCACTTCATAGTCAAATTCTTGATATGATCAGATTGGCCTTGAATTGACTGACAAGAAAGATACCATACTGAGCATCAAATACATGTTGATTATCTCTGAGCAGTGAAATGAAACCCTCTTCTTTTATCCAGCTTGAATTCATTTTGAAGGGATTGGCAAGCTTATAATTTTTCCCTTTCAATTCTAACAAGACAGGAGAGTGATTAGATTCACCTCTTGAGCCTACCCATTGACAAAGAAAATTAAACCTATGCACCAAAGGTTCTACCACTAAAAACCTATCCAATCTTTTTTCCACACGCCCTTCACAAAAATGATGGTTTCTCCATGTGGGCTTTAACTTTATAGGTTCTAGATCAATCAAATTCTTTGCAACAATTTTGTGTGAAAAAATAATCTGAAGAGGATATATTTTGGCCCGAGGACCCCATGTTCGGCTGCTCCCAGAGAGTAATTTAAGTCACCTCCAAGAATCAAATTCTCTTCCTCCAAAAAAGACTTACCAAAGAAATCATTCCAAAAGGACACTAACTCCTCATTCGGCCCATAGAGATTGATAAAGGTGAATGTTGTGTCCAATTCTGCTGAAAAACCCACCAAACCCAAGCTAGAGGCAATACTCCAAGTGTTAAGAGCCTGAATCTTTCAGGAGTCCCAACTCAGAGCTAGTCCAGTCAATATACCACGAACATCCAAAGGAATGAATTTCCATGAACAAAAGAAAGACTCAAGAAGTTTAGAGATACAATCTTCCTCACCAAAAGTTTTCGAAGGCAGAGAATATCGGGATTCTCCACATGAACCAATCTCTTTAAAGCAAGTTTTTTGGGATTACTTGCCAACCCTCGACAATTGAAAGATAGAACTTTCATTGGGTAACCCCTTGCTAGGATATCATTGCTCTAAGTGCCCCATCTATGGAAGTTTTCTTTTCCGCAACCATCTCCTCATGAGCTTTTGATTTTGCTAAAGAAATGTGAGATTTTCTTCCCCTACCCTTATGGACAAAGATGAAACTGTTAACTGACCAAGTCCTCCATGAAAACCCTCAAAAACCGTAAGGACTTGTCTCGACCTCAAATTGTAAAGAAATTCGCCCTCTTCCAAATCACATGTGCATCCCGAAGAGGTAGATGCTATTGATGAAGAGTACCCCGACATACTAACAAATATAGGACAAGAGACTTGCACAAGAGAATGAGAAGTGACTGGCTTCTAAGGACCCAACAAATCCTTGTCTAAAGTAGAATCACCCCAATCTTTCCCTAACTCTGAAAATGAGCTTACAAGTAAAGTAATAGGGGGAAGGGAAACAGAGTAACCATGTACCGAAGTGCCCACACTAGTCTAGAATTTAGATAACCGATGCCATATGATCAAGCCCTATAGAGACATCCACCAAAAGATTCTTTAGAGAGGCCACCATGGTACTCGACTTAGCGGCCCCAAACTACACCAAATTCTCTACCCCTGTCGAAGCCTCCTTTTGCATATTTGCATCAACTTCCTGTGCCCCTTCTACAATCTTTTGTTTGTTGAAGGCCTTCGCAGAAATAGAGGGTTTTTTGAATGGAAAACTACAGTTGTTTACCGGATAACCATACTTGTGGCATCTCCTACACCTAAATGGAATCCCTTCATAATCCAGCACATGTAATTTGACCGTCCCTTTTCCAATATTCATGGTCTCATGCAACTTCTCTCGAAGGTCCAAACTAACAAGGACCCTTGCCACAATCATGTCTTTGGTATCTTTGAAGGAGAAATCCTTATCCAAATAACAACCCAAACTATTTCCCAAGTTTTTAACATTGTTTGTTCCACATGTGCCATGACAACCCAGGAAAATGAACCCATACTGATACCACATCTAGTCTCTCCCTGCTAGCATCAAAAAGAGGAGACCAAACTTGAAGATGACAGAAGTGGAATCAATTGACCATACCTCTTTTGCAATTGTTTCAACCTCCTCATGGGTTTTGAAATTCATCTGAATCTAGCCCTTGGCCAACAAAAAAATCTCCGGAGCATCATTAACCAATGGATTGATCTTTTCATCCCTCCAATCCTCAAGTGTCTTTAAACAAAACTTTCATCCTCTAGCCCTACCCACCAAGGATTTTTCCGCATACTCCACTGCCTGAGCCATCTCCACATCATCTCCCAAACAAAGCTTGTAAGGAGCAAGGGTTTTGTCACTTTTCAAGACGCGGTTCTTCTTCCTTTTTGGAACAGACCCCGGGCCATTCAAACAAGGAAAATGTAGATCTCCAACCTCCACCTGCCTAAATTCATTCTCATTCCCCGACTTAATAACCTCTTGAGCTGTTGAAACCTGAATATTTCCTACACCAGCAGTAGGAAGCTCTGCACCATATTGAAAAGCTTCAAAGAACTGACCCAAAACCATCGAAAAGGCTCTTGTACCTGAGGAAACCATCACTCGAAAGAAAAGGGAATCCTAGATCTAGAAGCCCCATCAAAAAGGAACCCTATAAACCAAGAAGATTGTCGCCAGAGATCGGTGGGTCTGTGGGTGTAAAACCCCACACATTAACTACATGAGAGGAACTACCTTCAAGAGGGGGAAAAGGATTTACCTGATAAAGCACAAGAAAAACACCAGACACATGGCAGGGGAAATGAAGGAATCTCCTACATGCAACCGATTCTCTGTCATAGAGAACCCTACAAAGAAATAAGTTAATAGTAAATTATTAATAAGATTAATTGCAAATATTCCTAATGATGCTTGTTTATAAAAACTTCTCAAGAATGGATTAGAGCTCTGCGAAATCCATCTCTCAATGGCTAAGGTTTCCCTAGCCACCACTGTTGACCCCTATTCCGCTATTGAATTGTGCTTGTGTTTGTTGCCACTGTTGCTGCCTGAGTTCCCCTCGGCTTCTTGCTCATAGCTTGGCCTCCCTGTTTGTCCTTCCAATTTGGTTCATAACTGCACTAGCTAATTATAAGATAATAACTATAATTTTTTGTTAAAATTCTAAAAAAATGTTTCATAAATACAAAGAAATGCTTGTTGAAATCCTTTGGTTTTTGAAATTTTTGCGTCGTGAGGTCAACAAATTTGACGAGAGCTCCAACAAAGCCCAAGATCCAATTGTCAAACAATTAAGTCACAAAAAAAGACATTTCCTACATTTGGTCCTACCCAACAAGGATTTTTTTGCATACTCCACCCCCTGAGCTATCTCCGCATCATCTCCCAAACAAAGCTTGTAAGGAGCAGGGGTTTTGTCACTTTCCAAGACACGATTCTTCTTCCTTTTTGGAATAGACCCTGTTGAGAAATCAATGCTAGTAGGATTAGGGTTAGATTTCTCTTTCTTGAAAATTACTTGTGAATTATGTTGGGCTCTTTTACTTATTTGTTATATTATCTTTCATCAAGCAAGTACCAAATTATGTGTGCATGAAGATCACAAAAACACAAGACACGAGATGTAGGCACTCTGCCGGGGTTGGAAAACCCAGTCAAAATCTCTTCCTTCAATAGTTTTCCTTGAGACTCTTCAATGTAGACAAAGACCTCCTCCACACCAAGCCAGCCTCTCCTTCTTCGATCCAACATTCGACCTAGCAGTAGCATTTCGACCCTAGCAACTTCGACTTGGCAGTTTCCAGCATCAGCAACAACTTCAACTTGGTAGCCTCCAGCATCAGCAGCAGCTTCGACTTGGCAACTTCCGACATCAGCAACAACTTCGACTTGGCAGCTTCCGACATCAACAACAACTTCAATTTGGCAGCTTTTGGCATCAACAGCAGCTTCGACTTTGACATGGAGACTTCAATCTTCTAAACTAGCCCACACGAGAGAGAGAGAGAGAGAAAGACCAAAACTTCGATTTTCTTCTTCCCTTCCTCCTAGACCAAACTCACACTCCTTTTAGATTCTTGCTTCAACTTCGCACTTTTTCCCACCTTCTAGCTTCCAGCTCCCAGATATCGAACTATGTGTGAGAGAGTGAGATCCTCAAATGAAGTCGAACTGCCTTGTATACATAGCCTTTCAATGAGGTCAAATTGCCTTCCTTGAGGCCGACTTGGTGTGGAGGTTACATAATTCATTTTTGACTCAAAAATAATTCTTTTTACATCCTTCGAAAGCCCCAGAAGGGCCTCATAAAATTTACAATGACTCTAATGACTCTTTATCAATCCTAGGAGTCCAAAATGGGGACTTTGACTAATAAAAGGATGACCCGAGCATGAAACCCATGCTTTAATAAGTCATTGTAACAATAATAAAAATTCTTTTGACAAATATATTTTATGAAGACTGAACCTAGTTGCATTTTTTCAACACCCCCTCTTAACTAGGGAGGTATTCATATGGAAGATCTCAAACTATATGAACTATGAAGAGTTTAGGCACCACAATGCCATGGATTAGATTCCTCACCGGCAATCTATCCAAGGTCTCTCAACAGTTTAGGCACTGTAATGCCACAGACTAGATTCCTGAACATGGCAATCTATCCAAGTGGGACTAAGATGGACTAAAGCTTTTAGCCTCTCTAGGTACCATCAGGCTTACTTACTAACCATCAACCCAGGGATCTAGGTGTGTATCCGAGGTCAGAGCTCCATGACCAACGCCACCCTCCCTACTTCGGGAACTAGACATCAACACAAAGTGCCGACCAGATGTCCTCCCAGGTAATGTCTCACTCACAAAGCCTCAACTTCCAGATTATCACAATCGGTAACAAATCCTCCCCGATCAAGTAGATCGGAAACAAATCTCTCCAAACTGTTCGACAATACTAAGTATGTAAAAACATGCTATCAAACTTCCGAGAGATTTACCTATACAAACACAACCCCAACCCGCAACAAAATTTCAAATGTACATAAATAGATACAAACCTTCGGGGTCTTCCAGACAACTTGATGTTGCTTCTCAGCTTTCCACAGTAGGACTTAGAGCTTTCCAAATGAATCTTGGCAGAAGATTCCTCAACCATATAGCTTCCTTTCCTACTTCTCATGCAACAACAAATCGATCCGACTTTTCTCATCTCAGAAGCCCTTCAAAATACATTCTCCAATTTCTTGTCTCACTCATGGCCTTCACTAAAACTTACGGTTGTTAGTCCTAGTCCAGTGCATGACACATGAAGTAGAAAACCATATCCATCACTCCCTCTTAATCTGGGAGGATCTAATATACTCAAGCTCCCTTTTAACCAAGGGAGATCAACTTTCATCCAAGCTCCCTCTCAACTTAGGGCGCTCAACTTCTTTTCTACGACATCGGAAATCTTTCATTTCTTCCATCCTTATGGTCAGAGTTATCATGAACACCATCATTCACATCATGCTTATCAAATCAACTTTACTTTACGAACATCTTCACCATCTTGAAGATTATGTACCTGCACAACTTAGATAGCAAGTACAACCAAATCTATAGAAGCATGAAGTTAACCATATCATAATCATATAATCGAAGCATTCAACTTTAGACATCAAAATGATCAAACTTAGTTACATACGAGAGACACATACACTTTAACTTCTTACTAAGTTTTTTTTTGTCATAAACCCTAGACTACTTCATCAACACTTTGAGCATTTCATAACAACTTTCATTACATCTAGGGTTTCAATGTCCCTTCTATAGGTATGACACCCTACTACAATTTATTGCAAACCCTAGAAACAATACAAACAAACATAGATCTACAAAGTATCTAACAACTTTCAGAATTCATATGTTAGACTTCCTACTAGGATTTCATACAAACCCTAGATTTCATACATGAGCTTTTAACAACCAAAACCAATCATAGCTCAATTCAAAGTAACAACATGACTAGCTTCCACTAGGGTTTGTTGCAAACCCTAGATTTTCTCAAACAATCAAACATCAGTCATAACTAGAACTCAGATTTCAACAATCTTACACAAATCTCAAATTATCACATAGTCATCATATATCAAAGATTACTAAGGTTTAGTTACAAAACCCTAGAATTTACAAACACTATCATCCTAGAGAATCAAACTTCGACTAGGGCTTAGTTCCAAACCCTAGGACCCATGACCATCAATAATTAGGTCAACTCATACATCTAGGATTCCATCATCATGCGCAGGCATACCATAACATGTGTCAGTCAAACCCAACTACAAAAATATCAATAAGAGTTAGACATATAAAAAACTTGATTAGACTAGGGTTTGATCGGACAAACACACATCCCAAGGATTTCATTTCTAAGACATTATAGGGTCTTGCTTATTCACCTTACCAAACCCTAAAGATTTAGGACTTCAATACAAGAATATTGCAAACCCTAAATTACCAATACTTCAAAGGTTTGGGATTTCAGACATCACCATTAAATCCTAAAAAGTTAGGGTTTCCATAACCATACCAAAACCCCAAAACAACTTCATCAAAACATCAAATATTTTCTCTAGACTTCAACCATAACCCTAAATAGGCTAGGGTCTCACACATAATCATCAACATACCCTTAAGTTAGGGTTTTTCACAATGAACCTTTCTAAGGTTTCACTAGAGTAATCAAAGATAAGAGGAGGGTAGATTTATCTAATGATGAATCACCCAATCAAGAATCTTTAAGATTCAAGAAGGCTAGACACAATGATGTTAGTAATAGTTTATCAAGAGTAAGCATGAAGAGAGCAAAAACTTATAGTTTAAGACATACCTTTATTTCTTAACAAACCTTGTAATTCCAATGCTTTGTCTTGTGAAGCCTTCTTCCATGTTCCTTGAGTATTCAACAAGTCTTTTCTAAACAAAACTATTTCTAGAAATGTGATTAGTATCTAATATAAACAAACTTAGATAAGTAAGGGAAACCAAATATAAAAGACAATACAAGGAGTAAGATACTTATCTTTGGAAGTTGGTAAGGGCTCCTTCCAAGCTTGAGGGATAGTAGAAGGATACGCAAGGGATAGAGTCCCTAAGAGTTCTTCGCAAATAAGTCTTTGACTTTGGGTCCTTCCATCATGTTCTTCTTTGGCAAAGTTTGCTTGATCCTTGTCCCTTCTTTCTTGGCTCTTTAGACTTCTTGATTTTTTTGTAGACTTCTTCACTTTTCCTTTTACTAGATCCAAGACTCTATTCTTTTCGGGGATGAGATCTATCCTCTTCTTCCAAGCATTGTAATTGAATGATTTTTCTGATTTGTTCTCTTCCTTTATTGTGTTAGACATTGTCTTTGAAGATAGTAAACTTCTTTCCTTATAAGATCTCCTTATATGATTCTTTAATTGTTAAAATTGGCAACTAGGGCCAAACTCCATGAGGATCACCTTATTCATGGCTGATAATATTTTATCTAGATTCCTCTCGTCGAGAGGTGTAGGATTGATCTAAAGATCATCCGATTCCGATAAATATTTATGGAGATATGAATTTATTTTGATTATGGACAAATTGTCAAAGTCGGCCAGCTACTTATGTAGGCTCAGAAGCCCAACAGACACATCTATTCATCATCAACGTTTGCATATAAATACAGGATGTCTCCTCCTCATTTGGACACACACTTCTCATCCATCTCTCTCTCTCTTCTGCGCAAAAAAGAGTCTCTCTCTCTTCTGCGCAGAAAAGAGTCTCTCTCTCTTCTGCGCAGAAAAGAGTCTCTCTCTCTCCTGTGCAAATAGGTCTCTCTCTCACACGTGGGAAGGAAGGATGCAGTTTTCTAAGGGTTTACAAACTGCAAATTGGAGCTTTGACCAGCGTTGACCAACATTCTCTCTCTCTTGACTACGCAGTAGGTGAAGCTGACTCTCCTTGGAAATCCGCAATTTTTGTCACAGGAATCGAGGTGATCTGACCTCCGATTTGGAAGATATTGACTGCCCTAGTTTAGCGCTGATGCTGCTGATGTCGATGATGCTGATGTCGATGATACTGATGCCGCTGATGCTGATGCTAATGCCGCTGATCTAGGGTTTGTTGTTGCTAATATAAATAAGATTTTTGTACTATTTCTCTTTGCTCAATTATTGAAGATAAAAGAAGATTTGATCAAAGGGTTTCCCCATATTGGGGTTTGTCCCTGGCTAGTCGCCACATCTTGTGTCTTGTCTTGGCTTGTTTTCTGTTGATCGTTTAATGTTTTATCTGCACTTTACTTATGTACATGTGATTGCTAATCTGTGGATAATAATAAGAAAGATAAGTAAACTGCTCTAAGCATAGAACATACCATAATTTAACATGGTATCGGAGCTGAGGTGAAGACAAAGCCCAAGCAAGAGCAAGAGCAATCACCGAAGAGAAGGTTGGCAACGCTATCAAAAAAAAAAACTATGGGGTCCTCAACTCCTCCCCGCCGAAGACAAGCTCCATGACAAGTCTGACTATCACGGATGGAAGATGTCTCTTGATCTGACTTTAGAAGATCAGGAAGTGTTGGACCATGTGAGAGGCAATATTGTTGAGCCTCCATCAAATGCATCCGCTGCTGCCAGGAACAAATGGAAATCCAGAGAAGTCAAAGCAAAGAAGATCATCCGGGACTCTATCGACAAGCGCTTGGTGGCCTATGTTTCTGAGCTAAACACCTCCAAGGAAATCTATGATAGATTGGTGAGTTTATTTAAAGTTAATGATGCAAATCAAGTTCTGTTTCTTAGAAATAAGCTAAAGGAAAATTAAGAAGGGCAAAGATGAAAGTATGCAAGCATATTTCTTAAGAATCACCGAGATCAAGAACGATCTCCTATCTATTGGGGAAGTAATTCCTGACAGGGAAATGGCACTCACAACTCTTGGAGGACCACCATCTGAATGGTATATATTCAGGACTACTCTTCTCAACAATAATGTAATTCCCGGATTTGAGGAATTAATGGCAAGATGCATTCAAGAAGAAGCAAGGATGGAAGAACAGGAAATGCCCACACTTAAAGATCATCCCGCTACCTTTTCTTCTCATGCTAAAAGAAGAAACAATTCCGAGGCTAAATCCAAAGGAAAGGCTAGAATATGAAATATCTCGTGAAAGGTGTAGGCAATGTCTCTCTTAAATTGAATCAAGGTAATACAATCCACCTACAGGATGTATTATATATACCTGATCTCAAAAAGAACCTAGTGTCCATTTCGGCAATGGAAGACAAAGGCTACAAGCTGGCTTTCAGCGATGGCAAGGTACATGTATGAAAAAATAATATTAAAGATGCCTTCACTCTTGGGTTTCTAGTTGATTCATTATATCAGGCCGGAGGAAGTCCGCTAGGTGTCATGTCTTGTGACACATCTCAAGCCTTGATCGAGAATCAAACCGAAAAGAAGATCAAGATCTTAAGGACTAATAATGGGACTGAATATGAATCTAATGAGTTTCATGACTTTTGTAAAGAGGTTGGCATTAAGAGGGAGACTACTACACCATACACTCCTTAATGGAATGGTGTGGCGGAAAGGAAGAACCATACGATTGTGGAAGTTGTCCGTGCTATGCTTCATGATCAAAGACTTCCAAAGTTTCTATGGGACGAAGCTGCAAACACTGCCGTATATGTACAAAACTGATGCCCCCATCAAGCATTGGGTTCCAAAACTCCTGAAGAAATGTTCACCGGTAAGAAACCTAATGTATCTCATTTTAGAATTTTTGGACGCCCTGTATATTTTCATGTGCCGAATGAGAAAAGGAATAAATTGGGTGCATCTGGAAAGGAAGGAATCTTCGTGGGCTATAGTGAAAATACTAAGGGCTATAGAATCTATGTAGCCTGTCAAAGGGAAGTCGTGATTAGTCATGATGTCACCTTTGACGAAGATATGGCTCTTAGCAAGGTGAACAATCTTCCTACAGTGAGGAGCTCTCAAGAAGTTGACACCAGGAAACCGAAAGAAAAAGATGATGAAACAATGCCCGATGTGGAAGAACCCATGGATCCTATTGATCCTCCTCCACCTGAGCCTTCCTCTTCTAGGAAGAGGGCTTCATGGCTTAGGGGAACACTTGATGATGCTAAAGGACATGCTGCACCCCCAGGAATCTTCCGTGAAAGTAAGAAACCAAACAGGTATCAAGGATACCTGACCATCATGAGCACGATCATTCAAAATGAGCCTTCATCATTCTCAGATGCCATCAAGCATCAAGTATGGAAGGATGCTATGACCAAAGAATATGAGTCTATTATGAAGAATGATGTCTGGGAAGTGGTTCCTAGACCTCTGGACAAGACAATTGTCACCTCTAAATGGCTTTACAAGATAAAGCATGCAGTTGATGGAAGTACGGAAAAGTATAAGGCTCGTTTTGTCGCTCGTGGCTTCTCCCAGAAGGAAGGTATAGACTATGACGAGATATTTGCACCTGTTGCCAGATATACCACCATCCGCTCGATCATAGCCCTTGCGGCTTCACAAGGATGGAAACTACATCAGATGGATGTTAAGACCGCATTCTTGCATGGTTCAATCAAAGAAGAGGTCTATGTGGAGCAACCCAAAGGATTTGAGATTTATGATCAAAAATCTCATGTGTGCAGGTTGAAGAAGGCCCTCTATGGGCTGAAGCAAGCACCCCAGCATGGTATGAGAGGATCGATAGCTACTTGATGAAGCTGGGATTCACTAGGAGTGAAGCCGATCCCAACCTTTACTTTAAGGTTGAAGATGACAAACCTCTCATACTGGTGTTGTATGTTGACGACCTCTTTCTAACAAGTGCAAACCCTCTCATTCACAAATGTAAGAGGGAGTTGGCTTCTAAATTTGAAATGAAGGACCTAGGACTGATGCACTATTTCCTAGGACTTGAAGTTTGGTAGAAGCCAGGGGAAATTCTCCTATCTCAAGGAAAATATGTGGTGAAGATATTGGAAAGATTCGGTATGGTGGACTGCAAGCCTGTAACTACCCCGATGGAGCTTGACTTCACAAAGTTAAGCGGTAGTGCTGCTGGACCTATCTTACGAAATGCCACTGAGTATCGTCAATTCATCGAAGCATTGATGTTCTTAGTGAACTCCCGTCTAGATATATGCTTTGCAGTCAATACGTTAAGTCAACATATGGTTGAACCTCACCACATACATTGGATTGGTGCCAAGAATCTGTTGAGATATCTTCGTGGCACAATTACTTATGGGTTAAGATACACTGCCGGAGATGTGAGACTACTTGGATATACTGATGCTGATTTGGCAGCCAGTGCGGTGGACCATAAGAGCATTTCCGGGTGCTGTTTCTCCTTGAGATCTACTTCGATATCCTGGATGAGCAGGAAGCAGAAGTCAGTGGCTTTGAGCACCACCAAGGCAGAATATATTGCTCCTAGCATGGCCTCTTGTGAGGCAGTCTGGTTGCGAAATCTCTTCAGTGAGCTATTTGGATTTACATTGGATACCACCGTGATTCTATGTGACAACTAGAGCGGGATCCGTTTATCAGAAAATCTCGTATTTCATGATCGCTCCAAGCATATTGATATCAAGTACCACTATATTCGAGATATGGTGCAGCGAGGAGCAATAAGGCTCCAACATATCGGTACAGATGAACAGGTTGCTGACATTCTGACAAAGCCCCTAGGAAAGGTCAAATTCCTGACTTTCCGGGAACGACTTGGTGTCGTTCAGAGACCCTCTGATGAGGGTCAAGTATGATGTACTAAGCTCTGAGCTCCAGAGGGCGTGGGGTACTTCTTGGAGCGACCTATGACCACAGGGTGACTCATCATCCCCTATTGGTGCACTTTGTATAGGATAAAAGGTTCAACCTTCCCCTGTGACACCCCGTGGCGAATATGGAACAAGATGATTAGTTCTCCTGTGGGCCAGGATGATTCGTTCTCCGTGGCGACTATGGAACGGGATGATTAGTTCTCCTGTGGGCCTAGATGATGTGTTCTCCTGTGGGCCTAGACGATGACTTTCCGAGAACGACTTGGTGTCGTTCAGAGACCCTCTGATGAGGGTCAAGTATGATGTACTAAGCTCTGGGAGCTCCAAGGGGCGCAGGGTACTTCTTGGAGCGACATATGACCACAGGGTGACTCATCATCCCCTGTTGGTGCACTTTGTATAGGATAAAAGGTTCAACCTTCCCCTGTGACACCCCGTGGCGACTATGGAACAGGATGATTAGTTCTCCTGTGGGCCAGGATGATTCGTTCTCCGTGGCGACTATGGAACAGGATGATTAGTTCTCCTGTGGGCCTAGATGATGTGTTCTCCATGGCGATTGTGGAACAGGATGATTCGTTCTCCTGTAGGCCAGGATGATTAGTTCTCCATGGCATCCACTGGACAGGATGATTCGCTCTCCTGTGGACAAGATGGTTCACTCTCTTGTGGGACAGGATGATTCACTCTCCTATGGACAAGATGATTCGCTCTCTTGTGGGACAGGTTGATTCGCTCTCCTGTGGACAGGATGATTCGATCTCCTGTGGACATGAGAACTAATCATCCTATTCCAGCAACTTATGTAGGCTTAGAAGCCCAACAGACACATCGAATCAAGGTTCAACCTTCGCCTGTTTTGGCACAGGAATCGAGGTGATCTGACCTCCAGTTTGGAAGATATTGACCGCCCTAGTTTAGGGCTGATGCCAATGATGTTGATGCCGATGATGCTGATGCCGATGATACTGATGCCAATGATGTTGATGCCGCTGATGCTAATGCCGCTGATCTAGGGTTTGCTGCTGCTTATATAAATTAGATTTTTGTACTATTTCTCTCTGTTGAATTATTGAAGATAAAAGAAGTTTTGATCAAAAGGTTTCCCCATATTGGGGTTTGTCCCTGGCTAGCCGCCGCATATTGTGTCTCTTGTCTTGGCTTGTTTTCTGTTGATCGTTTAATGTTCTATCTGCACTTTACTTATGTACATGTGATTGCTAATCTGTGGATAATAATAAGAAAGATAAGTAAACTGCTCTAAGCATAGAACATACCATAATTTAACATTAATCAAATTCTTGAGGTTCCTTAGATTAATTTCAGGAGATCCTTAAACTGTCTTTTTCCTCCTTCACCTTAGCTCCATTCTCCAGTTTTAACGATGTTGATCTTAGGCCTCTAATAACTTTTGTTATCTCCCAATTTCATTGTATGAGAAGATAATTCCTTTGATAGAGTGTGAAGTTGTTTACTCTTTCTTGTCATATGCCTAAATGCTTTACTGTCAATAATCCATACATTATCATTATTAAGTGAACTGTAAGTGCAACCAAGAACCCTTGACTTTTGAATTTTTTGAATAAGTAGTAGAAGGTCTTCTTGATACAACTTCCTGCAATATTGAATCCCATTCTTATCATAAAGGGAGTAATCATTTCCTTCAAGCCAACTACGTGATCTTCAATTGTCTTCGACCTTAGCTCTGATACCATGTTGAGAAATCAATGTTAGTAGGATTAGGGTTAGATTTCTCTTTCCTGATAATTACTTGTGAATTATGTTGGCTTCTTTTACTTATTTGTTATATTATCTTTCATCAAGCAATTACCAAATTACATGTGCATGAAGATCACAAAAACACAAGACACAAGATGTAGGCACTCTATTAGGGAAAAACCTCTATCTAGGGGAAAACCCAGTCAAAATCTCTTCCTTCAATAGTTTTCCTTGAGACTCTTCAACCTAGACAAATACCTCCTCCACACTAAGCTAGCCTCTCCTTCTTCGATCCAACCTTCGACCTATCAGTAGCATTTTGACCCTAGCAACTTCGACTTGGTAGCTTTTGATATCAACAACAACTTCGACTTGGCAACTTCTGGCATCAGCAACAACTTCGACTTGGTAGCTTCCGGCATTAGTAGCATCTTCGACTTGGCAGCTTCCAACATCAACAACAACTTCGACTTGGCATCTTCTGACATCAGCAACAACTTCGATTTAGCAGCTTCCGACAGCAACAACAACTTCAATTTGGCAACGCCGACATCAGTAGCAACTTCAAATTTGACAAGGAGACTTCAATCTCCTAACCTAGCCCACACGTGAGAGAGAGACACACACCAAAACTTTAATTTTCGTTTTGCCTTCCTCCTAGACCAAACTCGCACTCCTTTTAGATTCTTCCTTCAACTTCATAGTTTTTCCCAGCTTCCAGATATCGAACTATGTGTTAGAGAGTGAGATCCTCAAATGAAGTCGAACTGCCTTGTATATATAGCCTTCCAATGAGCTCGAATTGCCTTCCTTGAGGCCGACTTGATCTTCTTGAGACCGATTTGGTGTGGAGGTTACATAATTCATTTTTGACTTAAAAATAATTTTTTTACATCGTTCAAAAGCCCAAGAAGGGTCTCATAAAATATGCAATGACTCTAATGACTCTTTACTAATCCTAGGAGTCCACAATGGAGACTCTAACTAATAAAAAGATGACCCAAGCATGAAACCTATGCTTTAATAAGTCATTGTAACAATAATAGAATTTTTTTCACAAATATATTTTATGAAGACCAAACCTAGTTACACTTTTTTCAACAAACCCCAAGCCATCCAAAGAAGGCAAATGTGGATCTCCAACCTCTATCCTAGCCTCTGCCTGCCTAAACTCATTCTCATTCCCCGACTTAACAACCTCCTGAGCCTTTGAAACCTAAATATTTCTTACTTCAGCAATAGGAAGCTCTGCACCATACTGACAAGCCTCAGAGAACTGACCCAAACCACCAGAAATACTTTTGTACTTGAGGAAACCACTCCTAACGAAAAACCACCATTGCTCGAAAGAAAAGGGCTTCCTAGGTCCGGAAGCCCCATCGAAAAGGAACCTTGTAAATCAAGAAGACTGTCACCAGAGATCGGTGGGTCCGTGGGTGTAAAACCCCACACATTGACCGCATGACATCTACCTTCAAGAGGGGGAAAATGATTTACCTAAGAAAGCACAGGCAAAACCCCTGGACACATGGCAGTAGAAATGAAGGAATCTCCTACATGCAATCGGTTCTCTTTGATAGAGACCATAGAGAACCCTCCAGAAGGAATAAGCTAATAGTAAATTATTAATAGTATTAATTGCAAATATTCCTAATGTTGCTTGTTTATAAAAACTTCTCAAGAATGGATTGGAGCTCTCGAAATCCATCTCTCGGCGGCTAGGGTTTCCCTAGCCACCACTGTTGACCCCTGTTCCACTGTTGAATTGTGCCTGCATTTGTTGCCGCTGCTGCTACCTGAGTTCGCCTTGGCTTCCTGCTCATAGCTTGGCCTCCCTGTCTTAGTCCTTCCAAGTCTGGTTCATAACTGCACTAACTAATTATAAGATAATAGCTATAATTTTTCATTAAAATTCTAAAAAAATGTGTTTCATAAATACAAAGAAATGCTTGTTGGAATCCTTCGGTTGTTGAATTTTCTATGCGCCGTGAGGTTAACAAATTTGATGGGAGCTCCAACAAAGCCCAAGATCCAGTTGTCAAACAGTTAAGTCACAAAAAAAGACATAGATACGTTGATATATATGAGCAACTAAGGAGCTGATTAGACGATCAGTCTATCTGATATACTGAGTCCAAAGCTAGCCTTTTAAGCTTGATAATGAATCCTTAATATATATCAAGTGGTGTCTCTAATTATCTTTGACAATGGCAGTAATGGGATATAAACTTTCTTCTAAACAAACCCATTTTTTGTTTAAACCAAGCTGAGGTCAAGCATGAGCTTCTTTGGGGCCAACCCATTTGCAACTAGGCGTCAACCTTTTGTGAACACTTTATTTCTACATGTACCATTGTTTATTGGGCATGCACACGTACACATATAAATAGAATCCAAACGATGGAATTTGATGAATTGACTATGTACTGCCAATATATGAATACTGTGACAGTTAATACTCTTCTGAAAGATTGATAATCTAGATTCTGTTATGAAGCGAACATATAGCAATGAGTAAAGAAGAATCTAAAAAGACTTCTGGATCTGTATACATTATTTTGTGTCTCCTTTTGTCATCATCTGGTAGAACTGTTGTTTGTGTCGCTATTCAAATTGATTTTGTTTAAACTTCTGACATGCACATGTTTGTTGAAACTCTACAATATGTATCTAAGGATAGAGAATTTATAAAAGAGATTCACGTGTCTCAAGTAAGTACTCTGGCATTGAGAAAAGGATTTTATGTGTTTTCTGTATGAATAATTTGCAGGCAGGTAAAGGAGATCAGGATAGTCTACTGGGTTTTGATCTACAGAGTGACGAGCATGGCCAAAAGTACATAGTTACATTCCCATACCAATGTTTTATTTAACTTTCAATAAGCCTTTGTAAAGGGAAGGTTTCTTTAGGACTCCTGCTTATTGTTATTACCTCAGTTGACAGAAAAAACGTCTTCATGGATTATAGTCTATTTGTCGGGTGAAGAAGGGGTAGAAATTGTCATGGAATACTAATGCTTCTGCTTGCAAAGTACATTATTGTTTAAAACTTTTCAGCATTGATCTGGATTCTGCAGGCATTTGAGTGTCCCAGCCAATGGAGAAGGTGCAGTGAAGGACTTAGGTAGCTCAAATGGTGCAGCACTGAAACCTCCAAAGCCTTCATCCCATTCTTGTATTCAAATGAATGGCAAAGAGGTTTTCCGTTTTGCAGTAAGCCGTGTTCCACAGGTTATTGAAGCAGCAATGGAAGAAGCTGGGATTTCAGGTTCACATTTTGACTGGTTGCTGCTTCATCAGGTTTTGTTCAAAATTTATGTGTTGCCAGAGCATTTTTACAAAAGCAATACATTTGTTTAATGTTTGATGAATTTATTTCTGCAGGCAAACCAGAGGATTATTAGTGTTGTAGCTGATAGGCTGCAGATTCAACCTGATAGGGTAATAACAAATTTAGCTGATTATGGTAACACAAGTGCTGCATCTATTCCTCTGGCACTTGATGAAGCTGTTCAGAGTGGAAGAGTTCAAAGTGGCCATGTTATTGCAACCAGAGGTTTTGGAGCTGGAGTTACATGGGGTTCAGCCATTGTGAGATGGGGTTGATTGAATACTGCTCACTTCAGGAATGGTAGACCAAGACAGCAGTGCTTGTCTGAAAAGATTTTACTGCCACGAGGAAAAGTTGATTGAGAAATCTAGTTCCTCCATGTATACCCATTGTTAATTCCTTCATTCTCGAGCAGTTCTTTCCAAGTTCAATTACAGCAGAACTTGGGTTCCTTTGTTGTTTTCCTTAATTTCCATTTCATATTTTATAATTGTATCTTTGTTACGATACAGTAATGCAAACAGAATGTTCCTGGCAGTGTGCTTGACTTGATGGACACTGTTTTTGAACATCAATTAATGAATTGGCTTTACTTCAAAGCCCAGTGTTACAATTCAATGATAATGCCTATGTACAGATAAAAATTAAAAGTTAAAAATGCCCATTTTTCTCTGGTTTTTGAGTGAGCTGGGTAGCCTATTTCATGTATTTAACAGAGGATTACCATTACAGGCTATGCAAAATGCCTTTGAGTGCTGATTTTGAAGATGCATTTCGTCTCATATTATATGGGTCTTTAACTGGTTATAGATGCTGCAGCACTTCTATGTCATTGGCACACAAGCTATGCAGTATTGAAGTAATTTATTCAGTTGATTTGTATGGTTGATATACTTCCCACATTTATAATAGATTTGTTCTTGTTTTATGCTCTCTTTCAGACAGTTTTTCACTTTGCAAAAGTGAAAATTCATCCAACTTCTGGGCAAAGTGTAAATGGGCTTTATTAATGGTCCTTTTTTGGGATTTTGGTTTTTTATCTATTTGAAAAACTCTTATATCTCTCAACTTTGAATTGGTTTTGGTGGTTCCTTTCCTGTTTCATACTGCCACACTAAAATTTATTATTGCTTTGTTAAAGCTATAAAGTTGAGTTCTACTAGTAGCTGCAGAGCTGAGTTGCATGGATATGGATACGGGAATGGATATGGCTACGGTTTCTGAAATAGAAAGACAATTTTTTGAAAACCAGGATTTGAATATGGCTAGGATATGTCAAATACATACACGCACATTAAGAAACTACGAGACATAAAGCTTTCAGAATACCATTTATGGATTTAAAATTTGAAAATAAATTCAAAAAGATATTATCATCAATAGAAGCCCAAGCCCTCTGCTAACTGACCTAGCCTGAGCGCTCTGCTGCTCTCTGTTGCCGCCGCCTCCTGCTGCTGCCATCCAACGGCCCCTGCGAAGGGGGAGGTTCCCCCTCCGCCTCTCTCTAACTGCTCTGTCAACACCGCCTTTCAATCCTTGGTGGCTTCCCTTCCCAAGCACCCGTGGCTGTCTGCTGCTGTGTGAAAATTTGTTAAGAGGAATGATGAAATAAAAAATGTCTCTCTGCCTGACGATGTGCATCGCACCTCCTTGCTTATGCTGAGCGTGCCCTAATAGGGAAATTTACTGGAATGTGGCCGTCCCCAAGGTCGATGGAAATTTGGATAGGTAAAACTTGGAAGCCAATGATGAAAGGGGAGATTGCTCTGTCCGCTGTAGGCAATGGATTTTTCATTTTCCTATTCGAAATAAAAGAAGATAGAGATGTAGTGTTTTGAAATGGGCCTTATTTCTTTGGCTCTAGCGGTATGTATCTGAACAAGTAGACGTTGGATTTCAATCCAGACGAGGACATTCCCACTGCTATACTAGTGTGGGTTAAGCTCTCTTGACTCCCTATTTCCTGTTGGAGTGACGATTGCCTTAGAGCTATTGGCAATGGGTTAGGGAAATATCTGGACAAATCTGAACCCAAAGGCTCCCAATTTGCTTGTGCTAAAATCTGTGTAGAAGTTGACTTGGAAAAAGGTTTGCCGGTGGAAATCAACCTAAATTTGGGAGAATGGAAGCATAGACAAATCCTAGAGTACGAACAAATTCCATTCGAATACAGGCATTGTCATGACTACGGTCATTTTGCAAGAGATTGCTCCAAAGTTGGGCAAAATAAAAATCGAGATAACCGTTCTCCCCAAGAGTAGCAGTGGCAAAAACCAAAAAAATGAGGTCCGAGAGGAAAAGGATCATTCCAAAAGCCTCAAGAAACAATAGGTAATAACACAATACCTTCCTCTTCAAATCCTTTTAATGTTCTTAATGCCTTAAATGTTGAGAAGGATGCTCCTCTCCAACAAGAAGAAGAAAGAAGCAAGAATGAGGAACTGGCAGTAGAGGATGGAGAAATAGTGGCAGAGAGCAATCCAGGTAATGTAGGGCTTGAAGCCTCTCCCTCCAAGGTGGCTCCGGCTCCTAACCCCCCGTGTGAACATCCAGGCAGTGTAAACAAGGATATAGAAAGAGTCATTACTCGTCACATGACTCAGCACTTATCCTAGGCAAAACACTGTAGCAGCCAGGAAACAGGAAGCTCAAAGAAAAAAGGTAGACCAAAACAGAAGGAATTATGAGAAAAAGAAGCTGAATTGAATAAAAAATTGGGAAACCAACCAGTCATTACAAAAATTCTCAAAGGGAAAGTATTAAAAAATAAGGAAGGAAAGGATGGTGGATTCACTCAAACCACTTCCAATAAATGAAAGTAATATCCTGGAATATCAGGGGGCTAGGAAACCTACTAAAAACCTAGCAGTGCAAGACATAATAAAACAAGAATCTTTGATGGTGGTTTTTCTTCAAGAAACAAAGTTAGAGGAATCTGAGGTTTTCAAAGCAGCTGAAATTTTCTGGAAAGAATGCTCTGGGACTATTCAATCGTCCAGAGGGGCTTCTGGAGGACTGGGTATTTTCTGGTCAAATAAGAACTTCTCCCTTGTGGAAGAAGTAAAGACGAAATCCTGGGTGATGGCTCTTTTGGAGGTACGAGAAATGGGAGAACGAATCCCGTTCATAAATATTTATGCTCCTGTGCTATACAGTGAAAAGTCTGAATTCTGGGACTCATTAGAAGTTATTAAAGAGAGGAACCAACATCCAAATAGTGTGATGGGAGGTGACTTTAACACCGTCCTAAACACTATAGAAAAAAGAGGAGGAACTATGGTTAGGGATCCGTTTAGAGACAAAATGGAGGAGATAATAGATAGTTGGGATATGATGGATATTAAACCTAAGTTTGGGAAATACACGTGGTCTAATAGACGGACAGGAGACCATTATATAGCATCCCGCTTGGACCGTTTCCTGATCCATGGCAAGTGGCTATTTAAAGGTCTTGAATCTTCATCGACAATAGAAGCTCAAGGAGACTCAGATTGTCACCCTATTATGATTAAAATGGAGAAAGTTGAAAATCTTGGGCCATTGCCATTCAAATTCAATGCAGACTGGGGCCTCTCAGAAGAGGTCGGGGATTTGGTGAAGAGGGCTTGGATGTCACCTGTTCAGGGCTCCCCGAATTTTGTATGGGAATCCAAGCTAAAGAACGTAAAAATGGATTTGAGAAAATGGTTGAAAGAGAATTACCAACCTCTAGGGAAAAAAAGGCGAGACAAAGTACAAGAACTTGACGAGCACTACAAGTTGATGGAGGAAGCACCAATAGAAGATAAACACATTCAACAGGAAAAGGACCTTTCCAGACAGATTTACTCCTTAAGTCGACAAGAAGAAAATCTGTGGAGATTAAAATCCCGTAGTTTATGGTTAAAAGTTGGGGACTCCAATACTTCCTTCTTTCATAAACAGGCTAAATCTCAGGAGAATCGAAATAGAATAAGTGAAATAGCGCCTACAGGAAGGCAGAAGGTCAGCACCTTTGCGGAAATCAAGAACGAGGCCTTTTCCTTCTTCAAAGCCCTTCTCAGTAAATAACATATTCCTCTTGACAGTGCAAAGGACTTTCTTTAGGCAATGCCACGAGTGATCTCTCCTACTGCTAATCAATTTCTTTTAGACGAAATAAAGGAAGAAGTTCGAAAAGCTGTATGGTCCTTGGAGCTTGACAAAGCACTTGGCCCCGATGGTTTCTCTATTTTCTTTTATCAGTTATATTGGAATATTATAAAAAAGGATCTCATTAGAATGTTGAACCATAGCAGAGTCAAAAAGAAGATTGGAGGGAGCACAAACTCATCCTTTCTTGCCTTAATTCCTAAGGAAGCCAATCCCTCAAAATTTTCTAGATTTCGCCCTATTTCGCTGTGTAATTCTTCCTATAAAATCCTGACTAAAATAATTGCCAACAAGATTAAGCCCTTGTTTTCTTCCTTCATCTTTGAGAATCAAGGAGGGTTTATGCAGCAACAAAACATTCTTGATAATATCATTTTGGTTCAGGAAGCAATCCATTCGAGTAAAGAAGCGGGAGAAGCTGGAATGGTTATCAAACTAGATATGGAAAATGCATTTGATCGGGTGAATCATTCCTTTCTTTTCCTTGTTATGGAAAAACTTGGTTTCAGAAATGAATTTATTTTATGGATTAACGCTTTCGTTGGTTCCCCTTGGATCTCTCCTTTGATAAATGGTAGGTCAACCCCCTTTTTTGCTTCCTCCATATAAATTCAGCAAGGTTGTCCTCTGTCACCTTTGTCATACATAATAATCGTTGAGGCACTAAGTCAGAATCTTGAGGCTGCAAGGCTGGATGGATCTCTCCCTGGTTTAAGCATTGCAAGAAATGTTCGAGAAATAAATCACTCTCAGTTTGCTAACGATACCCTTTTGCTTGGAGGTGCCTCCTTAGTGATAGCCTCAAGATTCAAAAATATTTTGGATTGTTATCTTCTTCTTTTTGGAGGATTGATAAACAAATTGAAATGTCAATTGATTGGATGGAAATGCCTAGGGGGCAACGTTGATTGCAATTGCTCGTTTGCTAGGGTTTCTTATGGATATTAACCGAAACTCCTTCTCTTATCTTGGAATTCCAATCTCATTTACGCAGGCCTCATGGGAGTATCGAGAATCAATCATGCAGAAAATTAAGAAAATAATTCATTCTTGGGGAGTTAGGTGGCTAAATCTTGCGGGGAGAGTTACTCTCATCAAATTAGTTCTCTCCTCCCTTCCGGTGTATCTGGGAGCAGGCCTATTAGCTCCAAAGAATATAAATCATAGAATAAGCAGTTTAATTCGAAAGTTCCTTTAGAAAGGGGGAAAAAGTAATGACCATAAATTTCACCTTGTCAACTGGAAATTGGTAAGACAACCAAAGAACTTAGGAGGATTAGCTATCAAGGATCCTGAATTCATGAATTTGGCTCTTGGGGAAAAATTGGTATGGAGGCTTCTTTCAGACTCCAATGAGTGGTGGAAAAAGGATTTCACAAGAAAGTATTTCCACAAAAATCATCTTCTTAGGCATGAAGGAGAATCATTGGAGGGGAAAGAACAAAAAATTTGGAAACTATGCAAAGTAGCGAACACCTGGGTTGGCAACCGGGTAATGGGAAACATATCCACCTATGGAAAGATCGATCTCCCTTGTCTAATTTTGTTTCCAAACAAGGGTTTGTGGAATTCTCCAATTGGATGGAAGAGCATGGTTATATTCGTCTTGCTGACATTTCCAGTTGGGATGATCAAGGAATCTGGAGTGGGTGGAAGTCTTTGGATCTGCCCAATCATTTGTTGAATCATTGGCAATCCATGATTCTACATCTGAAGGGGTTTGCGCTAATTGTCACCAGTAAATTGGACAATTGGATTTGGCAGGGAGGTAAGTGTAAAAAATATACAGTTAAGGAGGGATATGCTCTTCTCATTAAGAACCTATCCTCCCCTCCTTCAAAAATTTGGGGAATGATTTGGAATAGGGATGGGCTTCCTAAGGTCAACATTTTTTGCTAGGAAATGGTTCATGAGAAGATCCTCACAGCTGAAAATCTAAGGAAAAGGAACATCCAAGGCCCCTCTTGCTGTGTGCTCTATGGTAGACAGGAGGAATCTATTAAGCATCTTTTTTGCCAAAGTCCCTTCTCTAAGGAAGCTTGGAAGTTTTCTCTTTCGACCTTGGTTCAAGTTATCTCCATTCCTGAGGAGTGGAATGAGATGTCTATCCATTGGAAATATAAATACCCTAGCCCCAAGAATTCAAATTCCCTCATTATGCATTGTTGGATGGCGGTGCCTAAATATCTATGCTGGTTGATTTGGCTTTGCCGAAACCAAGCAATCTTCTAGGAAAAGCATTGTTCTCCAGGATCTACTGCAATCAAAGGAATGACACTTCTTGAGGTGATCTTCTCCAGGGGATATGACGACTCAGATTTGAATGAATTGAGAAATATTGAAAAAGAGTGGCTCATAATTTCTAATTCCAATTCCCAAGTTATTAGTTCAAAACCTCATATAGTTCCTCATTATTGAATTAGACTGAATGGGGATTCCTTCGAAGAATGGCAAAGAAATATAGGACAAGTTCAACTCTATTTTGATGGTGCTTCGAAAGGTAACCCCAGGGAGGCTGGAGTGGGAGGGGTGCTTTTTAACCTCGAAGAAAAATCTGAAATAAAGTTCACTTGGGGACTTGGGAAAGCCTCGAACAATCAAGCCGAAGCACTTTCACTCTGGCAAGGCCTGAAGATCAACATCTCTAAAGGCATCAAGAAATTGATCATTGTAGGTGATTCAATGGTGGTTATCCAAAAATGCATGTGTCTTTCCAGGAATGAACACCTTCTTGACTCAGAAACCTCTCCATTGATCATAAGGATAATGTATCTTCTCAAAAAATTAGAAGATTACAAAATTTTTCATGTCAAAAGAGCAAATAACCATTTGGCTGATATATAATCCAACAAAGGAGTGGAATTAAAGCAAGGATCCTTACACATTGATCAACATAGTTGTACATATCATGTCCCTTAATTAAAACTTTAATTGTAATCCATATGGATCACAGCTGGAGCATGGGAATTAACGAGGATCAACAGGTAATTAAATATGTGTAAAGTTTTGTAGATGTTCTATGCTAAGAGCAATTTCACTTTTCTCACAGCAATCATACAAGTAGATAAGCAAAATGCAGATAGAACATATAAGCAGATCTTATAGAAGACAAATCAGAAACAAGAAAAATGTATGTGTTCGTTTCGGCGGTCAGCAGGATGCTTCAACCAGCAAAGTCTCCTTTGGTCAGCCAGCCCAGCATGTGTCATAACAACCCTCTAACCAGCGTGTGTCACAACAACCCTCAACGCTGGTCAAACTTCTGCGAAACCCTAGCAGAAAAGTCCTCTTCGTCCTTCCCACGTGTGGCTGAAATTCGTCCTCCAGGTAGCTCGTACTCTTAGGATGAGAGAGGAAGATATGAGTTGAGTTGTGTTAAAATTCTCTCCAACTTTTCCTGTATATATATCCATCAATGAGGGTGTGTGACACGTCTATTGGGCATGTGAGCCTACATTACAAAATGGCTGACCTTGCACATATAATTTATTAAGAATAATAAATTCAAAATATAAGTTCTGCTCATCGGATTAAGACTATTTTTATATGGATTTTACACCTCTCAGAAAGAGGAATCCAACAAAAAATATTAGCCTCTTAATCTGAGCATCAGAACATGGAGTTTGGACCTAGTTGTCCAAATTTAACAATATGGAAACTTTATGAGGATCTGCAGGAGTTCCTCAGGAGAGGATGATGGTAGATGGACATTAAAGAACTGGTGGGTGTGGGGGAGTAAGGCGGCCATGTTACAAGACAAGTGGGCTCCCAGCCCTTGGTTAATAAATGGGAATTCAGGTGAGAGTAGGCTCAATAACGTCACGGTTCGATTCGATAGGAAATTGGCAGTGATGGAGAGGGCAAAAGGCCTTGGCTTTGATGCAAAAAAGAAATGCATTTATGCTTGATAAGATGGGAGGGAATTTCGGTAAGGAGCAGGCGTTTATATATAGCAGTTGGTTGAAGCAGCTCAACCATAGAATTATTCTGGTGCAAGGGAGAATTACAAAAAGGATGGCTTTTACGAGTAATGGAAGAGGGAACGATGCAGAGGAGCTCGGGCGCAACGGGAAGGACATGGAGTTGATTCAAAAGTCAATGGAACACTTGAATACGGGTGTATTGAACCTGAAACATAAAGTTGACAATATTGAACTGTGAGTGGAGTCGGCTATTGTGGGGGTTCTGAAGGAGGTATTCGGGCTTTATGATGGCTCTACTCCTATGGCAGATGGAAACAATGTTGTTGCAAGTCAAGAACTGGAACCTGGTACAGGTGTTAGATGATCCAAAATATATAAACTATAGTTTAATTATTTAGAGTCTAATATTCAATTATCTAGAATATTTAATTAGATATTGGAGACATTTTAGAATAGCTAATTGTTGTAAAAGATATGACATCTAGAAAGGTGTCATTTCTTAGGAACTAATTTAGGAAAATAGTTAGGAGTGTTGTTATGAGAGCATTAAATGTAAATGGACACTTGTAAATGAAATAAGTGATCCATAACAAAATTAGTTTAGGACATTAGCTTATTTAAAGCTTGTTTCTCTTCTTGCAAGAGTGTTGAGTGATTGTGTGTAAACTCTTGCAGATTTTATGTAATTTTCTTTTCCTTATTAATAAAATTTGTGTGTCTGAGGACACTTCTGCTATTATTGTGGTATCAGAGCTTCAATGATGCAGATGATGTGAAGAGGAGATTCTAGCTCTACAGGCTCTTGGAAAGCTCCATCAAATTGTTCAGTGGTTGAATGGTATGAAAATTTCTCAATTCTATTAAGGAAAATAAAAATGATTATTATTGTTGATTTCAAATTTTGAGTCTGGAAATTAAATTTTTTTTTTTTTATGACGTACTCTTAAATTTGTTTAAGATTCAAGAGACAAAAGGGTCTTCCAACCATCGATAAGGATCATGCACAAGCACCCCATGATAATTTTCCACCCTAGACTCATCCCTCCTCACTAGCTGTGTTTTTCAATTGCTATCCTCAGCCACTCACTTCAAATAAAAATTCTCTGAACAATCTAATGTGATCTCACATCTAGATAAGGTCGCATTTGGAGTTTTATTCTCGTCCATCCCGATCATGCTCTCTTTTAGTGGAGTTATTTTCCATTTACAATTCTGCCCCTAATTCAAGCCACATTAACATGTCGTGTTACCTACAGAGGAACCTTTTCTCTAATATTTTGAAATAGTGGGTGTTTTGGTCGAATTCGAAGAATGAGATCGTGGAGGACTTTCGAGAGACGAAGGTTGAGATTTTGAAGGAGGAGAAGGTTGCTTGGGAAATGGAAATTGCAAAGCAATGACGACAATGGTGATTGATGGGCGTCAACTTCTGGATACTCTAATCGTTCCTCACTTGGTAAAGAACCCATATTAAGATCAACAGTGATAACACGATCAAACAATGAATAAATGTGGGCAAACTTTTCTTTGTACTTAGACGAGTGCCCTTCAAAACGAACTGCTGGCAATGCCCAAACAACAGAGCGTCTGTGTAATGCCGTAACATTATGAAGTGGATTACTGGCTTGATCTCTGAGAATTTGTTTGTCTTTGAGGCTGCATGCCATGCCTTCCACAGTGAGAAGCAAGTTTCCAAGATTTTCCAAGACGTTGAAATCGCCCCCATTGAAGCTAATGGGCCTCCTCTGTACTGTTAACTGAACGGGGTAAGCAGCGCAAAATTGTTGCCCAATCACTGCTATAGTTGGGTTGTTTGACCCTCCGAAATTCTGGGGTTTGAGCTGAAAGGAATAAAAAGACTATTGAACCTGCATTGCGATTTTCTTGCAAAATTTTTGGTTCTCACAGAAGCAACTGAAGATGGGGCTGGCCTTAAGAGGCATATTTTGTTGACCCTGCAACTTCTCTAAAAAATTGTCAAGATTATCTAAAACTTTATTCATAAGTCAAAAGGAGGACCGACCGATTTTGTTGACAATGTAACTGATTTCAAAGATTGTTCACACTTCTATTGAAATGGAGGAATGTTAAAAAGTAACTTTAAAAGGTCACATTTGTGAAAGGAGTTATAAGGTGTGAGTTTTGTAACTTTGGAGTGATAAGGTGTCACTATGTAATTTGTAATTTTTGGAGTAGTTATTTTTGTAAAATTTTGTAATATTTGGAGTAATAAGGTGTAGTTTTATTTTTTTATTTTTGGGGTGATAAAATTGTAACTCGAAGTAATGTATTTACTTTGTGGGGGGGTGTTTGAAAAGATAACTAGCTACAGTCATAGAAGTCAATTTGCAAGAGCATTGTAAAAAGTCAAATTTTGAAAGTTTCATTGTAAAATTTTAGAGAAGTTGACTAGAGCCAAGTGCAAAGCTCAGTCACTTTTCTCCTCTAACGACTATACGAGGGTCAAGGCCAAGCCCTGATAGATCATTTTTTGTGTGTGGTGTTGTGCATGGTGTGTTGTCCATCTTCTTTTTGTGGTGCATGATCCATCTTGGTGCATACATTTACTTTTACAATGTCCAAGCTAGTAAATTTATTTTCTGAATCTGACAAACTTGAAGGCTCAAAGAATTACAAGACATGGAAAAGGCACATAGAAAGCACTTTGATTTACAATGAACTTTGGCGAGATGTATGTGATGGTGATGTTAAACCAAATAAACCTACAGATGCAACCTTACTAGCTAAATGGGAGATCAAAAATGCCAAAGCATTAACATTAATCAAATCTTTAGTTAATGATGAAATGTATGTTCACATTGAAAATGCTTCTGATGCATGGTTTGCCTTGAGAACATTTAAAGATTTATTTGATACACAACCTGAATATAAGAAAGTTGATCTTCATTGAAGTTGCTCCAATAGAAATTGATAGAAGGGGGAGATGAACATTAAGTAGGAAATAGTAAATGTTGTTTTCAAGCAATGGATGATAATTTCATGACTACTATTTTGATTGCTGGTTTGCCTTCTGCATATTCACATTTCTTGAAAACTTTACAACTGACTGGAAAGCTAGAAAAATTAACATTTGATGAATTAAGTGAAATGCTAGCTCAACATGACAAAGCTTTTGGAAAGAAGAAACAGGTTGGAGAAGACTTCTTCTTTACAGAAGCTAGCACTACTAAATCTTCAATTGATAGTTTTGGAGGTAGAGGAAGAGGACACATCAATCAAAATCAAGGAGCAGATAAAGGACAATGTAGTGGTAGAAGTCAAGGTAGAGGGAATAACTTCGGTAGAGGCAACATTTCTAGCAAAGGCAACATTCAAGGCAGAGGCAACAATCAAGGAAGAGGACAAAGTCAAGAGAGAGGACAAAATCAAGACAAAGGACAAAGTAAAGGCAGAGGCAAAGATTTCAGTCAAATTGTTTGTAGAAGGTGTAATAGAGTTGGTCATTATGCTGAAGATTGTCGAACTTCTATTGAAAAAATTCCAAAGTTTCAACAACACATGGCACAATTTGTTAATGATCAAGAAGATGATGGCTCATAATATGTCTTCACTACACTTCAAAGTTTAGAATCAACAACATTACAAGTCTCCACATATCTTAAAAGTGATTATGAAGATGCTTGGATTTTAGATACAGGGGCAACACAACATATGACTTTTCGACGTGACTTCTTTTGGACTTTTCAACAATGCCATCTCAATTCAATCTTTCTTGCCGATGATACAAGACACAATCCTTGTGGAAAAGGTGTAGTAAAAGTTTCTCTTCCTGGCATTGGAGAAAAACTAATTTCAAATGTTTGGTATGTACCAACTTTCAAGAAGAATTTGTTGTCATTAGTCACGATTCGACAAGCAGGACATCAGGTTGTTATGGAGGATGGCTTAGTAAAAATCAATTCCATCAAACAGAATATGAAGACAGTCATGACAGGATATGAAGATGGAAAACTTCTAAGGATGAAAGGAACAATCATTCCACAAAATTCTGATTTTGCAGGAGCAACAAGTACAAATATTTCACCAATAAGGTTGTGGCATGTTAGATATGGGCATTTAAACTTTGAAAGTCTCTCTCAACTTCAAAAGCAGGGAATGGTTAAAGGACTTCCAACTTTTAAGAAAGAAAATGCAAATGTGAAGCTTGCATTTACGGGAAACAAAGTCGAGAGACTTTTCCAACAAGTTCATGGCGTGCAAACAGGCGTTTGCAATTGGTTCACAGTGACATTTGTGGACCTCTACAGACTTCTCTAAGAGGTTTTAGATACTTTTTACTCTTCATTGATGATTTTAGTAGAATGACTTAGGTTTATTTTTGAAACAAAAGTCAAAAGCATTCAAAAAGTTTAAGACTTTTCGCCAACTTGTTAAGAATGAAGTCAAAGAGAAGATTGGCACTCTCAGGACAAACAATGGAGGGGAATTCACTTCTAATGAATTCCAAACTTATTGCAGGGACAATGGTATCAAAAGACAACTTACAAATGTCTACACTCCACAGCAAAATGGAGTAGCAGATAGAATGAATCACACCTTGTTAGCGATGGCAAGATCTGTGCTAACTTTCAAAAATTTAAGTTCTTTATATTAGGCAAAAGCAATACATAGAATAGTCTGCTTAAGGAATAGGTCTCCTACTGCTTCTTTGGATGGAATTACACCATATGAAGCATGGTTTGGTTTCAAACCTCGAGTCAAACATCTTAGAGTTTTTGGTTCAGTGTGTTATGCCTTAGTTCCAAAAGAAAAACGAACTAAGCTTGATTCACGAAGTTTGAAGTGTACATTGATTGGGTATTCCGATGAAAAGAAGGGATATCGTCTTCTGTCCAATGGAAAGTTTATTGTCAGCAGGGATGTTATATTTGATGAAACAAAAAGCAAGAGTGCCACAAAGATAGAAAGTCTTCTATAGAAATTGGAAACTAAGGGAGATAAAAAGAAAAGCAAAATGCAAAATCAACCAAGTACACAACATTGGTATGAAATTGAATTTCCTTCATCAGAAAATGGTTCATCCAGCTCATCTACTTCATCTACACCATCTGGATCTTCTGGCAGTTCATCTAAATCTCCTAGCAGTAGCTCATCTGACAATGACTCTCCACCCCCTGAATCTTTAGATGATCGAAGAACATCTGTTTATATCAATCCACTTTATAATGATGGTGATTATTTAGATCCACAAACAAGTGCACATCAATTGCCTAAATGGGCCATTCAACTTTTGAAGGATGTCAGGCCAGATGAACAAAACAAAACAGGAACACAAAGTTCACAAAGAAATGAAGAAAATTTTGCCTTAATAACAAATGATTTTACTGAGCCCTCCACATACAAAGAGGCAGTAAAACATATAGAATGGAAAAAGGCAATGGTTGAAGAATACAAGGCAGTGATGGAAAACAACACTTGGAAACTTGTTGACTATCCCAACAATGTGAAACCCATCGGATGCAAATGGGTTTACAGAATTAAGTATAAGCCAGATGGAGACATTGAAAAATACAAAGCAAGGCTTGTTTCTAAGGGTTTTGCACAGCAAGAAGGAATTGACTATGAGGAAACATTTGCACCTACAGCAAAATGGAACACCATCAGATTAGCACTTGCATTAGCAACTCAAAAAGGATGGAAAGTTCATCAGATGGATGTTAAAAGTGCCTTCCTCAATGGAGACTTGCAGGAAGAAGTATATATGACACAACCTCCAGGTTTTGAGATTGAAGGGTAGGAACACAAAGTATGCAAACTAATCAAGGCTTTATACGGATTGAAACAAGCTCCACGAGCTTGGTATGCAAAAATGGACGAGTACCTTCGCAAGGTTGGCTTTAAGCGAAGTGAATCTAATGATACTTTATATGTACGCCAACAGGGTAAAAATCTGGTGATTCTTGTTATGTATGTGGATGACTTGATCATTACTGGGAACAATAATGATCATATTTTGCAGGTAAAGGAGTTGCAGGCTGGTTTTAAAATGACTGATTTGGGATTACTTCACTACTATCTTGGAGTTGAAGTATTCCAACATCCAAACCATATTTTCATTTGTCAAAGCAAGTATGCATCTGAACTTCTTCAAAGATTTGGAATGCAAGATTGCAAGCCTGTTCTCACCCCAATGGAACAAAACTTGAAACTTTCAAAATTTGAAGGGGGGGAATTGGTGAACAATACTACTTATAGACAGTTGATTGGCAGCTTGATCTATCTAACAACCACTCGTCTAGACTTATCTTATGCAGTCAGTATTCTATCGCGCTTTATGCATGAACCAAGGGAAAACCACTGGAATGTAGCAAAAAGGGTCCTTAGATATATCCAAGGGACAAAAGATTTTGGTCTTATTTACAAAAAGACTAAGAACTTTGTACTTGGTGGATATTCAGATGCAGATTTTGCTGGAAGTATTGATGATTGGGCATCAACATCAGGTTATTTGATGAACATGGGGTCAGCTGCAGTTTCTTGGAGTTGCAAGAAGCAAGCTACAGTGGCCACTTCTTCGGCAGAAGCATAATATATATATCAGCATGGGAAGTAGCATGTGAAATTTTTTGGTTGCACAGAGTTTTGTAGGATTTAGGCATTCCTCAAGCAAAAGCCACATCTTTATTCATCGATAGCCAATCAACCATAAAGCTTGCCAAAAATCCAATTTTCCATTCCAAAACAAAGCATGTGGACACAAAGTACTGTTACATCAGGACACTCATTGCAAAGAACGTCATCAAACCAGTGTATTGTCCTTCAGAAGATCAGATATCAGATATTGTCACAAACCACTTGGCAAGATCAAATTTACTATGTTCTGGGAAGAGCTTGGTATCTATTGCAATGTACTTTTGGATCAAAGGGGAGAATGTTAGATTATCCAAAATACATAAACTATAGTTTAATTATTTAGAGTCTAATATTCAATTATCTAGAATATTTAATTAGATATTGGAGATATTTTAAAATAGCTAATTGTTGTAAAAGATATGACATCTAGAAAGGTGTCGTTTCTTAGGAACTGTTTTAGGAAAATAGTTAGGAGTGTTGTTATGCGATCATTAAATGTAAATGGACACTTGTAAATCAAATAAGTGATCCATAACAAAATTAGTTTAGGACATTAGCTTATTTAAAGCTTGTTTCTCTTCTTGCAAGAGTGTTGAATGTTTGTGTAAACTCTTGCAAATTTTATGCAATTTTCTTTTTCTTATTAATAAAATTTGTGTATCTAAGGACACTTCTGCTATTAACAGGGAGGAGCGCAGAACTGGGCATGCCATCTGAGGTGGCTCAAGAGGAATTTGAGCCTAGAAGTCACGGGTAGACGTTTTGCAAAATTATAGTTTTATCTGTCGAATAGTAAAGTACTGTGGAGTTTTATGGAAAACCTATACTTTCAAAGATGTAAAGATATATAGGAATAAGATAGGTAGCAATAGGGTCTCTTTGGTGTTGTATCTGCACAAACCTGAGACAGAATTCTCCATGATTGTAAGGACCTGGCCCATTTCCAGCTTTATTAATGAAAAATGCTAACCCATTCTCTTTAAAAAAAAATAGAAGCCCAAGCCCTCTATTATAATTTAAACTTGATATGATGCCATTAGTGTTAACATTCTATTTTTTCTATTTTTTTTTAATGTCTACCTTTTTCATTTTAGCAATCGAAACATCAGTTGCAACGATATATATGCGGACCAAAACAGCTAAAATGTTGGTTGAAATGGTCAATACAGTGTTCGAAAAAACAGAAACGCCACTGAAATGTTCCAGCTGTGTTTCAGAGGTGCTTCTTAAAGAAATGTTTCTGAAACACAAATATACGTTTCCAGCACCTTGGGGTGGATTTTCCAGTGACATAGCTGCGGAACATTTTAAAATTTATACACTGAAAGCTTTTAAGTTTTTAACCATATTAACATCGAACATTGGGCATTTCTTGAAATGATAAATATTGCTGCTGCTGTTTTTGTGTCTGTCATGCTTACTGGATCAATTCTTAAGGGCTGTAACTTTAAATGAAGGTGATTGACCCTCCAGCTTCGATATATGCAGGGATCCAAGTTGTTCTGAAGGGTATTCTGTAGAGTGTCTCCGCACTAGAGATCTCTGCATTGTCACAAACACGCAGGCATGCATATTCATACAGATGCAGGAGAGAGAGATACTTATTTTTTATTATAATTAATCCAATGTATGTGGACTTCTTTTTTCCATGTCTCACTGCCTAGGGAAAACCCCGAGTGCTTCCTCTCATTTGGAGGATGGTACCCAGGGTAAACCCTAGAATCTTCAGGGCACAAGGCTGGTCAGCAACAGGGCTCAAAGCCATTACAACAATATACTTGTTACGAGCTCGACATGTTTACTTGTGGGAATTGAACTTGGTTGGGGAGGATAACAATCATTCCTCCCAATCACCTGTTCTAGAGCCAGTTGACACTATGCTGACTCATTACGTAGATTTTAGACATAATCAAGAGGTGAGGCACATATGTTATGAGTACGTTGCAGTTGGAGTCCTATTACCTAACACCTAACGTATGCCTTAATTAACTTAAGTCTTCATTGTCCTATATCATAACTTTATTGTGTTACGTTACTATTTCTCATGTTTCTTAAAGTACAGTTCCAAAGTTAAGATAACATTACATAATACTATCATTATAACATATATTCTAGTACCCTCTTATAGTGGTCATATAATACACAACTATTTATCTCAAAACAAAACCGACTTAAGTGAACCAGACATGTAGAAGATGTCCATATCCTTACCTTTAGGTAGCTATGCTATAGATTCGAGTTATGAGTAGTGTAACTGATCAGTGGCATAGTATGGCTCACAACTCTACACCCAACTGTGTTTCCTATGCACTCTGTACCAACTCTGACTGGAAGACCTATATCCATCATGGTTGATACTGAACATCCCAAACCATCAACCATATGATCCTTCAGTAACTCACAAGGCAGATTGGAGTCAATGATGGCTGAAAATTCCAGTCCATCTACAATTGATGCAGAATATTGTTTGTCCTCCAACAAACACACTTCTATGGCTTTGTAGCACAACAAAGCATAGAGCTCAGCTTGTCAATCGCACCCCTTGTACACGAACTTCACTACACTTTACATTCATTTTACTACTTCATTTGCCAAACTAAAATTCCCATAGTTAACAATATCCTGACCTACTTCGTTGTAGAAACTACTGTGTTCACCTTCACTAGTTGATTTCTTCCACTCAACCTTATTTCTTCATCAACTTGGGATTCAACAAGTTTGAACCAAGACACAAATCAACGTGCAACAAATCAAAAGAAATCTATTGAACACAATGCCCACCTTCTTTTTCTAGCATGCCACCTGCAGCCTTATGACCGGAGTATGGAAGTTCATCTTCTTTCACATCTCAAGCATGTCCTTTACCATAGGAACCAACGACGTTTCCCTCTTTTCTTGGAGCAATCTTGGTATCTCTTGCCTCTCATGCAACTTGTGTAACATCACATGACGACTGGGCAACATTGTACACTCGGTCTCCTTGCAAATGCACTGATTTTTGAATTTTCAGCTTCAAACCAACAACCATCATTTTTTTTTAGATATGATTGTTTAACAATTCTGACATCCCTACTCACAACAACCTAATTTGGATAGGGATCAAAAAGCCTATATGCTTTTGCTTACCAAGTTATTCAACAAATATTCAACAAATAGCAATTTTCAATGTGCCATTATCACAAGGAACTGAACCAAAGATTTGAAGTAGCTTATCATAAGGAATTGAACCAAAGATTTGAAGTGGCTTACCATGGGTTTCTTCTCTAACCATGCCCCCTAGGTGTGACTCCAATTGGATAAATACACTGCTTTATGCATAACTTCTACCCAATATGTATTTGGAACTAGCTTTTTCTGCAACACACTCTTTGCCATTTTTACGGCCTTCTGCTTCTTTTTCCTCCATCAACTTTTGGCCTCAAGACTCCTCTTTCTTGTAAGAGTCAGGAAACATCTTAAATTTCTCTCTTCTATTTGACCAAAGAATGCTCATCAATCGTCCACATTCATCTTCAAATAATGAACTAAATTTCTCCAAAGCATCTAAAGCACTAGGGTTTTCTCTAAGAAAGAAGATTTATAATATTTTTGACAAATCACTACAAGAAGCCAAAAGTACATGGTGCCTGACAATTACTGCAAATCTCTACATGTACAAGCTTTCACACCTTTTTTCTCCAAACTCTACTCGTCTTCACAACCTCCTTGTGTTGCGTCTTTTCAAGACATGCTGCACATCACCCATCCATCTCTTAAATACCAGGGAGACCAACAACCATCACTTACCTACTTGGAGAAATAGGTTGTAATGCCCAAAATATTGATTCCAAAATAAACTGGTATCGATATCTCTATTGTCCAACGGCTCCCATGACTCAGCCACATCCTCTGAATTCATAACTGCAACACTTTGGAACCTGTAGAACCCGTGCTCTTTCAATAAAAGTTATATTTTTTTTTGCTCCTCCCATACATCACCAAGAATCTGCCAGTTGTGAACATTACTTCCATATATGGACTCTGTTTTGCAATTTGGCTATTAGAAAGCAAATTCGTACTCAGACTAGGAATGTAAATAATATTCTTAAACGAAGACTTCTTACCACTTCTCAGTTGTACTTGTACAATCCCATGGCCCTCAACCACAGGGGTCCTGCCTTTTCCCAGATTAGTGTTTCTGTCATGGACTTAAGCTTCCACAAAGAATACAGACTAGGCCTTCCTATTCATTGTGTACTGTGAGATGCCCATGTCAATTATCAATTATTCATCTCACACCTAGAAACATCCACCTGTTTCCATTGATCATATTCATGGGAATCTGAAAACATCTACATGCTTACCATTTTGTTAGCGAACGAACTCCAAAAGGGAAGAAATCAACTTAAAAATCCCAAAACAAGGACTTACCTCCTACTCTTCACCCTCTTTGGTGAAAAATTATTGGTACTATAGCTGCTTTCTGAATTATTCTCTAACTTCCAGCTATGATTTCTGTCACCTTGCACTGTCTGCTTCCTAGTAGAAATCAACTAAATCTTATAGCCTTATGGCTGCCCTGTTATGTTTTCCTTGCTATCCGAAGTGTTTCTCATTATGCCTGACATCGCAACTTATCTTTGCTAACCTCCAACAAAATTCTCTTTGTATTCATCTCTCCTCCTGCCTTTTGGACTCCCAGTGGAATGACCTTTTCCAAGCAACAACTTGTGCTTCCCAGATTTGTGCTACGTGGTTCACAAGCATGTGTCCAACGCAATTTAAGATTTTAATTTTTTACTTAAAATGTTTCACTAAAAGGCAAATTCAGTTTTTGAACAATTTACATCATCTCTTCTCCACCTGTACAACCTCCTTGTACTGATAGACTGCTTTCCACACTGGCATACAACTGCCAAATTTCTCACTGTGCCACCCAATACTTATTCCAGACTTCTTTGCCAATCACTGTCACATTCGGACGTCAGACTGTGGTTTCTCCCCGCTGCTTGTGGATACCATCCTGTAGCTGCCAACTAACATGGGCCTTACTGCCAGAATTATAATGTGCCGATAATTTTTCCTATTTTAAATAAAAATCTCCAATTGTAGAAAACCAAATCAAAATATTAAAAGTTTTTTCAAATTCTGTCTTATGCTACAACTGGTGCACTTCTGGATTTGCAAATTCTGTCACACAGATTTTTTGCTGTTCAGGCTCGCTGCACATATTATCAGCCTTCATACTGGCCAAACTCAGCACTGACCCAACACAGCCGCTATCCTGCTAACTTTCTGGCCTGCTGCAGAATTTGTCTGCTCTCCGAGCACCCACAACAATCAAAAGACTACTCAGAAATTGTGAATTTAAATGTGTACTTATAGACCTACCTTGCTTTGCACCCTCGCTGGTGTATCTGCCAGCCTCTTGCTGTTGTACATGCTAACCTGCTGTCTGCCCGTTTTTGGAAATACATTCTTCCTGCTGCATGTTTTCATCAGTTAAAAAATTTGTCCAGAAGTACGCCAGAGATTGGCAACTCACCCCACATCGAAAAATCTCTGTTTTGCACTTTTCTGCCTGGAGAACGTGTTGCTATAGTCTAACAGATTGTTGTTTCAAAATATGCACCGAGAAATTCACTGCATCAAAACCATGCCTAACTCTGAGTCAAATCTCTTGTCTGGAAATTTTCCTGCAATCTATATTGTTTTTGCAAAAAATTGTTTCCTTATTTTCGTAGCATGCGTGCCAGGCACGCTTGTGCATTGGGATTTACGTCATAAGTGTACCCTATCTAAATTTCCCACTTTTTCTCTCTTCAAAATTGAATTCTTGTTTTGTTTTGTTTAATGTTTCCTTAGTTCTGAAGTTAGCCACAATTTAGGTGTATTAAAATCCTTATTTTAATAAAGTTAATTTGCTTAATTGTGCATTTGTCTCTGCCACACACCTCTGCCTCTGTTCATGATCTACTCAACAGGTGCTTTACCTTCAACCTCATTCAATATTGTGTACCCAGGATCACTTGAACCATTCCTGTTCTTCACTGTGTCTCTTGGATGTCCAGTTTCGAGCTCTAATACTGTGTTATGAACACACACATGCAATTTCTCACATATGCAGGAGAGAGAAAGATAGTTTATATTATTCCTATGTTGCACTAGTTTCTGGAATTGTGGGGACATAGAAATAGATGTTCAGATTGACAGGGAAATCTCCCCAACTTTTCCAGAGAATGACATAAAAAAATACTTAAAAATTAAAAGATAAGAAAAGATTAAAAAAAAAAACTGAGATTTATAAAAATATACGTGAGTATTTTTAGACATCCTAGCCATTTTCCAGAGAAAAAATTCACAGCTCTTCCTATAAAGAGTGACATTGTGTTTAGCAATGAGTGACATCAAGCAGTCCCATATACCACCAGTAAAGCACATAACCATATAACACAATACTGTAAGAATAGAGAAAAAGTAAACAATCAGCCAATAATCATATACTCAAACTGTCCTCAACTTAGATCATATAACTATCATTTTTGGAGGGAGGATGTCCTCAAATCCATTCTGAGATGATGAAACAAGTAGTGTACCTGTAAGTCTGCTGCAATCTTGCTTAGAGAGTTCTGTTTTCTTCCCGACTAGACGATTATTATTGTTCAGCCTTTTCTCCTCCCTTCTTAATAGTCATTAGAGACTCTCTAATTATAATAAGGCACATTATCAAAGGATTACAGGTCAAGAATATTCCATTAGAAGCAATCCTGGGAAGTATAAGATCTATTCTAAACGGCAATCGTCAAGTGGAATAATACCATGTAAAAAGGAAAAATAATATTGTGGTAAACCTTCAAGCCAATCATGCAATTAAGTTAAGGAAGAAGGGGTGTTGGTGTTCAACGACTCAAACTCATGATCAACCTGTCCCAATATACCACCAGTAACACACTTAACCACATAACATAATACTGCATGAATAGAGAAAACAATCAGCCAATAATCATACTCAAATAGTCCTCAACTTAGATCATATAACTATCATTTTTGGAGGGAGGATTTCCTCATATCCATCCTGAGAGGATGAAACAAATATTGGACCTGTAGGTCTGCTGGAATCCTTCTTGGAGAGTCTGTTTTCTCCCTGATTATGCACTTCATCCGACGATTATTGTTGTTCAGTCCTTTTCTCCTCCCTCCTTAATAGTCATTAGAGACTCTAATTATAATAAGGCACATGATCGAAGGATCACAGGTCAAAGGTCAAGGATCTTCGATTAGAAGCAATCTTGGGAAAGATAAGATCTATTTTAAGCAGCAATTGTCAAGTGGAATAGTACCATGTAAGAAGGCAAAATAATATTGTGGTAGAACTACAAGCCAATCATGCAATTAAGTTAAGGAAAAAGGGGTGTTTGATTTTCAATGACTCAACTCATGATCAACTTGTCCCCAAAACATGAGCTTAAGCCAAGAGTCATGTTACAAAGGAACCACACAAGACCATAGTTTTAAAAACTCGTGAAACTGGCTCGTTAGCAACCTTCAGCCAATGACTTGGTAGCAAAATCTCGTTTAGGGACTGGTTGATACTGGTTAGGTACCAAACCAACCGGTTTTGTACTTAATTGGTACCAACTGGCCTAAACTGGTCAGTTACGCTCCAAACCTGGCTGGTCAGATCTCACATGTGTGGGAGGAGTTTGGGATCCATAGTGGCATTTTTTCAGGTGGTTTTGGAGGAAACTAGAAGTTGTTTCCCTCTCAAAACAACCCCCTTTGGCTATAAAATCAACCCCCCCAAAACCTAACTCAACCCTAGCAATGTTGGCAATCAATGATAATGTTAAAGTCTTAAAACTAAAATGATCCTTTTACTTAAATTTTTAATTTTAACATTACCATTATATTGTTTCAAGGTATTTGAGAGTGGTTCCAACCTTATCAAACTTCATATGGAGAAAATAGAATTTCATATTCCACTCAAAATTTAATAGATTCTACAATTTTCACGATTTTAGGCTTTGTAGGATTGCAACATTTTCATTTGATTCTATCATGTATGAGGGCATGGGATTGGCATTTAATCAAGAGCATGAAGCCCTTTATGTACCTTGATGTTGGTGGTATTGATTGTTGAACTCTTGTGTCACGGTTGTAAGAAAAATGTACCCTTCACTCAAAGCAAAAGGATTGGTTAGGCATGTTAAGCTTTTCTTTAACATGTTATAAGCTTTAGGAGATGAACCCCTTCATTGAAACCAAAATCATTGGTTAGGCAAGTTAATCTTTTTCAATTTCCACCATATTGCAAGGTTGAGGAATCTAAGTCTGAAGACTTTGATCTAGAGGGTTGATGATCCTATTTCTAGTAGTGATGAATTACTGATGAATTGGATGAGTGATCGTGTTGATAAGCTATTTGTAGTAGGTTAGTGGCCCTGTTTTTTTTTTAGTCTAGAGATCATTTAGAGCCCCATTGATTATGTATTTTGTTGATGATATGTATTTTGTAGTTGGTGACATTTTGATAAATGCACCTTTACATGGTATATAGATGAACAAGATTTTCATATTTTGTCTCTTATTGTTTGGAATTATGCTTTGAAAACTTAAAAAACTTATCTTTTTTAAAAATTAATTATTTTATGTATTTTTTAAACTGGTTCATTGAATCCTGTGTGGTACAATTTGATCCTGTTCCGGTTCGAAACTCGGTTTGATAGGTGGATAGATTTAGAACCCAGTTCCAACTTTTAAAACTATCCAAGACCCCTCTTTATCAACTTACAACACTTTACATCATTGAAGGGCATAAATCCACCACCACTTCTCATGATGGCCATATCTAGCACGTCCCTTGTTAATCAATTTGTCTGTCATCTCCCATGTTGCAATTGTGGTATAAATTTGTAGGAAACCATGGAAGAAGGTCAGTTGGGATTGTTCTTGGCAATGTCCCTCGCCACTTAGTGAATTTCATTATTCTTTGGAAATAACTTGGGTTGGAATCCTCCTTACAACTAGTCTCTTTCTGAGGTTCATGGTGTTGTAGAGGCAATTTTTAAATAAATTTACTGTCATATGTGGTTCTCTTCTAGATCTTTTTTTGGCCAATTTTATTTTAGTTATCAATTACAATTGTATGGGAAATTGTATGGGCTCTACAAAGAAACATCAGGATGGAGATATTTGGAATTAGTGAGCTTTAGATTTTGATGCCCTGCTTTGCACGAAGATTTTGGGTTGCACTACTTTTGTGAGCTTTGGCCACATGCTTTATATATATATATATATATATATATATATATATATATATATATATATATATATATAGATGTATGTATATGTATATATATTCTAGTTTTATGTAAAAAAAAATGTACTTTATATTATAAATACAAGAGACCCCCCAACCTTGATGGCACAAAGGAGACCCCCAAATTTGTTGGCATAGAGGAGATCCCCAACTTGCTATTTCTCTTAAAATTGAGGTCAAAGATGGGCTATAATCAATCCCATGATTTGTCATCTTTTGGTTATCACTAATTAAAGGGATATCTAGCATAGATCTTCATAAAATGTTCTCTAGATTTACGTATTTTGTCCTTAAGTTGGCATTTCTATCATTTAATGTTAGTTGGTTTTCATGAAAGAAAGGGTGTTATTTTTTAAATGTGAAAACAACACATACAACAAATTTCTAACCCCCAATGCAGAAGATAAGATAAGATAATTTTATTAATGTCCAATGAATGACCACAAAAGTAGGCCAATGGGATTGAAGAATACAACCGGTATGAATATGACGTGGGAGTGCAAGTGCAACTTCTAGAGAATATTGAACAATGAAAATAACACAAAGAAAACCTACAATAATATATCCTAAAGATAAAACACTTGTATATATAATCGTGACGAAGGTACGGTGATACAAAATACCAACAATAAGTGAGCATGTTCAAGGTTGGAAAAGTGGACAACTTGAGAACTTGTTGAGAGAAAGAGAGATATCAAATGATGAAGCTAATGATGTTAGGGCCTCTAGGTTTTGATGGCTAAAGATAAGGGAGCGAATTAAGTATTGGTACGGTGTCAGAGTCCTCTGGGACCATTGGGGAATTCAACCATATGATCCTAAGGGAGTGTAGGAGTAAGGGATACTCCTAGCATTTGAGGTCGAAAAAGAGAAACTATAGATAGATCTTTGGCTACTCCGATGGATCTAGGAGCTACTTTGATGGTGGAAGGCACCTTGTTTAGGGTCCGTCTAGAATTGATCCCTCTAGTGCTTTAAGGATGTATGCACTGATGTACAGTTCGACACCTTCGAACTAGTCTTAGTGACATTGGACGATCTCCCAGACGAGGAGGTTGAGGAGTGACACGGGGTCTTACTAATCTATTGTCTACTGCACTCTGGGAATTTTCTCATCGCTTTTTGCTCTAATCTTATGGACCAACCTAAAAGTATGAGCTGATTGTCCAGGTCATCCCAAGACGAGCCTCGATGTACATGAACTGATATTTGTGGTTGAAGATCTCCCTGATGAAGACGGCTAGGCATCTCTAATTTTGATATCTGAAGAACACAAAGAGAAATCCTTTTGATTCCTTGTATAGGCAATCATAACGTCCTCTGATCTCATAGTATAGGGGGCATCTAAAATGAGGTGCATTTCTGTCTTGGCTCTTATAGGTGGTACATATGACATATCTAATGAGATTGTAGTATATAATGGTTTGTCTCTATCTGGAGTTGATGAGAACTGACTCGTAGCTGTCCCAAAGGGATCTTGAGCGAGCCCATCCAATGGTTGCGTTTATAAAGGGAGCAGACAATGATGCCATTCCGCATCTCCAAAAAATGCTTGAGGTAGGACGTCTTTGAGTCAAGGCTCATAGGATATGACATACAAGTTACATGAATGTACAATCTATAAATGTCCTCTTTGATAGATTGATCCAGTATTTGCCTAGCCAACAAGAGATGGCATGGTGCATCAAGAGAGAATCTGAGTGGGGAAAGGTGCTCTAGGGAGATAGTTAGTAACTGAAGAAGCTGTGTTGCCTCTGAAAACCAACATCGTGCACAACTTGAGGGGGGTTCAAAGAAAGAGTCTTGGAGGAGCAAAGTGCAAGGTAGGAGTAACTCTCTACTAGTGGCAGAGTCTTTGAGAGATTGGACTCTATGAAGGGAAGAGATTAAGCGAAAAATGACCTTGAGGAAAAATGAGTGGACATCAAACTATTCCTGAATAATGGGTTGCAAGAGCTTTCTCCAATCTATTAAGGACCATTTTGACACTCCTTGATAAGCGGGGATGCCTTAGGAGTGTTCTGGGGACTTCATGTTATTAGATGTAGGATGTTGGTGTTTTGAACCAATTGGGAATGTTTCACTCTTGTACCTAAGTTCCCAACGATGTGGTAACTATGGGGATGGGTTCCCTAGGTGGTTGAAGTAATTCATGTGCAACATTGTATTATTCCAGTGCATGATGACTTATTTCATTGACATAATCAAGAGGTGGGAGATGTATGCTACGAGGCTACTTGGGAATGCTTTTCTTCCATACCCAAGTTCCCTAGAATGAGGTAACTGCTGGGAAAAGTTTCCTAGTGTTTGGAGAAATCCTTTGCAACACTATATTATTCCAATATATGGTGAATTATTACATAGACACAATCAAAAGGTGGGAGATGTATGTTATGAGCATGTTACATACTTCCTAACTTCTAACATCTAATGTATGCTTTAATCAATTTAGGTCATCATTACATCATAATTTAACTTTGTAATACAGTATCATTAAATTCTGATTGTTACATGATATGAAGTTAGTTAAAATAACATGACAAAATATGACCATTATAACATAGATTAAAACATTCATGAGGTTGTGGAGAGCGTTATATCAGTGTCTAGTCAGTGTGTGGATGTGGTAGCTAGGAGGTCAAGGTGAAGTATACTTCATAAACCAACCCATATTTTACAATGCTCTAGTTGCTCTTATCTTTTAGATGATGCAAATGGCTCCAAAATACCACTAAGTAAACTCATGATGGCATAGGACGATATCCAATATCAAGACTTACTATTTAGCCTGCACCCATCATAGGTGAGTGCAAACACTTTCCTTCATAACTTTGCTTTCTCGTTGATCATTGGTTTTTTCATTTTAATACGCTTTTGTGGTTTCAAATGAAGTTTAACCAAATTAACAGTTTGTATTGTTCCACATTTATATTAAAAGATAATGAATGATAAATTATAGTTTCCAAAACACTCACTGATTGGTTCTCAAAGCTGGTAGGTTATGAATCTCAAATAGATTATCATTCTCGGATTCAATGCACAGGGTACCCAAGAAAATTAGAAACAAATTGAAACGATGCAAGGATGATTCAAATTTAAACAGAAACACAACAAATTACAGATATAACCATAAATATAGAGATGCAGTAGAAATAACATTATCTTTCATTAATATCAAATAATGAAATATGCTTACAAACATAATGGAAATGAGACTAGCTTCGGCGATGATAGCTTATCTCTGAGAAGAGATGTGGCGACTAAATGGCTTTGAACTGAGTTACAATGAGGCTCAAGGGCCTTTTTATTATTAAACAATAAGAGAAAACCCTAAACAACCAATACCCTAACCCAAGGAGATGTAACACTAAGAGTTTATGGGCCCTGTTGGGGTTAGTTGGGCAACCAACTTCTCGGTGTCGTAACTTGGTCATATTATCTCCATTTGACGCGCATGATACCTTGTTGGAAAGATCTCTCTGAGGACTACAACTGAAAAATTGATTTCGATGAAATATCTTGGAGGAATATTGCCCAAAAAACGTCAATTAGGGCCTCAAAACAACTTCAGAAGTTCAGGACCCGAAAAACTGCCAAAAATAGTAAACTGTGCTATAAGGAAACTAAAAAATTGAAAGAAACAATGGTGGGGGTCCACATGGAATAGGCGGGTGGTCACCAATATCCACCTGGATCATTCCTCCCTCTTAGGAAGCAATGGTCTCCATTGTGTTGAGTTCCTCCATGAGATGAGGAAACTTCTGCTGAACTTCGTCCCTAGTGAGCCATTTTTCTTGGTTCAGGAGTTGGTTGACTTTGACAACTCGATATAGTTGGATCTTCTGCCGGCGAGTGTTCTTGATATGTGTGTCCATGATTCGATCATTTGCAGCTTGTTCCATCTAGTCTGGATTTAACTCTATTGGTGTGAGCTGTTCTGCAATGTCGGATGTGTCCAATAATGGTGGAAAGTATGGCCGAAGGCGATCCACATTGAACATTGGGTGCAAGCCAAGGAATGGGGGAATGTTGAGCTCAAAAGCATTATCTCCCACAACCTTGGTGATGGTGTATGGCCCATATTGAAGCAGGCGAATCTTGCAGTGGGACCCAACGAGGCGCTCCTTCTACAAATGTAACCAAACTTTGTCTCTCACCTGGAACTTGTGTAGCACCCGATGCTGATGATGTCGCTGCTTGTACTTATCATTGGCTTTGTCCAATATGTCATGGACCTGTTAGAGGATGTGTTGAATGTGCTCAATGAAGCTATTTGCCTTGTCAGCTTCGGACTGGACATGAGCTGAATCTACCTGAGTTGTTGCAAATGGTATGGCCACATCAATGGGACATAGTGGCTGGAATCCCAAGCCCACCTGAAAAGGGTTGTGTCCAGTTGAGCTGTGGAGAGCTCGGTTGTAGCTGTGCTGGACATAGGGGAGGCTCTCCTCCCATTTGCATGGATGCTTTGAGTTGTACATGCGCAGAATGTGTATGATCATCCTGTTGACGACCTCTGTCTGGCCATCAGTTTGGGGATGGAAAGTTGTGGACTTAGTGAGCTTGGTGTCCAACATCGACCAAAGACTGGACCAAATTGTACTGAAGAACCTGCTGTCCCGATTTGAGATGATAGACTGTGGGATCCCAAAGTGTACCCAAACTCGTTCAAAGAAGAGTTTAGCAGCGGCTTCTGTTGTGATATTCTTCTTGCAGGCCGCCATAATGGCCATCTTCGAAAATCTGTCGATGACCACAAAAACACAATCGTTTCCATGCTTAGTAAAAGTAAGACTTGACATGTAATCCATGGAGATGGATTCCCAAGGTCGAATAGGGGTAGGCAATGGAGTATAGAGACCTTTCTTCTTGATGGTCGGTTTGGAAACGACACAAGAAGTGCAGGATCTGATGTACTTCCCGACATCCTGTTGAAGATTTGGCCAATAGAAATACTTCTGCAGTACTGCCATTGTTTTCTCGACCCCGAAATGCCTAGCGGTCCGACTGTAGTGCACTTCCCAAATCATCGTCGCACGCTCGCTTGAAGGAACACAAAGGTGTCCCAGGTGGCATAACATAACATCCTGGAGGTGAAAATCTAGAACTTGCAGACCCTCCAAGAGCGTATGGTATGTGTGGCCGAATTCTGGGTCGCTTTTGTAGAGAAGTGGCCAATCAGAAGTCTTGTGCCCACAAGAGTTGAGCACGGTGGTTAACGCCATTATTAGTGGTCAGCTGAGGCAGTCTGCAGCATTATCTGTGTTTCCCTTCTTGTACTTGATATTCAAATGGAACTGTTGCAGGTATGTGGACCACTTCTGATGGCGATCATTCTGCAACTTCCCTTGTGTCTGTATGAACTGCAGGGGTCGGTGGTCTGTGTGGATGACCATTTCCTTCCCCAAAATGTAATGCTTCCATTGTCGGAAGGCCTGCACAATGGAATACATCTCTTTGTCATAAGTAGGATACTTACAGACTATGTCTGAAAGTGTCTCACTGTGATATGCCACTGGATGCCCCGGTTGAGTAAGGACTGCCCCAATAGCATAGTTAGAGGCATATGTCTCGATCTCAAATGGTTGTTGTAATTCTGGTAATGTGAGCACTGGTGCAGAGCAGAGGTGATGTTTCAACTATGTGAATGCCTTCTGTTGAGATTCAGACCAAAATAATTTTTCTTTCGCTCCTCCTTTGGTGACTTGACTCAAGGGCCAAGTGATATGAGAGAACCCCAACACAAACCTGCGATAGAAATTGGCAAGACCCAAAAAGCTACAGAGCTTCGTCAGAGTGGTCGAGGAAGCACAACTTGTGTTGCCGCAGTGTTTGGAGAACCTATTAGATGTGGTGGAGGTGCTCTTTCCAACTATGGCTGAAGATCAGGATGTCATCCAAGTATACCGCTACAAATGAGTTGGTGAATGGCCGCAAGATGTCAACCATAAGCCTCATGAAGGTTGCAGGAGCATTCGTCAACCCGAAAGGCATAACCAACCATTCGAAAAGGCCCTCCTTGGATTTGAAAGCAGTCTTCCACACATTAAAGGGTTTGATTGGTACCTAGTGATATCCAGACTTCAATTCAATCTTGCTGAAATATTTTCCCCCCTTGAGTTGGTCCAGAAGGTCATCAATCTGTAGGATCAGGTACCTATTCTAGACAGTGATCTTGTTCAGTGCCCGATAGTCAATACAGAGTCTCCAAGTCCCATCCTTCTTCTGTACCAACACGATCGGGCTCCCATAGGGCGATGAACTCGGCCGAATGTGACCTTTCTGCAACAGCTCCTGAATTTGCCTCTTGATTTCATCGTTCTCCAGAACGAAGCGCTGATAGATTGGTCCATTGGGTAATGACGCACCTGGGGTCAGATCGATGGAGTGCTTGACCTGACAGTGCAAAGGCACCCCTGCAGGGGAGGTGAAGATGTCCTCGTACTCCTCCACGACCTTGTCCATCTGTTGTTGTCATGCGGAGGGGCCCTGTCTAGAGGTCGTGGCCATCGTCTTATTCTTTCCTTGAGGGCATATCATTAGGAAAACAAATTTCCCAGTTTTTGAAATGAGCTTACTGCATTGTTTTGCAGTAACCAGAGAGATGGTGGTAGGCGGTGCTACCTCCGGTATCCTGTACAACTTATTTCCTAATGTAATAATAACAGTGCGAGGCCTTGACTCATACACAACATGTCGCTTCCACAAGTATGGTTGGCCTAATAATACATCACAAACATCAAGGGGAGAAACATCACATAATACCTCATCCATGAAGGGCTTGATGTTGTATGGAAGGCGACATTGTTGGCTCACGCGCATATCCCGTCCTTGGTGAAGCCACCCAATGGTGTACAATTATGGGTGTGCTGTGGTCGGTAAGCCCAACTGCTTCACGACCTCTGCTGCAATGAGTTTCTTTTGGCTCCCGATGTCAACAATGAACTGTAGTGGGGAACGCTTTACCCACATCTGGGAGTGGAAGAGATGCTCCTCCTCCTCTGGATCTTCGGGTTCCTCCTTCTGGATCTTTGTGGCGGTGACAGTGACGTTGGGCTCCACATCAATAATCTGCTTCTCTTTGTCATTTCCCTTGTTGGGTTCTGACTCAAAGTTGGAACATGTATCTGATTTTGAAGCCTTCATTTCGACCACCAGTGACTGCTTGGCCCGACACTCACTTGTGTTGTGGGTGGAGCTCTTATGGAACTCACACCACTTTCCTGTGTCCTTCTTCGGCTTCACAGTGTTGTCCTTTGCTTGTGGCCTTGGCGGGTTGTCCCGGGCCATCCTGCCTTGGCTTTGTCCTTTGTTCTACGGTTTGGGGGCACCTTTCCCTTGCTTTGGATTCACAAATCGAAAGTCTCGCTTCTTCTGTTTAAACTTCTACTTGATCTTGACGGCGTATCGGTACGCCGTGCTGAGAGAGATGTACAGGAACTCCATCTCATCCTCGATGTATCTATGTAGGCAGTTGCAGTACTTAAGTACCAAATGTTTCTCAGAATCCTTGATACCTAAGTTGGTGTGAAGGGTATGAAAAACACTGGTAAACTCCGACATATCTTGGTCCCTTCCCTGCCGTAGCGTGGTACACTTTATGTATTTTTCCTTGTAGCTCCCGACAGGGTAGTATTGCTCCTTGATGGTGTCCCAGAATGAATTCCAAGTGGGAGTGGATGAAAACAGTGAGGTCCTACTTTCATCCTTTTGCTCACAATAGGTTTCCCACCAGTCCTTGATGTGGGGGGCGACTTTCAGAAGAACAAAAGTAATATTTTTCTCGGCTGGAAAAATCATGAACAAAAAAATATCCTTCTAGTAGATTCAACCATTTATAGACCGCGTCTGCATTTATTTGACCCTCATATATGGGAATGTCAAAGTTTACTTGTACCTTAAAAGGTGTGGAGCCTCCAGAGTGGCTGTTGGATGTGGATGCGCCGCCGGTGGGCAACCGTTGAAGGATCTGGGCAAAGTTATCCATCATCGTGTTCCTTTGTTTCTTGAGGGCCTCCTCGAGCAATATTTTGATAGGATCTCTTGCTCCCTTGTCTTTCTTTTCTTCCCCCATGGGAGGTCGTTGGGATTTCCGAGGCTGGTCTTGCAAAGGTTCGACTAGTTCGAGCCCTAACTCCTTATATCCCGACCTCGTTGGGGACATGCAAAGAAAAACAAAGAAAGTGCATACTGCCAATAATACCACTGATTCGAATTTAAACAAGAACACAACAATTACAGATATAACAATAAATACAGAGATGCAACAAAAATAACACTATCTTTCATTAATATCAAATAATGAAATATGCTTACAAACATAATGGAAATGAGACTAGCTCGGGCGATGGTAGCTTATCTCTGAGAAGAGATGCGGTGGCTACATGCCTCTGAACTGAGTTACAATGAGGCTCAAGGGCCTTTTTATTATTGAACAATAAGAGAAAACCCTAAACAATCAAAACCCTAACCCGAGGAGATGTAACAACAAGAGTTTATGGGCCCCGTTGGGGTTAGTTGGGCAGCCAACTTCCCGGGGTTGTAACTTGGTCATATTATCTCCGTTTGACAAGCATTATACCTCGTTGGAAAGATCTCTCCAAGGAATACATCTAAAAATGTGATTTCAATGAAATATATTGGAGGAATATTGCCCAAAAAACATCATCTAGGGCCTCAAAATGGCTCCGGAAGCTTAGGACCCGAAAAACTGCAAAAAATAGTAAACTGTGCTACAATTAAGGAAACTAAAAAACTGAAAGAAACAATGGTGGAAGTCCATGTGGAATAGGTTGGTGGCCACCAATATCCACCTGGATCAAAGGAATTGGTGAGATTCAATCATATTCTTTTTGCTATGAATACACCTTCATTTCATTCTTGAGAAATTTGTTTTGGGGTGGAGTTGAGCTTAACTTGATTAAGTAACCAAGATATAATGATCGCCATCTTGTTAAATCACTAATTTGTAACAATTAACAAAATCAGGATTAAATCCAGATAAAATCACCAAATTGCGAGTTTTTCAACTAAACAATTTTATTGGACGAGTTTTTGGTTAGTTTTTAACATTGAAAAAATTTGGGATTAAATCGTAAAAATTGGGATTAAATCATAAAAAATTGGGAGTTTTTCAAAATTGAAAAAAATGGATATTTTTGTACTTTTTAAATTTTGTTGATTTTTTCGATTTTCTCCTAGTTTTTATGACTTTTTCAATTTTTGGAACCTTGCCGATTTATTCCCAGGTCCGACATTTGCAACTTTTTTTCAAAAAGAGAATAGTTTGAACTAGAAATACAGTAGATGAAACTACTTTATGATCAATCAAGAGTAGGGATGTATTTTTGCACAAATGAACATTACTTGATTGTGCATATTATTGTACATCCTTTAAAACACTATGGAAATTACACTTTATAATTAAAATCAATTGTTGATAGAAGGATATGGATACATTGTAACCCTTTCCACTGATAGCGAAGATCTTTAAGGTTTGTACTCACTCCATTAACCAAAAAGCATGGCAATTTAAGAGAGATGTTATGAGATACTGTCAACATGACAATGAATTGGTGATTCTCCAGAGACTAGAAAATACACTAGATGAAACTGCTTTATGATCCTTTAGGAGTAGGGAGGCATTTTAGCACACATGAACATTACTCGATTGTGAAAATTATTGTACATACTATAAAATATTATGGAAATTACACAATATAATTAAAATCCATTGTTGATAGAAGGATATAGATACATTGTAACCCTTTCAATAGATAGCGGAGATCTTTAAGGTTTGTTCTCACTCCACTCACCAAAAAACATGGCAATTTAAGAGTGAGATGTTATGAGATACAATAAGCATGGCAATGAATTGGTGATTCTTCAGAGAGGTTATGCTAGAACACTAGGATGACCCTTGTCTTCAATTAGCTTCTATCAAGGTCATTATGTCAATTTTAGGAAGATTCTTCCAACTTTGATAAATTGTTCAACATATTCATATTTTACATGGTCTCGATGGAAACTGTTCAAAGTAGATTTTGTATCCACTGAAACATATAAAAATGGTTCCTTACATAATTTTCGAGATTTCTAAGAAATTGAGAGACACCATTTTCTCTCCCCGTTTATTAGCAGTCTTGGCAAAGAATATTTTCCAAAGAACACAATTCTAACCCAACGTGCAGGAGCTATGCCTTCCATTGTTGAACTTTAACCATATATTGCAACATACATAGAAATATTGTTGTGGAGCATATGTGATTGTGTATGCAAAGTATGAATCCCATCTAACCTTCACAAATTTGTTGGCAAGCTTTGAGGGTGCACATTTTTTTAAAGCTCATGAATCTTTGTCTTAGTGACTAATTTAATAGCACGACATATCTTTTGCATTTGCAATTTACACACTTGAAACAATGCAGAAATACTCATTACTAGCATATCATTAACTTTCTCAGTACTTAATTATGATCGAGAGAAGAAATTTGTTGTGACAAAATCATCTCACTTACTTTATCAACACTTATTTATGACTGGGAGAAGAAATTTGTTGTGACAAAATCATCTCACTTAAATTTTGTATTCAAACAACATATTTCCTTCAATTTTGCAAACTTACTTTTGTAAAAGCCCACCTCTTTCTCTAGTTAGACATTCTTGCTTTCTAGTAGAAGAAATTTCTCCTTGGACATAACATATGCATTATAAACAAAATGAATTGTATTCTCACTAGTGGCTAAAAAATTCAAACTAAAACAAATTTGGCCATGGTAATTCCACCCTTGGATTCTAGAGTCTTGGATTCAACAAGCACCAATTTCATGTCCTCATCGCATTGTAATCTTGTTTGTTAGATTGTTCAACTTTCCATGCCATGCCAAGCATCTTGACAACTATTCAACAAGTGTCTTACATTTCATGCCCTTAGAGGAAGAGGTTGGAGTACTTGTTACTTTTGGAACAAGGCCTTCTATTGCAACTGTGGCTAATTCTATATCCATGATTGTGACGGGTTAAAGGACTTCACATATGGAACCAACAATTGCTAAGAGGTAGGTACAAGAAGTGGCTTATAGTAAATATGGCAAACACTTTATAAGTTGATGTTCTTCCTTACTACAACTCACATTAGAGATTAGCTAATGCCAAGGAAGATGCATTTAATTATCAATCTAGGGGTTCCACAATAAGTATGATAGCCTCTACTTATCCTAACAACACAGTTGGTTTTGTTGATGAAATGCTCATGGTTTCGATCGTTGCCTTATAGGGATTGGTCATTGATCTAAAATTCCTAAGAATGACAAATAACTTGATGGGAAAGTGAAATATTGCACTAAGTGTTATCACTTAATGGAAAAGTGATTTTTGTTATTGTAGAGAATTGTGATTAGTTGCTGAAACAACATAGAAGGTACATGAAATTGTTTTATGCTTCAACATGCTTGGTCATCAACAAATGAAAATCAGAGGAAGTGGGGTATCATTTTGGGTCCATGTGGCAAGGGTTCCCATTAGCCTTCATGTTCTATGTTATGGCAATACAATGCTTGGGTTATCTTATTTGATGTTAGGAGAAGTAGGTGTCTATCAAAGGTATTCCTCTAGTGAAGAAGGGAGCTAAACAACTTGTAAATGACCATTTTGCAAATGATTTCTTCCTCACCATTCTTAAGAAACAAGAATTCGTGAAGACATTATGGATTTCCACCAAATATTTTTCTATGCTTTTGCTTCTAGGATCCAATTGACCAAAGACAATGCTATGGACAAAGCCTTCGAAACCTCGCTACTTTCTTGCTAAGCAAGGTTGGTCTGGGATCCAACCATGATATATTTCTAAGTCACCCATGCCTTGTTTGTTAAGTTGGTTATTAGGGTGTTGGAAGGGAATGAAGCTTGGAAGGTGCTCTTATGAAATTTGATTTGTCAAGGAGCTCCCCTAGGTAATAAATCTTGGTCGGGTTTGAACTTGCAAATTGCCATCATAACCCCAACTAATGTTAGATGCAATAGATCTTTGTTTTTCAAAGCATTTGGAAGGCTTGGCTTGTTTCTAAACTGTATCTGCACTTGAATTAGGGGACATTTAAGGTATAAAATGGACCTCCTAAGGAAAACAATAAAATAATAGTTAGAAATTGTAGAAATTTCACTGTAGATTAATCTGATTATGCAATGCACTAAAGCAAAATACTTAACCTACTTCTACAATCAAACTTGCGGAAGCTTAATCAATTTTGAGCAAGATCAAATAGAACACATATAATAGAGAAGAAGATTCAATCACACATGAAACACAGAAGAATACTCTGGGGAAAGCCTCAGCTAAAAACCCCGCTATCTGTATTATCATACAAGTGGAAATATCTCAGGATTACACAAAGCTTTAGCTCTCAGTACAATCCCTCGCTGCTGCTCACAGACAGAATAGACAACACATGTGCCTTCCTTCAGTCCTCCACACCTCCTATTTCCTTGCGCAGTTTCTCTTAGGTTCTCTAGCTGTATCCTGTGTGATTCTCACCTCACACACTGCTCTGACCTCTGAAATAACTGCGCAATCCTGAAGGAGACAATTCCTTCTGCATGGATGAGTTTCCTATATAGGAAAATTCCTCCAACTGATAGTACACTGTCCCATCCTTTGATCTCAAATGGGTCTCTGACTGAACTGACATGCATTGGTTATTTATGAGAGAATATTCAATTATCTGGAGAACACTAGTTGCATGCATGCATGCATTAAATGACTAAACTCACAATCAGTTCCACAAACTGTTTGGAACTAATCTAACTGGACTTAACTCAGTTAACTGAGCTAACTAATTACAAATCAAATACAACTCATCCTTATCTTTTTAGGGATAACTTCCTCAATCAAAGTGATAATTGTTACATGTCTTCACAAAGACTTCATGTTTGAATTTCTCCAACTAATTAACTCAAGATGAAATCATTAATTATTTTTCAAACAGCTAGTGAGACTAAATTCGAATTTTAATTCTCATTTTTGATTCAATGACTAATCAAAATTGGAATATATCCTGAAATGTTATTTATATAAATTCTATTTTTAGCATTTCTATCTTTTTCTATTTCCAACAGAGTTGGAGTATATCCTGATATGCTATTTATAGCAATACTAGTTTTAGCATTTCTTGTTGCTATTTTCAACACTCCCTCTCAACAAGAAAGGCATTCAACTCGAACTCGATCCTGAACCTTTGGAATGTTCTGCATGCAACACTTCTCTCAAGTGTTGTTGCTCTAGCAACTCTAGAAACAAAAAATATCCAACTTGAATCAGTATGATGCATCTGTCATCAAAGTCTCTGACTGTTATTGCCTCTATCAACTGAAAACTCTACACCCCTGTGCTCTTCAGTATCTGACTACTCTAGCCTCTGTCACTTTGATCTCTGACTGCATCAATCTCACTGATTCCTCCCGCTACATCTGTGCTGCTGCTGGTTCTATCTCCTAGCACTGCATCCGCACTGCACCTCCTCTCAGGATGTTGTATTGTGTTTCCCAATGCTGCATTGCAACTTAGTTACTGAGAAGTAAGTAACCGATCTCCCAAGTGACCTCCTTGCTGGCCTAGAAACACCCTCTGATGCTGAAGCTCCCTCTTCCGCTCCATCCGCATCTGTCTCTAGCCACTCAGCCAGTCCTGCTACGCCTCGTCAGGGTTCCCGTAGCAAGGTCTAATCAAAGAGGTTGGGTACCTCAAGGATCCTGACCCTATTTCAGCCTTCTTGGGACTATCACTTCACATCACCCCACCTCACACCTGGAGGTATGGCTGCATGTGATCGTTCTGCCCACTTGGTTCGAAATTTTCCCCTATTGGAGGTCTCTGCATTAGTGGATTCCTCCACTTGGTATCCTATCGACTTCTCCAGTTGTGGCTGCTCCACAACCTCCTGAAGCTACTTCACCAATTGTGGCTCCTCCACAATTGTCTGAGACTTCTTTTGGTGTTGCATATTGAGAGGTAATGTACTCTCCCTCTCAACCACCAAGTCTCCAACATTTACCTTGTTCCTCAAGGCTTTGCATGCATCTTGAACCTTAAGAGCATACAAGTTCTTGACTCGTGAACCGATCTGCTTCACCTGTCTCGTGGTGATGTGTCTAAGGAAAACCTTTCCCTTAATGAAGACTACATCGTAGCCTTTGTCCTCCATCATCGCGATCGATACCAAGTTCTTCTTCAGTCCTGGCACATGCTTCACATCTGTCAAGGTGATGCGAGCTCCATGCTCCTTCTGAAAAGCAACCGTACCTTCACCTAAAACACGGTACTTTCCATCATTGCCCATCTCTATGCTCATCTGGAGGTCTTTCTCCTCTAAGGTACTGAACAAACTCTTATTGCCAGTGATGTGGAATGAGGCTCCACTGTCAAGAAACCAACCATAACCCATCATTGATGAAACCATGCATGGGATGAGGGTAAAATCCAATTCGAACTGAGAGGCCAATGCCTCACCTTCAGATCCTTCCTAGGATCCCTTCTTGGATTTCTTCAATGGACAATTAGTTGCATAATGGCCCACCTCATGACAATTAAAGCATTTCACTTTATATTTTTCAATCTTCTTCCCACCATGAGAAGAACTCAATTTGGGATGAGAATCCTTCTCCTTCCCTTTCCTTGCCTTACTAGCTAAGGTGAAATTTTCTTCATCCTCCTTGAATGAAGGACCATCTTTGGTGCTCCTCCTGATCTCCTCCTACATTAGATCCGACCACAATCATTCCCAATCCAGCAGTTTCTCTCTTCCTTTCACTAAGTCCTGGTAGCTATGCCAGCTCTTAGGAAGACCAAGGAGAGCAAGACTCACCATATCATCATCGGCTATCGTGATTCCTACACTTCCAAGCTCATCTCTGTAGGTGGTGAGCTTGTTCAGATATGTAGAGATCGTGTCGCCCTTTTCACACTTGATTTTCCGAAGCTTGTCTTTCAGTGCCAGCTTCCTCTGATCACTGTTGTTCTGATATTGATCCTTCAATGTCTTCCACATTGAAAACGGAGTCTCCTTCCCATGGAGACTCGATACAATATGGTCTTGAACTCCCTCCAGAAGAATCCTCCTCGCTCTCGCCACACATTTCTTCCATTCCACCAATTCTTGGGCATTAGCTGCTGCTAGCTTAGGGACTTCTTCATCAATGAAGTCCTTCAAACCGTTGTCCTCTAATACCGCTTCCATGAGATCCTTCCAGGCTATGTAATTCGAGCTGCCATATAGGGCATACTCGAGTCTCAAGCCATTGAACGCCATTAGTGAACTTTGAGATGTGATAAGAAATCGATTTTGTACCTACAATCAAGAACTTCAAACTTTGAACTTCTCACTTCTTTGTATACTCTTCTGCACTTTGATCACCTTTGCTTTGATACCATGTAGAAATTTCACCATAGATTAATCTGATTATGCAATGTACTAATGCAAAATACTTAATCTACTTCTACAATCAAACTTGCAGAAGCTTAATCGATTTTGAGCAAGATCAAATAGAACACATATAACAGAGAAGAAGATTCAATCACACATGAAACACAGAAGAATACTTTAGGGAAAGCCTCAGCTAAAAACCTCGATATCTGTATTATCATACAAGTGGAAATATCTCAGGATTACACAAAGATTTATCTCTCAAGCTATCCAGCTCTCAGTACAATCCCTCACTGATGCTCACAGACATAATAGACAACACATGTGCCTTCCTTCAGTCCTCCAAGCCTCCTATTTCCTTGCGCAATTTCTCTCGGGTCCTCTAGTTTTATCTTGTGTGATTCTCACCTCACACACTGCTCTGACCTCTGAAATAACTGCGCAATCCTGAAGGAGATAATTCCTTCTGCATGGATGAGTTTCCTATATAGGAAAATTCATCCAACTGATAGTACACTGTCCCATCCTCTGATCTCAACTGGGTCTCTGATTGAACTGACATGCATTGGTTATTTATGAGAGAATATTCAGTTATCTGGAGAACACTAGTTGCATGCATGCATGCATTAACTGACTGAACTCACAATCAGTTCCACAAACTGTTTGGAACTAATCTAACTGGACTTAACTCAGTTAACTAAGCTAACTAATTACAACTCAAATACAACTCATATTTATCTCCTTAATTAAGGGATAACTGTTGCATGTCTTCACAAAGAATTCATGTTTGAATTTCTCCAACTAATTAACTCAAGATGAATTAATTAATTATTTTTCAAACAATCAGTGAGACTAAATTCGAATTTTAATTCTCAATTTTGATTCAAGGACAAATCAAAATTGGAATATATCCCGAAATTCTATTTATAGCAATGTTATTTTTAGCATTTCTATTTTTTTCTATTTCCAACAGAGTTGGAGTATATCCTGACATGCTATTTATAGAAATGCTATTTTTAGCATTTCTTGTTGCTATTTTCAACAAAAATGATAAGCTATGAATTTTCAAAAGGAAAGGAAGAAAACTACTTTTTTATAATGGTATTTTTGACTTATCTCCTTACAAGTTCACTCGAATTTCAAGTGTAGGTAGTCGTTGGAATTTCACAACCCACAAATACCCACCTTGCATACTTTTGATAGACCCAAAGTGAGAAATGGAAATACATGAAAAAATGTGTTTATGTAATTGAAGTGTGGGCACTTGTTGGAGTTCTGCATGCAACAAGTACCCACCCTACATACTCTTGATAAACCCACAATGAGGTAAAATGGAAATACAGAAAAAAATGTGTTTTTGTGTTTCAAGTGTAGGCACTTATTGGAGTTCCACATGCAACGAATACCTTCCATACATATTTTTGATAAACCCACAATGAGGTATGTTGACCACTACGTGTCAACAACCCATAGCAGTAACCCCCTTTTTTTGCAAAAGGGATAGCACTTGATTGATGTGTCCATGCAGTCTAGCTATCATCATCAGCTTGACTTCCAAGATGTTATGTAAACCCTTTGTGCATGTGTATAATGTAAATAATGTCAACAGATCTATGTCATATATGTAACGACCTAGGTAAACCTACTTTTCTAGTGATGATCTTCATTCTAGAAGGTTTTTTGTCTCACCGATCTATTCTCGAATGGTTGACAGAGTTTTCCTCTAGTCTTACCCCAAAGATGGAATGGATTTTGTCGCTAGGATCTTAGGCGAGTCCTAGTGTTCTAGATCGAGTCTATGTAAAAGTAATTTGTGAATAATCTTAACTATTTGGTTAGGTTATTTTATTACAAATTTCTTGGTTTGCTGGATTATATTTGTCACAGAAATGGGTAGTTTGTGAGGGTCTATTACAAATGGGTTTTCCCCTTTATGATGTAAAAAAAATAATATGAAAATCATGATGTAAAGTGTCTTGAGGGTTGGAAAAATAATTTATCCCCTCATAGGTTAATTAATTAAATTTTCTTGCCAAAAATTAATTAAAATTCTAAGCTAGAAATTTAATTAATTCTAGCTCTTAGGTAAATTTAAATTCTCCAAAGACAAAATTCATTGGTCCTTAAAAATTAAATTTTAAAAGGTCCCGGGAGTAAGGTAAATTAATTATTTAGAAATTTTAAACCTTTGATCCATGGGGGTTAAGTAAAAGCCAAATTTTTGGGGAAATTAACTCAAAAATTTATTTTTTGAGTTAACTAAAATGCATTTAATTGAAAAATTCGAATTTCCTCAAGAATTAAATATTTCAACTGATGAGATTAAAAGAAATTTTAATCTTCATCAACGACCGAGATTGTTTTGACGCGGATCACTCGAACTAGTCATTGGAGGATTTATCTTTAAATAGGAAGTCATTTGTCAGTCGATCTATCCGACTTTTGAGTCGTGTGCTTAGCAAGAAGATCTTGTGTAATCTTTTTATGGATAATAAAGAAAGACTTTAGGGTTAAGTTTTGTTGGTGTTACTTTTCATGGGAATACTGTAAGATGTGTTTTTTTTCATACATAATTTTTTCTAAAGCCATTGATGATAGATTCTAAAGCATGATTTGAGTACAAGTATCTTGCTCAGTCGTTGGGGTTTGGCTGGATTGAATTTTGCAGGGAAATCTTGATTTTAAATCCTCAGGCATTAGGGAAAGTTTTTAGTTGGACTAGCCAATTCCCGATCTATGTTTCCTAAAGAGCCCAGCTAAATTAACTCCGGGCTTATCATAAGATTTTTCATTGCTGATGCGCGAAGGGTTTCGAGTTAGCACCTACTTTAAAAATTTAAAAATTTATTTTTTTGTGTGGCTTAATGACAAATATCACTGATTAGAGCCAGTAACTTGTAAATTTTGTAATTATTTTTCTAACGTGGGTTTTTCTGGGTTTTAGTTCTTATCATTGTATATATCGTTTGGGTGTTTTCTTGTTATCATTTAGCTACAGATCTGAGGAAGAAATTTGTGTAGAGTCCAGATCTATGCCCTGGAGGGTAAGATCTAGATCTCTGGGGTTTATCAACATAATTTTCCAAGGATATTATTCAGATTTTTTGCAGTCCAAAGTTTTAAAAGTTTTAAATCTGGAAATTTTCATAAGGGTTTCACGGATAAATTTGAAGTATAATCCTATCATTTTAAAATAATATTTTCTGGGAAATTTTATTAGCTTTTTGGCTACCATTTTCTCGTTTCTTTTTCCATATTGAGCTTCCATTTTCTGCTGCATTCTTCTCCTTCGGAAAATTTAGATTTTTTTTTGTTATTTGTGTTTTGGGGTTTTTGGAAAATGCGAATCCCTTCTGCAGTTCGTTGTCTTTGTTGCCTTAGATAACTGGCATGACTATTCTTCCTTTTCACTGCAGCCCTAGCTTTGCCCTCATCCTCCTGCCATCTTTCTTCCTGTAAAAAAAACGAGTTCCAAACCCATGCTCGCGGTCTTTCCCTCTTCCACGCCGCCATAACTGCATTTTACCTCCTTAGCTTCTGCCGGCTCATCTCCTCACTGCTCTCGGCCCTCTTCGTTGACCTATGCCAGTCCTGTCCACTGTAACTTCACTCTCCCTCCATTTGTAACCTCCTTCCCTCTCTCAGCCCATCGATCTCCCAACTGCAAACCCTCCTCACCCATCCGCGTCTCTTGGCCCTCCGTTGCTGCCAAGCCGCTCACTACTGCTACCTGCGTGGAACTCCTCCAAAGCATAGTATCCATCCCTCCTTCCGTTTTCATTCCCTTTTCCGCAACCTCCATCTCCGTCGGCCTGCACACAACAAACACTCAAAACATTTCGTTTTTTATTTTTTATTTTTTTGTACTTCACTTGTATGTGTATGGTTAGTTTTAGGTTTCATTTTTAATTTATTGGTCTTTCGTATGTTAGCGTAGGGTTTAGTTAGTTTCCTTTTCATTTTTGATTTTTTTTAGTTTTTGTTAAATGTTTGATGTTTTATAAAAATAAAAGAATAAAAATCTTTTTTTTGGTCGAAGTTTCATTTTTTTTTAAACTTCTAGATTCAAAATTTTAATTTTAATTTTGATGTTGTTTCTTTTTTGTATCATTTCATGGTAGTGATTTCTCTATTGTCAAGAGCGATTAATGTTTTAAAATCATTGACTATTGGAGAATGATAAATTATTCTAGATCTGGGTTATTAATGAAAATTATTTTAAATATGGAATCATTGCTTAGCATTTAAATTTCATTATTTTTCACAGGATTTAATTTCTAGATAAAGTTTTGGGCATTGATCATTCATGATCGTCACTATTTGTCACATTTATAAATTGCTTCAGATAACTTGTTTTTACGTAGTCTATGGTTAATTGAGTGTAAAGGCACTAGTCTATAATAATTTCTATCTTGTGGTTGTGTCTTGGTCATGTTAGTGTTTGATCTATTCATCTCAGTTAACCAAGACTCATTTACATTCGTCAAGTTGTCCATTTTAAGTCTCCTAGAGCATGTGTTCCACATGCTATTCTCGTTCATTTACCTTAGGGACTACCCCCTTGACTTGTCTAGAAGAGAGTCTAAACAGAGTGAGTAAGGATTAGAGTGACAACCCTTACTCTGAGCGTTGTTGCAGTGCCTAGACACTTTGTGCGAAAACAAGGTAAAATGGAAATACAATTTTTATTTTATTTGTGTTTCAAGTGTAAGTACTTGTTGGAATTCCACATCCAACGAGTATCCACAATGCGTACTTTTGATAGATCCAAAATGAGGTAAACTGGAAAGCAACGTACTTTTAATAGACCCACAATGAGGTACACTAGAAATACATTCCAATTTACCTCACCATGGGTCTATCAAAAGTATGTAGCGTGGGTATTCATTGGATGCAAATTTCCAACACGTGAAATACGTAGACATGTTTTTTTCATGTATTTCCAATATACCTTATTGAAATTTGGGTTATCTCGAAATTTATTTATGAATAGAGAAAACCCACAAAAGAAGCCTTGTGGTCAAAGTACCCAAGTTTGGGGGTTTTGGACCCAAAGTATGGGCTTAAAACTAAGAAAAAGTATCTAAATTAATTTTGGTCATGTATGCTCAGGTTGGCTAGAAAGGCCAAGGGACATGACTGTTGGGGTTTCACACCCCATGATCAAGTATAAATAGAGGCCAAAACATGCAAGGTGAGAAGGACTTCATCTTATGGAGCAGAGAAGCCCTAGAAGAGATTCGTGTTGAAAATAGCAACAAGAAATGTTAAAAATAACATCTAGAAATTCCAATTAATTTGTGCTTGAATTAAATTGTAATTCTATTCTTGTAGCAACTTGTAATAGTTAATTAAGTTAAATTGACTTAGGAAATTCAAGTTGAAAGTCTATTTAGAGTTATGTAGAGTGTACCTTATTGTATACTATTTATACTAATGTTTATCAAGGTTTCTGAAGGGCCATGATCCCTGCAATGGGAGCCCTATGATTCTTTTATTAATGGACAAATAAAGATAAAGTTTTGGGCCAATATTCTTGTGTACTGTTGTTGATTTCACTGTTGTTATATTTATGTTGTGCAATGTGCTTCATAGTTGAGTATCTTTAGTGTGTTTATGTTCTAGTCTAGACATAGAGCAGACATGGTGTACAAGGGAATTTCAACATGGTATCAGAGCTACTTTGAAGGGCAGGTGGATCACATTTTACACGAGAAGCAACTTAAGAGAGGGTTGTGAAATTGATAGACATGGAGCATAAGGTTCAACAAAGAAGGTGATTTTTCATGGACGAGATAGCTTCATGTGGATGGTAGGTTAATCGTGAGATAGCATTTTCATTGGGTTACAGAGTTGCACACCCAACAATGGAGCCATGTGCACATGAGGTATTTGACCGAGGAGGACGAGGACACGTGAAGAGTTGAGTTGCGGTGGTCTAGAGTGGATTAGACCTAGTGTTCGACTGCAACTCATGACTGACTTTGGAAGGACACAAGTTTAGTGGAAACTCTTTCCACGAGGGAAAGCATAGTGAGCCAGTGGAGGCCATGTAGGCTTAGACAGAGTCTAGCTTTAGAGGGAGATTAAAAAGGAAATTCACCCACCTAGTGTAAGTCTGAACCTTCAGGTTCAAGAGAGAGAATGGAGTTTTCAGCCCATGTAAGGAAAGTCACAAACCATGTGAGAACACTCATGGTGGTGCATGGAAAGTTGTAGCCCATACAAGGACAATTATGAAGGATGCAAGGAAAAGTCATGTTGTATGGAAGGAAAGTCATGTGGTATAAATATTGGCCAAGTACAAAAGAAGACGTGGCACATGCGATAAGAATCATGGCCATACAAGGGAAAGTCATGACTCATGCAAGGACAATCACGGGTATGTAAGCAAAGTCATGGAGCTGGAGATTTCAAGGTGTGATGGAAATACCTTCCTTAATAAGAGGAAGTGTTGAAATTTGGTAGATTGGAAGGTATTTCCGAGTAGAGAAAATCCACAAAAAGAGACCTTGTGGGAAAAGTACCCAAATTTGGGGTTTTTGGACCCAAAGTGTGGGCTTAAAACCAAGAAAAATAATTTAAATAAATTTTGGTCATGTAGGCTCAGGTCACCCAACAAGACCAAGGGACATGACTGTTGGGGTTTCACACCCCATGATCAAGTATAAATAGATGCCAATGGAAAGGCCAAAACATACAAGGTGAGAAGGACTTCATCTTGTGGAGAAAAGAATCCCTAGAAGAGAATCACAACCTAAGAAGAGGAGGACGAATTGAGAAAGTTTGTCCAAGAAGCCTGAGTTTCTATTATAGCAATGGAAAGGAACCACAACAAGAAGTGGGCCACAGGGTCGTGGGAAGCCGCAAGCCTGAGAAGGCCATCTGAGGGTTTGATCAAGTGGTCTTAGGCAGGAGGTTCGAGGCTACAGAAAGGAGGCCACAATAAGCTTTGATAGGCTAAGTTTGTACAAACATGAAGAAGAGGTTGATCCAAGGAAGATTAGGGTTATATTAGCAAACAAAAAAGTGTTTGGTTATTTGCTGGAGAAATCAAAGGTGGTTGTGGCTTGGAGAAGGGTTGGGAAGTGGTCTAGTATCTCTGCTTAGGGAAGACATCGTGGTTGAAGTCTGGACAAGGGCTGCTTAGGCCTAGGGAATGCTGGACAATAATTCTTTGTGGTGGTCAAAGTCTAGACAATGAGGCTAAGTGTCTTTTAGGTGGGAATCTAAGAGTGCTGACGGGTTTTGCCTAAAGGAGCCGACTAACCGTGATAAAAGCTAAGTTTGTTGGAGTAAGGAGGACTTAACAATAAGGGTTTACAGTGTTGGTTTAGTACAAAGGTCTAAAGGAGTAGTTACTTTGTGAGCACTAGTTTGATAGTGATCTAAAAGGGAGCTGATCACTATGTGAAGATTGGAGGCAAAGAATAACAAGGGATAATGGACAAAGGGGACAAAAAGGGTTGAAGGAAAAGGACTGCTACAACAAGTAAGTCAAGTTATTTGTCTTTGTATTTGTGGGCAGATTGAGGGTCTAAAGGATTAGACCTCAAGCCCTAGTTGTAATTTATTGTATACTATGTACACTAGTGTGTATCATGGTTTTTGAAGGGCCATGATCTTTGGTATAGGAGCCCTATGATTATTTTATTATTTAACAAATAAAGATCAAGTTTTGGGCCAATATTCTTGTGTATTGTTGTTATATTTTCGCTGTGCAATGTGCTTCATAGTTGAGTATCTTTAGTGTGTTTATGTTTTAGTCTAGACATAAACTAAACCTGGGGTACAAGGGAATTTCAACATACCTTATTTTGGGTCTGTCAAAAGTATGCAGGGTGGGCTCTTGTTGGATGTGGAATTCTAATGAGTGCATACACTTGAAATTTGAGTAAACCTATAAGAAAATAAGTCAAAATATGATTTAAAAATTGAGTAAACCTGTAAGGAAATAAGTCAAAATACATATAAAAAAAAATTTCTTCCTTTCCCTCCAAAATATTTATGGTTGAAATCATCATATTGAATTCTATTGAATCTTTTAAAGTTGTTTTTGATAGTACTTTTTTTGGTTTTGAGGCCCATTTTTGACCTCAAAATTCCCCTAATTGTTCCCTTAATGACTAATCATTACAATTTTCTTTGGTTTTGTTGTATGAAGGGAAAGTGTTGGTCATGACAACCTAGTTCTTGGTTTGAAATTATTCAAAAGAGACATTGACAAGGTTGGGGACTGTTACCCACCAATTTGTTGGTTGCTTCTAAGGGATGATTATGGTAAATTTCAATGTTCCACTAAGTTTTTCAGATGGGGGGATGTGGGTTAACAGGGACACGCATAGGGGGGATGTGTGGGAGCACCCCCATATTTTAGGGAAATTTAGGGGAACAAGGGGAAGTTGGGTACCAATTTGGTTATGATAACATTGGTTCATTTCCAGTTGTTCATTTTCAGTTTTAACTATTGAGTCTTCACTCAAAAAACATATGACCTCAGACCGTGTCTTTGAATTGTCACTCTTTACTATTTTCAAGTTTGAGTAATTTCAATTTACTATTCCAGTCTTCAAACTATAATATCTACTATTTTTCTTAGTACTAATCAGATTATGGATTAATGAATCATGAATTTAAATCAATGTCGATTCTAGAATGATTAATGATGAATTTAAATCAATGTATATAATATTTTAGTATTTCTATTTCATTGAATCATTTACGATGAATGAATCAACATAGTCCATTATTGAATTTGAATTTGAATCACATCTATAATGAAATATGTTGATGAATTCAATAATGAATGTATATATATGTGTGTGTGTGTGTGTGTCTATTTTATGTTCCACTCCCTCACACATGATAGAATCCAATGGAAGCATTGAAACCCCCCTAATCCTAAAATCTTGAAAACTATTAACTTTGTTGGATTTCAAGTGGGATATGTCATTCCCCTTTCCAAGTGATCATCAAAGGGGAAAAAGGGGGACCCATGGTAATCACCATGGTATTTTCCCATGGTATTTCAGATGATCCATGGTAATCACCCATGGTATTTAGATGGCCCATGGTATTCGCCCATCATATTCAGATAGTTCATGACTTTAAGGGGAAGACTAGAGCTCTTTAATGAACATATATTGGTTGATTTGAGAACTCTTGGAGCTTGAGTGGGAGGGTGTGAACCTGCTAGAGGAGGATAGTTTTGGTGGTGCGAAATCCACCTTAGTTGATTTGGACTGATTGGTTTTAGTGTTGAAATCATACATACTAGTTAATCAAAACTAGTTTTTGTGGGGAGATTCAACCACCCTAGCTAGTCTAGAGGAGGAGCCATCTAGGTTACTCATTAGTTCTCAATGTTGGAGATTAATATTCAACCAAGCATGCCATTTTGCAGGAGTATTTATAGGTTCTTAATAAGAAGCATTGGCATGTAATTTCGTACCTAATAGAAATGAAGAGTTGGTTGAGTTATTATTTGATGCTCATTTGGATTCTCATTGTGCATTTTATTGTATGATGGTTTTCTATTTAATTTGCACACATTTTTAACAAAATGTCCCTATGGATGTACAAGGACAAACTACAGCGCAGCCAACCAACACTGGAGAAGCTGCTAGCAAAAAAGCCGAAGATGGCAAGAAACCAACACCAAGGCTCCAAGGGAGCCCAGCCGAGCAAAGGTAAATAATGAAAATAATCTCCTGGAATTGTAGGGGTATGGGCAGCAAGATCAAAGAAGAAGCTATTCGAAATCTAATTAGAATAGAGGTCCCGGACATACTCCTCCTCCAAGAGACTAAAATGGAGGAATCAGATTTCCTTCAGGTAAGCAAAAAACTTTGGAAAAAAAGTAACGCAACAGCAGTCTCAGCCCGAGGAGCCTCCAGAGGGTTGGGTACTCTCTGGAATGAAAGTAGGTTTTCGTTGGTGTCAGAGGTATCAAATATCCACTGGGCGATGTTAAATATGCAACACATAATCACAAAAGAAATCTTTTGTCTTTTCAATGTTTATGTACTGGTCAACGCTGGAGAAAAAAAGGTCTGTTGGGATTCATTAAGACGGCAAGAAGATCTGGGAAATCTGGATAATGTCATCATTGCAGGTGACCTGAACATCACGCTGCATTCTTCAGAAAAGCGAGGAGGTTGTATTGTGCGAGACCCGGCAAGTGAATGGGCAGAGGATCTCCTCCTAGATTGGGATCTGATAGATATCAAGCCTGTCTCAGGTAAGTTCACTTGGTCCAATAAAAGATTAGGTCCCGGGCATATCGCTGCTAGGCTGGATAGATTCTTTGTTCATAGCTCATTTCTGTTGCTTGGTTTAGATGCAAGCATGCACATACTTCCTTGTAGTACCTCTGATCATAATCCTATTATGCTAACTCTTAGAGCTCACACTGACCTTGGCCCCATACCCTTCAAGTTCAGTTCTTTGTGGATCAAGGAACCCAGTTTCATGCAGATTGTCAAAGAAAGTTGGTCCCTGCCTGTCAGTGGATCTCCATTCTATATATGGGAAGAAAAAATCAGAAGATTGAAGTCAAATCTAAAGTGCTGGGCCAAATCTCTGGCCAATCCAGCATCTGAAAGGAAAAATACTCATACTCAGCTAGAAGCCCATTACTTGCACACGAAAGAGGCATATATCACTAGAGACATCTTAGCCAAAGAGGCTCAACTCCAACAACAATATCATAAATCATGCCTAGCTGAAGAGGAAGCGTGGAGGATCAAATCACGTTGTCTATGGCTAAAGGCAGGCGACAGAAATACCACATTTTTCCACAAAAAAGCTGAATCCAGGAAATGATTTAATTCCATAACAGAAATTAAAGAAGGCGATATCACTCACAAAGATTTTGCAAATATTAAACAAGCAGCCCATCATCATTTCAAAAGTCTGTACAGTGTAGAGGAGAATACACAACAGAATTTTCATCTGTTGGACGGGGTTCCCACCCTAATTTCTGCTGAGGAGAATCATTATCTAGAAAAAAATATCACAATGGAAGAAGTCAAAAGTGCCCTGGCTGCTATGAACCCTGATAAATCCCCAGGACCGGATGGGTTCTCCGCCTCTTTTCCCCAATCCTGCTGGCATATAGTGGGGAAGATATGTTCAAAATGGTTCAAAAATCGCAGACTTGTCAGAAATTAGGAGGTGACACCAACTCTTCATTCCTTGCCCTCATTCCCAAGGAAAAGGGAGCTAACTCTTTCAATAGGTTTCGCCCCATTTCCCTTTGTACTATTGGCTACAAGTTGATCACAAAAATTATTGCTAACAGGCTGAAGCAAATTCTCCCTAGAATCATTCCAGAGAACCAAGGAGGCTTTATCCAAGGGAGATATTTGGTGGACAACTTTATTCTAGTCCAAGAGGCTATCCTGTCAAGTCAGAAGCACAAAGAACAAGGTATGGCTATCAAATTGGATTTAGCAAATGCCTTTGACCGAGTTAACCATTGTTTTCTCTTAAATGTTTTGAAAAAATTTGGGTTTGGAGTAAGATTTATCAATTGGATATGGGCCTGTATATCAGAACCTTGGATCGCTCCTTTAGTTAATGGTAGATCTGCAGGTTTCTTCAAAGCTACAAGAGGGCTAAGACAGGGTTGCCCTCTGTCCCCTCTGTTGTTCGTTATTCAAGCTTCAGTTCTCAGCTTTCATCTAAACAAAAAAATGCAAGAGCAAGAGATCCCAGGGATCTCCATAGCAAGGGGAGTCCAAAATATAAACCACGCCCTATTCGCAGATGATACTCTGCTTCTTGGAGCAGCTTCGATTCATTCAGCCAGAAAATTCAAAGAGGCACTTGATGAGTACTGTATCGAGTCTGGAAGCAGCCTCAACAAGGGTAAGTGTCACACTTACTGCTGGAACACCCCCCCCCTCTCTGATTATTTCCATCACCAGATGTCTTGGATTTGTCGCCACCACAGATTGGACCTCGTTTAAGTACCTGGGTTTGCCTATTTTTCTCAAACGCCCCTACAGCAGGGATTGGCTGCCACAGGTAGAGAAATTTAAAAACAGGCTTCAGGCATGGGGGATTAACTGGTTAAACATGGCAGGAAAGACAATACTCATAAAAGTTGTTCTTAGCAGCCTCCCTCTTTATCAGTTCTCAGTGCTACTTGCGCCCAATGGTATTCTACATAAAATGGATAAGTATATCAGATATTTTTTTTGGAAAGGGGGCAAAAACAATGAAAGGAGATTCCCGTTGGTAAAATGGGAGACGATCCTCAAACCTCTGATGGAAGGAGGGCTCAATATCAAAAAACTACATCTGCAGAATATAGCAATGAGTGGCAAGCTTCTCTGGAGACTAATAGCGCCCAATCCTGGCTGGGCACAGTTAGCAATCTGGAGAAAATACTTCAAAGGCATGCGATCGAGATGCTTAGATGGGCCACTTCCGCAAGGAACCTCGCCTTTCATCAGTCTCTGTTCCAAAGCAGCCTCGTTAATGCGATCCAGAGCCTATTGGATTCCCGGGAATGGGAAAAAAATAAATTTATGGAAAGACCGAATCATGGATAGAGACCCAATTGAAGACTGCCCAAACGTGACTGCATTAAAAAACTGGATGATGGCTACAGGAAAAAACAAACTGTGGGACATTACAGCGTGGAATGGTTCGCAATGGGCGGGCTGGCAGCTGTTGGACCTGCCGTCAAACCTCCAGCAAGAAGCCAACCATCTCCGCGACCTGTTGAACGGTATTTCTCCCTTGCACTGCCGCAAGAAAGACAGGCGAGGCTGGGGTGATCGGTCTGCTGGTTACTCTGTCGCCTAGGCCTATGCGCATCTAGACTCTATCCCCAACGTGCCACCCGATCCGGCCCCGTGGAAGGCCATCTGGGGAATCACATCGCTGCCCAAAATTGATTTCTTCTGCTGGCTTTTATGCCACAGAAAAATCTTAACAGAGGACAAACTCCAGAGGCGCGGTTACTATGGACCTTCCAGATGTTCCTTGTGCCAAGAATCAGAGGAGAGCGCCACGCACCTTGTCCTCAACTGCAAATTCTCCATTCAGGTCTGGAGAGAATTGATGGACGATTGGAACCCAAGATTCGAGATCCCTACCTCTATAACAGGCCTATTCGCCACTTGGAAAAATAGCTATCCCGGACCCTCTCCTAAAAACAAATTGATCAAAGCGGCCTGGTCATCACTTCTCAAAATCTGCTGCTGGCAAATTTGGTTAGAGCGAAATGGTAGAATCTTTAGAAGTATTCAGCACAATGCCAAGAAAGTTGCGGCCAAGGTAAAGAGCCAATTAAAAGAATGTTTGGGAGAACAAAAAGACGACTCGAACCTCAGCCAGATAGACATAGATTGGGGGTCCTCCCTGGACCTGCAATTCCACAAAAAAATTAGAAGCATGGACCTACCTGAGGAATGGAAAATCAGGGGAAAAAATAGCGAGGAGTTTCAAAACTGGGTCCCCAAACAAAAGGTACACTCCCTATTCTTTGACGGGGCATCAAAAGGAAATCCGAGCAATGCTGGAGCAGGAGGAGTTATTAAAAACATCGATGGAGTATCGATCCTTCAGTTTGCCTGGGGTCTGGGAATCAACTCCAGTATCCAAGCTGAGGCATTAGCCCTCTTCCAAGGACTTAACCTACTCTTGAAGCTGGAAATCAAGGAGGCAATAATTTTTGGGGACTCTGAAGTGATCATAAAAACCATGGTGACCAATTCTAGTCCGCGGGATCTAAGATTAGCAAGGTTGATCCAAAGAATCAGAAGCATGGCGAAGCTGTTCCAAAATCTGAAATACTTTCACGTGCTGAGAGGCAACAACAAAGAAGCAGATCTTGAAGCCAACAAAGCAGCACAACTCACGGCCGGGGCAATGAAAAGTGACGGGGAAGAAACATGGGTCCCAATCCCTTAAATCTCTTCAGCAACTATGTTCTTTTGTTTGATTCTAAAACTGTTTGTTTGTATATTTAAACTTGGGCAAATAGCAGAAATAAACTCTCTAGATGATTCCAAAAGGAACTGGAAGTGGAATTCAAGCTTCACAGTTTCTCAGAAGGACGAATCCAACTGGATCAGGCCTATTGTAATAAGAAAATTGGCATTCAAACCGATCCAATAATATATTCCATAACCGTTCTTGTTAAAAAAAAAAAAACAAAATGTCCCTATGGAAAAGTATTTCTCTTTATTGCATTTAAAGTGTTTGAATGTGTAAACAAGAATTTTGTGAATTTTTTGGTTTTAGTGTTGAAATCATACACCCTAGCTGATCAAAACTAGTTTCGGTGGGGAGATTCATCCACCCTAGCTAGTCTAGAGGAGGAGCCATCCATGTTTCTTATTAGTGCTCAATGTTGGATATTACTATTCAACCAAGCATTCCATTTTGCAGGACTAATTATAGTTTCTATCTAAATTTGAAGCATTGCCATGTAATTTCATACCTAATAGAAATAAAGGGTTGGTTGAGTTATTATTTGATGCTCATTTGGATTCTCATTGTGCATTTTATTGTATGATGGTTTGCTATTAATTTGCACACAACATGTTTAGCGAAATGTCCCTATGGAAAAATATTTCTCTTTATTGCATTTAAAGTGTTTGAATGTGTAAATGAGAATTTTGTGAAATTTTGGCACATATCTAAAAGTGGACCTTACAATGGTATCAGAGTTGTGCATCTTGCCAACCTGATGGGTTTAACAGTGAAAGATGGTGACCAACACTCCTCTTAAATAGTTTAGTTGTATGTTGATGGGATCCTTGAAAAAGATGCTAAAGAAAGAGGAGGAAGTTTTGAATGCATGAGACAAGGTTGATCATTTGTCTCCATTAAGAGAGGCCCTTCTTAGCTCATTGGAGGAGGTGGAAAATTGCTTACATAAGGTGGATCAAACGCCTTAGTTGATGCAAGAAACTATGGTTCCAACAACAATTTACTTGGGTGAGCACAAGTTGTTGAGACATATGGATAAGGAGTTAAGACTTGTTGTCACACATTATTTAAGTGAACCTCTAAGGGTTATAACTCCCAACCTACCTTACAAGGAAAATATAATTAAGGACATATCCCAATCGATTGTTGAAAGTTTTCAAGGGTTAGATGACATTAAAAGTCTTAGTTTTAGTAAGATTCTAAATTTGATGGCACAAGTGAAATCATGTGTTTTCATGATTGATTATGATCTTATTCTACAAATGTTCCATCTTTTCCTCAATGTTATCAATGAGGATCATGAAAAATCTATTTGTGATGACATGAGAATCATTATGACTACAATTATTTAGGAAAGTGATGTTATTTCACAGCCCATCATATCTTTGTTAGTGGCTGTTCTGGAACAACAACAAGTCATCTCTACAACTACTTACAACTTGGTACACAATATTGTCAAACAATGTGAAGGGAAGCTGAAACCTCACTTGTTTGATGAGGAATTGATGGAAGAAGAAGAAAGGGTTGATGGGATTTATGTGGAAGTTTCAAATGCCATATACAAGAGGATGATAGTAGTGTGAAATCTAATATCATTGGTTGGAGTACCACTTCCATTATTTCTTCTACATAAATTTCAAATGAAAGTGCTCAGGGGCATGCCCATGGGGTGTAGAGCATACAATGATGGGGTTTTATGTTATGGCACTTCGTGGTGTAAAGGTCACTGATTTGAATCCTCGTGGGAAAAAATCCAGCCATGCTAAGGGTTGGTGTGGCTCGAGATGGGTGTGATCCCCGAGTGATTTTGAGGGTTTGGATGCTCCTAGGTCATGGCTAATCAAGCCACAGGTAAAGCATGCCAGTCATCTCAGGACTCAAATAACCTAGAAAAAAAAGTGCCTAGGGGCATACTCAGGAGGAGATAAAAAATATTACAGAAGGCCTCTTAGTAATGAAGGAAAAACTCAAGAGGCTAAAAGGCACAATATTAAAGAAGGACAGTGAGCTTGAGGTGTGTGGAATCATGTGTACTAGGACAACTGCCAAGATTTCTAGTATTGAGGAGCAGTTAAAATTATTGATGGGGTAGCAACAAAAACATGCTCTTGAGTTGCATTTAGCAAGAGAAAGAGGTGGGATGTATAACAGCCCTCTTCAGAAGTACATAGACAAGGTTTGCAACACCTTGAGTCCACATTTGCATATGAGTGGATATGTGATTAATGAGCAACCTTGCACATTATTGTTCAACCCACATAGAGAGAGGGTGATGACACATAAGCATGGGATGGAGGGTTGGTATAAGGTGTTTCCTTCTATGGAGAAAGGAGTCGAGTCTTGTAGGTCTCTCAGGTTGTTTCTACATGATGGTTATTTTGTGGGGATGCAGGGAAAAGAGATAGAGCTCCAACATACTGGTATTCTAGATGTCATTATAGTAATAGAGTGGAAGCATGATGTATTCCCAAGTTGAAAATGGGATCTAGGTAGATTACACCCTGAAAGGAAGAACTTGACATCCCTTGGTCGACTTACTCAAATATGCTACCACCTTCAGGATATATGATGATACCAAGGTTTGGGATCCAAGGATTTTTATGATGGATGATTTGTTGCATCGTGGGAAAGAGTTTGTAGGAGATATTGAGATTGATATTATCCTATTGATGCAACAAGAGTTTAGTGGAGCCTTATTCAAATTCATTTGGGATCTAGGAGTTTGTCATTGCATAGAGGCTTTGGACTTCATCTTATTGATGCAATAGGAGATCTTAAAATTCATTTGGGATCCTGGTATTGATGTGAAAACTCTGGAATTGCTTGAGGACAAGCAATCTCGTGAAGGGGTGACTTTTATGACCCTTTCCAACTGATCATCAAAGGGGAAAAAGAGGGGGGGCCATGGTAGTCACCCATGGTATTTGGATGACCCATGATATCAACCCATGGTATTTTGGATGACCCATTGTAATCACCCATGGTATTATGATGACCCATGGCATTTACTATTTTCCCATGGTATTTGGATGGCCCATGGTATTCAGTGTTCACCCATGGTATTTTGATAGTTCGTGACTTTAAAGGGAAGACTAGAGCTCTCTCATGAACATGTATTGGTTATTTGTCTTCTCATTGATTTGAGAGCTCTTGGAGCTTGAGTGTGAGGGTGTTAACCCACGTAAGGAGGATAGTTTTGATGGTGTGAAATCCACCCTAGCTGATCCGGCCAAATTGGATTCAATGTTGAAATCATACACCTTACATGATAAAATTTATTTTCAGTGGGGAGATTCAACCACCTTAGCTAGTCTAGAGGAGGAGTCATTTAGGTTTCTCATTAGTGCTCAATGTTGGAAATTAATATTTAATTAAGTGTGCCATTTTGCAGGAGTAATTATAGGTTCTAAATCTAAAGCATTGTCATGTAATTCCTTAACTAATAGAAATGAAGAATTGGTTGAGTTATTATTTGCTGCTCAATTGAATTCTCATTATGCATTTTATTGTATGAGGGTTTTATTATTGTCGAGTATGTCTTCATTGATTTCAAAGCAGGTGTAGGATATAATCATTGATATCCTCAGTAGATTGGCATGCATGGATGAGATGATGCATTGATGAAACCCTAGATCTATGGTTTGGATCCCTTGGAAGATGATCATACCCCGCAACTTGCATCACACTTGTTGATCATGTTCGTCATGATTCTTGGCATGGGACCCCTCCAGGTTCATAACCCTCGTCAAGCCATTTTTATTGATATGTGGAGCGCTTTGTGGACCTCATGGTTTGAGAGATATGCCCAGTTAAATATGCTAACCCCATCTTGCGGTCAAAGGTCCAAAAAAGGGTGATGATGTGACATCACATTATCAATTACATTATGGCAAAGAAGGATGTTATTGATGCCAAAATGAATTTTATTAATATTCCAAAAAATTCAAGATGATCCAAAATTAAAGAAGAATACTTTTTGGCTCCAACCAAGAATCAAACTTATTAAATGAAGTTTCAAAGGGCTTTGGTACCAATGTATGTGAATTTTAATTTTAATCTTCTCTCCTAAAAAGGAAAGTACGGTTCATAAAATATTGGCTCCAATATTCAAATTTTGAAATCAAGTTTCGGTTCCCTCCTTTATGGGTAAGTTGACCTTCTAAGGATCATATCCTCTACTATATATTGGTGATTGTTCTCCTCCAAAGTGGCATGTAAGTAACTGACATTCCTCTTTGAAATATCGACCAAAGCATTGTCATGTTTTATCTCAAGGAAGGGTCAAAGCATTCGTTGGTATTTGAAGCTCGTTGATCTCTGTTTAGGCAAGAATTATTGGTAAAGGATACTTAGCCTATTTAAAAGGAAGATCTGAAGATCAATTGGGTGCTTTTATTTTCATACACTCTAGGGTTCGGTTTCTTGAGGCATTTATAGACCCATTAAGGCTTAATCTACACCAGAACACAAAGTCCTACTTCAGAATTTTGTTATTTGTTTGAAAAATTATGTCCCTTTTTAGATATGTGCCTTATGAACACAAATCTCGGCCACTTGGTAAAGGGAGAGTTTGTTTCCCCAAGCTTCCAAAACTTCGACCCAGTGAGGGAAAGAGAAATATGTTCACCATGGATAAGGAAACTCGTGCTTTTTTGACCAAAACTTGTCCCTGTGCTTACTCCTCAAACTCGTCTTCCTTTTCATATAGCTCGAATGGAAAAATGAGAGTAGGTTGTTCTTCTAACAATAATGATTTCATTTCAGACATGGGCTTAAACTTTGGCTCCATGATTTTTGTCCCCAACCCGAAAGATGTTAAATGAAGAACAATAAATCAAAGATTCAACTGATAACACCTATTCTAGATCAAATCTCTAGAAATTATTTTTCTCCTTTGAATTTTGAAGGTGAAATATGAGTGATCTCTCTATTTGGACCCACTAGAGTGTCTAGTTTCAACAATAAAACCAACTATGGTGGATAGGGTTTCCAAACCCTAAGCTTCTCCTCAAGAAAACTCTCCAAAGAGATATTTTCTCTAAAAACTCAAATGCATAAATGAGAAGAGTCTCCTCGTTTTCCTTCTTTTGTAAGCTTATGGCCACTTTTTCCACCATTTTATCATTTTAACTTTGATAAAGTCACTTTATAATATTTCACTTTATAAAGTTAAAGTGACTTTTCACTTGCCTAGGAAATGTCTCCTTTTCACCCCTTAGGATTTTATAATGTTTCCTCAAGAAAATTAAGTCCCCCTTAGTAAATATTTTCCCACTTTAGCCTATGGGAACCACATTATGCTAGCGGACTCTGTCATAAGCTTGCTAAGTGGTCAGGGACATTACAAGTATCCACCTTACATACTTTTGATAGACCCACAATGAGGTAGAGTGGGAATACATGGGATTTTTTTCACATAATTCTAGTTTATCTCATTATGGGTCTGTCAAAAGTATGCAGGGTGAGTACTCATTGGATGAAAACTTCCAACTAGTGGCTACCCTTGAAATGCATATACATGGATATTGATGTATTTCCAATTTACCTCATTGTGGGTCTATCAAAAGTATGCAAAGTGGGCACTTGTTGGATGCAGAATCCCAACTAGTGCCTACACTTAAAATTTGAGTAGATCTATAAGGAGATGAATCAAAATATGGTTAAAAGAATAGTTTTCTTCCTTCCCCTCCAAAATATTTATCCTTATGGTTGACATCATCACCTTGGATCTGATTGATTCTCTTAGAGTTGATTTTTTTTTTTTTTTTGAGGCCCATTTTTGACTTCAAAATTCCCCTTTAATGACTAATGTTTACAATGGTCTTAGGTTTTATTATATGAAGGGAAAGTGTTGGTCATGAAAACCTGGTTCTTGGTCCTTTAATTCTTCAAAAATGACATTGACAAGGTTGGGGACTGTTACCCACTGCTTACCTAGCTTGAAGTTTTGGAAACTAATGGTGGTGAACTTCAAACTTTCAGGCAGTGGATGCCATACACTTAGAAAAATTTATTGTGAGGAACACATTGCTACCACATTAGAGTCTTGATCATGTGGCATCCCTGTAATTTGTTGAAGAATGTGACAAAATATTTGTGATCAAATGCTTGCAGCGCAAAGCTACAATTACCAGTTCTTGGAGATGTCATAAAATGGCATAGAAAAGGTGTAGGTTCTAACCCACGTATATAAATTACCTGCAAATGAATTCTTAAAAGCAGAAAATAAACAATGGTGAGAGCATAAAACATATATACACTGAGATTTCCCCCTAGATCCCAAAATCGGGACTACCAAATTTATTTTTCATTATATTCCTTTCAATGTTACAATACATATATATACATGACGAAGCATCCATAAACCCCAATCCATTAACCTTGGATTAGAACATAATTGTAGTTCCCTTGACTGGATCTACAAAATACCATGGAGATAAAACCATCATGCCCAAAACCATGTGCAAAATCCATGCACAAAACCATAGGTAGGTCCTCCCACCTAATATAGGGTCCAATTTTTTTTTTCTCGGGGCACTGCCCTAGACCCCGTGCAAGGGGGCTATAGACCCCCTGCAAACCCCCCAGCAAGGGGTCACCCCCCTTCTGACCCCCCCCCGTGGGGTAGTCGTGGAAAGAATATAACACACTCCCAACAAAAGGAGTGCCCAGAAGTACAAACCTATCCATAATTTCAGAGACAGATCAACAAGGGAAGAAGTCCAATTTTATACATAAGATGAGATGATTAGATTAATCAGTGTTCCACATAGGCACGTCCCCCCACCTAGGGAATGAATGCCCACGCTTCCTTGCGCTTTGGGGACGTGGGGATGTCTGGTGCACGTTTATCCATGTCCTCAAAAAATGGAACATGAGGAAACTTGAAGGGGGGGAGATTCCTCCCAAAAGAGGAAATGTTTCTTGCATTTCTAAAAACATTCAAGGTCAAATTAAGGCTCACATGCTATTTTGTCACCAAACAATTTAATGGGAGGGTAAGGGTAAGGTACAATATGGTACGGAGTGTACAAAATATGAATTTGTACTTTGTGTCAAGAGAATTATGAGGTCGACTTGTAGAGGCGTGTTGAGCTTCTGACTGAAACTGATTTGTTCATTCATTGAATTTTGTCACCAATAATGGAGGTTGATTAACCCTCTGCATGCTCCGATAATCAGATCAACTAATGGCATAAATGTTGCCAACTTCATAATCTAAATGATATGACTCGTGTTTTATTTTTGTTCACAACTTCTTGATAAATATATACAATCACATAGATCCATGGCCGCTGATAGCAAATTGTGAAATTAGAATAATATGAAAATAATGGTTCGGTAGCATGAAAAATAATTTTTATTGTTCTACTTTCCCTTGTTTCTTTGTTGGAGATATTGTTTGGATATTTATTCGTAAAAAAACAACTAAGATATATATGTTATGATGTTTTAAATTTGTTTTAGTTATATGATTCATCGATTTATCCTTCATGATTTAAGTATTTTTTTTTTCCCGTGGAAAAAGTCGTAATTTTCATTATAGGAGAAAAATACATTCTGCATATGCCTAAACATTACTTAAGTGAGGCATTGCCTGTTCAAAAACTTTGAGTATTCCTCCACACGGGGAGTATTTGGAAATAAACAAAAATAGGAAATTGTCTGACCTCTTCGCTGAGAGGGAGTGATAAGTTCTGATAAATATTTATAGATAAACAAAAAGATAAACATCAAAAATGTATTCTGTTCTTGCAGTGCTGCTCAGATAGATTCAGGATCTATAAAAGGTCTGTGATAGTGTTGATAAACGACACCATCCTTTTCCTTGCAAATCATCCAAGTGTCGTCATCCCTGATCGCTGCTTCTTTGGATAAGTGGTCAGCAACGGTGTTCCGCTCCCTGTAAATATGATGACAAGTAAAAGAGTCAAAAGACATGATAAGTCTATGAATCTCATCCAGAATATGCTTCAATGAATATGCATTGCAGTTGTGTTTTTTGTTGATCCAGTTAACAACCAGTTTTGAATCACCAAATAGTTGTAGATTTGTGCAATTTTTATGTAATGCATATTGAATAAGGTATTTGGTGGATAGAAGCTTAGCATAATTGTTTGTTCCCCTTCCTAACCCCATTTGAATTTTAAAAGAGTGTGTATCCGATAAGTGTAGTACAGCTCCTCCTCCACATCCCGATTCTTGAGCTGAGCCATCAAAATAGGCCCATGGTAGGGAGTGATTGATGACTTCTGCCTCGATTCTCTTGTGCTGGATTTGAGTGGCCTCTTCAGGTATCATGTGGTACTCCGTGGATGCTCTATTCAGAATGGAAGGCCAGTGGGGGGATTTTTGCTGGAAGATGATTTGATTCCTGGCTATCCATAGCACCCAGCTTATGATCAATGGTATGTTCCTTTCCTTTCCATTGGTTTCATTCCACCAGATATTCCAAGCTTCCTTTAAGCTGTTGCCGTGCCATCTACAAGATATGGAGAGCGATGCGAGGAAGCCATTCCATAGCTCTTGTGCAGCAGGACAGTTCAGAAAGAGGTGTTCAGTATCTTCGTTATTGTTTTTGCACAGGTGGCACCAGAAAGGCCCTAAGAAAGATCTTTTCATAAGAATTGCACCTGTCGGGACCTTATTGTTTAGTATAGACCATATAAGCAGCTTTGATCTTGGGGCTGCTTTTAATTTCCATAAAACGTTCCACCACGGCTCAGGGGCTGCCGGCTTAAGGGGATCCAATAGGACTAAATATCCAATCTTAGGGGCATAATGTCCATGTTTTGCAAAAGCCCAGATGAGCTCATCATCTCCTTCCGATATCTTGATGTGGGCCTCCGTTAATGCAGAAATGTAGTGTCTCCATTCTTGATGCCAGGGCAAGGGAATATTTAGTGTTGCTCCAGGTCTCCAGGCCTGCTGAGTCAAAGAGGATCGGTCATTATCCACAATATGACATATATGAGTAATACCCTATTCTGCTAAGTGAAGTCTCAGTTCAACTGGAAGTCTGTGTGCATTTCCACAGCCTACCTGGGGATCTTCTCCTATGCACACCAGGGAACTAGAACGAATCCTCCATGTCAGTCCGTTTCTTATAAGATCCATAGCCTTTGTTACTGCCTTATAGATGATTGATATGCTCCCATTAGATCTGTGTCCTTGCCTGATCCAATCAAGTGGGTTTGTGGGAATGATGTATTTTGAAGTGACAACCTTCGTCCAAAGGCTGCAGTTATTGAGTAGCTACCATCTCAACTTTGTTGCAAGTGCTTTGGAAAAGGTATCCAGTCTCTTGATTCCCCAACTACCCCAGTGCTTAGGCATTGCCAGAGATTCCCATTTAGTCCAAGAAAATATTCTTCCTGTATGTTTCCCCTTCCATAGAAAGCGACAACATATTCTTTGTAATCTATTCAAAATGCCCTTGGGGATCCAGGCTAAGGTCATCCGGTAAATAGGCGTTGCTTCTAGAATGGCTTTGATCAATACCAGCATGCCTGCTCTGGATAGATACTTAAGGTACCAAATGTTTAAATGCTTTTCAACCTTAGAAATGAGCCAGATCCAATTTGCAATTTTATAGCCAAATGGCTTCAGTCAGTAGCCCAGATATCTTAAACCTTCCTCTATAGGATGTGTCATAAAGGGGAATCTCCTTAAGGCAAAAAGTGATTCATTCTGGGAGCAACCTAGTGCTGTTATAGTGGATTTGGATTCATTCAGCACCATCCCCGTGGACTTTTGAAATGTACCCATGACAAGGTGGAGGGCGGTGAGATTGCCAAGGCTGCCATTGAGGAAAATGAGAACATCATCCACGAAGAGCAGATGAGTCAATGTAGCTAAATCAGATATTTTGATGCCCCTGATTCTCCCCTGTCTATGTTCTTCTCCTATAATACGGCTGAGGCCCTCCATGATAAGTAGGAACAGTAGGGGGGACAGGGGGCATCCCTGCCTGAGTCCCCTCTCGGCATGAAAAAGGGGGATGCCGATCCATTTATGAGAACAGTGTAAGGTACATCAGTTATGCAGCTCATGATCCACTTAATGAAAGAGAATGGAAATCCCAGGTGGGTTAAAAGGATGCGGAGGTAAAGCCAGTTTACTCTGTCAAAATCTTTAGATAGGTCTATCTTCAGTATCATTCCTTTCAAGTTCTTGTGAAGTGCCAATCGCCTCATGTATCTGCCTATTGTGTAAAAAGGCAAATTGTTCATGGGATATATGGAGGGATAGAATTGGCTTAATGCGATTGGCGATAATCTTGGCTATGATCTTGTATATACAGTTGCATAAAGAGATAGGCCTGAAGTCATCAAAGGAGGTGGGCTTGTCAGCTTTGGGTATGAGAGCTATAAAGGTAGACTTGAGGCCTCCCGGAATCCTTCCACTTCTTTTGCTTTCCTCTATGAGCCGCAGGAGGTCCATTCCTAAAACCTCAAGGAAAGCTAAGTAAAATTCCATAGTCCAATCGTCTGGCCCTGAACTCTTGTCTTTTTTTAGCCACTTCAGTGTGGATTCAAGCTCTTCTAGTGAAACCTCTCGCAAGAGTTCCTGTTCCATCTCTTGATCTATGTAGCCTAGAAAGAGCTACACAATATGCATAACTTCCACAAGGGTAGCATTAGGTGGAGCCTTATATATATTTTGAAAGTGTGAGCATGCCAGTGTAGCCAGTTCTCTAAAGGATTGCATAGTTCGTCCCTAAGTATCTTGAAGCTCCCATATGGTATTAATGGCTTTCCTCCCATTGGCATGTTTGTGATAGAATTTTGTATTGTCATCCCCCTCCTTCAGCTAGATGGCCCGACTTCGGAGTCGCCAACTCTCTTCTCTGTCTCTTAAGATTTGGGTTCTCTTTTGCAGAGTTGAAAAGTGCTTATCCCTTTGCTCCTGGGTCATCGCAATACCTCCTGTAGCATCCTCAAAAGATAAGATTTCTTCCTCTACTGTTCTGAGGTTCATTTCTTCTGCTTCCTTCTTCTTCATTGCCCATGCTTTGGATAGGACTTTCAGCTCCTTCATGTTATGTGTAAAGTCCTGGCTGAGGTTCCCAGATGTGCCTGGGGGGTTTGCCTTCCAAAAATTAGTCACCAATTTGATGTATTCCATATCCCGTAGCCATGTGGAATTAAATTTGAATGGGGCCTTGGGCTTGTTTGCAACATCCTGCAGCTCTAGGTAGATGGGTCGATGATCCGATAGACCTCCTAAACTCACCCATTGTCTAATACGGGCTCCCCTATTGACCAGGTCTTCCTTGGTAAGGAATCTATCGAGTCGTCTAGCCAGGCTTGCTTCCCCTGTTCTATTATTCCTCCATGTGGGTTGCACTTTGGCTGAGGGGATGTCAATAAAGCTATGGGTCTCCAGGAGGTTTTCAAAGAAGACAGACAGTGCATCCACCTGAGCTTGATTGCCTCAAGATTTTGCATATCCCAGGGAGAAATTTAGATCCCCCCCTAAAATGATGTTATCTTGTTGCAGGAGGGCAGAATTAAACAAGGATCTCCAATAAGCGGCTCTATCTTGACAGGGGCCATATACATTATAGATCCTGAATTCTGATTCTAGAGTGGGGGAGTAGATATCTGCAGCCAAGTATCCCTGACCTCCCCAGACCCTCAGAGTCTTGATAGTATGATTGCAAATGCCCAAGGATAAGCCCCCAGATCTGCCAGTGGCATCAAGGGAATGAAAAGACCAACCAGGTAGCCAGGATTCAAGTAAGTGAGTAATGGTGCAAGTAGAACCAAGGGTTTCTTGAAGGAATATGATGTCTACCAGCTCTGTGGCAAATAGATGCTTTAGGGCTAGTTTTTTATCTGGGCTAGCCATCCCACGATAGTTAAAGGAGAGCAGCTTCATGGAGGGGGGGGGGGGGAGAGGGGTTTGCTCTGCTCTAAGGGCCCAATTAATGGTTTTTTGTTTGCCAGATGTGATCTCCTCCCCAGCTTGATGCTTGGATTTGGATAGATGAGAGGGATGTCCTCAGGCTTGTTGGGGGGGGGGGGGGGGGGGAAGGGGACACCACCTCGAAACCTACAGTGTCGAGGCCCTGAGAACACATTCGAGAGCGAAGGGGGTAACGGGATTCCGAGAGAGTATGGGTAGGTGATGGGGGAGGGGGATCATCAGAGAGGGAAGGCTGAGGGAAAGAGTAAGTAGGAGGGGGGGAGCAATAGGGCAGTGTTGAACCATGTGCAGCTGATAGAGGAGCCAGGGGGGTGCGAGAGGAGGGAATTAAAGGGAGCGCTCGAAGAAGCCATAGACTAGACTTGCTGAGATATGGATGGCAAAACAGGAGAAACAAAAAATGAAAAAGCAGATGAGAAAGGAGAATTTGACATACCCATGGAGTGAGCGTCCCCTATAGCTTCCCATGCTCTTGTTAGAGGTGGGGAGGGAGGCCGAAGAGGAGCTTTCTCTCGCTTCTTCCTTGATTCTTTCTCGTGTGGTATGTCTGCTCCAGCCGGGGCGTGTTATGACTGATCTTCCACTTCCGTAGCAGGTTGAAGAATGTCCTAAGGGGTGCGGGTTTCCTGTTCATTGATCTCCGGTTGTTGTCCCTTCTTGATGATCAGTGGGCATTCCTTGTATACATGTCCAACTTTATGGCACCTGCGACATCTATAGGGTATGCCCTCAGAGTCTAGTGGCTGCTTCTGGGTGAACGATCTCCATTGAATGGTGATGAATTCCTGAAGCCCTCCCCTTGTGTCCATATGAACTAGAATTCTGGCGAAAGCCATCTTGCCTGTAGATAAATAGGATTTATCAGATTCCATATATGTGCCAATTGAGTTCCCAATACATCTGAAGATGTCTTCGAACTAGAAGTGTAATGGGAGTCCTGGTAATCTGACCCATATCGGGCCAACACCGAGCTGCTCTGTGTCCGAGTCGAACAGCGGAGACCAACGCTTCAGGAGGACTGGGGCATGCTCAAAATGCCAGTAGGATGATAGTACCCAATTCGTGTGGTCTGGTCTGGAGAAGCGTAGGGAAAACCATCCTTTCACAAATGTCTGTACTGTGGGTAGGTCAGCTAAATGATGCCCCCAAACCTCTAATGTCCATGTTTTTATACGAGCCGCTGTATAATTTCGACCCCAGACTCTTCCAACTAGCACCCTATCTACAAAATCCATAGTATAACCAAGCTGGATATCCTCCTCGAGCCTGAGAAAGGTATCGACCACTTTGGTCTGGAAGGACTTGGTCTTCTTGCAAGCCCTAACTTCGGCCACTATGTATCCTCGACGGTCAGGGGTGTGCTCCGATACAGGGGGAATCTCCGGGGGAAGGGATGAGTCGTCAGGGAGTGCGCCCGTTAAGGGGGGAACAATAGTATAACAACGAGAGGGAGGCGAGGACGAGCACGATGAAATCAGGGGGATCGTAGTGAAAGGTGGAGTGGGGGGAGCGGAGGGGAAAGTGGACAGAGGGGGGTGGGAAATGTGACGAGGGGTAGTGGACAGAGGGTTAGGGTTTAGGCACCCCGACGGAAACCCTAGGGAAGACAGAGACGACGGGGGAGAGGAGAGGGACGACCAAGTTGGGGGGTCATCCGGCAAGATCACCTGGTGGTTAGATGGACCTGAGAGAGAAGGGAGGCCAAAGATTGCCTCATGTAGTTCATTTCTAAACGGATGTGACCCTAGCTTAGCTGAACGCTGGGTAGTCCAGATAGAATCCTTCGCTAACGTTTCTTCCGAGTAATCCTCCAAATTGAGGTCCATCATTGTCAGGAGCAAGGTATTGCTAGCTGCCTATGGTAACTGCCAAGAGATGGAGCAACAGTCGACAATGACTTGAAACCATGGGTCAATACTTCAAACCATGGTGCAGGTAAGGTGGGCACTGTAAAAAGCCTGAGTAAAAAAACCCTTGTTACGGAGAAGGGGTATATTAAATATCTGCCATATTCCGAGGTAGACGTGTATGCAGACGGTACAACCAGCTGCGTCGACATGCTTCAGACACATAGCGCCTACCCATACTCACCTTCCTGTTGCTCCATCACTCCTGCCTTTGCCCTATCCTCATGATTTAAGTATTATATAATGATAAAGATAGTTAAATTATAAAATTTCAATGATATGTTTATAACTTTTTAGTATTTTACTATTTTTATCGGGGTCCCTTGTGCTAAATACCCTGACATGCCCCCACGTTTCCTAAAAATTGGTGGGGAGATTTTGCATAGGCTGCTCTAGCATTTCCCCACTCCCCCATCCCTGCATCCTGGAAACTTGGTGGAACTATGAGATTAACTGTGCATAGGATTTTGTTGATGAAACTATAGTAGCTATAGCTAGTGGTAAACTTGGCAAAGGGAGAGTTGGAAACAATGTTAATACTAAGAGGGGGGTGAATCAGTATTAAGTCTAATTTTTACTTCTATATGCTAGTTTAATTTCCTTATTTAAACATGGCATTCATCCATATAACCAACAACAATCTATAATGTAGCAGCAACATTAACTCAACACACAAGCATGCAAACCATAAGCATCATACACATTAGACACAAGTTTTTCACGTGGAAACCCTTTTAGGAAAAAACCACAAAGCTTGTTGTTGTTATTGATGTAAATAGAAGCACCTACTCTATTACATCAATCTGTTTGTGAGAACCCACTCACAGGAAGCACCAAATCCCTTTGATTTGTTTGTTAGCACCAACTAGCAGGAAGCACCAACTCCCTTGTTTGTAGACACCTATCTATCTTACCAGAAGCACCATATGAGGCGTCGACCTCATGGTTTTGTTGCAAGCACCAACTTGCAACTCCTTGGATTTATGCAAGCACCAACTTGTAGGAGGAACCGACCTCCAAGCCTTCCCAAGCTCCACTAGAGATGGAAGCACCAAATTCCTGTTTGTAGGAACGAACCCACACTCAATTAAGAACTGGTAGTCCTCTGTGATTTGGCAGCAACTCTGCCTGATCTCAAATTTGATCTCTGCTCACTTTGCTGCACTTTTCATCTCTCTGCAACATTCTTCAACAACCCTGTAATTTGCCAACAACTTTGCCTGATCTCAGCTTTGATCTCTGCTCACTTTGCTGCACTTTGCAGCTCTCTACAACATTCTTCAGTAGCCCTGTGATTTTCTTAACAGTAGTCACTCTCATCCCTTTGCTCTCTGCTCTCAACAATAGTCACTCTGCTCTCGACCTCGCTTCTTTCCACAACACATAGTCTGCTCTCTAATGCACACTCACATCCTTATACACACAACTTAGGCAACTTCTGCCTTTAACACAAAGTGCATTCACTTTAGCCTTGTCTCACAACTCACAGACACTTTAGGCCTTACTTAAGCACATAGGCACCTATCGACCTTTACACACAGAGCACACAACTCTCAGGGTCTTCTTTTTTTTTGCTTAGGAATTTTCAACCTTTTTACATGGAACTGGATCTCACCTAGCCTTTCATATTAGTGCACTCACTCAGAGAGTTTTTTAGCCTCTCAGAAAAAAAATTTGTAGTCCCCTCATGCTGAATCGAGCTCCTGGGTTTTGTTTCTCTACTCTATCCCCAATCAATGCTGCCACACTGTCCTGTTTCAACACTGTGCGCTGTACCTCGGCATGGCCATGCACTCCGCTGTCTACATTGGTCTCGATCTCTTCCACTGTGTTCACTGAGAATGAGCACCTGATTGTTTCTCCATACTAAGAATTAATTCTCAGTCCAATTACTTACTCAAACCAGGCACAGTTCTCTCTATGTTGTAACTCTCCCACCACTGAGTCTCTCCATGCCTATTCAAGGCTCACAGAGCTTGACAACACTTCAACATGGCTTCACTGTACTTAGGCATGGCCTTTCTGTCGACCATTTCTAATGATCCATCTATCCTCTTAACTCACTAAGACGTGCATCAGAGCACAGGAATAACGTGTCTCGTCTCATATCAAACCAAACACTCTTTCATTAAGATTGTGGTCCTTGCCCTTGACCAGGCGATCTCTGATAGTCGCCATAAATTCGTGAGACCAACTCCTCTGTTCTCATTCAATCCTACATCAACCGACCCATACACCTTCAATTCTCCTTTGTACTGATGTATCATATCTTTTCATCGCAACATCACAGTGGTGCAAAATTGAAAATTGCCGATTTCCGATCTCCAATATTCAAGCCCCTTTCGATTAACTCTGTGCTGTATCTCCACCATAGGACTGGGTGTTGTGACCAGGGGCTTGGCCTTAAGGCGCTAAGTCTTTCAGACTCTTGCCAGGGGCCCTTTTCCTTTGTTAAAGCTCTGTGCCCTTGGTTTCTTGTTTTTTTCTCAAACAAGCGCTAACACCATCAGAGCCCCCTTATGGGCCTTTTTCAATTGTTTCCCATGTGCCAAAAAGTGCAATCCTCCAATCACCGATCTCTGATTTTTGAGCTCCTGCTGCTTAGCCCTTTCCACACATTTCTCACCATAGGACCGAGGGTCGTGACCAGTCACTTAGCATTAAGGTGCTTAAGCCTTTATGCTCCTGCAGAGGGCTTGTTGTAGGGAAAAGTATCCGATTCGGATGACCCTATCCCACTCTAAGGGTGATAGTACCTCAGCAACAACTGTAAAGAAAACTACTTAAGGTTTACTTCTTTATGAAAGCAAGAGAGAATGAAGAAATGCACTAACCGTTGTCTTGCGCTTAATGTCGAATCCAAACTCTCCTCTTTGCTTGCTTGCTCCCAGCTCCTTGCTCTTTTGCTGGCCCAGCTACAATGAGATCCTGCAAAATAACAAAGAAGGAAACTACAAGAAGCATGCAATCATAACTGATTCAAGGATTAGCATAAATCAAATATACAATTATCACAATACATCATTGAAACAAGTGCATATAGAAGAACCTCAATAGCTTTTATTAATGGAAGAAGTAAAGTTCTGAGAGTGTTACAACCATTGAAGGCCCCAATCCAGCAACACCTCCCAGCAGAAAGAATTTCTCCTCTTCACCTCCTTCAAGCAATCACCCAATAGCTTCTATAGTGAAACCAACAGCATATCATTACTTTGCACAAAATTCCAGCCTCCTGAGCTCATAGGAGAGAGTTCAATATATAGATGAATTGAGAAAGGATGAGTCAGCTTGCAACTGATGTGTAGCTGCCTTGTGTCCTCTCTCTCTTCAGTTGATCTTCAGTTCTTGAGTCCACTTGGAGAACCTTGCTTCCACTTGGAGAAACAAAGCCTCTGACTCATCACAAGGCGAAATCCTTGATCCAAGTGTCATTTTTGGAAGATTCCAGAGCAATGACTCAGTGTGCCACTTGTCCCATCTCGCTCAGCGCAGGTGGCCTTTGTTCTACCTGCTTTGCAACGCAGGTACACCATGGAGGAGTTGAGTCCTAGCGCAGAAGCCTAGTGGAGCACCTGCTTTGATTTCAGGATTGCTTGTTTTTGAGTGTTTTCAGGTGGAGAACTGATCTGAGAGCTGTTGGTTTGCTGACCTTGTTCCTCTAGGGGTAGGAACATCATGTTTAGGGACTTTGGATCCCTTGGATTATTGACAATTCATGCCTGATGCTGCAAGGCACAAAATTGTCTATAACAGATGCCCCCTAAAGTATGAGGTCGTTTATCGGGTGAAATGCTTTATTAGGAGGATCCGAAGTTCATTCAATCTGCTGAGAAGTGTCCTGTAATAAGATACAATACAATACATTATTTTTCATACTTTTTCATGATCTAGCTGAGGCGGGCATTCCCATGCTCAGCTTTATAAATTCATTTTGGTACATAGAACAGACGATCGTCTGATGGTAGACTGATAATTCTCTGCTGAAATTATCATCCTTTGAGAAGGATGATCATCTGCTGCAATGATGTACACATCAAATGTCTTTATATCCTGAATATATATCGCAGCCCGGATGGATGAAACTAGATCCGGGGTCTTCAATCTTTTCCGATCTTCACTCGATGTACAAGTCGATCCATGTGAGAATTTCTTGAAGTCGAACATGGAAAGACATCGCTTGATTACCGGTCAATGATGTAAACCGTTAACAAGCGCGAGAGGAATCACCGATAAGGATGATGACCCTCAAGGTACGGCAGTACAATTCACATGGTGGGAATAAAGGACTTGGCGTCGACTACCATGCAAAATCTTCTGGTCGAAGGTCATTGATGTATACCTGTCGCCGGAAGTGAGAAACTTGCCATTGAGGTATGCAAGCTTCAAAGTACTGAAGGGGTTGTTCCTAGATCAACTCCTTGGATAATGAGCTGATGTCGACAAGGAGCGATCCGTCAAAGGAGGGCCTTAATGAATCCCACATCAGTGACACGGAACGGAGCTAGTGATTGTGATGAGGTGAAAACAAACTGTGATGTATGATTCAGGGTGGCGGTCATGAAATGGATGAAGGACAATGTATGGCAGTGGATGGGACACGGTTGACTCTTTGCAGAACGACATCTCTTGAACATATAACGACACTGATGTGATGGATTGGTAGCATTACCCCAAATGTGGATGGTGTGGCGAGGACCATGGTGATGAGACCGGTGAATGAAACAACCCAACCCGATGTGATACGGAGGACAAAGTGTCATGTTCAAGAGCGACTTGCTACCATTAAAGCTGTGAGGTTCTCCCAATTTTTCCCCAGTCATTGCTGACCAGTACCTCTTTATTTTTGTCAAGCTTGAGGAGGATAACATATGCTTGTTCTATAACCTGCCCTTCGGGCAAGCCCATCGCTATGTTTTAACGAGCCTAGCGATAGGGAAACTCGTTCTCGTCTAAAGACAAGTTTGTCGCTATTTAATGAATTTAACGAGTCTAACGACAAGGATAACTCGGTCCTTTTCATTTTTAGAGAGTCTGAAAAGGTACATAAAGTCAACTCCTGAATTCCTTTTTCGTCATCTAATCCCTTAAGTCCGAAAAAGTATAAAACAATACAGAAGGGATGAATTTTCGATTGCTTTAACGAGCCGAACAAAACAAGCGCTCGATCTTTTTGTGCAATAATCCCTCAGGTCCAAAAAGATTAAAATCTAGAGGAGGGATAGCTTTCCGGTCGCTTTAACGAGCTGGAAGGCCAAAACTCGGCAAACTTTTCATATTTTACGAGTCAGTGAAAAGAGCTCAAAGAAGACTCGTCTTTTGAGGAACGAGTGATGAACAGGGCAGCAGCAGATTCCAGGTACAGGTTGGAATATTCCAATCACGGCAGTGTCACAAGGATGGCTTAGTGAAATCACTCTTCGCAGCTGTTCCTCAAAATGGGTAAATAAACATATGGAGATGAACGATTGGCCAAACGAACGGATGGAGGTGATGGCATATAAACACGACCAAGGGCTTTAATATGGCTGTCAAAGGTTACATTTACCAAGGTTATTTACCGGTTCATTTTTTCTGGGTGAGCTTGAACTCTAGGGGAAGATTGCTCACAACTTATGTTTATTTTTTAACGAGCATGAACTATGTGCTAAAACTGCTCGGATCTTGCGTTTATTTTTTAACGAGCATGAACTGTGTGCTAAAACTGCTCGAATCTTGCGTTTATTTTTTAACGAGCATGAACATTGCTAAAACTGCTCGATTATACCAGTCATAATACAAGAAATGCCTCAGGTGAGATAGCTATTTTTTAAGGAGCTTTATCTCACGAAGCTATGCTCCTATTTGGAAAGTTTTGACTTTTGCCCCACATCCTTTCTTTATGCAAGCTGGAAACGGCTAATCCTACGAGTTTAACGGGTTAGACCTACAGGTTTAAAGGGAGGACCTAAAAATTTAAAAAATAAATAGTCGTCCCGTGCTTGCATTCCAAAAGGTTCGCATGCCCCCAGGTATAAAGTATAATTTCTAGGTTCGTCCTCTTACTTATTATCCGAAAAATGGTTTTGTTCGCTGCCGCAAACTAAACTCTTTTTTCCGGCGATGTCTATTACTAGGTTGCTAAGGATGGTGACTACTTGTTGCAGCAACTTCATCTCTTTCTTTGGAGGCTGCCCCTACTTATCCTTTAAAACATATGTTTTAATGGGTGAGGCTTGAACTCTAAAGATGGTGGCTACTTGCCGCCACAAATGGATCTCCTTCCTTAGGAGAGCCTAATTTCTAGACAAAGGGAGCCGATTATTTCGCTCACATAACTTTGACAAAAGAATTTTATCCTAGAACAACCCTCTCTTTCTTCCTTCGGACGGGGTACGGACTAGTCATATTCTTCTGCGGAAATTAACTTTATACCCAAGGTTTCCTCTGCCCAAGGCAGGCCAGGGTGCATGCCCCCTGGGTCCCAGTTCTTTCTTCCGAATCACTCGCATTCATCGGGAAGTAGAACCGGGGGTGGAGGCATTCCTTGAGTGAATAAACCGTTAAGGGATGGTATTTGACTATTTGCGATGCGTGATCCTGGAAATGAAAGTTGGTCTACGAGCTTGACCATTCTTCCTTCGTGCGAAAAACACATAACTCTAAAGAGTGAGGACACTATCGCCTCCATGCAATATATATAGTCTCGTCCAAGGAGTAAGTTATACACTAAGGGTCCCTGGACGACCATGATGTTCATATGAACTGTCTTCCCTTTCAATGTAACTGGAACATTGGGGAGAATCCCTAACGGGTGACTGGTTCCTTTATCAAAACCTGATAGATTTCTCATCTCAGGTAAAAGCGCCGGGCAACCCAGTGCTTTCCAAGCAATAGAGGAAAGGATACTCACAGATGCCCCTTCATCAATGATAGTTCCAGCCATCACCATTCTGTAGATTTGGACGATGATTCTGAATGGGATATTGGCTGGTAACCGGGGTCTGCCTAGTTGATTCCAATCAAAGGATACAACTAGGTTGCTTGGTGGTGGGACCGAATATACGGCCGGATACGACCCTGACGATGTTCCTTCCTGCGATAAAGGAATGGGCGCATTGCCCTGATGCTCATCAGAGTCTGTGTTGATGAAAAGAATCTGGATGGTGTCATCCTTATTCTCTTCAGTGAGGGTGTCATTCGAAGATGAATCTTCAACGACGGTGTCATTTGAGGATGAAACCTCTGAAGGAAGAACCGGGTCAACTGCCGTTTCGACCTTTAGACTTTCGTCTGGTCTGGATTCAGTAGGTTCATTCTCAATGACGGACACTTCAGCTGACCACTTGAGCGGGCCAGCTGCATTTTCAACTATCGAGGGATTAGGCACGAGTTTTTGGTATCCAGGAGGAAGTCGTAACGGTGATACCGGACGATCTTCCAAAACTCTCTTCGCCTCATCTAAGAATGGACATCGGTGGATGGCGTGATCGCCTTCACACAACATACAGGGTGATCTTGGTCTCCCTTTTCGTCCTTCACTCTCGCTAGTTGATGGACTGCAATCAACATGACTACCAGAGGTTGATGCTACCGGATTGTGCAACCTGGGGGACCAGTCCCTTAGTATCCGGGGAATACAAGGACAATCACGATGGAAGTGGGTCCCTTTGCAAATGACACATGGCGATTTAGGCCCGGTCGGTGCAGTGTGTGGATTTTTGTCAGATGTCTTTTGCTTGCCCCCAGTCGCCTTCGCCATAGGCCCCTTCTGCTTCTTTTCTCTCTTCTTCTTTTCCTTCTTCTCCATGGGAGGCTGACTTCTGCCGGCTCTACCCTGCGAAGATGAAGGATCAGAGGAAGAATTGTAAGAGATGGAAGGCTGGTGGGTAGCTCGAGACTGGTCTGACTGTTGATTCGACTGCTCAGGATTAGTGGCGATTTGAACTACATTAGTTGAAAAGAGCCATACAGGTAGGCCAATTGTCAATCCTGGAAGTGACAATGTGGCCATATGAGGCGCACCAACATCTCCCCAAGAGGAGAAGGGATTGGGACTTCCACCAAGGTGACTTCCTTGGTCGGTGGGCTCCATACTTTTCAACTGAAAGATCAACGTGGGAATAACAGGTGATTATGTTCCGATTAAAATAAATTTTATTAACGACGCTTTAGACACAACTTTGCTTTTTCATATTTTAAGAGTCGAGAAAAAGCTAAAGATGACTCTAGTCTCCTTCGATGTATTAACGAGCCCGAAGTGACAAATGCTCGGATGGACTTTTTCAGTTATAGAGTTTGAAAAAGGCCAAAAGAAACTGCTCTGGAGTTCTAGGCAGAGGGTGTGCCAAACTTTTCGCGAAACCACAGAATACGTTTTACGGTACGGGTGGTCGATCTTCGTGAATGCTGTGTTCACTGCATCGCGATCAGTAGGGCGGCCGACACGGCTTCCTATGGATAAAGGCTTTGTTTCTATAGGGGTCTCCCAATATATACGCGACGGTACGTGGGAGCACAAGTCCGTATTAGTGCCACCGACTCTCAGGAGGAATCACCCACCTTCGTAGAGATCGACAGTCACTACGTTTAACGACGCCGGAACACGTCTCTACCTAGACCTCTATGTGTTTGCGTTATGTTTCAAAGCGTTGTTATGTAAATTGGATTTATTTTAATGTTGATCTTGCTTAGCAGTTTGCCTTTAAGGATCACCACGAGATGTATATGACAAATTCCTGATGCAGTCTAAGATGAGAAGCAAACTTTTCAATCTTTCAACTTTGAAAATCTTAACTACTGAGGGAGAAGAAAGGCAAATCTTTTCACACAGATCATAGAGCACACACTAATGCAAAAATTTCCTAAATCGTCATGCAAGCAGTCAAATGCAAAATGCACAATGCATGTATTTTCTTTTCCCTTTCTTAATGTTGATGTATTACAAAAAGAAAGTTGTTATATAACTTTGATTTCGATTTAAAGCGAAAGTAAACAAGCTAGTCCAAAATCAAAAGACACCTTAAGATTTACTTGTTTAATCACTGGAAATACATGAAATCAAACCATAATGACGAAAATAAAAAGACTAATCAGCTATGGACAGCAAACAAGCTAACTCTTTAGACCAGCAAAATGCCTAACACAGGTTCAGATCTAAGAGGCCAAAGCAAGACTAGTTCACTTTCGTTATGGGAAATTGTAAATGATGGAAGAAATACAAAAGAACAAGTACAATTTCGTTATATAACAGAGGCGGAATGATGGCAAGTAAGGTTGGTTTCAGAATAGGTGCAAGACTGGTAACTGGCTGCAAAATCTATAGTGAAAACAGGCAAGAAAAAGGGAGGAAACCCCAAATGCACAAGGCAAAATTGGGCCAACGCAGGTGCTGCACAGCCAGTCTGGCTCTCAGCGCAGGTAGCCCCTTCGGGACCTGCGTTGCAAAGCAGGTAGCCTGTGTACTACCTGCTTTGGAAAACGAAAGTTGCGTTTTCTCAGTTTCCGGGTCACAATTTTCTCAAAAATTCACAGTTTTTGCTCAAATCAGAAGCTATCAGTCAAGCACACACAAAGGGATGATTAGGAGGATGAAAATCTATCACTAAGAGCTTACAAGGATCCTTGTAGATCAGCTCTTCAAATCATGAACATGCTCAGAAATGAGCTAGAGTAGCTGCCCTCTACTTCGCTTTTGATATAGTCAAAAGCTTTTCGATTTGGTACTCTTTTGTTCAGGAAATGAATAGCAAAATACTACAAACAATCAAACAGATACGATCCCCAGCGGAGTCGCCAGTTTGTTGTAGGGAAAAGTATCTGATTCGGATGACCCTATCCCACTCTAAGGGTGATAGTACCTCAGCAACAACTGTAAAGAAAACTACTTAAGGTTTACTTCTTTATGAAAGCAAGAGAGAATGAAGAAATGCACTAACCGTTGTCTTGCGCTTAATGTCGAATCCAAACTCTTCTCTTTGCTTGCTTGCTCCCAGCTCCTTGCTCTTTTGCTGGCCCAGCTACAATGAGATCCTGCAAAATAACAAAGAAGGAAACTACAAGAAGCATGCAATCATAACTGATTCAAGGATTAGCATAAATCAAATATACAATTATCACAATACATCATTGAAACAAGTGCATATAGAAGAACCTCAATAGCTTTTATTAATGGAAGAAGTAAAGTTCTGAGAGTGTTACAACCATTGAAGGCCCCAATCCAGCAACACCTCCCAGCAGAAAGAATTTCTCCTCTTCACCTCCTTCAAGCAATCACCCAATAGCTTCTATAGTGAAACCAACAACATATCATTACTTTGCACAAAATTCCAGCCTCCTGAGCTCATAGGAGAGAGTTCAATATATAGATGAATTGAGAAAGGATGAGTCAGCTTGCAACTGATGTGTAGCTGCCTTGTGTCCTCTCTCTCTTCAGTTGATCTTCAGTTCTTGAGTCCACTTGGAGAAACAGAGCCTCTGACTCATCACAAGGCGAAATCCTTGATCCAAGTGTCATTTTTGGAAGATTCCAGCGCAATGACTCAGTGTGCCACTTGTCCCATCTCGCTCAGCGCAGGTGGCCTTTGTTCTACCTGCTTTGCAACGCAGGTACACCATGGAGGAGTTGAGTCTCAGCGCAGAAGCCTAGTGGAGCACCTGCTTTGATTTCAGGATTGCTTGTTTTTGAGTGTTTTCAGGTGGAGAACTGATCTGAGAGCTGTTGGTTTGCTGACCTTGTTCCTCTAGGGGTAGGAACATCATGTTTAGGGACTTTGGATCCCTTGGATTATTGACAATTCATGCCTGATGCTGCAAGGCACAAAATTGTCTATAACAGGGCTGTTCTCCCTTTGTTATTGTGCCACACCCTCGGTCTTCTGAGTTTCTCCTAGACCAAGTGCTAACACCATCGGAGCCCTTTTATCAAGGATTTCCACTTGTTTCCCATATGACAGCAATGAAAAACCACTGATCGTTGATTGCCGATAGGCCCATCTGTTCAACCCTAGCCCTTGGTTTCTTAACACTTTGCGACTGCGTGCTAGCCCCTATGTCGGAGCCCTCTAATTGAATATTTCCAAATGTGGCTAGTGTGCCAAACATCACAAACCTTCGATCGCCAATCTCTAATGTGATGTAATCACCTGCCACGTGGCACTCTATGATTGGTGACACGTGTTACCCAGATATGGCCCATTTGGCCATCTAAAATGGTTGAAAACACCTGCCATGTGTCCTTCCATACCACCACGTCATGATGATGTAAGCGACCACGTGTCCCTTATAAGAACCAATCAGATCCTGCCACTTTTCCTCATCGGAGCTCCTCTAATGTTGCCATCCCTCCTTATCGGAGCCAACGAGACACCTCCATGTGTCCTCCTAAAGGAGAGAGAAAGAGGCCCGCCATGCTTGGTTTTGTTGTGATTTTCTTTGTAAAAATATTTTGGCTCTCCTAACGATTTAACAATGGAGGTTCAAATCCCAACATTTTAACAAAGAATGTCTCAATCGACATTCGCTAATCGATGAATTTCAATGGCTATCATATATGAAACCGTCGATCGCCGATCTCCAATGCACCGCTGTGCACCGACTGCTAGGACCTCCGAGATGCGATATCACAAATCACATATCTCACCTTGCTTTTGTGCTGTGCCACTGATCCTCCAATCGTCGATTGTGATTCACCGGGACCTCTGATATGCAGGATCTCTAATCGCTAATCGGTAAATTGCATTAACTATGTGCTACACCTTGGAGCCTCCAAACGCCGATATGTGATACCTTCAATGCTTCGATATCTGATTTGTGGGAGTTATGATATTCGAGACCTCCGATGTATGATTTCACTACCATCTGATTTCCGATTACCGATATGGCTTGGCCTCCGATCTACGATATGCTCAATTCCCCTGCTTGAGGCTTTAATCACCAAGAACTTCAGTAGGCCATAAATTTTGAACCACAAGTCCATTTCTAGACTTCCACATACTATTGTAAAGCTCTTCCAAAGAAATTTCCAATGGAAGGAGTCTGATTAGCCATTGATCCCATCAGACCCCTCAAAATATGGCTCCAAACTCACTGTTAATCTTCTGCTCCTGAACTCTCCGGACAACTAGGAAACACACCCACAATGTGTCCTTTTCTTGAGGCTTGCAAAAACCATGGAATTCCTCCTAGGCCATCACTATAATCATCATTTGATAGCTTCTCCAATAATCCTACTACTATGATGATTCTCTACATGAATCCTGTAGCTACCATAAGATTCTTCCTGAGCCATTACTAATAGCATTTGCTGCAACAAGCATCCAAGCTTGTCTGGTTGTCATCAATTCCAACACTCCTACCAATTGTTAGGCCTGCCAACAACCCAACACATCTCCACAACATGACTGTTGACATCAGTGACAACACACTTGCATATGCCTTCTCTAGGCCCCTGGCCATGCACACAATGCCAACTGTCCAACAATCTCCCCCTTTGGCATTGATGGAAACACACCATCCTTTTCTTCAAGTGATGGCCAGACCTTAAGCTTCTTCCGCACATCTCATGGAATGAGTTACTAATGACCTTCTTGCCATCATAGGTTCTCCACAACTTTTCTCCCCCTTTGACATCAATGGAAAGGGGTTAGAAGCTGCCTTTCTCTCCCCATGCTCTCATTGATTGTGAGGACCAGAGTCTAGTTGTCAGGATGTGAATTCTGCCTTGCATACCTCTCTACCAAGACTTCTGCTATTGTTGCTCCATAAACTGGGCAAATGTGATATGTTCCACCTGAACATATACTGCCTCTGATTTTTCCTTCCAGTTTTGGACACCTTATGGACGCTGGTTGGGCACTCTATCCACCAATGCATATTTTTGTATTAAAAAAATGATACCCATTAAACTGTGCATGGTATTGTTGCTACTGCATATACCAAGTTACAATGATGAATTTTGACTCGCCCTTCTTCGTTGTTGTTGTTGCTTCCAACACTGCTCTCATTCTTGAGCTTCTCCACTTCTCCCCTTGAGATCATTATCATATTATATGGACTTCTTCACAACTCATACTAATTGCATCAAAAGAAATGATACAAATGGAAAACTGTACCAGGTAAACTCTTCTATTTATTTCTGAAAAAGAAATGTTCATTTGCACGTAAGGTTACTCAACATGAGCCCAACACAAGCAATTGACATAGCTATACCAATTGAGGGTTAAGGGACATGAAAATCTTACACCAATTGTGTTGCATGAACATGTGTCTACTATGCATAATCAAACTTACAACTTAAATGAAATAAAAGTATTTCACCAAAGATGCAAACCTTTCATTTTCTCAACAATCCTCCTTTATGAGGCTGCCCATGTTGCCTACTACTGCTTATCAAAACAACTCCCCCTGAGCCAATGCTCCCTGATCTCCTACAAAGCTATCTCACCTTTGCTTGGGGACTGATCCTGTGGACCTGACAATACTATGAGATTCCTATCATTCCACACTTCCACTGCAACCCATCTTCTTCCCACAAAAAAAGTTATCATTGTGTCGTCCTTGTGTTGGCTCCACTCCACCTTCATCAATCAGATGGACCATTTTTTTCATCCTTCATGGCTTCCTGCATCTGAATTACCCAAACTCCCTTGAGCCCCTTCTCTTCCTTCACTGAAGAGAAATAGAGGATCTACTCCCCCTGAGAAGATCATCCTCCTCCTTGCTCCATACCTTTAAAGGTCGAGTTCTGCCGGAAGCATTCCCTTCTTGCTTCTTCTTTTCCCCTATTTGGGTCTTCTCTCGGCTGCACTTGGGTAGAGGAAATTTTTCATTCAACTCCTCTTTCTTCACCCAAATCCACTTGGAGCCTCTCTTCCTTTTAGAAGGGTTTTCTACAAGAGTAGGAGGATTACTATTTTGACTTCTTCCTCCTCTATGCACCTTTCTATGTTGACACAGAGCATTGAAGACATATGAGTATGTTTCTACTCTATTCTTTCTCCTTATCTTCAAATTCCGAGCTACTGCATTCGCATGCATATGATGAGAAGCATTCCGTCTCTTCTCATTTTTGCAGTCAACTCTCTTGTGCCCGAGATTGCCACAATCATAACATCTAATTTGGCTTAAGACTGGGGTAGAGGAGTTACCCTTTTTGACATCCCTTTTTTCAAAACTCCTCTCTAGGCCAACATGCCTTCTTCCAGCCTTGCTGCTACCCAGCAAATTTTGTTTCCTTGCATGCCATCTACAATCTATGGCTTTATGTCCATAATTATTGCAAGAAAAACAAAAACCATAAAAAGGCCTTTGTTGATAGAAGTTACCTTTTCTCTGAAGGTTCTGTCGTTGAGGAGGAGGGGTCCTCTACTGGCTCCTCATGTGCCTTCTATGACAATTTTCATTACTATCTTGCACTCTTCCTTGCAGCTGCCTTGCCCTCTTTTGTTGCACTTGTTGCTGCTACTGCTTGGGCTTCTGTTGCACTTGTTGCTTCTTCTTCTTGGGCTTCTACTGCTCTAGCTACTGCTACTGCTTTCCTTGTTGTTTCTATTTTCCAACAACCTTTATTTCTTTGTTTTTGGAACCTTCGAGCTTCTGATATTGAGACAACTCTTTATTGGACTTCTCTAAGTCGTGTCTCAATGAGACTACCTCATTTTGTATTCTTCCACAACAAGCTTCCTTTTCACTCAACTGATGGGTTAACATTCCAATCAGTCTGCTAACCTCTTCTTGTTGAGAATTTAGTTCAACTAATGATTTTCTCAACTTTCCATTCTCAAGCTCATAGAAATTTAGTTTCTCCTCTTGCTTGAGAATTTCCTCTGATAGGTGCTTGACCTCCTTTAGAGCTGAGGAAAACCTATTTCTAGAAAATATCCTTTCATTTGGATCCTCTTATTTACCACTAGAGGTGATATCTTCTGAGCAACATAGTCTCTCTTCTGAGACTTCTTCCTGATCAACAGAAATGTGATGAGCAATGACATTACCCTGTTCTGGTTCATTTCTAGCGCAACAGGGATCCTCAGACTCTACTTGACCTGATGTCTATTTCCACCATACAGACATTGCAGTATGTTCAACAATTCCTTTTTTGACTCACAATGCCTTACTTCATCAACATCTGACTTAGATAGCCCTCTCAGGATGATCTCCTTGGCTTTCTTGTTGCTTTCTCCATTCAGAACAAAGAGCCATATATCACCATCCAGGGACATCAATTAGGAAACCATTCTAACCTTCTAGATTTCATACCAGAGCTCATGGCATGATCTATATAAGAATGGAACTTCTTCTGCTGCTATCCAAACTCCATTAACTATTGTTTCCCTTTGATCTACCTTCTAGCGATTACGCTATTTCTGAAGGAACATGGGATCTCATACCAATTGTTGGAAATACTGTTAATACTGAGAGGGTGGGTGAATCAATATTAAGGCTAATTTTTACTTCTTTATGCCAATTTAATTTCCTTATTTGAACATGGCATTCATTCATATAACCAACAACAATCTATAATGTAGCAACAACATTAAATCGACACACAAGCATGCAAACCATAAGCATCATACACATTAGACACAGTTTGTTCACGTGGAAACTGTTTCGGGAAAAACCCACAAATTTTGTTGTTGTTATTGATGTAAATAGAAGAACCTACTCTATTACATCAATCTATTTGTGAGCGCCCACTAATAGGAAGCACCAACTCCCTTTGATTTGTTTGCTAGCACCAACTAGCATGAAGCACTAACTCCCTCTATTTGTAGACACATGTCCAACTTACCAGAAGCACCATATGAGGCACCGACCTCATGGATTTGTTGCAAGCACCAACTTGCAACTCATTGGATTTATGCAAGCACCAACTTGCAGGAGGTACCGACCCCCAAGCCTTCCTAATCTCCACTAGAGATGGAAGAACTAACTTCCTGTCTGTAGGCACCAACCCAAACTTAATTAAGAACTGGTAGTCCTCTGTGATTTTGTAGCAACTCTGCTTGATATTAGCTTTGATCTCTGCTCACTCTGCTGCACTTTGCAACTCTCTGTAGCATTCTTCAGCAACCCTGTGATCTACTCAACAACAGTCACTCTCAGCCCTCTGCTCTCTGCCCTCAACAATAGTCACTCTGTTCTCGGCCTGACTGCTTTCCATAACACACATTCTACTCTCTAAGGCACACTCACAACCTTATACACACAACTTAGGCAACTTCCACCTTTAACACAAAGTGCAGGCACTTCAACCTTGTCTCACAACTCACATACACTTCAGGCCTTACTCAAGCACATAACCACCTATTGGCCTTTAGACATAGGGGCACACAATTCTCGGGTTTTTTTTTTTTCTATGTAGGCACTGTCAGCCTTTTCACACAAAACTAGATTTCACCTAGCCTTTCACAGCAATGCACTCACTCAGAGCGTTTTGCTCTTAGCCTCTCAGAAAACAATGTTGTAGTACCCTCATGCTCAATCGAGATTGTGGGTTTTGTTCCCTTGCTGTCTCCCCCATCTATGTTTCCACACTATCCTGTGTCAACATTGTGTGTTGTACCTCGGCATGGCCCTGCACTCTACTGTCTGCATTGGTCTCGGTCTATACCATTGCGTTCACTGAGAATGGGCACCTGACTATTTCCCCATACTGAAAATTAATTCTCAGTCCACTAGCTTACTCAAACCTAGCACAACCCTCTTTATGCTAAAAATCTTAGATCACTGAGCCTCTCCATGCCTATTCAAGGCTCACAGAGCTTGACAACACTTCAACATGGCTTCACTATACTCAACCATGGATTTTTTGTGGACAATTATCCTTGCTTCCTTGTCTCAGAGTTTTCTGATGATTCGTCTATCCTCTTAACTCACTAAGACTTGCATCAGAGCACATGAATAACATGTATCGTCTCATGGTATATCCAACACTCTTTTCATTAAGATCATGGTCCTTACCCTTGACTAGGAAATCTCTGATAGTCGCCATATATTCCTGAGACCAACTGCTCTGTGCTCATTCAATCCTATAATTGTCGACCCATACACCTTTAATTCTCCTCTGTACTGTTGTGTCAGAGCTTTTCATCACAACATCATAGTGGTTCAATATTTCAAACTGTCGATTGCCAACATCCGATATTCAAGCCCCTTTCAATTAGCTCCTTATTGTATCTCCACCATAGGATCGAGTGCTGTGACTAGGGGCTCAATGTTATGGCGCTAATTCTTTCAGACTCTTATCGGGGGTCCTTTTCCTTTGTTAAAGCTCTGCGCTATTGGTTTCTTGTTTGTTTCTCAACCAAGTGCTAACACCATCAGAGCCCCCTTATCGACATTTTTCAATTGTTTCCCATGTGCTAAAAACTACAATACTCCAATCACCAATCTTCGATTTCTGAGCTCTTGCTACTTAGCCCTTGTTGCACATTTATCACCATAGGACTGAGGGTCATGACCAGTCGCTTAGCATTAAGGTGCTTAAGCCTTTATGCTCCTATAGGGAGTTGTTCTCCCTTTGTTGTTGCGTTGCACCCTTGGTTTTTTGAGTTCCTCCTAGACCAAGCACTAACACCATCAAAACCCTTTTATCAGGGATTTCCACTTGTTGCCCATATGCCAACAACCACAAATTGTCGATCGTTGATTGTCGATAGGCCCCTTTGTTCATCCCTAGCCCTTGGTTTCTTAACACTTCACGACTGTGTGCTAGCCCCCATGTCAGAGCCCTCTTATCAACGATTTCCAAATCTGGCCAATCTGCCAACCATCACAAACCTTCGATCGACGATCGATAATGTGACATCATCACCTGCCACGTGGCACTCTCTAATAGGTGACATGTGTCACCCAGATATGGTCCATTAGGCCATCCAAAATGGTTGAAAATGCCTGCCATGTGTCCTTTCATATCGCCACATCATGCTAAAGTAGGCGGCTACATGTCCCTTATCGCAACCAATCAGATCCTGCCACTTGTCCTCATCGGAGCTCCTCCGAATCTGCCATCTATCCTTATCGGAGCCAACTTGACACCTCCAAGTGTCCTCGTGGAGGAGAGAGAAAGAGGCTCGCCATGCTTGGTTTTGCAATGATTTTCTTTGTAAAAATATTTTCAGCTCTCCCGGTGATTTAACACTAGATGTTCAAATCTTGAAGTTTTGACAAATAATGTCTCAATCGGCGTTTGCTGATCGGTGAATTCCAATGGTTGTCATATATGAAACCGCTGATCTCTGATGTACCACTGTGCGCCCACTGCCAGGACCTTCGATATGCCATATCGCAAATCACATATCGCACATTTCTGTTGTGCTACACCACTTCCTCCAATCTCCGATTGCGATTCGCCGGGACCTCCTATATGCGGGATCTCTAATCGCCAATTGGTAAATTGCATTCGCTACGTGTTGCACCTTGGAACCTCTGAACGCTGATATGTGATACCTCTGATGCTCTGATCTCTTATTTGGGGAAGTTATGACATGTGGGACCTCCAATCTTTAATTTCACTACCATTTGATTGTCAATTACCGATATGTCTTGGCTTTCGATCTTCGACTACCGATATGGCTTGACTCCGATCTCCGATCTTCGATATGCACAATTCCCCTACTTGAGGCTTTAATCACCCTGAACTTCAGTAGGCCATAAATTTTGAACCACAACTCCATTTCCAGACTTCCACATACCGTTGGAAAACTTTTCTAGAGAACTTTCCAATTGAAGGAGTCCGATTATCCATTGATCCCATCAGATACCTAAAAATATGGCTCCAAAATCACTGCCAATCTTCTGCTCTTGAACTCTCCTGATAGTTAGGAAGCACACCCACAATGTGTCCTTTCCCTGAGGCCTGCAACAACCATGGAATTCCTCCTAGGCCATCATTATAATCATAATTTGATAGCTTCTCCAATAAACCTGCTAGTGTGATGATTCTCTACATGAAGCTTGCAACTACCATGAGATTGTTTATGAGCCATTACTACCAGCATCTGCTGCAACAAGCATCCAAGTTTGTCTTGTTAACATCAATGGAAACACTCCTGCCAACTGTTAGGCCTGCCAACTACCCAACACATCTCCACAAAATGACTATTGGAATAAATGCCAGCACACTTGCAGATGCCTTCTCTAGGCCACTAGCCATCCACACAATTATAATTTTCCAATAGGGAGTGCACTGTTCCATGTGGTGTTTCCTATCATTGAGGCCATCCATACTAAAAAAGAACTATTTACAACATGTTGTAATACTTATTTATCAAACCACATCATAACAAAATGTTTTTGTAAGAAGGATACAATGGTTTCCTTATAACACAGATCAACCCTATATAAATCTGTATTAATGGTGGCAAAGGGACATATGTGTGACCTGTGTCAAGTGTAGAAGAAGAGTAATGAAGTGGCTTAGGATTCTATTGCATAAGTGTCTCAAGTTTCACTGGTGCAGTAGATTAGACCAAATCAAGGATATAGTATAATGTCGAGAATGATTTCAGACCCATTATGAGACTTCAAACTTAAAAAGAAGATACTAAAATGTTGACTCTCTATTGCCACTCTAATTTCAGAGCCTTTGTAGCAAATCAAAGAATGTAAATAAGGGAATAGGTCTAAGTGTTGAAAACTTGAAAAGGTTTTGATTGGAGCCGATCTGCTCATGTCCAGTTCAGGGCTGATCTGTTTATGCATGTTTGTAAATTAAAGATACATTTTAAATAGGGCCAGCCCATATATGATTTGAAGTTAGCCTTTAAATGACTATGTAAGATGTATGTTGATCCACTTGCCCACATGTGAAGGAATGAGGGGTGTCGCGTCCTCAATCAATATACATAACTGGTCATTTGAAGAGCCTTTGAGGGTTGAGTATGTGGAATTTTGAGGACCCATTTTTTGGGTTTGAATGATTAAGTACTCACTGGGAATCCATTTTCCTACTTGTGTTTCACATGGAGGCCACTAGGGTGCTTCTGTAGTCATCCTTAGAGGAGGATTCATCACCCTGAGGGGTTGTATTTGTAGATTTGGTGGAGAAAGATATTTTGAAGGGCCTTTGAAGGCTATATGCTACACCAAAGGCCCCCCTTCATGCGCCATTTGTATTAAATTTAGATTAATGAATTTGTAGAGAGAGCCTTTTGCCCCTCCTTAGACTAATTTAGGGGATTTTAGCTTAGAAAATTATCATATTATTATGAGGGAAGTTGAGTATTTCCTCTATAAATAGAGGTGCAATTCCTCTCATTTTCTTATGGAGATTTTTATTTATTTATTTATTATTTATTTATTTTTATTATTTATTTATATTTATATTTATATTTATTTATTTATTTTATTTTTTCGGGGGGGGGGGAGTGGGGGGGTGGAAAATTCCCATAGCAATCTGAAATATCTATGATTTTTCTCTTGTGAATGAAATTGGCTTTGGATATTTCATGTTGAGAAAATTATCTTGGGGAAGATAAAATTGTTTGAATGGATTTTGTTAAATTGATGAAGGGATGCTATGGTGAATTGTGCTATTTTATTATGAGTATCTTCTTCCATTTTGCAAGGTTGTACAATTAGGGTGTCTATGAAATTTTCATGATATGTTGAACCTTTTATGGTTCTAAAATTGTAATGTCCTATTCTAATTAATTTTCTCATGAGGTAAACCCATAATTAAAAAGGGAAACCCACTATTTTATGTTATTGGGGTAACATTAGATAAATTGGGGTAAATAGGGAAAACTTGCAATAAAATTCAAATTTGGGGCAAATGGAGGGAAAATTATTAGCCACTCAAATTCAAATTAGGAGGGAAGTTCCCAAAGGAAATCTATAAAAAGGTGAAAGGATTTTCATTTTGATCATCATGGATAGTTGATATTTAAAATTTGTGAGATGAGGCTCTTGGAGGGTTTTAAGATCCCTTTCTCTGGTTGGTTTCATTGGTGAAAGATTCCACCCTAGCCAATCCACCTTTCTCTTTACTCTGTTTAGCATAATTGTCGAGGTAACATTCATATATCTTATGGCAACAAGGGTTTTTAGGTAGAAAGTCTATGACAAAGAGGATTCTGAGGCACTAACTGGGCAGTGAAATACCCCTAAGACTCTACCTAAGGCATAAAACCATCCTAAATGTGTTTTCTTGTGGCAACGCATTAGTTTTTGAGGCTAAATATTTGCATCGAAGTTTTCTGTGGCATTGTCTAGGTACCAAAGGCTTATTCTGGACAACAAGTGCTTATTCAAGGCTTACATTTGTGGTGGCGATGGCTTGAGGAAACCCTATTGTGTTTGTAGATTACTCCTGAAGCATCACTAGGGAAACAAATCATCCTCAAGAGCATATCTAATGCAAAAAAACCATTTTTGAGATGCCAATTAGATAGTAAATCTCTGAGGTAACAAATATTTGTCAACAAGGATTTGGAGGCGATATCTTTGGTAGCGAGGTATTTTGAGGTTAGAATTGAGGCAGTGAAGGGTTTCTGAAGCTCAATGTTTGGAAGCAGAGCTTCTTAAGGCTGAATCTGAGGCAACGGGGTGTTGCTAAGACTTTTACTGTGGAAACGTATTAACCTTGAGGCATTTTTTGGGAAACAAAATAACCTTGAGACTCTACCTGAGGCAATGAACTATTTTGAGTGTGTTATCTGTGACAGTGCTTCACTTCTAAGGCCTGGTCTGCGGCAGAAAGGCATTTTTGAAGCATTTTTGTGGTAGAGAATATCTTATTCGACCTTGTTTGTGGCAACAAATCTCTTATCCAACCTTGATTGTGGCATCGAGTGCTATATAAGGAATTTCTTAGACCTGGTCTGTGGCAGCAGAGGTTGAGGTACTGGTAGCAGCATTAAACAGAGGCAGAAGGGAACAAGAGGAGCCAGTTGAGTGGGACTAAAGCAACAAGACCAAATCCAAGGCAGTTAAGTGGCTAAAGGATGTCAGGATCATAGCTGGCTGTGAGGTCAGAACAATAGTATAGGGATTAAAAAGGCTATTGATACACTTAGCACTAGATTGTGAAATTAAAACTATGGTGTGTTTTTGGATGGTGTAGTAGCGACTGCAACCCCCTCCAAAATCTTGGCCTGCATCCAAATTTTAGAGCCTTCCTTGGATTTTCCTTTGATGATTGCAAACACTTGAGCTCACCTCGTGAGCTCTTATGAAGTCTTTCCACCTTTTTGCTTGTTTGACCAACGATCGCCTTTCAACATGTTGATTACTTTGCCATGCTTGTGATCTAATATTGGCGAGTTTGAAGGTATGTCTTTGTGTGTTTGGTTTGTCTTTGCTATGTAGACATCCATCGTACTCACACACAAAGTTGTAAACACTGTCGCACAAGTGTCGTCACGGTCATCCGGGGGTCTATCACAAGTGTCGCGCTTGTCGCTCTCAACTCTAAGACAGTCTCACTGAGGGAATGTTTTGTCTTGATTTATTGGTGGTCTATGTTGTCTCATCATTGAGTATGCTAAGTGTATGTTCATGATGTCAGTATGCACAAGTTTGATTGCTTTTGACACTTAGCCATTTTCCTAAAAATCTACCCGACCAGACAACCCTCTTCCCCCAGACCCCGACTGAGTTGTACTACATAGTCTCATCCCTCAGTGAACCTACTCTGCTTCCCGAAACTATGTAGTGCTTGAGGCTGTCCTCAAGGTTAGCTGCACTACACAATACCAGAGTTGAGAAGCCTGTCTGCCTCCTAGAATTGCGCAGAAACTGGCTCCTTGTCCAACTGAATTTCACATTCCTAAAGCACAGTCATCAACCCTACTCCTTACCCGTTGGGAGCCTGCACTGCTCTGAGACCTAGGTCTGCACTATTCCCAGAAATTGCGCAGACATTCCTAGCTGGTGATGTGCTACCTTGCTCTGCACTGTTCCCCATAATTGTGCAGAGATTCTGAGATGACCCTTGCTACATTGCTTTGACCTGCCTCCAGAAATTGCATAGACATGTTTGGAAGTTCCCTTGATGACTTTCCTGCACTGTTCCCAGAGATTGTACAGTCATGTCCAGCAAGTCCCCCTGTAGCCCTGCTCTATCTTCCCTCTCAAAATTGCACAGAAGTGACCAACTGTCTCTCTGCAGCCTGCTCTGTCTTCCCTCTGAAAACTGTGCAGAAGTTGCCTCCCTCAGGATCCTACCTTGTAGCTGACATTGGTGACTCTCACTGCGCAATCCTGCCTCCCAGTGATCACTACACAATTTTTCACGATAATGCAGTTTGTCCTCTCGGAATGCATCATTCTAGTCTAAGCTATTCTTTGCGCTGTCTTAGTGAGTTGTCCTCCCTCCATGTTATCGGAACACGAGAACAATGCATCATGATAGACTAGGAGGTTTTGGATTTGATGTTGTCTCGTCATGAGTGAATTGCAGGAATAGTTACGTTGGTAGATCATGGCGAGATGATGAACATGATGAAGAAGGAGTGCTCATGCTAGAAGACTTTCTTGCAACTGGACGAACGTGCCAAGCATATAAAGCAACAAGCAAAAGGAACACATGCATTGAACCATCAAGAAAGACCAATACCATCGAAGACCTCGTGGCACTATGCCATGCGGAGAGAAGAAAAAGCACACCAAGAGTACATCCATCACTCAACAATGCAAAATCTTGACATGGACACCACAGTCAGCTAGTACATGTCAGCAGTGTCATGTTGAGTTGTGTCATGAGCTGTCTCGGCCACATCACCATTATGGACCATATCCGTTGTAAATGAATGTAATGTAAAGTGAAGTCTAATGGACATATTACACAGAAGTCGAAAATTCATGTCAGTTGAAAAGTCATGGTAAGTTGAACAATCACGAGGGTAGTCCAAGAGTCACAAGGATCAAGCATCACCTTTGGCTATATATACCCCTTCCATTGTATGAGCAAGGGACTTTTCACCTTGGCTCCTCCCACATAGCCTTGAGAGTCTGTAATCTCTTCTTTCAGGAGCAAGGAGTGGCTCCAATGTCCCACTATTGGGACTAGTGATTTATGGTGTACAAATGTGTCTTGGGGATTTTGTTTAGTTTAGAAGCCTGTCTCAGGTCAACACATTTTCACACATGTTTTGTGGATGTTCGTAAGAATACTCTTTAAACATTTGTAATGCATGTTTTCTTAACATGTACTAAGATAGTTGAACTATGGTTAGTTTAGTACTTACATTGTTGAAGATGTGTTGTATTGTTGATCACTACTGTCTCGTCCGTGTGGACTACTCCGCTGGATGCTGGATAGACCCTTGTTGTTCTCATGTGTGTTTCTCCCTGTGTGGTACTACTACCTCTCATCTAGAGGCTCACTTTTACCCTCTCCTTTACAGTAAGAGAACCCAAACACAAGTTACATTACACACACACCAAGCATACTCGCCTCATTTTTTGAAGTTACAGGCATAACACTGCCATGTGTTGAACAACAAGAGCGAAGGAAAATCTCTAAGATAGTGGCAACCAGGCCATCGTACTGTATGGGACTCCTACACCAAACAGTATGGGGTCTAGTTGAGACTTCATACTAGGGAGATCCCCTTTGTTGGCAGGTCCAGCATCGTAAAAAAAATGGTGTTTGAAGGAGGGCCAAACAACAGGTTGTGCCCATAGATTCTAGTTTGAATCTCTTATTTTAAAAATGTCTCTTCCTAACATCATAATCCTAGGATGTATTTCTATAAACTTAGAATGTACTATCCTAGGGGAAGTTATCCATGACTTGTCCAAGTTGAAGTTCAGTGGTGAGGGCAAACCATCTTTTCGTAACCATGTGCGTCAATTTATTACTTTTTGCAAGCATCACAGAATAAAGTCTGGAGATGTCTGGGCTGCATTACTCACCCTCACATTCGAAGGTCATGTTAAGAAATGGTGTCACACATTTCCCTTTGCCTATATTGATTTGTTTGGTCATATTGCCGAAATGATGACTAAAACGTTCGATGAGTATAGCTACTGGGATTTTCGTGAAAAAATATGCTGTTAAAGAATGGAGCCTAATGAATCAATTGAGGACTTTGCTGATTGCTTCCTTCACCTCTGTTACGAAATTCTCGAACAACTTGTGAAATTTGATTTCCTAGGATAAGAGTTTAAATGCTTGGTTCATAGTTCTTAATACGGTGAAGCTCCAAATTTCCCTTCCTCCCCAAATCTTGCGAGCCATGAGGCACCTTAGATTGTAGAGGAAGATCCCAAAACCCCATTTGTTCCTTGTCCTCCTCCTTTTCTGGTCCTGATGTGGGTGCCTCCTTGCATTCATTACAAAGATGAGAAATCTGTGCAGCATGTCCCCAGCACATCTTCTCATTTGTCTCCTGCTTCGATGGAGGAAGTTTTAGAATGGCTTAGGAAGTCTATAACGAAGAATCACTCCTCTATTCAGCAAGAGGATGTCACTGCTCATAACTCAAGTATCAAATCTGATATGCTTCTGTTACACAAAAATATCGTCACCATGACTATTTGCAATCAGTATGGGTCTATCATCACTTGCACTATCCTCCTAAGCAAGTCTCAGACCTCAGCTCTTCAAGTCAAGCTTTGAAAATGAGAGAAAGACATTGAAAATCAACAAAGCTCTGGTTCCGCACTTTCTCTCACCGTTGCCTGCGGTCCCGCACCCCCTGTTCACAAAAACTGCGGACCTGCCCGCTCTGTCCCTAAAGGAGTGGGTGCGGACCCCTGTGAAAGTCAAAAAGGTGCAAGTTTATTCTAAAAAACTCACTTTGGGTTAATTCTAGAAGGAATTTTGACGTGGATTGGTCGCTCTTAGGTGGTTCATGCATCCCAAAAGAGAAGGAGCTAATTCCTTGATGAGAGGAGCTATCCCTTTGAAGGAGGGATTTATCCCTTTGAAGGAGGACCTAGTAACTTCCCTCCATTGCACTATAAATTAAGGCATTGGGCTGGTTGTTAGGGAGGTTAGAAGTTGAACATTTTTAAGGGTAAATGCCGGTGGAATTGAGACTTCCTAGTTAAGTTTGAGAGGAGAGATCACATACCTTTTTGGATTCATTGGGAAGAGAGTGAAACTTGTCAAAGTAGGGGAGACTTCTTGTTGGACCCTGGGAGGAGCTTGTACAGCATCAAGGCACAGGTTGTAAAGTTCTTCTTTGATTTGAATTAATACAATCAGATTCATTTTTCTCAAAAAATTGTCTTATGTCATTTGTTTCATGAATTCCTTGATCATCATGTTAAGTATGCTTTATGATATTTGATTTTCAGGTGCTATTTAATTTGTTTGCTTGTTTGTGTTTGCAGATTCGCAACAAGGGAGCTCATTTGGATCAAAGGAGCGAGGCTTCCACAAACTTGCATTGGACCCAAGGTAGGCCTAAACACTTGTTTGCCTTTGTTTATAAATGCATATTTAGAGAAAGATAGTTTTTGATTGGCTTGCTTGTCACTAGATATCGTTAGATTTTAGGAAGGTATATCTTGTCCGCAAGATCGACTCATTCCGTGTGACAAAATGGCGACTCCACTGGGGACTTGATTTTTTCCTTGTTTTTACTTTGACCTGAGAAATTGTGTTTTTGTTTCTGTTTTTGGCTTGTTGTGTGTGGAATTGGGTAGATTTAGTAGATCTAGGATTATTTTTTGTTTTTCATAACTTTGGGAGAGGACCGCACCCTCGGCTTGGGACACAGTGCAGACCTATCCGCACTTTTGCTTTTAGCACAGAGCGGTACCGCACCTGTGTTAACTGTGGGCCTGCGGACCCTGTCAAAATTTTGGAAAACCTAAGATTTTCTCTATTAGTCAACTTAGTTTTTGTTTAGATGTTATTATCCCCTGCCCAGACCTGCATATAACTTGTTAGAAGATTTTATTAGGTTAATTCCATTGGTGTTAGGGTTTTAGGTGAAATTCCTAGAAGTTTTGATTGTTGGGTTTGGTTTTCATTTTGGTCTTGTAGTAGCTCTGAGCTTAGAAGCTATAGAAACCTTAGATCACCTTGGTTTTTACTAGCCTTCTTATGAGTCTGACCATTTGCAAAATCTACCTTTGTTGAGGAATCCACCTTGTGTTTCCTCTTTACGAAACTTCGAAAAAGCTCGTGTTAAAAGTTTGGATTTCATTTTTTGAAAAGAAAACAAAAATTGGTTGTTTTTTGACTGATTTGTGATTCTGGACAAATTAGTCCTTAGTTTGCTTGTAGCTAAGTAAAACATCCTTGAAAAAGACATCTTGTAAGCTTTTACTTCAAATAGTTTTTTTATAGTTTATAGATCTCAAGATTAGTCATTTCCATAGTTTTGAGTGTTTTATAAAAAATATAAAAAATCTCTTTTGGAAAAAGTTTGTTTTTGTAGTGTTTGAGTATTTTGAAAGAAAAAGGGAACTTTTTGTGAAAATAACTAGTTGTCTCGTTTTGAGTGCATTGGAAAAGACAAAAAGCTCTTCTTTTAATTTGTTTGTTAAGAAAGATTTGTGTTTACAAGTATTTGCATTCTCAAACTCTTTCCTAGCTAGAAGTTCATTGAAGGGAAAAGATTGCTTAATCATCTTAAGTGCATTTTTTAGTGATTTCAAGTCAAGTCTTCATACCACGAGTTTCATCTCCGCACCTCTTGACTTAAACAAAAACCAATAAAAATAACGCTTAAAGTAAAATCTATCTAGTAATATTTTTATTTCTAGGGCTCTGATACACCAATATAGCTTAGGCTAGTGTCTTGGAGTAGGGAGTAATTAACTCTCCAAGACAGTAAAACAAACAAGTAGCTGTATCTTGCGGTAGGAGAGAAATCCAATTGTTGCATTTATGCTCTGAGAAAGCTCCTCTTAAAGGAGAAGCACGAGATCGTGTCCGAACCAGTGTGGGAATCAATCCTTCCTCATTGGGAATGACGCCAGATATTCACGTATTAAAAACGGTAAACCTCGGATTAACCATTGTCAAGGAGCCTGGGGTCACTTGTTGGTAAACCTTGGATTATGTCAAGGAGCCTTCAAGGGGATTGAGCTTGTTACTCTTCCTTTGCATTCGTATCGGATCGTAGACTGTTCCCCCAGGTATATTTGTTTAAGTTGGTAACCTTAGTGACCATATTCTATAGGATTCTTCCTAAGGTGACAGTGGTGGGAAGATCCCACTGTACCTGGAACAGACGTCGGCTAGACTCACTTGGATTTTCTGGGGGGTTCTCTTCACTTGAGACGGTTTAGTGGAGGAACTTGTGCCAGTCTATTCATTAAGCAGGTTGCCGGGGTAACTGTTCCAACCGCCATTTCTGTATTGAATTCTGCGACGTTGGGCTTCATCACCAACTAGTGTTTTCAGTACGGAAAGTTACTGTTTGTGTGTGGTTTGATCTCCTAGATTCTTTAGGCGTGTGATTCAAATTTGTTGGGTTCTTTAGAGGCTTTAGGTGGTTTTGATTGAGATTTTACTTTGTTTTTGTGTGAAGTAGTTAAAATTTTTAATCGTGGCTGAATTACCGAGGAAGTCCCGTAGACTTCGGGGCCAACCTCCTAAGTTTTCACTGAGCCAGCCTGAAGGGTTAAGAGCCCTCATAACTCCTAGAGACAGTAGAGTTGGGTCACCTGAAGAAGGAGAGTCTTCTTTGGTGGTACATCCTGATTTTCAAGCTTTAGTAGCAGATTATAATCCACAATCAGTGTCTGTTTCCGAAATTACTGGTAGCTTTTCATCTACTAGTGATATAGGTGAGGAACCTAAAATATCCGAACCTGAAAGTGAATTTGCTGCTACCCCAACATCGGGGTTTACCTCTCCAACTTCTAGTGGTCCTGGTTCACCCAGGGTAGAAAGAATAATTACCCAAAATATTCCTTCTGGACTTATAGCTATCGAAGAACTTGCTACTTCGGAAGAAGAAGTAGGCATCCATATCCCTGAAAATCAACCTGTTATTGAACTTAGGGAGCGTGAATCAATTTTTTACATTCCACCTAGGAGCAGTGCTTGGTATCTTTCATTGACTAATTTTTTGGAAAACCCGGGGCTAAGTTTTTCACCACCTCGTATTCCTTATCACCCAACACCTAGAGGTTACTATCCTCCGTTAAATATGTCAAGACAGTCGTCCATGTTTACTCAATCACCAGAATCCTTTTTGTACGGCGGTCCTTCTGTTCCTTCTGGGTATCAGTCACTTTCTGGTACTTTTGCGGGAGTATCTCCTCAACCCATTGAACAAGGGTTTTTAACTGGAAACAATGGTACTAAGCCGTTGAGTGTAGAAGATATTCTCATGATGTCAGGTACTATTCCTAATCCTCAACCTCAAGGTGTCCAGTTACCGCCTGGGGGGCAGCCTCAAAATCCTCAATTATCACCTGGGGGGCAAGCTCAAGGTACCCAATTTGCGCCTGGGGGCAACCTCAAGGATAGTACATACCTACGGGACAGTACGTTCCTCAAGGTCAACCCCAGACTCAATATGTACCTCAAGGTCAACCCCAGTATCAATATGTACCTCAAGGTCAACCCCAGTATCAGTACATGCCCCAAGGGTATCGACCCCAAGGTCAGTACTCGAACCAAGGTTTCCAACCACCCTCTGGTCAATCATATGTTCAAGGAACGGGAAAGGTACCTTTGAATTATCAACCCTACCCTCAACCCGGTTATGGTCCTCAATATTCTCAACCTGTTATGGGTCCGTACCCCGAAATGAATTTAGTGTAGGATCCATCACAAACTCGACAGGTCTTGCAACCGAATGTACAGTTGTCATCTCAAACTGGACAACCCTTAGTTTCTGGTTCACCCCAGCAACCTGTCTAGTCTACTGTGCAAACTTCTGTACCTTCGATAGTTTCTCAGCCTAGGCCTAGTACGCCTTGTACTCCGCCTCAAACGGCTGCTGCAACTACCGCAACATCTGTTCAATCAACCCCACCTACTTCTGGAGTATCGATAGCTCCAGTTTCTACTGTTCCTGTATCTACTCCTCAGACATCTTTACCTCAGTCTGGATCCACAATTCAAACTGCGGTTCAGATGCCTGTAGGACAACCTGGTTCAAGTATGGTTGTCACAAGTCAACCACAATTTACTTATCAACCATACCAAGGACAGTACCAATTTGGTCCTACTGTGCAGCAGCCAGTCTATCAGTATCAACCGTACCCTAGGTATACATATCAACAACCTCAACAACCCCAGTATGGTCCGGTTAATCCTGGTTTTCCGGGAGGATACAATATCCCAAATGCAATTCCTATTCCTAGTTATCCTGGATATCCTCCTCCTAGGGTTGGTATCATGACCCAGAGTTTTAGGGACCCTAATCGTCAGTTACCGTTTATCGCAACTTTGGACTTGCCTGACTTGTCGCGCCTAATGAACGATCCCATTAACTATCTTCCATTTTGGCCGCCAATGCCGAATAAGTTGCCTAGTGATATTCCTAAGTTTGAAGGCAAATCAGGAGAGGACCCGTCAAACCATGTGATGACTTATCACCTCTGGTGTGCGTCTAACTCCATTTCAGATGATTCAATCCGTTTAAGGCTTTTCCAGCGCAATCTAATTGGTCTTGCGGCCAAGTGGTACATTGAGTTACTGCGAGCCACTTTTTATAACTTTAGTCAGTTAGCTACCTCGTTTTTAAGTCATTTTCAGTTGCCAGTCAGATATGACAATGGCACGAAATTACTAACTTCATTAAAGTAGTTGACGTCCACTTACATTTCGGATCATATTCATGAATGGAGACGTCGACGGCGTTTAGTGAATGTTTTTATTCCGGATCAGATCTTAGCTGAATGGTTTGTAAAATCTTTATTGCCGAAGATCACTGAGGATGTAGCTAAGGCTGGAGTCATTACTGAGGAGCAAGTAATTGCTCAAGCGCAGTACCTTGACTTAGTTGATACTCAGTCAGGTACGTTACACGAGAAAATCCCCGATCTTCCTAAGCAAAATCAAATCGCTGCAACTCCTTCAGGGTCTCATGCCGCTGATGGTATGATTAGTAAGGTTAACACCAAAAGTAAGAAGAAGTCTTCCAAGAATTATTCTCCTATCATAACCTTGCCAGATTCCCCAACAGGAGATTCTTCCACGGAGATTTCTGCCGATATTCATGTTGTGGAGTCATCTACAGCCAAATCAAAACCCGGTGGTAAGAAGAAAGGGAAGAAGAAAACTAAAATAGATAAAAATTCAAAAGAGAAATCAGAAAAAGCGGAATCAAATGATGAGAAACGCAAACCTCGTTATCCTTGTCTCATTTGTGACGAAGAGCATTTTACAAGAGACTGCCCTCATCGTGCAGAGGTTGCAAAGATTGTCAAAGGTTCCCAAACGCCTGTTGTTTTGAAGGATCCTTTTCCAAGTCAAGACATTAAGATGATAGGTTCTTCCTCGAATGCCAATGAAGAACCCATATTGATGATGTCCCATGTTAGGATTGCGACTCGATCGCATGATTATGGCAGTAAAAGTCCTGTTGATGGTAAAGAAGCAGAATCTTCTCATTCTAACCCATCAACCTGAGCTCCCTGTTCCGATCCGCTACAGATCGAGAAACCTAATCTAGACTTAGTAATCAAACTGCCCGCCAAGGGTATACTTCGAAAGTCAGCTTTCAATCCACATGCGAGAGTGGCTCAGAACTATAACATTGTTGAGGATTTAGCTGTTTCACCTTCAACAACGTTGGCTTTGGAAGTGCTGCAATCATGTCTAGCACAGCGTAAATTACTTTTGTCGGCTATAGGAGCTGTTGACGTTCAGGACTCGAACCTGATAATTTTCGATCTAGAACATAGTACATCGTGCTTACCTCATCAAATGGCTTTCCAGATCCCAGTGATAGTAAAAAACAGACCTATTCATAGGACTGTGATTGATGAGGGAGCCTCAACGTGTATTATGTCGATACAATGTTGGAGATCGCTTGGTTCTCCTTCACTAAATCAATCCATGACGATTCTAAAGGCCTTTGATGGCCGTGGGTTTCATCCTTTTGGCATTCTACAGGATTTATCTATAGGGGTTGAAGGAAAAACTGTTAATCTAGATGTGGAGGTGGTTGATGCCCCTCTAGATTACAACCTTCTCTTGGGTCGTAGTTGGTCTTACGCTATGACAGCTGTCGTTTCATCGGTCTTTCGGGTTATAAAGTTTCCTCATAATGGAAATATCGTAACAATAGACCAGCTGGCTTACTTTTCTTCCGACCCAGCCTCTTCTGAAAGCATTCAGTATGTCGGTAAAACGACTATCCCGTATAAGGATGTTGGAGTAGGACTAGTTAAAGATGCCGGTTTACTGGGAACTTTTCCTTTTCCTTCGATCAACGCATCATCTTCTTTTGCAACCATTCATATGATTTCGTCAGACAACATTGTTTATGATGATCCTTGGATCGCACCTTCTGAATCTGAGATAGACTCATTTGGTGATGTTATGCATTTGAGTCCATATGAAATTGCGTATCAGGCCGTGCAGTCATTTTCCGACCCATCTTCAACCAAAATTGACTTAATGAATGTGGTCCATGAGGAATCACTTTTCACATCAAACTCGGATTCAACAACGTTTTCCGAACTTGTTCACTCTGATGAGAAAATTCGTGAAATCCTATGTGTAGATGATTTACCATGGGAAGATCTCCATCACAGATATTCATTCTTACCCGAGAATGATCATTTTGAAAATGATTTTTCATCAATTTTTACGACTGAATATGTCAAGGAACCTCAGAATCCAATGAAAAATCCTGATTCAAAGTTAAATTTGGGAAACATTTCTCGAACTATTCCTATGGACATTGCGGTTAAGCCTGGAATTGTTGAGAACATTCATATAGGTGCCTCATGTATAGAGAATGAAATTCAAATATATAAGGCCCTATTTCAAGAATTCCGCGACGTGTTTGCCTGGTCATATGATGAAATGCCAGGAATTGACCCCACAATTGTTGTTCATGAAATCAAAACTTACCCGGACGCTAAACCCGTCCGGCAACATTTGCGTCAGATTCACCCAAGAAAAGCTGCTGCCATTAAAGCAGAAGTTGAAAAATTACTCAAAGCAGGTTTCATTTATCCGATTCCGTTAACGGATTGGGTATCGAATATTGTTCCGGTTAATAAAAAGCAAGGGACAATAAGAATATGTATCGATTATAGGGACATTAATCGAGCCTGTCCAAAGGACAATTACCCAACTCCCTATATTGATCAAATCATTGATGATTGTGCCGGCAGCGAAATATTCTCCTTCATGGATGGTTTTTCCGGATACAATCAAATCAATATTCTACTTGCCGATCAACCAAAAACTGCTTTCATTTGTCCATGGGGGACATTTTCTTATTGCAAATTACCTTTTGGGCTCAAGAATGCCGGGGCAAATTTTCAAAGGGCCATGTCTTATGCGTTTCATGACATCAAGCACATTGTGCAACCCTATCTCGATGATTTGCCTGCTCATTCATTACATCGAGCTGATCATCTCATCCATTTACGAGCAATCTTTATGAGGTGTAGGCATTATCGGATTAGGTTGAATCCACACAAGTGTGTTTTCTATATAGAAACGGGTCGATTGTTGGGGTTTGTTGTTTCAAAAGTCGGCATTCGCGTCGATCCCTCGAAGGTTGAAGCTATTGTCAAATTGCCTCCTCCTTCGAGTCTTCGCCAACTCCAAAGTTTCCAAGGGAAAGCAAACTTTTTACAACGATTCATTCCTAACTATGCCGAGGTTACAAAGGGTTTTACCCAGTTGTTGAAACAGAATACTCCATTCTATTGGGATGAGATAGCTCAGAAATCTTTTGCTGCACTAAAGCATGCGTTGACCCATGCACCATTATTGCATCCTCCCAACTACAACCAGGACTACTTCTTGTATCTCGCCGCCTCTCATTCCACCATTGGAATGGTCTTAGTTCAGGAAGATGAATTCGGTACTGAACATGTGATATATTACCTTAGTCAAACTTTAAATCCAACTGAGCTAAAATACTCACATGTGGATAAATTGGCATTGGCAGCTGTTCAAGCTTTCAACGTTTTCGTCACTACATTTTACTACGTAAAACTACAGTAATTTCTGATTGCAACCCTATGATCTACATTTTGACCAAGCAATTGCTAGGGGGCAAGTACTCCAAATGGATTGTGATCCTGCAGGAGTTCGACTTGGAATTTGAAAAATCTAAGTCTAAGAAATCTTTAGTTTTTGCGGAGTTAATGTGTGACTTCCCGCGTGCTGACACGGAAACTGTGGCGGAGGAGCCCATTGCGGATGAATCCTTGTTTCTAATCAGCACTTTAGATCCGTGGTATGGGGATATCATCGTTTATCTCCAGACCCAATCCTTTTGGCTAGAAATTTCAAGGTCAGAACGTCGAAAAATACGATTCTAGTCCCAACAATTCAGAATTATTGGAGATACTCTTTATCGCCATGGGGTAGACTCTGTTTTTCAACGTTGTTTAACTCACGAGGAAGCTGAAAGGGTTCTAAATGACTGTCACTCTAGAGTGTGTGGTGGTCATATGTCTGGGTATGCCACAGCCCAAAAGATATTGCGCGCTGGCTACTTCTGGCTGTCTTTGTTTAAAGATTGTATTAACGCGGTCCGAAAATGCCACAGCTGCCAAATTTTTGATCGAGAGATGTGCGCTCCACCTGCTTCTCTCCACCCTATAATTTCCGTTGGTCCTTTTGCCAAATGGGGTATCGATTTAATTACATGTAACCCTCACTCAGTCGGGGGGCATGCGTATATCATCCTCGCGGTAGATTATTTTACCAAGTGGGCTGAGGCGATGCCTACATTTGAGGCAGACGGCAAAACAACTGCAATTTTCGTGTTCAATCATATAATTGCTAGGTTTGGTGTTCCACAAGCGATTATCACTGATCATGGGCGTCATTTTCGAAACGTTATGATGACCGAACTTACAGGCCAGCTTGGCTTGCGTCACGATAGTTCAACTCCTTATTATCCACAAGCTAATGGTCTGGTTGAATCCATCAACAAAGTTTTAGTCATCATGATCCGACGAATCATTGGGATTCATCGGTCGAATTGGCATAACATGCTATTTTCGGCGCTTTGGGCGTATCGAACTTCAATAAAAACGTCAACAGGGTTCACTCCTTTCCAACTAGTTTATGGTCTGGAAGCTGTGTTACCCATTGAATGCGAAATCCCGTCATTGCAAATGGCCATCGAGTTACTTCCAGCCACTTCCGAAGAGGAAAAACGTTTGTTATACTTGGCTCAATTAGATGAGAATCGACGTGATGCTGCATTGGCGATCAAAACTCACGCAAAACGTATTAAAGCTCAGGATGATCGAAATGTGACCCCTCGAAATTTTTCGGAAGGAGACCTAGTCTTATTGTACGATAAAGCTAATGATAAATTAGGCGCTGGAAAATTCGTTCCTATGTGGCATGGTCCCTATGTTGTCAAGCGAAAGCTAGCAAAAGGGGTCTATGAATTGGTAAACTTTGGCGGGGACTCTTTAGGTAAACCCAGAAATGGTCTTTACCTGAAGAGGTATTATGCTTAAAGAATGGGTATGGAGATTTTTAGTTAGGATAGTTTTCTTTCTAGCTGGTGTGTTTTAGTTTAAAAAGTGTGCTTAGCTTAGAGAGTGTTTTTCGTCATTATTCCTGCTTATCTTGGTTTTACTCTTGATATTGCAGATGTCGATGCCTCTCCAAACATACATTGGTTTTGCTGATGGTGCTTGTTACACAGTAATTTGTCACTGCCTTCATCCCAGTCTTCCTACTGTGTCATGAGTCCAAAACATTCATGCTCATGCTCTCTGATGTTTCCAAATGACCCACTTTGCCAAAGTTTCTGCATCATCGTGACTGTTGTCAAAATAAACGCGCTGATGAGCGCTCCAAAACAGACCATACGCGCTGCCATCGCGGAAGTACACGTGATTCCCACGATGGTCGGATTTCATGAGACAGCGCGACTGTTGCTTATATTTGATCGCGATGACATGACCTTCTCCATTATGCAGTAGCGATGTCAGCGCTCCAGTACAGTTATGTACCCGCGATGATCCAGTCTGGGCGAGTTTGTTCTAACAGCCGGCCTTCCAGATGACTCCAAACCTGGTTGTTGGCCTTGTATATGTCGCCCTCCCTTCTCTGGCATGTCTGTTTCGTCATTTGAGCCACCTTCCTTGGAGATAAGCTCATCTTCCCACCATTCATGGAGACTCCTTCTCCTATTTAAGCCTCCACCATTGCTATGAGCTGCTAGTTTGGAATTCTTAGTCTTTGGAGTGTTGCTGATAGTGTTGTGAGCTTGATAGGTAGCTGGTGTGACAAGTGTGGGATTGTTAGAGAGCTTAAGGAAGGTTGTGAAGTGTTTTGATCTTGTGTGAACTTGTGAGTGAGAGAGTTTTGTCTTGGGAGATCTATCTTCAAGGGTGAATGCTTGAGGAACTTGCTGGCTGGACCCTCTTGAGAAGGATTTGACGTCAGAAATATGGTTGTATTCTTCTTTGTTTATCAATAATAGACGACTATCATTATGGTTCCACTCTTATTGTCTTTGTAATGGTGATTGAGTTATATCCTTTCTGACTGATATATAGTTGCATCTATTGGATTTTATGCTTGTGTTTGTATCGTTCTTTGCATGTGCAGGTGTCTGTTCACGAGGATCGTGGGGATTGTGACCGGCCGGAGCAAAGGAACAGGAGCGACGACTCTTCTACAAGTACTAGCGTTGGAATCCAGGTAGGCCCTCATCATCGGTCTTTAATTTGCAATTAGGAACCTGCGTGTTAGCGTTGTTTGATTGTTGCTAGACCCTATTTGGGCTAGTAGGGATCGCCTCTGTCTGCAGAGGGGATTTACCTCCACAACAGTCCCGAAATGGGCTTGACTTGAAAAAGTACTATGCATGAATTCCATGCACTTCGGTTTGTACATGCGTGTGTTTTAGCAGGTGCGTTGTGTGTGTGTGTTTTCATGTTTTTGGCTTGGTGTGAAGGCGTGATTACCGCTTATTGTGTCTTTTTCTTCTTGTGCAGATGTCTGGTGCACCTTACGTTGGTTTCACTGATGGTGCCTGCCGCAGCACTCGCAACTTGTCTTCTGCGGCGTGGGTGACCTACGATCCTCACGGTGAGTTGATAGATCTTCAAGGTGTCTGTTTAGGTTGCACCACAAACAATGTCGCTGAATATAGTGCTGTGATTGAAATACTGGTTGAGGCAATTAATCTCAATATTCGTACATTGGTTGTGAACCTGGACTCTCAACTTGTCTTCCACCAGCTCAATGGGCGATATTCCGTCAGAGACCATCACATTTTAAGGTTGTATTTACGTGCTAAATTGTTAGAGAGGAATTTCGATTTCATTACATATCAGCATATTCCACGACGATTGAACACGTTATCTGATGCATTGGCTAATCATGTATTGGACAAACATTTGCGTAACATATAATCAAAACATTATACAAGCAAGCACATAAAAGCACAATAATAGACCATAGGAATATATATATATATATATATATATATATATATATATATATATATATATATATATATATATATATATATCGTGTGGCACACCAAGCTGCTCAAAAATAAGTGTACATGTCTAAATAGAGTCTGTGTTCCCTGTACATCCGAGACACATGTCTCTCAAAAAATCATCAGTAGGAAATAAAGACCTAGATATCTACTGCAGCGGGTTGTGCTCCCTATACTGCACAGCCGCTCGTGCCACTCGCCTCAATAGGCGGTGCATCCTAGGTTCTACTCCTACTATATGGATCTGGGACGCTATGGGGACCTCCTTTATCCCCATGTAATCTCGAATCCCTGTTAGCAGGCCCTCAAGGTTCCGGATCACTGTCTCCATCATGTCATCTCCCGGACGAGCCAGGGCTAGAGCTCCAATTCCCTACACATCTCTCCGCGCCTCTGGAGCCAGTCCAAGGGGTCTCGCCGGTCCTACATCTGCATACCATAGCGTTCGTCATTAGGACATGTACATGAAAAAATAAAAAACATCATAAAAATATAAAAATCAAAAAATGAGATCAAGTGTCTTACCACCGTCATCCCACTGCTCTCCAGCGGGCAGCTGCATGTCAGGATCTCCACGGAAGTCCAGGCCGGCATACGGCCAGTCCTCCATGAAGATCGTCTGTCGCTCCAACCACTCTCGGAAGTATGTCCCCCATGCCACTGGTCGGCCGCCACCTCCTCGTGGCATGACGTGGGCCCATCGTGTGGCCCTCGTCTCGCGTGGCCTGGGTGGGTCCAAAACCATATCCTGCAACTGCAGTGCCGGCACCTGCTCCAGCATGAGCGGGAGTAAGATCGATCCATAGCCAAACTGTTTCGTCTCACCGCGACGACAGTTGGTCAGTTGCCTCTTCATGTTTGCCGCTACTGCCCCTGCCCAGTTAAACATGGTGGGATTTAGGCATTCGAGGGCTAGTCGAAGATGAGTCTTCGAGGCCTCATGTTGGGCCTGGGAGCCCGCTACCCATGTCACCATGAAGAGCATCGCACGAAGGATTATGTCCTCCACCGTAGGGATTGCCACCTTTCCGCTCCTCGACTTGCGTGCCTGTGGGCACACCTGAGCCATCAACATATCTAAAGTATCACCCCCGGGTCGCTGCCCCTCCAGAATAGGCATCTCACCTTGACGGGACAACTCGATCAAAAAATAGATGTCTGTATAATAGAACTCAATATCCTGGCCTCAGATAACAAATTTCCCATCCGTGGGATTCCAGGCCTTGATCAGCAGCTCTAGAAGGTCAGGTTGTGCCCGTAAGCGTGGAGTTAAGAAAAATTTGAGCAATCCGCACCCCCGCAATGCGTTCCGGCACCCGGCATCAGCAAAAGCCGCTATATCATCGTTATCATGAGCACATTCTTGCCAGACGAATGCCATTATAACCCTGCATGACCAAAAATCTCATTAGCGCTCTTCTTGCAAAGTTTCAAACGTAAATTTTATTAAAAACTTGTCGCGTGGCGTCATCACGACTATTTTTAAAACAATCGCGCTGATAATGGGCGCCTTTGTTATTTTTCCCGAGTCAGCACGGAAGTACATCACTTTTCCGCGCTGATCCGGGCGTGGCTTGTGGAAATTTTTATCGGTCATCGCGGACCCGATAGCGAAATCCGCGATGACCGAGAGCAGAATGCAAATTCAAAATCCGCCCAAATGACCACATCCCACCGTCAAAATGCAGTAAAAAGACATCAAAACAGAGCGTAGGGCAATGTGTGTCTACCTGGAACTGGTTTCGGGACGAATGATGCACGTACGGGGCCGAATTTCGTTCACCAACCTCAATGCTCCAAGTCGCTCCACAAAGGCTCAATGGTAACAATGGTAAAAAATATGGTTTAACCCCCCCATTTATGGTAATTTTGTAAAATTAAATATTATTTTCCATAAATGTTGGTTTTTATCATGGTTTTTACTATATGCATGGTCGAAATATGGTTTTTTACTATGTTTTCATGCGCATTGTTTATATTATCTTGAAAGGGTTTACGCGTGCAGTGTTCTTTGTGCAGGATCTCAGGTGGTGGAATTACGACAGTTTTATACGCACTTGGTCTCGAGAAGTCGTCTTTAATCTCTTTTCTGACGTGAAACATGAAAAGATAGCCGAGTCTCCCTCTCAACTCGTTAAAAGGAGAGAGGGGCGGTCGCCTTTAAGCTCTTTTTTCGACCGTTTAAACTTAAAAAGATCGCCGGGTTTTTGTCATTTCAGACTCATTATTGGCTACGAAACGACGTGCTTCTGACCGCTTTTTTACTTTTTCGGGTCGAAGTTACTACTTACGAAAAGTACTCCTCAATCATATTGGTCGGGTGGTTCTTTCAAGCATTGTTTTATACTTTTTCGGGCTCGAGAGACACAACTCTACGAAAAAGAACCCCCCTGGAGTTTACTTTTCTGCTGTCTTTTCAGACTCTCTAAACAGGAAAAGACGCCGAGTTCTTCCTTTGTCAAACTCGTTAAAACTTAATGGATTCCATTGAAATGACACCTTTCAAGCATATGCTATCCCCGTCAAGCTTGTCATCAAAAAATAACCGGGGTACTCGCCAGCAATGGTGGGGAAAATGGAGCCACAATCATTGTCATGTCGGCAGTATGTCGCTCTTGAACATGGCACTTGTCTGCATTCGTGTTTGGGTGGGGACATCTCATCTCGTTTTTACACTTGCCTCTGTGGGTTTGGGTTATCCTGTTTGATCTCTCATCTGCTCATTGCCTTGTCACCATGACCCCTGATCATTTAATGTCAAATACTGCCAAGTCCACCGTCGTGTCGCCGATATGTTCAAGAGAAGTTGACCTCTGCAGAATACTCAACCTCCCTCTGATACCTCACACAAAACATCTTATCCTTCTCTGTCTCATGTCGATGATGTGGGAAACATTATGGCCCACCTTCGATGAAGGTCACTTCATGTCGACTTCAGCTCATTATCCAGGAAGTTGACCTAGAGACTCCCTTCAGGTGCCTTGGAGCCTGCATTCCTCAATGGCAGGTTCTTCGTGTTCGACGCGAGGTTTTCATCATTGGCCTCCGATCGAATGATTCTACGGGTGCTCGACACCGGCTCACTGATTCGCACACAGTAGATTGTACCTATAGTACCTTGAGGACCATTCTCATTATTGGTGGCACCTCTTGCGTCTGTTAACAGTTTTCATCATTGACTGGTAATCAGACGATGTTCTTGCATGTTCGACTTCAACTCCCATATTCGCATGCTTGAACTTGTACTTTGTTTGAGTCGAGATAGAGCGCAAGACCCTGGATTTTGTCTGTTGAGATCCAGGTTCTGATTTTGTGGATTATTATGATCATTACATGACTCATTGATGGATGGCTGCGACCATACCTGAGTCTTCATGGATGGCTGCGACCATACCTTTGTTATCATCATGGTCTCATTAGCTGGGTGGCTGCGTCCATACCACAGACCTATTTTGTATGCCTTTTGGATGGCTGCGCCCATGCCTAGACTACATGTAATTCATTATCAGAGATATCAGTTGTACTTGCGTGCATGTTCTTCCCGGTGGTGTTCCAGTTCAGTTAGCTTCGTAAAGCATTTCACCCCTCCCACTCTCTCGGGCTTCATACTTTAGGGGGCATCTGTTACACAGTAATTTGTCACTGCCTTCATCCCAGTCTTCCTACTGTGTCATGAGTCCAAATCATTCATGCTCATGCTCTCTGATGTTGCCAAATGACCCACTTTGCCAAAGTTTCTGCATCATCGCGACTGTTGTCAAAATAAACGCGCTGATGAGCGCTCCAAAACAGACAATACGCGCTGCCATCGCAGAAGTACACGTGATTCCCGTGATGGTCGGATTTCATGAGACAGCGTGACTGTTGCTTATATTTGATCGCGATGACATGACCTTCTCCGTTATGCAGTAGCGATGTCAGCACTCCAGTACAGTTATGTACCCGTGATGATCCAGTCTGGGCGAGTTTGTTCTAACAGTCGGCCTTCCAGATGACTCCAAACCTGGTTGTTGGCCTTGTATATGTCGCCATCCCTTCTTTGGCATGTCTATTAAGTCATTTGAGCCACCTTCCTTGGAGATAAGCTCATCTTCCCACCTTTCATGGAGACTCCTTCTCCTATTTAAGCCTCCACCATTCCTATGAGCTGCTAGTTTGGAATTCTTAGTCTTTGGAGTGTTGCTGATAGTGTTGTGAGCTTGATAGGTAGCTGGTGTGACAAGTGTGGGATTGTTAGAGAGCTTAAGGAAGGTTGTGAAGTGTTTTGATCTTGTGTGAACTTGTGAGTGAGAGAGTTTTTGTCTTGGGAGATCTATCTTCAAGGGTGAATGCTTGAGGAACTTGCTGGCTGGACCCTCTTGAGAAGGATTTGACCTCAGAAATATGGTTGTATTCTTCTTTGTTTATCAATAATAGATGACTATCATTATGGTTCTACTCTTATTGTCTTTGTAATGGTGATTGAGTTATATCCTTTCTGACTGATATATAGTTGCATCTATTGGATTTTATGCTTGTGTTTGTATCGTTCTTTGCATGTGCAGGTGTCTGTTCACGACGATCGTGGGGATTGTGACCGGCTGGAGCAAAGGAATGAGAGCGACGAATCTTCTACAAGTACTAGCGTTGGAATCCAGGTAGGCCCTCATCATCGGTCTTTAATTTGAAATTAGGAACCTGTGTGTTAGCGTTGTTTGATTGTTGCTAGACCCTATTTAGGCTAGTAGGGATCGCCTCTGTCCGCAGAGGGGATTTACCTCCACAACAGTGCTTGTCCTAATACACGGAACATTTCTTCCGCAGCTTGGGTTATCTATTCGCCCTCTGATGAGTTGGTATCTATGCATGGGGTAAGCCTCGGTCAAACAACGAACAACATTGCTGAGTATAGTGCAGTGATTGAGTTATTATCTGAATCTATTTCATTTGGGATTCAGAGTTTGATAGTGAGGTTAGCTTTTGAACTCGTTGTATTACAGCTTAATAGAGTGTATGCCATTAGAAATCCAGTGTTATTAAGATTATTTTTGAGAGTGCGTCTCTTGGAACGTGAATTTGATTATATTGAATATCAGCATATTCCAAGATCTTTAAATACATTAGTAGATGCAATTGCTTCTTGAATGTTAAGTAGACATTTGCAATAATCATACATGTAAATTTAAAAGCATTCCATAACATGATTTACAAGATAAGCAAGTAAGAGTGATATATATAGGAGTGTGTCAAAATATACATCGTCCTCGATCATAGGTTGAAAAACACCTTATTATCGGCAAAAATGATAAGTACAAAAAGAAAAAATGTCATATGTGTCTACAATAGGCGATCATCCTATCACTGGTGATGATCTTGATAAGAAACCACTGTACGGGCCACCTTACAAAGGAACCTCCTAAAAGGTCTTGGGACCCCAATCACATAGCGTTGTAGTCGATGAGGAATGTCATCTATGCCGATCTCTGGAATGTCCCCTGTCAAGCGCTCTAGATGACTCTCCAACTCGGCCAAGGTCTCTGTTGATTCGTCCTGTGGGGCTGGCGCCGCTGCAACTGGTTGTTTCCTCTCGTAAGGCCGGAGAGCGGATGGTCGCTGTGGACCCACATTTGAATTGAAACTTTTACTATCAGTTTTGGGACGACATAAAAACAAAAAAAATTTAAATAGGAAAATGTTGAAACTGATTTTACCTGAGTCATCCCATTGCTCTCCTGGTGGAAGAGCCATGTCTGGGTCACCGCAAAAATCTACCCCAGCGTAAGGGAAGTCCTGAATAGCAAAAACCTGGTTTTCCAACCAATGGAAATACTCAGGTTTGAATCGAATGACCTCTATCCCCTCGTTAGGATGACGGGCCATAACTGCAACCCATCGCATCAGTTTGGGCTCTAGAGGAAGCCCAGCTCCAACAGTAAGGTGCTGCGGGACCAACATTGGGACCCTCTCCAGACCAAAGCTCACAACCAAAGCCCCATAACCGAAGGTCTTCAGTTGTCCGTTCTTGGCTTTGGTCAGTTGGCCTTTTACATTAGCCAACACAGCATTGCACCAGTTGAAGATGGTGCCTTGAAAGTAGTCAACTGCCATCCGCATCTGGGATCCGGTGGCAATATGTAGTGTGGTGCTCCCACAAAGCCTGGTGATAGTAAACATGATCACCATGAGTTCAGGATGGGATATGGTTTTAATGTCTATCCCTTTGTCTCTAGCCTGGTTGTTGCAGAACTCTAGCCTGAGGCTATTGACAGACTGGCCACCTGGCCTAGTCCCGAATAGAGTCAAGTCTTCGCCTCTCTTAGGCAAACCAGTCAAAAAGTATATGTTTGCCGGCTCAATTTCGAGCTGGTGGCCACCAATGAAGAAGCACTGGTCTTGTATGCACCACCTGTCTACCAGCCACTGCAAGAAGTCCACCTGGGCCCTCATGCCAGGTATGGCCCAGAATTTGTACAAGCCGAATGCCTTCAATGCATCGATCGAAGGTTGGTGATTTAACACGGCACGATCTACGTCCTCTTGCTCCAGTTCTCGCCAATCAAGCATGATGTACACTCTGCATCCAACAAAAAGGCAAATTAGAATGCAAGAAATTAAATTGTTTGGGTCAATTTTGAGAATTTTTGGGTTAAAAACCCTTTCTACGGGGACCGCACCCTCTCTATTAGAGACAGTGCGTGGGTCCGCACCTTGTCTTCATGGAAGGTGCGGACCCTTGACTTTCTCCCCATTGAGAAAAAGTCGGGGTCCGCGGGCTGCCAGTGTTATGCCTGCGGGCCCCCACACGCGGGTTTCTAGCCTAAAAACCCTCTAAAAAATGAAATAAAACCCTAAAAAATGATTTGAAACGGATAAAATTGAAGAGTAGGATGATGTGGATTACCTGGAGGAGACAACGCTCGATTCCGACGGATGGATTTTCCGCAATCTTCATGGGAAGTTTCTGAACAAAAGCACTATTTTCTCACCCAAATCTTAAATGGTAAAAATGAATTGACGAAAGCCCTTTTTATAAGTTTTATGAATAAATGAATTGTAAATTTGTTTATGTTTCACTTTAGAAAGGTAAATTTTGCAGCATTTTTATCCATCTCAAACAGGTATGAGTAATGTTTGCAATTTTTGTTCAGGATAACGGATTGTTCAGGCGAAATCGATCATTTTCGACGAAAAATCATTTAGAGTCACCTTTAAGCTCTTTTCTGACTCCTAAAACATGAAAAGGTCGCTGAGTTTTTCTTTTAAACTCGTTAAAATGGAATTAAAAAGACGGTCCACTTACAGCTCTTTTCTGACCGTAAAAACATGAAAAGATTGCCGGATTTTTGTCGTTTCAAATTCGATATTGGTTATAAAACGACGTGTCGTTGATCGCTTTTTTACTTTTTCGGATCAGGGGCACTAATTACGAAAAGTACTCGGTCGTTAAGATCAAGTGGTTCTCTCAAGTATTATTTTATACTTTTTCGGGCTTGGGAGACACAAATTTACGAAAAAGGTCAACCCTGGAGTCTTCTTAAGTTTTTTCAGACTCTCTAAAATTGAAAAACGCCGAGTTTCTCCTATATTGGACTCGTTAAAATTTAATAGTAAAGGACTGTTATAGACATTTTTGTGCCTTGCAACATTGAGCATGAAATGTCCATAATCTAAGGGATCCAAAGTCCCTAAACATGTTGTTCCTACCCCTAGAGGAACAAGGCTAACAAACCACAGCAATTCACAGAAGTTCTCCACCAGAAACTGCTAAAAACAAGTCAATTCAGGATCAATTCAATGGCTCCACTAGCTGTCTGCGCTGAATGTCAAAGCCAACACTGGCTACCTGCACTGCAACGCAGGTAGAAGCACTACCAGGGTGCGTTGAGCGAGAATTGCCAAATGGCAAGTTCATTCCAAGAGGTGTCAAGACCCAGGAAGCTTCCAGAATCTTCCTCAATGACACTTGCCTCAGTGAATTCGACTGGTGATGAGTAAGAGGTTCCAAATCTCCAAGTGGAAGCAAGAACCTCCAAGTGGAATCAAGAACTGACAGAGGGAGAGGACACTAGTCAGATCTCAAGCTGACTCATCCTCTCTCCAAACATCTATATATGGATCTCTCCTCCATGAGATCTAGAGGCTGGAATTTTGTTATTGCAAAGAATTGCTGTTGGTTTGAGATTGGAATCATTGGGTGCTTAATGCTTTGAAGGGGGTGAAGATAGGAATTCCATTTGCTGGGAAGGAGATGCTGGATTGGAGCCCTCTGGGTTGTATCTCTTCCTGAACCTTGTTATTCATCAATAAAGCTATCTTGGTTTCTCCTATATACTGATGTATCTTTGATGTATGATTGCATTAGTATGTTTAGTTTATTTCTAATCCTGAACTAGTTATGAATATGAATCTATGTCTTTGTGTAGTGTTCTCTTCTTGTGATCTTGCAGAAACCTCTTGAAGCTGGGCGAGCGAGAAGGCAAGTAGCTGGGAACCCTCAAAGAGAAGAGAGACCGGATCGAGGGACAAACGGAAGACACTGGTTAGTCCATCTATCTCTGTTCATTCTTAATTCATAAAGGAAGAATACTAGAATAGCTGTCTCTGTTTGTTGCTAAGGCACTGTCACACCTTAGGTGGATAGGATCGTCCAACATAGGCATTTTTCCCCACAACAAATTGGCGACTCCGCTGGGGAGATATGTTTAGTCATTTTATTTGTGTTTCTATCATTATTTGTTTCATAGACTCGACAGCAACAATCGAACTGCATCTGCTATTCCCAGATGCAAAGTAGACAGTTGCTGCTTTGATCCAATCACTGGACTTGTCTATGATCTGAACAATGGACTCACAAATGATTTGATGATCCTTTGTGATAGATCTTAGTACTACCTCAAAGCATCCATTTGATTGTACCTTGCTTGTTGCTTTTATTTGGCCTGAAACTGTAGATTAAATAGCAATCTGTGACCCAGAACCAGTGAGAAACTCTTGTTTCTCCTTCAGCGCGACCCCTGTGAAGAGGTTCTGCATTTCATTGCAGGTCCCGTGAAGGCTACCTGCGCTGAATGTCAAAACCCCTGTGTTGACGTTGCGCTGATCCAGTTAGGCCTTGTGCAGCTGGGGTTCTCTGCTCTGTTTTGCCTTGTTTTGATCTCTGATTTTTGCAGCCTGTAACCAGCATAGGTACCAGTCTGATAACTCCTTTTCTCTGCTTAAATTCCGCCTCCTTTTGTACAAAAAGACTGTGAGTGTTTTTATGTGTTTTTGGCGTCATTTGCAGTTTTCCTTTGCAAGAGTGAAATAGTCATCCTGTAGCCCTTGATTCAGATCTGTTGATTGTGATCTTAGGAGAGAGTTCATTGGCTGTTTACAGTTGATTATACATTTGCTTTTGCTTTTGGTTTGAGTTTGTCTCTTTTAAGTGTCGAAACAAGTATTCATTTCGAAAATCGTTAAGTGTTGTAATCTCTTCTACCCTCTCTGATTTCGAAAAAAGTAAACTTGTTTGTATTTGTCATTTAAAAGCGAATTCAAAGTTGTACAAAAAGCTTTCTTTGTAGGCATCAATACTAAGAAAGCGGAAAACAAACACCTGCATTGTGCATTTGCATCTTGATAGTTTGCATGTTTGATTTAGGAAAAGTGCATTAGAGTGTGCTGATTGCTCTTTGAGAAAAGATGGTGTCTTTCTTTTCCCTTAGTAGCTAGGATTTTCATGGTTGAAAAGATATATAAAGCTTGCTTATCATCTTTAGACTGCATTTAGGAATTGTATCATACATCTCGTGGTGAACCTCAAAAGGCAAACTTCTAAAAAGATCAACCTAAAATAAATTGAATGAACTTAACAACGCTTTGCAACATAACACACAACATAGAGGTCTAGGCTAGAGACGTGTTTCGGCGTCGTAAAGCCTGGTGACTGTCGATCTCGTTGATGGTGGGTGATTCCTCCTGAGGGACGATAGCGCCAGTACGGATTGTGCTCCCACGTACCGTCGCGTATATGTTGGGAGACCCCTATAGGCATAAAACCTTTATCCTTAGGAAGCCGTGTCGGCCGCCCTACTGATCGCAATGCACTGAACACAGCATTCAGGAAGATCGACCGCCCGTACCCTAAAAAGTATTCTGTGGTTTTGCGAAAAGTTTGGCACACCCTCTGCCTAGAACTCCAGAGCAGTTCCTTTTGGCCTTTTTCAGACTCTATAATGGAAAAAGTCCATCCGAGCATTTGTCACTTTGGGCTCGTTAAAACATCGAAGGAGACTAGAGTCATCTTTAGCTTTTTCTCGACTCTTTAAAATTGAAAAAGCAAGTTGTGTCTAAAGCGTCGTTAAAATTTATTTTAAATGGAACAATCACCCTTTATTCCTGCGTTGATCTTTAGGTTGAAAAAATGGAGCACACCAACCAAGGAATTCCCCTTGGTGGAAATCCTTGTCCCTTCTCCTCTTGGGGAGATGTTGGTGCGCTCCATATGGCCACATTGTCACTTCCAGGATTGACAATTGGCCTGCCAGTCTGGCTCTTTTCAACCAATGTCGTTCAGAACACCACCATTCCTGAACAGTCGAATCAACAGTTAGACCAGACCAGAGTTGCCCACCAGCCTTCTACTTCATCTAATTCTTCCTCTCCTCCTTCCTCTTCGCTTGATGGAACTGGTAAAACAAAAAACCAAGTTCCTAAGGAGAAGAAGGAAAAGAAGAAGAAAGAGAAGAAGAAAAAGGAGCCAAAAGCGACTGGGGGCAAACAAGTGTCGTCTGACAAAAATCCACACACAGCACTGACTAGGCCTAAATCGCCATGTGTCATATGCAAGGGAGACCACTTCCACAGAGATTGTCCCTGCATCCCTCGGATACTAAGGGACTGGTCTCCCCGTTTGCACAATTCGATGGCGTCAACCTCTGATAGCCATGTTGACTGCACACCATCAACTAGTGAAAGTGAAGCCACAGGACAGAGAGGGAAAGCTAGATTTCCCTACAAATTGTGTGAAGGCGATCATGCCATCCACCGTTGTCCCTTCTTAAACGAGGCTAAAAGAGTTTTGGAAGATCGCCCGATTTTACGGGCACAACATCCTCCTGGATATCAAAAACTCCTGCCAAGTCCTTCACTAGTTGAGAACCCGGCTGGCCCGCCCAGGTGGTCAGCCGAAGCACCTATCATTGAAGATGAACCATCTGGATCCATGCCTGACGAAAGTCAAAAGGTTGAGGCAGTAGTTGACCCGGTTTTGCCTTCAGAGGCTCTATCTTCGAATGATACCATCACAGAGGAGAATAAAGACGACACCGTCCAAATTCTCTTCATCAGCACAGACTCTGACGAACAAGGGGGCAATTTGCCCATTCCTTTGTCGCAGGAAGGAACTTCGTCAGAGTCATACCCGGCCGTCTATTCGGTCCCACCACCAAGCAACCTGGTTGTGTCCTTCGACTGGAACCAACTAGGCAGACCCCAGTTGCCAGCAAGCATACCATTCAGAATTATCGTTCAAATATACAGAATGGTAATGGCTGGCACTATCATTGATGGGGGGGCATCTGTGAGTATCCTTTCCTCTATTGCTTGGAAAGCGCTTGGTTCGCCAGCGCTTTTGCCTGAAATGAGAAATCTTTCAGGCTTTGATAAAGGAACTAGTCGACCTTTAGGGATCCTCCCCAATGTGCCCATAACATTGAAAGGGAAGACCGTTCAAATGAACGTGATGGTCGTTCAAGGACCCTTGGATTATAACCTACTCCTTGGACGAGACTATATATATTGCATGGGAGCCATCGTCTCCTCACTCTTTAGAGTAATGTGTTTTCCGCATGAAGGAAGAGTGGTCAAGCTCGTGGACCAACTTTCATTTCCCGGATCACGCATCGCAAATAGTCATATACCATCCCTAAATGGTCTATTCACGCAAGAAGTGTCTCAACCCACGGTCCGTCCTCCTGATGAGCGCGAGTAATCCGAGAGGATATGACTGGAACCCAGGGGGCATGCGTCCTGGTCTGCTTCGGCAGGAAAACTTTGGGTATAGGGTAGGTTTCCGCGGGAGAATATGACTAGTCTGTACCCCGCCCATGCTGGAAGAGGGTTATTCTAGAATAAGATTCTTTTGTCAAAGTTATGTGAGTTGGCGGGCATCGTCGCTCACCTTTGTCTATTTCGGTAGACATTGCCGAGGAAGTGTTTTGTTTGAAAGATTAACGAGACAATCTTTGGGTAACCTGAAAGAGGTAAGCCTCTCTCGTTAAAACAATTGTTTCGACGGAAAAGAAGTAGAGGTAACCTTGAAATCGTACTTTATACCTGGGGGCATGCAAACCTTTTGGAATGCAAGCAAAGAGCGGTTATTTATCTGTTTTTTAGGTTAGCCGTTTCCTAACTTGCATAAAGAAAGGATGCGGGGCATAGCTTTGTAAGATGAAGCTCCATAAAAAATAGAATCTTAATGAGACACTCTTATCATATGACTGGGTAATCGAGCAGTTTTAGCACACAGTTCATGCTCGTTAAAAAATAAACGCAAGATCCGAGCAGTTTTATCATATAGTTCATGCTCGTTAAAAAATAAACATCAAATAGAGCAAATGTTTCTACCCGCGTTTAAGCTCGTTAAAAAATGAACTATCCCGGTAAATAACCACTATGAATGTAATATCATCAGCCATTAAAGCCTTGGTTGTGTTTGCCCGTCACCTCCACTTTTCCATTGGCCGATCGTTCACCTCCATATGTTTGTTTACCCATTTTGAGGAACAGCTGCGAAGAGTGATTTCACTAGCCATCCTTGTGACACTGCCGTGATTGGAAAATTCCAACCTGTACCTGGAATCAGCTGCTAACCCGTTTTATCACTCGTTCCTCAAAAGACGAGTCTCCTTTAAGATCTTTTCATCTGACTCGTAAAATATGAAAAGATTGCCGAGTCCTTGGCCTTCCAGCTCGTTAAAGGGACAGGAAGTGCTATCCCTCCTCTATATTTTAATCTTTTTGGACCTGAGGGATTATTGCACAAAAAGATCGAGCGCTTGTTTTGTTCGGCTCGTTAAAACTATCGAAAACTCATCCCTTCTGTATTGTTTTATACTTTTTCAGAATTAAGGGATTAGATGACGAAAAAGGACTTTTGGAGTTAACTTTATGTACCTTTTCAGACTCTCTAAAAATGAAAAGGACCGAGTTATCTTTGTCGTTAGACTCGTTAAAATCATTAAAAAGCGACAAACTTGTCTTTAGACGAGAACGAGTTTCACTATCGCTAGGCTTGTTAAAACATAGCGATGGGCTTGCCCGAAGGGCAGGTTATAGAACAAGCATATGTTATCCTCCTCAAGCTTGACAAAAATAAAGAGGTACTGGTTAGCAATGACTGGGGAAAAATTGGGAGAAACTCAAGAAAACTTTGATGGTAGCAGGTCGCTCTTGAACATGACACTTTTCCTCCGTACCACAATCGGGTTGGGTTGTTTCATTCACCGGTCACATCCATGGTCTCACCATACCATCCATATTTGGGGTAATGCTACCGATCCATCGTATCAGTGTCGCCATATGTTCAAGAGAAGTCGTTCAGAAAAGTCAACCGTGTCCCATCCACTGCCATACATTATCCTTCATCCTTTCATGACCGCCACCCTGAATCATATGTCACAGATCGTTTTCACCTCCATCAAAATCATTAGCTCCGTTCCGTGTCATTGATGTGGGATTCATTAAGGCCCTCCTTTGACGGATCGCTTCTTGTCGACATCAGCTCATCATCCAAGAAGTTGATCTAGGAACAACCCCTTCAGTACTTTGAAGCTTGCATGCCTCAATGGCAAGTTTATCACTTCCGGCGACAGGTATACATCAATGACCTTCGACCGAAAGATTTTGCGTGGTGTTCGACGCCAAGTCCTTTATTCACACCACGTGAATTGTACTGCAGTACCTTGAGGGTCATTATCATTATCGGTGATTCCTCTCACGCTTGTTAACGGTTTACCTCATTGACCGGTAATCAAGCAATGTCTTTCCATGTTCGACTTCAGAACATTTCTCACATGGATCGACTTGTACTTAGAGTGAAGATCGAACGAGTTTGAAGACCCCGGATCTAGTTTCATCCATCCGGGCTGTGATATATATTCAGGAAAAAATAAAGCATTGACATGTACATCATTGCAGCAGATAATCATCCTACCCAAAGGATGATAATTTCATCAAAATTATCAGTCTACCACCAGACGATTGTCTGTTCTATGTACAGAAAAATGAATTTATAAAGCTGAGCATGGGAATGCCCGCCTCAGCTAGATCATCAAAACAGTATGAAAAATAATGTATTGTATTGTATCTTATTACAGGTCTCCTCCCAGCATTGGATGAACTTCGGATCCCCCTGATAAAGCATTTCACCCGATAAACGGCCTCATACTTTAGGGGGCAACTGTTATAGACATTTTTGTGCCTTGCAACATTGAGCATGAAATGTCCATAATCTAAGGGATCCAAAGTCCCTAAACATGTTTTTCCTACCCCTAGAGGAACAAGGCTAACAAACCACAGCAATTCACAGAAGTTATCCACCAGAAACTGCTCAAAAACAAGTCAATTCAGGATCAATTCAATGGCTCCACTAGCTGTCTGCGCTGAATGTCAAAGCCAACACTGGCTACCTGCACTGCAACGCAGGTAGAAGCACTACCAGGGTGCGTTGAGCGAGAATTGCCAAATGTCAAGTTCATTCCAAGAGGTGTCAAGACCCAGGAAGCTTCCAGAATCTTCCTCAATGACACTTGCCTCAGTGAATTCGACTGGTGATGAGTAAGAGGTTCCAAATCTCCAAGTGGAAGCAAGAACCTCCAAGTGGAATCAAGAACTGACAGAGGGAGAGGACACTAGTCAGATCTCAAGCTGACTCATCCTCTCTCCAAACATCTATATATGGATCTCTCCTCCATGAGATCTAGAGGCTGGAATTTTGTTATTGCAAAGAATTGCTGTTGGTTTGAGATTGGAATCATTGGGTGCTTAATGCTTTGAAGGGGGTGAAGATAGGAATTCCATTTGCTGGGAAGGAGATGCTGGATTGGAGCCCTCTGGGTTGTATCTCTTCCTGAACCTTGTTATTCATCAATAAAGCTATCTTGGTTTCTCCTATATACTGATGTATCTTTGATGTATGATTGCATTAGTATGTTTAGTTTATTTCTAATCCTGAACTAGTTATGGATATGAATCTATGTCTTTGTGTAGTGTTCTCTTCTTGTGATCTTGCAGAAACCTCTTGAAGCTGGGCGAGCGAGAAGGCAAGTAGCTGGGAACCCTCAAAGAGAAGAGAGACCGGATCGAGGGACAAACGGAAGACACCGGTTAGTCCATCTATCTCTCTTCATTCTTAATTCATAAAGGAAGAATACTAGAATAGCTGTCTCTGTTTGTTGCTAAGGCACTGTCACACCTTAGGTGGATAGGATCGTCCTGCATAGGCATTTTTCCCCACAACAAGGACCTGTTCAATTACAAATAGGAACGAACCACTCCTTCTTAGGGTTCGAATTTAAACTAAGTTGGACTCATCCGAAGGATGAGCTTATATTCAAGCAAATGTTATCCTCCTCAAGCTTGTCAAAAATAAAGAGGTACTTGCCAGAAATGGTGGGGGAAAAGAGAGAAAAATGAGCATGTTTGTCATACTTTGTAACCACTCTTGGACACGACACTTTTATTCACCTGGGTTGGGAAATCCTTTGCCTAACAGTTGATCAAACCACATTGAAAGTCTTCAGCCGGTTTCTGGGTATTAACTTTGGCTCAACTGTCACCAAACCATCTGCTGTGTCGTTATGTGTTCAAGAGGTCACTGCCAATAAGCCATTCATCTGCAAAATATCTGTCATCCATCTTGACTATCCCTAAGTCAGTCCTTGCAACTAAATTTCTTCAACTTGATCTATTATTTCATGTTGTGGGCTTGCCTGCAACGGATCACTTTCTATCGACTTCAGCGCATTATCTAGAAAGATGATCTAGAAATCGTCAGTACCTTGGGATCTGCATGCCTCAATGGCAGGTTTCTCGCCTTTGATGACAGGTTGCATCATTGACCTTCGATCAAAGGACTCCGTGACATGTTCGACATCAACACATCTATTCACATCTCATGGATTGTACTGGGTACTTTGAGAGCCATTAACATCACTGGTGGTTTCTCTCACACTTGTTAACAGTTTACATCATTGACTGGTAATCAAGTGGTTTCTACCATGTTTGACTTCAACACATTCATTCGCATGGATAGAATCGTACTGTTTCGGGAAGTAGAAAATGAAGACCCTGAATCTAGTTTCCGCAATCCAGGCTGCGAGGAATTTTGTATTCATTATATTGTGGACTATTCATAAATAGATGGCTGTGTCCATACTGTGTCTACATGTGTCTATACTTGTGATGTATTACAAGATAATTCCTATATCAGAGCAGTATTTAGTTTTCTAAGTCAGTTTTGATCTGAGAATGGGAATGCCTACCTCAGCGATGATATGATCTCATATATATATTTTGCATTGAATGTCTTTTACAGGTTCCGACCGGGCTCTCCACAAGATGATCCTCGAAATGATAAAGTACTTCACTCTTCCTAAATGATAAATGAAATCCTCATCTACTACAGACTTTGCACTTTAGGGGGCAATCTGTTACACAAAAATATCGTCACCATGACTATTTGCAGTCAGTATGGGTCTATCATCACTTGTATTGTCCTCCTAAGCAAGTCTCAGACCTCAGCTCTTCAAGTCAAGCTTTGAAAATGAGAGAAAGACATTGAAAATCAACAAAGCTCTGGTTCTGCACTTTCTCTCACTGTTGCCTGCGGTCCCGCACCCCCTGTTCACAAAAACTGCGGACCTGCCCGCTCTGTCCCTAAAGGAGTGGATGCGGACCCCTATGAAAGTCAAAAAGGCACAAATTTATTCTAAAAAACTCACTTTGGGTTAATTCCAGATGATTCTAGAAGGAATTTTGACGTGGATTGGTCGCTCTTAGGTGGTTCATGCATCCCAAAAGAGAAGGAGCTAATCCCTTGATGAGAGGAGCTATCCCTTTGAAGGAGGGCTTTATCCCTTTGAAGGAGGACCTAGTAACTTCCCTCCATTGCACTATAAATTAAGGCATTGGGCTGGTTGCTAGGGATGTTAGAAGCTGAACATTTTTAAGGGTAAATGCTGGTGGAATTGAGACTTCCTAGTTAAGCTTGAGAGGAGAGATCACATACCTTTTTGGCTTCATTGGGAAGAGAGTGAAAATTGTCAAAGTAGGGGAGACTTCTTGTTGGACCCTGGGAGGAGCTTGTACAGCATCAAGGCACAGGTTGTAAAGTTCTTCTTTGATTTGAATTAATACAATCAGATTCATTTTTCTCAACAAATTGTCTTATGTCATTTGTTTCATGAATTCCTTGATCATCATGTTAAGTATGCTTTATGATATTGGCTTTTCAGGTGCTATTTAATATGTTTGCTTGTTTGTGTTTGCAGATTCACAACAAGGGAGCTCATTTGGATCAAAGGAGCGAGGCTTCCACAAACTTGCATTGGACCCAAGGTAGGCCTAAACACTTGTTTGCCTTTGTTTATAAATGCATATTTAGAGAAAGATAGTTTTTGATTGGCTTGCTTGTCACTAGATATCATTAGATTCTAGGTTGGTCTATCTTGTCTGCAAGATCGACTCATTCCATGTGACAGCTTCTTTGCCATCCTCCACCATCTACAAGCCATGACTCCTTGTACCATGTCTTGCTTGATCAACCCACTTCACCAACTCGCTGTTCACATGTTCGATTCTAATGTTGCTAGCTCAAATTGCAATTAAGCACAAGGCAACCACATCACACAGGTAGAGGAGTAGAAAGGTGAGGGCACTATCAATCTTCCCTCTCTGATTCAAAATTGTGTGCATCAAAACAATGAGCTTCCATTCTTGAATGATTCTCAATCTGCCAATCTCGGTGGAACATCCTGTACAATTAATTCTTTCAATCAACCCCTAGTCTTGGGTAGTCATCACTCCCATACTTCCATATGCTGTGACAAACGCCCAAGCACATCATGTGATCTTCCATTTTCTCATGAAGACTCTAACTCAGATATGGAATGTGCTCTGGTCAAAGAAGACATTCATATCGAAACTTCCTCTTCACCTCACTTGCCCGTGTGTCCTACCATTCACAACACATCCACATGCGTCAGAGATACTCCATGTTCTCTATTCATCCAATGAATTATCTCCTAAATTGAAACAAGGTAGTGAGGCTATACATGATGAAGTCGAAAATAGTTTAATCATAGAGCGTACTTCCCATTCCCCGTCATCTCCTCTCTTGCATGAAGGCAACCCTTCAATTAAGCTTGCTGAAGCTGAAAAATCTAGTGCAACTTGTGACAGAGATGGTTGGCATCCTCAGAGAAAGTTTGAAATCAGAAACAAAAACCATCCTCAAGCCATACATGATCTGTTTCCAGCTTGAAAATATGGTTCTGCAATTCTGGAAATTTCCAGGACGTGCCAGGGAGTCGAGGCACTTCAACGTCCTTTGATGGTTATGTCAGGACCTTGCGACTCTGGTAAGCCCCTAGAACCCAAGTAGATCTAGTTTCTCATGCAATTTCTATCTATCTGCATGGTTTCACTCGATGTGAATTCACATGTAAAAAATCTTTGGTATTTCGAATGTGATCTCTCAAATTTTCAAAATTTCACTTATGACCAAATTCACAAATTTGTCACAACGCATCCGTCTTCATGCACATCTCTTGCATCAAACTCAGGATGGGAGTGTCCGTCCCTCATGAAATCATGGAATTATGAAGTTGATCATCTCAAATACTATCTTTTCCCGTGATCATACTTATTGAATTTTCCCTTTCATGATCAACTCCTTGGTCTTCTTGCAATCCTTGTACTGCAAATTTTTCCGCTCATCACACCAAAAATATCTCTGGGTGATGATGAATGCACAAGCTATCACACGAATCAAGTTCCTCTTCATTCACCACACCCCAACTGGTTTCACGCATTCACAGTGCTGGCATCCTTTTTACATTCCTGTGATGACCATGGTGCTTGCGAAATTTTTCACCAGTTGCAGGAAGGTGGTCCATCATGTCTAGCTCACAACGAACTTGGTTCCATTGTTCAGAGCGTTCGCAATATTGTTCAAATGAATTTGTCTTTGTTCATTTCAAACTAGGAATCTAATATTTCAACTAGCTCATCTGATCATTCCTCTATCTTGGGTGACTATCATTCAGCTTATCATTTTCCCAACAACACATCCAATGACAGTTGCTTCATGCTCTCTGATATTCACGTTTGACATCTCTCTCTTCAGATTTCCATCAAGTAGATAAGGTACTTTAGCTTGCATTGATGGTTATGGCAAGTCCTCACTGTCTTGGCATGACTGTTGAGAATGATCAGACATATTTTTCCTTACAATATTCCCATCGTGATCCTGTCTATCAAATAAAAAATTCACCCTTTCACAGATCACGAGGTTGTCCAAATAGCCATCATGAATTTTATGATCCAATCGCTCAATGGTTGGAACAATCTTACTTGGAAAGCCATGTTGCAGGTAACAAGCTTCAATCCTTCCTTGCACTTTCTAAGAAGCTCGGTGTAGACGAAGACACACTTGCAAGAGGCTTCCAAGGTTTTTTTAATAATGGTATCCATCATAGAGGTAAGCACGTGTATTGGGTGGTTGTGACACATTTTTCTGCCCACAGGAAAGACCTTCCTTTCTATGTGCAACTGGTTCAAGTTTTTGTATTTTCTGTTGCACACTACTTTTTGTCTGTTTTAATTGTTTGTATCTTTGTGGGTGCAGGTCAGGAGCGACTACGGTGGCTTCACTAGAAATTTAATTTCACGTAACCCCGATCGTTTGATGGTTATAATAGGAGTAGGATTAGTTGCATCTTAGTTTTCCTTTCCTTGCACTCGTTTTGCACCTATGGTTCGTCATGGTTTTCTTATTCTAGTTTTACATCCTTTTTACTTTGACCATTTTGATTTCTTGTCTTCTAGTTGTTGTTGAGTACTCCTTTCCTCTTGTCTTGTTTTACATTTTGTGTTGAGTTTTCCATTTGTTTGCGCTACGTAAATAATTGTTTTCCTTCACTGTGTTCTAGCTTCTAAATGTGTATGTGGTTGAAGTTCAAAGAGCCTTGTGACATTGCAGCGCTTGGCCAGTCCTGTGTCCATCTTCTTTGTGCTTGGTTGTAACTTTGGCCGATGAAGTCTTGATGGAAAATATGATCTGTTCGTAAGGAAAGTTTTGGTCAAACCATGAACCCGTGTCCAGCCCGAGGAACCTCATGCCTATACTTAGTTTTTTTCTTTCTGTTTTCAAGCTTATCCGACTAGTAGAAATGGAGAAAGGGAAAATCTAAACGAGCAAACCTGAATGAAAGGTCTTACATGCTTCTTTGAAGGAACAACCTCTTCTACTCTCAAGAAGTTAGGATCCCTCTTCCACCCCAAAAATAAATAAGTTCCTATGCACAATCCTCTTTCAAAAAAATAACAAAGGTGAATGAAGAGAAAGGCTTCCTGTGCAGAGAGGTGAAGCAAGCGACTCCACCGGGGTACTGTCCAGGCTTTTTGGTAGTGAATCAATGTTTGTGTTCCTACATGACTCTGCCGGGGTAATGTCCAGGTCTGCTGGCAGCGGAGCAACACCAGAGAAGAAAAATTATAGTATGAAAATATTAAGCTTGCGAGCCGAATTACCCTTCTTGCTTTGAAACACTGTGATCTGGCTAAATTTTTGTGTTGTGTTCAACTAAGTCGGTACAAGGTGAACTGTGTCTGTCTGGAGGGTAGGTGGGGAAGTCAAAGTGATCTGCACAACAAATCAATACTTCCCGAAAGGCCAAGGCCCTTCGTTGAAAATGAACCAAAATAGAGAAGCTGGTATTCAACCAGTGTGTCATCAAGTGTTGTAGTGGCAGAAACACCCTCAAAATTTTGGCCCGCATCAAGATTTTAGAAACTTCCTTGGTTTTTCCTTTGATAATTGCAAACACTCGATCTCACCCCATGAGCTCTTATGAAGTCTTTCTGCCTTTTTTCTTGTTTGACCAACGATCGTCTTTCGACATGTTGATTACTTTTCCATGCTTGTGATCTAATTCTTGTGAGTTTGAAGTTCTATCTTTGTGTGTTTGGGTTATCTTCTCTGTGTAAACATCCATCATACTCACACATAAAGTTGTAAGTACTGTCGCGCAAGTGTCGTCACGGTCGTCCGAAGGTCTATCACAAGTGTCGCACTTGTCGCTCTCAATTCCAAGACTGTTGAAAATAGCAACAAGAAATGATAAAAATAGAATCCAAAAATTTCAGTTTTATTTGTCCTTGAATTAAAATGAGAATTAAAATCGAATTCTATTCTCATAGCAACTTGTAACAATTAACTAGAGTGAGTTGACTGAGTTAAATTAGGAATTTCGAGTTGGAAGTCTTTCTGAAGTCATGTATATGTTCTCCCTATATTATAGGGGTTCAGGATGAGTTAAGTATGACTTGTAATTAGTTAACTCAGTTTACTGAGTTAAGTCCAGTTAAATTAGTTCGAAATTGTTTGAGGAACTAATAGTGAGTTAACAATCATTTGATGCGTTAGTGCACTAAACTAGTTCTACTCTAGTTAAATGAATATTCCCTCATCAAAAACTCATGCATGTCAATTCTGAGAAAGACCCAGTTGAGACCAGAGTGTAGGGACAGTGTACTATTTGTTGTATAATTTTCTGAGTTGTACAAATGGTGCATGCAATCAGGAACTAGATCTAATTTTGGATTGTGCAATTATGGATGAGAAATTTCCCTTTAAATACAAGCTAATTATCTCAGGAATTGTGCAAAGAATTAGAATCTTGGAGGCTTGGGAATTTGGCTAAGTACTGGACAAAGGAAGTCATCAGGCGGAGGATAGGAAATACTTGTGCAGGTTAAGCTCAACATTGAGCAGAGCATATTGTATTCATCTGAATTCTTTGACAAAGAGCGCAAGGAAATAGGGACTCAGAGAGCAGGAGAATTGGCTAAGTGTTGGCCAAGAGTTTTCTTGTGAGTTGGAGATTGATTTTACTGAGTGCTGGGATTGTTCTTGTGAGAAAAATCATTGTATTATCATCTTGGATTTTTGATTAATGCAATACAAATAGTTGGGTTTTGAGCTGTGGATTTCCCCGGATGTTTATTGCGTTATGTGCCAATGATGTTCTTCCTCTTGTCGATTATTATTTTGCTCGATATTTATGGGCTTCCGCTGTAAAGAGTATAATTAGATTCTTGTCTCTTGTTTTAGTATATTACATGAGCTTGTGAATCTACTTGATTTTTTACATGGTATCAGAGCTGAAGATAGTATACTAGAGGAGCTTTAGAGGTTTTGAGTTTTTGGCCACGAGTTTGTAGAGCAGATCTAAAAAATTTTGTGCAAATTTTTCAGAAAAAAATAGCAGAATTGGATTCTTTACGAAAAAAATACCCAAAGTAAAAAAAAAACGGCTGAATTAGAGTTCAGATGAGAGAGATATCACTGATTTAAAATCAACTCTTTTTTCCAGAAAATTTCGTGATGACGGGACAGATGAAACATATTGGTGTGCTAGCCAAGAACCTGTATTCTCTTTAGGTTCAAGATGCATACAGAGCCTTGAGGAGAAAGGAAAATGTTAGAGACTTGGTGGTTGAGAGGTAGAGTAAATTACCTCTCAACATGCAGCCCCAGAGGAAGCCTCAGAAGCAACTTCAGGAAGTTGTGAAGCAACCACAACTAGAGAAGATGAGAGGAGACCAAGTGGAGAGATCCACTCAAGCAGAGAAGGATTCTCAGAAGTTGTCTCAGACAATTGTGGAGTAGCCACAATTGGAAAAGTCGAGAGGAGACGGAGTGGATGCATCCAGTCATGCAGAGACCTACAGTAGGGGGAAATTTCGAGCCAAGTGGGTAGAGGGATCACATGCAGCCGTACTTGCAAGTGTGAGGTGGGGTGATTTGAAGTGATAGCCCTAAGGGGGATGAAATTAGGTAGGGTCCATCGAGTGGTTTTATCTCATGGATCGTAACTTGCTACGGGAGCCCAAAGTACTTAGTAGCAGGAATCAGTGGGATTGATGCAGTTAGAGATCAAAGTGACAGAGGCTAGAGAAGTCAGATACTGAAGACACACAGAGAGGGTTGAAAACAATGCAGAAAGGTAGAGTCAACAGAAGCATAGAGTTTTCAGTCAATAAAGGCAATAGTAGTCAAAGACTTTGATGACAAAGGAATCATTCTCATTTAGGTTGGATGTTTTTTTGTTTCTGGAGTTGCTGGAGCAACAACACTAGAGAGAGGTGTTGCATGCAGAACATTCTAAAGGTTCAGGATTGGGATTGATTTGAATTCATTTCTTCTTGAGAGAGAGTGTTGAAAATAGCAACAACAAATGATAAAAATAGAATCCAAAAATTCCAGTTTAATTTGTCCTTGAATTAAACTAAGAATTAAAATCGAATTCTACTCTCATAGCAACTTGTGATAGCTAACTAGAGTGAGTTGACTTAGTTAACTTAGGAATTTTGAGTTGGAAGTCTTTCTGAAATCATGTATATGTTATCCCTATATTATAGGGGTCTAGGATGAGTTAAGTATGAGTTGTAATTAGTTAACTCAGTTTATCGAGTTAAGTCCAGTTAAATTAGTTCCAAACTGTTTGAGGAACTAATAGTGAGTTAACAACCAGTTGATGCATTAGTGCACTCAACTAGTGCTACTCTAGTTAACTAAATATTCCCTCATCAAAAACTCATGCATGTCAATTCTGAGAAAGACCCAGTTGAGACTAGAGTGTAGGGATAATGTACTGTTTGTTATATAATTTTCTAAGTTGTACAGATGGTGCATGCAATTAGGAATTGGAACTAATTTTGGATTGCACAGTTATGGATGAGGAATTTCCCTTTAAATACGAGATAATTATCTCAGGAATTGTGCAAAAATTTATAATCTTGGAGGCTTGGGAATTTGGCTAAGTACTGGCCAAAGGAAGTCATCAGGGGGAGGATAGGAAATACTTGTGCGGTTAAGCTTAACGTTGAGCAGAGCATATTTTGTTCATCTGAATTCTTTGACCAAGGGCGCAAGGAAATAGGACTTGGAGAGAAGGAGAATTGGCTAAGTGTTGGCCAAGAGTTTTCTTGTGAGTTGGAGATTGATTTTACTGAGTGTTGGGATTGTTCTTGTGAGAAAAGAATTTATTATCATCTTGAATTTCTGATTAATACAATACAGATAGTGGGGTTTTGAGTTGTGGCTTTCCCCAGATATTTATTATGTTATGTGCCATTGATGTTCTTCCTCTTGTCGACTATTATTTTGCTCGATCTTTATGGGCTTCCGCTGTAAAGAGTAGACGTATATTCTTGTCTCTTGTTTTAGTAGATTACACGAGCTTGTGAATCTACAAGATTTTCTACAAGTCTCACTGAGGGCATGTTTTGTCTTGTTGTCTTGGTGGTCTATGTTGTCTCGTCATCGAGTATGCTAAGTGTATGTTCATGATGTCAGTCTAGACAAGTTTTCTTGCTTTCAACACTTACCATTTTCCTGAAAATCACTCAATAGCGCAACAACTTGACGTGGACACGACAGTCAGCTACTACATGTCAACATTGTCATGCCGAGTTGTGTCATGAGATGTCTCAACCACATCACCATTATGGGCCATATCCGTTGTAACTAAATGTAATGTAAAGTGAAGTCCAATGGACACACACAAAATTCGAAGAGTCATGTCAGTTGCAAAGTCATGGGAAGTTGAACAATCACGAGGGTAATCCAAGAGTCACAAGGGTCAAACATCACCCTTGTCTATATATACCCCTCCCTTTGTAAATCTCCATAGGTAGTATGGTTATTTTCTAGTTGAAGCAAATGTGTATGTGTGTATATGTGGTTATTATTGTAAATATCGTAATGAGTTGTGTTATAAAGCTCTAGTAAATGGTATGTTTGACATGTTTGAGCATATGGTCATTGTAAACACTGCAACGAGTTGTGTTATAAATCTCCATGGGTAGTATGTTTTGTTTTCAGCAGTCTTGTTGGTTATAGGTGTCATTGAACATTGATGACAGTGTTCCCCCAGGGGGGAGGGTTATGTAACACCCTGGTTAAAAATCCATGTAAAAACATATAAGACCATGGTTATGGGACATGTATTCCAAGCTGAATGGTGGGAAAAACATCCTAGTGGGTGTTCATTCGGTTTATTATGGCAAAGGAAATTAGCAAAGGCAATGGAAAAGGATCTGGAAAGGCAAAATTTTATTTTGGTACATTTATTTATGAAAATAAAGGAAAATAGGAGAAAAGGGAGGTGAAAGGTCACATGTTGCATGTGAGGAGAAAAATGAAGTAAAATAATGGAAAATGAAGAAAATAGAGGCCTCATTGATAAAAATGCTTATGAGGATCAGTGGGTAAGCTTGGTCAGTGTAATCTTGGTTAGTTCAATTTTGGTGGATCTCTCTTCTATACTCTCCCTCTCTCTCATACTCTTGGATACTTAGAGTTTTCTTGGAGCACTCTTGGAGAGTGTGGCATACTTAGATTTTGCAGCTAGAAGGTAAAGGAAGAGTAGGAAAGTGCAAGAACACATCAAGATCAGCAACTACAACGAGATTTTCTTGCAGGTACAGAGTTGCATGTATGTTTTACTCACTAGTTTTTGCATGCATGGCATATGCATGTGGATTATTTGTCACGATCTTTAATTGGCATGGATAATTTCCTGGATTGACAGTGGATTTTCCTAGCCTTTCCATTTCCTAGATAGCCATGGAGACTGTGGGTTTATTTCCTTGTTTTGTTTTGGTTGGTTCTCATGTTTCCTTAGCTTGGGTTGAGTTATTAGTTCCTGGAATCCTTGGTTGGACAAATGCTTTGGAAGCCCTATAATAGCTTGGGTTGAGTTACTAGTCCTGGCAGCCTTGGTTGCAAAAACGCTTTGGAATCCCTTGGTGGGTTGAGTTACTAGTCTTGGAAGCCTTCATTGGACAAATGCTTTGGAAGCCCGATGACAATTGTGGGTTGAGTTACTAGTCCTGGAAGCTTTGGTTGGAAGAAATGCTCTAGAAGCCCTAGAAGGCTTGGATGGAGACCAATCTGATGATGGTTTTGTGATGTCCGACTGCGAGGTGAAATCACTATTTGATGGGTTGAGGTGGATGGCCTCTGGAAGCCATGGATCCCAAATTAATTCTTGGAATATGGCATGGGGGTGAATGATTGAAGAGAGATTTGGCTCAACCATTCTACGGTCGAGTGGAACATGGAAGTCCCACCCCGGGTTGGATTTTTCATCATCAATATGAGGTTATTTCTAATATTTCTATGAGTATTATACTGGATTATATGTGGTTTATATGGTTGTGATTTCATTGGTATTTTTGATGCTATTATGTTGGTTATGTATGTGTTTTATGCCAGTAGCTATGTATGGCTCTCATCATGTCTTTAATTGTAAATAAATGATCAATGTATCTATGACCTAATGGATGGAATCGAAGTTTATGTGTTGAGGCCTCAATTTTTTTTAGTGATTCTCAGCTAAGTATGAGACCCCTATGCTCAAATCTATTACATGTAGATTACATGTTCATGATATGTTTTGTGAAATTCCTGTCATGGATAATAGGGGTCTAGTCAAGGTCTCATTCAAGTGATTGATTTCATACTATAATTTCCTTGTTATATTATTGTTCTAAAGATTTGATTTAATTCTGGGCAGGGACCTGGGCTCTGGGCCTGAAAACGTGGCTTAAATCCCAGGGACGCTAGCACAATACTGAGCAAAAGAGTCTCTGGATTATGGATTGTAGTCTTATGAGAGCGTCTAGAGGTCCTTGGATGCTGGAATGCTCATAGCATGAGAGCGTTTAGAGGTCAAGTGGTCCAAAAGTTCAGTGGGACCTAGGGGTTGGTTGGCAGAAAGGTTGGACTGGTCCCTGAGGGTCCGAATGCTAATGTTGAATGTTTGTATGGTGTGTTTCCATTGGATCCACTTCCTTAATGTGACTTAGGAGGTCGAATCATATCATAGTAACTTCTCATCACATGTTTACCTCGGTTGGTCGGTTACTTGGGTAGGCGTGGGAGGAGGGTGTTACAGAATCCATCTCCATGGACTATTTATCTGGCCTCCCTTCTACCAAGCATGGTAATGACTGTGTATTTGTGGTCGTGGAATTTTTTTATAATATGGCTATATTGGCAGCCTGCAAGAAGAGTATCACAACAAGGACACTACCAAACTCTTCTTTGAATGAGTGTGGGTATATTTTGGGATCCTCAAGACCATTATATCATATCGAGATAGTAGGTTCCTGAGAACATTCTGGTCAACCCTCTGGTAATTATTGAACACCAAGCTCATCAAGTTGACTGCATTCCATCCACGGACTGCTAGCTAGAAAGAGGTCATCCACAAAATTATAGTGCACATACTATGCATGTACAACTCCAAGAATCCACGAACCTGGGATGAGAGCCTCCCCTATGTGAAACATAGTTATAACATAGCTCTCCATATATTTACTGGTCATAGTCCCTTTCAAGTGGGTCTTGGGTTTCAACCATTGTGTTTAATTGATGTTGCCATGCCTCATGCGACTACGCAAGTAGAATCCACATATGTACAGTATGAGGCTAATAAAGCAACCATGTTTATTGAATGCATCGAACACATCTTCCAATAGGTTCATGACATACTGGATAAATCCAATGCCAAGTACAAGCAACGATAGGATCAACATCGGGTGCCGCATAATTTTTATGTCGGAAACAAACTTTGGTTGCATTTGTAGAAAGAGAACCTTGTCGAAGCCGATGAAAGGATCTGACCACTCCGATATGGGCTTTATACCACTACCAAGGTTGTGGGAGATAATTATTTTGAGCTAAAATTCCCCCTTTCCTTGGCTTGCACCTAGTGTTCAATGTGGACTGCCTTTGGCCATACTTTCCACCATTGTTGTACACATCAAACATTGTTGAAAAACTAACACCAATAGAGATAAACCTAATCTACATGGAACATAACGCATCTGATTAAATCATGGACACATAGATCAAGGACATTCACCAACAGAGGATTCAACTATATAAGGTTTTCAAAGCTGGTAAGCTCCTACACCAAGGCAAGTGGCTCCCTAGGGACCAGGTTCAACAAAAGTTTCCCATCCCATGGAGGCACTCAACACAATGGGGAACCTTGCTTCCTCAGGGGGTGGGGGGCACTAATATAGGTGGATATTGGTGGCCACCCACCTATTCCACTCGGAACCCCAACATTGTTTCTTTCAGTTTCCTCAATTGTAGCACAATTTACTATTTTTGGGAGTTTCTTAGGTCTTAAACTTTCAGAGCCGTTTTGAGGCCCTAAACGACGTGTTTTTGGAAAGCAGGAAAACTTTCACTTTATGTTAGGGGTTTTGTAGTGAAAAGTTGTATTCCTTGGATATATCTTTCTGACGAGATATCAGATGTGTCAAACAGAGATCGTATGCCAACATTACGACCCTGAGAAGTTGGTGTACCAACTAAACCCTAACAAGGCCCACAAATGTTTGGCGCTTCATCTCCTAGGGTTAGGTTTTTGGATGTTTATGGTTTCCATTGATTCTAAATAATAAAAACACCCCTGAGCCTCATTGTAATATAGTTCAAAAGGAATGTAGCCGCCACATCTCTTCTTAGAGATAAGCTACCATCACCCAAGCTACTTTGTTCCATTCTGCATGTAAACAATTTCAGTACTTGTTATTAATTTAATTGAAGTTATGTTCTTTTGTTGTATCTTTGTGTTCTATTTAAATCGTATTTAATTTCATTCCTTCATAAATCTAGATCACTAGTCTCTTTTTTGCTACTTTTATACTTGTTCTTATGCATTTTGTGGCAAAAATATTATCTCTTGTACTAATATTTGAAAAATGAGCAAAGGGGCATTGATGCGATGCCTTTGAGTGGCTGCAACTCATCCATGATGTTGTGATTCCAACTGAGACTTCGAAACATACACTGCAACTCCACACACTATGATCAATAGAGTGTTGCAACTCTCTTCCATTTCACCATTCTGACTTTTCCACAATGTTGCAACTATGGCTTGACCATTGGAAGGGGTACTGCAACTCTCCTAGGACCAACTATGCTACTACAACTCATTGGTGCCTTGAATTTTGGTTGCGACGACTCCCATTGTCACAACTATGGTTGTTGAAACTCCAATTTTTGTAACATCTATTGCTGCAACTTTGGTACATCACGACAACTCAATGGTCAAATTCTCTATCTGTAGAATCAATATGTGTTTCTCACAATGGAAATTAGTGAAGGAAAGTGGGGGACCAATCTGAAAAGGAATTCCAACTACCAACAATGCTCAGCTGATATGAGCCAAATTTTTCCTAAAATCATAGCAATTTTGAATGTAATGTTGTAATGGGATGTTTCACATGATTCACTTAGTTGGCCATCCATGATACCACTTATCTTATACATTTGCATCTCTATATAAATACATGGCTTCCCTCATAGTGCAAGAAGATACATTATTACCATTTGTTGTACAATTCTCTATTATTCTATTAGGAAGATTGTTGTTTTTTATGCTCTTCTTGTGATCACGTGATTGAAGGTTTCTCAATACCTTGTCTAAGGAGGTATGGACCCCTCTTTATCCTAGTACTACTATGTAGCATTAGCAGGTAGCTTAGTCCATTCATTTACAACTAGTTAATATTGTTGTTATTTAATTTACATTTCCTTTAATTCTTTCAGTTTTCCATTTGCTGCAACTCATAGCTTTCCTTTGCTGCAACATGTTAATGTTTTTTCATTTCAAATTTTATACTTTCTACTTGTAATCATATTACTCACTAGTTGTTGTGACTCCAGGATATATTTCTCTAAGTTCTAATGAAAGGATTAACTATTGGATAATGGAATTGCTTACTTCCAATCAAATTGGTTGTTTCTACAACTCTAATTGTTGCAACTCACCTGTAGCATGATTTTACTTTATTTCTAGGAATAAGAATTGTGTTATGATTAATTACTATTTCTAGTTTATTTTTTCATGATTTTTGTTGTTCAAGGAATGTGCCATTTCATCCTTGTTACAACCAATTAAGAATATCATTACACTGGAACAAGTCACTCTTAGTAATTTGTGTACTTCCTTTTCTACTAGCATGAATTACATTTTCTACAATTTACCTTTATTGCAATTTAATTTCCTGCAAGTATTCTTTATTTCCTACAATTTTTGTATGCTATATTAGTGACCGGTGCAAGCATCTAAATTTCGAACTGCGACAACTATTACATTACTACAACCTCCTAACACATAATAGATTGCACTAACACAAAATGTCCATGACCATTCACAAGTTTCAAATGAACCTTGGTTTGAAAATTTAAATGAACAGTTGATCAATTACTCATTAAGATAAGTAAAAGTACTTGAAAGGCTCATCAGTCTTCCCTTGAGCTTAATCACTATATTACATGGTAAGGATCTAATATTGTCAAAATGAAACTCCATTTTCTCAAAGGCCATGTCATGTGTCCAAATTCTTACCTTGTGCACATGAGTTATGTCAAATTCCAAACAAATTTATGATTTAAGTGTCATATAAGTCCACGATATGAGTCCATGGGGATGCTAAATGTGGAATTATTCTTATTTGGTGATACTGTTTTGAAAAAATATTTTCTAGCTATCAAATCCTTGACAAACTCATCAAACATCATAAGTCCAAAAACCATGTGATTAAGTGTCAATCCTAGTATCAAATTTTGCACATCTGACCATCCAAATAGAAGTGATATTAATTATCTTAATTAATTCATAGAAGTGATATTAATTATCTTAATTAATTCCCCCACCCCCACCCCCAAAAGTTGCATGGATGATAAAAAGTGGTAAGGGCCCAAAATACAAACTATGGATTTTAGAGGGTGGGAACACGGAATTTTCATGTTCAGGTTAGCACCATAAAGAAATATTTTATATCTAACCATCTAGATAGATGTCAGATTAATGGACATTGTTAGTTCTTCCCCCCAAACCTAAAAGTTGCATGGAGGATAAAAAGTGGTGGGGGCCTGAAATCCAAATTGGAGGTTTTAATGGTGGAAATATATCATTTTCATGTTCATGCCAACATTGTAAAGGAATATTTTCATATATGGCCATCCAAAATGTGAGATTAACGGTCTCAACTAATTCTACTCTCCAAAGTTTGCAAAGAGTATAAAAAGTGGTGGGGGACCAAAATCCAAACAAGGGGTTTCAATGGGTAGCTACATGACGTTTTCATGTTCATGTCGGCTCCATAAGGGAAATTTTTTAAAACCATTGGGATACCTCACCAAAATGCATGTAAGATTGAAAAGTGGCATGGTTATAGTCAAAGAAACATATTCAATTTGAAGAGGTCTTAGATACGACTTTTGATTTTTGAAGAGGTCTTAGATACGACTTTTGATTTTTAGAGTGTTGGAAGAACATGAATATAAAGTAAAATATTTTATTTCTAATGAGAAATGTGGAATGAGTCCAAATCCATGAATAAATAATGTCATGGCCATTTTTCTAAACCCTACATTCAGCTGTCAAATCAAAATCCAAGTAAAGTGTCCAAGATATGAATCAAAACCTAACCCTTGACACATGCCTTAACATGAGTTTGGTATTCAAATAAAATAATCATCCAAATGTTGACAAGGACCAATGCATGTTCAAGGTGGAGAGTGTTAATTTCATTGCATTAATGTAGTTATCATGCTACCATTTAATATAACAATCAAAGACAATAAATGGTTATCTAAGTAAGTTTACAATATAAAAAATCCCTATCTCTATTAGGGAGGATGCCTTTCAAAATATTATGGAGAATATGGAAACATTGAAGATTTATATATGGCTTAAGGATAAGGCTAAAAAGGACAACATGGAATTAAGTCTATTACTGGTCAAAAGCTCAAGTTTAATGGATCAAGCAATCAAAGAACACATTGTATATTCACTAATTAAAAGGAAACCCATTTAAATGAATTCATGAAATGACTTTTTTTATTGACTACTGAAGTTAAAGAACTATAAAACAATTGGAAGGGTTTGCTATGAGTTTGTTACATAATATTCCTTAATTCAAGCATTGATATTTTTTCTATAGAACATAGCTATTGGTATTACTATGGCGTTTCAGTCAAATCCAAGTTTTTTAATTATGTTTTAGTCCTAGGATCATGGTCCTGTGTAGATTGATATTGTTTTCTTATTGAAGAGTTATGTTATAATCTAAAATCGTGCAACATATGGTCAATAAAGGATATATTTTATGATTGGTTTGGGATTAATATGCAATTATACATACTAAACTTTATCATGATAGGATTGTTTTAGCAAAATTTTGATGAAGTATAACTTTAATATTATCATCTTGATAAATAATTCTCCCATGAATTGAAGGATGTAATATGTATATATGACAATAGGAATGAAAAATCTCATTAAGGTTGGATAGTTGGTAGATTGCTACAATTAGCAGAACAGGTGATAGCAAGGGTACTTGAAGAATAAATTCATAGAAACATAATTTTATTTTTCATGGAAATGGAACAAATAGATTTTTGAGGTACCAAGTTACCAATGGAGCATATCCTCATTCTATTTTAAGAAATTAGTTCCTCAATCAATGGAAAAATTAACATTCATATGATGATAAAAGTCAGCAAAGAAAAACAAATGGAGGGGGGATAATTTGAGGTAGTATAGGCTAAATTCCTATGTAATGAAGCCCGTGAGGCTCCTGTAATTTTTCAATACGAAGGATTAATTCATGGATTCATTTCTCATATATAGTAGAGCCATGTTTTCCTCTTTATTTTCTATATTAAGCTTATTTTTCATCCTAGTTATTTCTATTACAACTTTCAGGCCAGGATCCTTATATATTCAAGTGTTTATTGAGAAAATGTGTATTTCATATATCTTTGTAATTTCTAGATTCTGTAAATTACTTATGCAGATGTAGAATACAATAAAAGAATTCTAAACTGTTCTTAGTCTTTTCGTGTACCCTTCAAATATATAATTTTAAAAGCTAATCTTCATGTCATAATATGAGTGTTCGCTATTGATGTCAATATTTGTGACCAAATCATACATTCAATTTGTTAGATTCATCTATTAATGTCCAAAAAATCATCCTTTATTCATCTTAGCCAAACATTGAATTGCTTAAGTCTTAGTAATAGGCCTAAGATTTATTGTCTTTCTTAAACTTCCCCCACCTTTGATATTCATATTTCATGCTTTTCTATTTGAGACTCCATGCCCGATGGAAATGTAGTTTTTAACCCCGTACATAAACTACTTGCAATATAATTCTAAAACAAAAAATAAACAAAGGTGAGAGCATAACACATAAAAGAAATATACACAAAGATTTTCCCCTGCATCCCAAAACCGGGACTACCAGATTGATTTTTCATTATTTTCCTTTCAATGTTACAATACATATATATACATGCTGAAGAATCCAATACCATGGACCGAAAAACATCGTGCCCAAAACCATGTGCAAAAACCATGCACAAAACCATATGTAGGTCCACCCACCTAATATAGGGTCCAATTTTTTTTTTCCCTGGGGCACTGCCCTGGACCCCGTAGAGGGAGGCTAACGGCCCCCTTCAAACCCCCCGTATAGGGGGGGCCTTCCCCCCCCTTGTGACCCCCCCCACTGCGCAGTTGGCGCAACAAAGGGGGGGCTCTTCCCCCCCTCTAATCCCCCAATGACTAGGGATACTAGTTGTGGAAAGAATATAACACAACCCAACATTCTCCCACTTGTTGCTTTCTTTCCACAGGGGGCATGTTGGCATTATGATTCTGGTATGGCTCTATGTTACAGATGTTGTACTTGATAGCAACACCCTCAAGTGGCAAAACTCTGATCAGGCTCTCAAAATGATAAAAATTAGGAGGTACGCATGTGCTCAGTGAAAAGCGTGCGTACCCGCAGGTACGCCGTGCAGGAGATGCGGCCATACACGCAGGTCACCCGTTCAGAAGGTGCGGACCCCTAGTTCACTTACTTCAAGGCAGAGAAGCGCGCTCACGTGGGGTTTCTTATGTTTGGCCCGTGGTATTTAGCCCGCCATTCTTGATTCTATGGTTTTGGCCCGTGGTATAGGATCTAATTTTGCCCCGGTTTGGATCCCTTGTATTGGTTATTGATGGTTTTGTACCATGGTGTGAATAAGGGCTTGACTATAAATAGGGAAGGAGATCTCTTGGCTAAAGTATCCTTTTTGAAAATTGAATATCTTAAGATCTGAAATATATTGGGTTATCGGTTTAAAAGCTTGATCTATATAAAAGTGAAGTTGAAGGTGAATCTATGAAGTGTGATCTCTCGGGCGCATGATCAGATCTGGGCATCTGACTATCGGTGGCACACTGGGAGGACTGCCAATTCGGCCCTAATCAGAGGTACACAGGTGATTAACAGTGCAAGTGCGTGGGTACACAGAGCAGAAGAAGGCGCAGTGCATGGGTACGCAGAGCAGAAGAAGGCGCAGTGTGTGGTAACGCAGCGCGACAGAGGTTCAGGTGCGTAGGCACAGTGAAAGTACGCGGCGCTACAGAAGCCGCAGGTGTGTAGATACGCGGCGTGATAGCATCTCAGAGTGCGTGGCCACAGTAGTAGTACGCGGCGCAACAGAAGCAGTGGGTGTGTGGGCACAGTGAAGGTACGCGACGCGTTTAAAAGAATAGTGCGTGGATACGCAGTGCAGCTCAAGGCTCTCTGCGGGGATACATAGAGGTCTAGAAGGCGAAGTGCGTAGAAACGCATGCAAGATAAAGAAAAAATGTGTACCTGTCTTAAGGCATTTATTTGACTGACTTTTCTCTGTTGATAAGGTGTTCTGGGTTTAGTTGTCTGTTACTATTGATCTGGTTACTGCAGTTGACTGGGTGATTTACTTGTACTTGATGATCATTTGATGTTCATGGATCCAGTTTGAAAATTTATGAAAAGTGGTCCTTGAAAGAAAAGAAGTAGGGGGTTGTAGGTCCCTTCCAGGAGAGACTGGAAAACGAGAGAGAGTTGTAGCTCTCTGCAGGTTGCAGCCTGCGCACTGGTAAAGGACTGCACCAGTACAAAATCATTGTAAAAGGAGTTTCGAATTGAAAGAAGATAGAGACATATTGCAGCAGGTGGTTTTCACCCACATTGGGTTTCCACCTTACATCTGGTGTTCTTTGGTGTGACTATCTATTTTTCTTGTTCATGCTCATTGTTTTATGGTATTGACATACAAGAATAATTCAAAGTATAAATAAGGAAGATTTATTAAAAAGAACTAGATAATACTGATTCACCCCCCCCTCAGTATTATTTCCAACAATTGGTATCAGAGCAGGTCCTTCAGAGAAGCTTGATCACTTGAAGGAAGATCATTCATCATGAGCAATTACGAGAGGGAAGCACCAATCAGGCCACCAATTTTTGATGGGACAAACTTCAATTATTGGAAGGTAAGAGTTACTGCCTATCTTCAATCTCTTGGTACAGAAGTTTGGGATATCATAGATACAGGCTACACTTTTCCTTCAGCTACTCCTACAGATTTGGCCGAGAAGAAGAAATATGAAACAAATGCTAAAGCAGTCAATACTCTGCTAGGATGCTTATCTCAAACAGAATTCGTAAAGGTTATGCAATATAAATCTGCAAAGGAAATATGGGACAAGATTGTCTTGAGCTACGAAGGAGATGAACAGGTAAAGCGTGCTAAACTTCAAACCCTCAGGATTCAGTATGAGAATCTCAGAATGTATAATGATGGAAGTGTGGCTAACTATTTTCTTCGGGTAGACGAGATTTTTAATTGCATGAAAAACTTGGGTGAAGAAATAAAAGAGGCTATTGTGGTTGAAAAAGTTTTAAGATCATTGTCCCCCAAGTTTGAATCTAAAGTGTCTGCAATAGAAGAAAAGGAAAATCTACGAATTCTTACTATGTCTCAGCTACACGGAATTCTAACTGCTTATGAAATGAGAAAGGTAGGTCCATCAGACAGGAGAGAAGATGCTTTCAAGGCTTTAGGCAAAGGAGACTACTATGAAGCAAGTCACGTGCCAGAAGAAGAAGAAGAATCAAATTTTGTCAGAAATCTTCAACGGGGTACTGGAAGGTTCAGAGGTAAGTTACCTTTTAAATGTTTTGCTTGTGGAAGAGTAGGTCATTATGCTGCGAAATGTTCGCATAAGGATAAGATTGAGAAATGAAAGGAACCTGCTAGATGCAACAAGAAACAGAATGCAAATAAGAAAAGCTACTACACTCATGAAGATAGTGATGGTCTATCAAATAGTGATGAAGATGAACGAGGTAATGACTATAAACTTTTAATGGCATTTGAAGATGATGATTACATGGATGCTATAGATGTGGATAGCTTTTATGAAGAAATTTCTAGACTCAAGACATGTATAGAAGAAAAGAATATGATCATTGATACCCTACAATCTCAAATTGATGAAAAAGAAAAATATCTTGAAAAGTTAGAAGGTGAAATTGTTGGTCTTAGAAAAGAGATTGAGAAAACAAAGGCTATTAATATTAAGTTTGTCAAAGGATCTGAAACTCTGGATGAGATCATCAATGTACATCGTTCTCCTCTAAACAAGACAGGTCTGGGCTATAATGGAGAAACTTCTCAACCATCCACTTCAAAGAGTTATCTTGATGCAGCAAGAAGGAATGAGCAAAAGCACAATGAAGATCACCAGGTAAAGCAGGGATGAATTACATCAAACAAAGACTATCAGGTAAACCAGGGGCAATCCATCCTAAGGATGAACAAAAGCTACAACCAGCCACAGGTAAAATCCTCTCAATTTGCTTCAAGAATGGATGACAATAGAAATTACAATCATTTGGCCGGAAGATTTAATAACCGCAGAAGTTTCTTCAATGGAAAATGCTTCTCTTGCCATAACTTTGGTCACAAAGCAGCTCAATGTGTTGCATATAAAACAATCATGACTAGAGAAGCTCAAAAACAAAGAAGTATGACCGGGATTACAAAAAGGACCTATAACAACTTTTCGGCTCTTGAAAATGAAGTTGAATGTTCTATTTGCAATAACTTTGGTCATGAAGATTCTGAATGCAGGAGCAGGTTTCAGAAGACAAAGGAACAAGCCTCAAGCACCAAAACATGGAGAATAAAGGAACCACAACCATAAAGATGTGGGATAGCTTTTTATGCAGAGGGACAATAAAATCTATGGTACATTGACAATGGATGTTCGAAGCATATGACAGGTGATAAAGAAAAACTTGAATCATATTCTGCTTTAGAAAAGGGAAAGAAAGTTTCTTTTGGAAATGATACTCCTGCAGCTATAAAAGGAAAAGGCACTGCTCAGTTAAAAGAAAAGGTCAAAGCTGGAAATGTTTTGTATGTTGATGGATTGAAGCATAATCTTCTGAGTGTCAGCCAGATGTGCGATCAAGGAACCGAGGTGATATTTAGATCAAATGGATGTCTTGTTCGTGATCTTGATACAGGTAAAACGGTGATCAAAGGTGAAAGAACTCCAAATAATCTATACATATTTGAAGAAGGACAACAACAATGCTATCTAAGCAAGGATGATGAACATTGGTTATGGCACCGGAGGTTGGGGCATCTAAGCTTTTCACAAATAAGGAAAGCATGCAAATATCAGGCAGTTCGGGGTCTTCCAGATATCAAAATTCCAGACAACACCATATGCAAATCATGTCAGTTTGGAAAGCAAACCAGAACTAACTTTCCAGAGAAGGAAGGATCAGCTAGCATGCCTCTTGAGCTTGTACATACAGATGTATGTGGACCATTCAGGAAAAGGACACCTCGAGGAGAAGAATACTTGATATTATTCATTGACGATTTCTCCAGGTTTGTCTGGTTAGGACTTGTGAAGCACAAAGATGAAGCATTCGAAAAATTCAGATCCTTTAAAGCCTTGGTTGAAAATGAATCAGGATACAAAATTAAGTGCCTCAGATCCGACAGAGGTGGGGAGTTTACCTCAAATGAATTTTTCGATTTCTGTGAAGAACATGGGATAAGAAGAGAATTCTCTACAGCTAGAACTTCTCAGCAAAATGGAGTAGTGGAAAGAATGAACAGAACAGTCCAACAAATGGCTCGTGCTATGCTTGATGAGTCTAGAACTCCTGCAACTTTCTGGGGTGAAGCTGCATATGCTGCGGTTGTTATTCTCAACAAAACAAATGTCCGGGTGAACAGCACTCAAACTCCTCATGAGCTCTAGTATGGTGAGACTCCTTCGGTAAAGCACTTCAAAATCTTTGGGAGCAAATGCTATATTAAGAATACTGATGAGCAACTTGGCAAACTTGAACCTAGAGCAGATGAAGGCATTCTTCTTGGTTATTCTCCACACAGCAAAGCATACAAGTGCTACAATAAAAGACTCGACAGAATTGTTGATAGCATTGATGTAGTGGTTGATGAGAAGGGATACATTCCTAGGCAAGTAAATCATGAAGATATCAAAGAAGATGAAGACTACCCTCAAATACAGAATGATGAAGAAGAAGAACCAGAGGAGCAGATAAGGATAGAAGAGAAGACTCCATCCAGATATGTTCAGAAAAATCATCCAGAATCTCAGATTTTGGGGCAGAAAGAAGCAGGTGTACAAACAAGAAGAACAATTGCAGAAGCTTCAAGCTATTTGGCATTACTCTCTTCCACTGAACCACAAAATGTGAAAGAGGCATGCAAAGATGAATGTTGGGTCAAAGCAATGGATGAAGAACTTGAGCAGATCGAAAAGAACAACACTTGGGAGTTGGTTCCTAGACCAAAGGATAAGAATGTTATAGGGACAAAATGGGTCTTCAAAAATAAATTGAATGAAAATGGAGAAGTAATTAGAAACAAGGCCAGACTTGTTTGTAAAGGGTATGCGCAGCAAGAAGGAATAGATTTTGAAGAAACTTTTGCTCCTGTTGCAAGACTTGAGGCCATCTGAATGTTCCTTGCTCTCTCAAGCTTTCAAAACATCAAAGTATTTCAAATGGACGCGAAATCAGCCTTTCTGAATGGAGACTTGGAAGAAGAAGTATACATTGAGCAGCCAGATGGTTTCATTCTTGGAAATGATCCAAATCTTGTATGCAGATTGAAAAAGGCTCTCTATGGTCTCAAACAAGCTCCAAGGGCTTGGTACTATCATTTGGACAAATATCTTCATCAACAAGGTTTTTCAAAAGGATTAGCAGATAGAAATCTTTATATAAAAGTTGAAAACGACAAATTGCTAATACTTGTTGTGTATGTAGATGACATTATCTTTGGCAACAATGAATAAGCTATGAGTCAAAGCTTTGCCTTGGTAATGCAGAAAGAATTCGAAATGTCCTTGCTGGGAGAACTGACATATTTTATTGGTTTGCAAATCCAGCAAAAATAAGGAGGGATCTTTTTGTCTCAAACCAAGTATCTCAAGCAGATTTTGAAGAAATATGGCATGGAAGATGCAAAACCAGTATGTACACCCATGGTCACAGGATGTAGCCTCAGTGCAAATGATGAATCAGCAGCAGTGCATCAACCAACCTACAGATCTATGATTGGAAGTCTACTTTATTTAACAGGTACCCGACCAGACATAATGCATGCAGTAGGAATAGTTGGAAGATTTCAGGCAAATCCAAAGGAAACTCATCTTCAGGCAGTAAAGAGAATCTTCAAACATCTTCAAGGAACTCAAAACTATGGCTTATGGTATCCTAGAGATACAGATATCACACTTCATGCTTATACAGATGCAGATTGGGCCGGAAGCGTGGATGACAGGAAGAGCGCTAGTGGTGGTGCATTCTTTATGGGTTCCAGATTAGTATCTTGGTTCAGCAAGAAACAGAGTTCGATTGCCTTGTCTACAGCTGAAGCGGAATATGTTGCTGCTGCATCTTGCTGCACTCAACTCCTTTGGATGATGCAGACCTTGCAAGATTTTCAAATCACTTGTATTCCACCCATCTCCATCTTATGTGATAATACAAGTGCAATCAGCATTTCAAAGAACCCAGTCATGCATTCAAAGACCAAGCACATACCAATCAAGTATCACTTTCTCCAGGAACAAGTGCTTGAACAAAAGGTCAAGTTGGAATATGTTCCTTCTAAGGAACAAGTTGCTGATATACTCACCAAACCATTGCCCAGGGAAACTTTTGAATACCTCAGGCAAAAGTTGGGGGTCGTTGATGCATCATCATATTGTTGAATCTATATGCAAGGCTCATCTGGGGTATATGCGTACATGTGCTGGGTTGCGGATTGGTCGAAGATCGAATGGCACAGGTTCAGGGGGAGCATATAATGCATTGTTGGCATTATGGAGGAAGTACAGAAGGAGATCATGGATGTTGGTCTGAATATTGCTGCAATATGCCTCTATCTCTTTCATGGTCATTTATGGTGTTTAGTGGGTTATGGTTCTTCTTTGCAGATCTGGTTTACAGTCAGGGGGAGCATGTTCTCAGGGGGAGCATAACCCTTTGCCCTTGATGTCAAAGGGGGAGAATGATGTTGAGGATCTTGAGGTTGCCATCAAGTCCAAAGGGGGAGATTGTTGGCATTATGCTTCTGGTATGGCTCTATGTTACAGATGTTGTACTTGATGGCAACACCCTCAAGTGGCAAAACTCTGATCAGGCTCTCAAAATGATAAAAATTAAGAGGTACGCATGTGCTCAGTGAAAAGCGTGCGTACCCGCAGGTACGCCGTGCAGGAGATGTGGCAATACACGCAGGTCACCCGTTCAGAAGGTGCGGACCCCCAGTTCACTTACTTCAAGGCAGAGAAGCGCGCTCATGTGGGGTTTCTTATGTTTGGCCCGTGGTATTTAGCCCGCCATTCTTGATTCTATGGTTTTGGCCCGTGGTATAGGATCTAATTTTGCCCCGGTTTGGATCCCTTGTATTGGTTATTGATGGTTTTGTCCCATGGTGTGAATAAGGGCTTGACTATAAATAGGGAAGGAGATCTCTTGGCTAAAGTATCTTTTTTGCAAATTGAATATCTTAAGATCTGAAATATATTGGGTTATCGATTTAAAAGCTTGATCTATATAAAAGTGAAGTTGAAGGTGAATCTATGAAGTGTGATCTCTCGGGCGCATGATCAGATCTGGGCATCTGACTATCGGTGGCACACTGGGAGGATTGCCAATTCGGCCCTAATCAGAGGTACGCAGGTGATTAACAGTGCAAGTGCATGGGTACGCAGAGTAGAAGAAGGCACAGTGCATGGGTACGTAGAGCAGAAGAAGGCGCAGTGCGTGGGAACGCAGCGCGACAAAGGTTCAGGTGCGTAGGCACAGTGAAAGTATGTGACGCTACAGAAGCCGCAGGTGAGTAGATACGCGGCGTGATAGCATCTCAAAGTGCATGGCCACAGTAGTAGTACGCGGCGCAATAGAAGCAGTGGGTGCGTGGGCACAGTGAAGGTACGCGGCGCGCTTAAAAGAACAGTGCGTGGATACGCAGTGCAGCTCAAGGCTCACTGCAGGGATACACAGAGGTCCAGAAGGCGAAGTGCGTAGCAACGCATGCCAGATAAATAAAAATTGCGTACCTGCCTTAAGGCATTTATTTGACTGACTTTTCTCTGTTGATAAAGTGTTCTGGGTTTAGTTGTCTGTTACTATTGATATGGTTACTGCAGTTGACTGGGTGATTTACTTGTACTTGATGATCATTTGATGTTCATGGATCCAGTTTGAAAATTTATGAAAAGTGGTCCTTGAAAGAAAAGAAATAGTGGGTTGTAGCTCCCTTCCAGGAGAGACTGGAAAACGAGAGAGAGTTGTAGCTCTCTGCAGGTTGCAGCCTGCGTACTGGTAAAGGACTGCACCAGTACAAAATCATTGTAAAAGGAGTTTCTAATTGAAAGAAGATAGAGACATATTGCAGCAGGTGGTTTTCACCCACATTGGGTTTCCACCTTACATCTGGTGTTCTTTGGTGTGACTATCTATTTTTCTTGTTCATGCTCATTGTTTTATGGTACTGACATACAAGAATAATTCAAAGTATAAATAAGGAAGATTTATTAAAAAGAACTAGATAATACTGATTCACCTACCCTCTCAGTATTATTTCCAACAGGGCACAGGAGAGCTTAGTCATTTATCCAGACCTACAATGCCCATTTTTTCTCTACACCAAGAAAACTTCTCATAGCTCACATATTTTGTCAATGCATCTAAAGTATTCTTCAAAGTGTCCACCTTTACTAGAAACACCTTTCTGTCTTCTATCATATCCCCCACAAAGTGATACTGAACATCAATGTGCTTTGTCATTGAATGGTAAGCAGGGTTCTTTTCCAACAAAATTGCACTTTGGCTGTCACAGTCTATCCTTATAGCTCCTTGTACTAACCCCATATTGAACACAATCTTTGCAATGAAACTGATTCCTTGCTTGCATGAGTGGCTGCCATGTATTCTGCCTCTGTAGTTGATAGTGCCACTACAGATTGTTTCTTACTCATCCAATTGACTGCACCTCCAAATAGGTTAAACACATACCCACTTGTAGATCTTCTTTGATCCAGATCTCCAGCCCAGTCTGCATAAAAAAAGCCACGAATATCCAAGACTCTGTCCAGTCTTGGTCTTCCTTGGTAGCACAAAACATAATCATTAGTGCCATGCAAATACCTGAAAACCCACTTCATTGTTGTCCAGTGCTCCTTCCCTTGTTTTGACATAAACATGCTCAATATTCCCATTGCATGTGCAATGTCTGGTCTAGTATAGACCATCGCATACATCAGGCTACTAACTACACTTGCATATGGAACATGGGACATGTCCTCTTCCTCTTCTTGTGTCTTGGGACACTGTTCAACAGATAAATTCACACCTACAGGAATAGGAACCTTCACCGTTCACTAACCTGCATATTAAACCTCTATAGTATTGTCTCTGTTAGAGTCGGTCTAGTTATCCCTCTGTCAGAGATCAAAGCTCTTTTTAGCATTTCATGTTTAGGTGTCCCATCAGTTTCGATTAGTTGCATTTGGTTAGGCATGCCATAACTCTAACGGAATGGTTGTGTTACTCATTCCCCTCGTGCTTGGCACTGCTGGTTCAGGTCTATTCATAAAAACAAGTCTTCAAAGGTCATGTATAGTCCTGTTTCAAATTTCTGGGTCATAACAATGTTTCTTGGTCATTAGGTCTTGGGTTTGAGTCAGTCTTGTTTTGCAAAGTCTAAGCAGACCAGCAGGCTAGAGGGATGTCCTCGATAGGTGGTTACTTCAATAATTTTTATCATTATACAGATGAATTAGAACTTTTCTTCAAAACTCTGTTTTGAAGATAAGTAGTCATCTCATTTTTGTAAAAATCTTCAAAAATTTCAGTTCTTGAAACGTCCAAGCGCAGCCTTGGTCTCCTTTGCCAAAGCATATCACAGCTATCCCTGGAAAGAATTGCAAAGAAAATCATTATTTCAACCAAATTTAAGGAGGAAACCAAAAAGGTCAGAAGCCTATTAATTTTGAAAAAGTGTCAACAACCAAACATAAGAAAATGAGTTTTGGGTTAAGCAAAAATCAACAAGGAGTCTATATGAAGATATTTCTCCTCATTTGCAACCCATTCCACATTCCAAGAGCAAAGAGCATTGTTCTCAGGCGATTTTGTGAGTTTGTGAGAAAATTGGGCCTTTTCCAGGGCGCGCGGCGCATCAGGCGACAAATTCCAGTGCTATCTTACACGCGCGTGGCGCATCAGGAGAGCGCGGCACATTGAAGTTTATGCCCAGACTTTGTCCAAAACACACTCAAACACCTCTTCTCACGCATCAAATTACAGGTAGGCTTTTATCCACGGCTCATTCTTGGTTTTGAAAGGTTTATGTAAAGAAATTATGCTATATTTGCCATGAAAAAACCAAGTGTAAAAACCCTCCTTGTCCATTAATTTGCTGTAAGGATTTAAATGCCAAGATTGCTGTAGGGTTTGCAAAAATAAATGTTGCCAAGGTTTTCCTATTTCCTTTGTTTCCCATCCCCTATATTCACCAATATTTTCCCCAATAATTCCTCATAGAACCCTACACTATCCTCCCTCAAATCCTAACCCCTCCCTTCTACTACAAACATATATTCCCTACCTCATCCCAAACCCTAAAACTTCAAGATTTCCATGCCCCTTCCCTTCCCTAAATTCCTTGTTTTATTTCCATTTTCCCCATTTCCCTAATGTTTTCCCTTTCTTAACAATTCCCTTGTATATTTGTGTACCCTTGGTCACAACATTTTGAGAAAAAGAACAGTCTATAAGCAATTGAGCACACAGTTTACACATCAGCATATATATATTCCAGCTATCTTGTCTTCAAAAACATGTCAGAGACCGAGTCAAACTATGAGCAGGATTATGATGTGGCTGAGAAAGGCCAACAGAGACAATGCATTATTAAAACACATGGCTATGCATTACAAGGCCCAGAACCTAGTTTGCAAGGCGCGAATTAGGAGTCTTAAGGCAAAATTGAAGAAAGCGGTCAAAAAGCAAAAAAGACAAAAGGAGCTTGATCATCTTCGGATTTTGGCTGAAGCCTCTTTGGCTGAGCATGGTACTTGATTGGGGATCCCCAGCCCAAATTTCAACAAGTTTGGAGAAAATTTTGTCAATTTTGAAATTTTTGGTTAAAAAACAGGTTTTTTGGCTCAACGCGTAGCGCGCCGCACGCGACCCATAAGATTGGGAGGTCCAAATCACAAATGGTTTGAATTTTTGGATTTTTCATGATGAAATATACCTACTCAGATATTGCCAAGGCATTTCATCAAGGTTTTGGTCCCCAAAAGTTCAAAAAACATGCAAAAAATGACCTCACTGCCCCTTTTTGGACACACAGGAAGCAGCCTTGGGAGAATGAACTTTTGGAGAGGTAAATGGACATCAAATTGGAAAATTCCACTTGGGTTGGAAAGTAGACATCCAGGGATTTCCAACAAGCCAACCTGAGCTCAATTTGGATGCCAGGAAGTGCCCCAAATGCTAGTGGAAAGGCGCGCGGCGCATCAGGGTTTTTTGGCAGAATTTTCATCTTCAGGTCAGGAAACGTAGCCAGTTTGACCAGTTTTGACTTGTGATGTTATTTTTCACTCCTCTTGATGTAATTAATGAAACATGATGTAATTTTGACACTTTATTACTTGTTCTAGAAGATTCATTCACTAGAAAGTGAAAATTAAATGAATGAATCAGTTTCCTACCTTATAGAGGCAAGTTGTTTTGACTGCCTAGATTGTAGTGCTTTGTTTAGAATTGGTTGAAACAGCTCCTAGGATGATGAGCTCGACCCCTAGAGGCAAGGGAATGAGTTATCTTGCCTATATTATGTATTTTCTTAGTCATTTTCAGGGTTGGACTCTTGGGGGAAAAGGTTTGGAGACTCTATTGTACATTTTACTTCAGCATTTTGGCAAAGGAAAGACCAGGGTTTTGCAGCACTGTTTGGAATTCATGTGGCTTTATGTCTTGATGGTGTGCTTCTTTCAGTACTTGTTTGTGTGTATCATTTTCCTTCTCTCATCTTCTGCAATTGAACAAATGAAGTGTTAAGGTGGAATTCATAATCTGTAATGCTCTGCCTTTAAGTTTGTTTGATCTCCTATGTTTTCATCTGTTTAAGGAGAACTCTTGAGGTTTTCTTGCTCTCCTTAGCTCCTCACCTGTCTGATCTATTCACCTCATTGCTTTTAAGGCATCAAAACAATTGCCTACCTTGCTCCTATCAGATCTCTGCAGAAACTGTGTCTCATCCCCGCACCCAAAATTGCTTTTCCCTTTGATTCAACAAAAACCCCAAAAAATCACCTTTAAACCTCTGCACTTAATACCTAGCCTAAGATTAGTTACAATTTCAGTCATCTTGAGCCTCATTGATCATATTTTTCCGAGATTGACCCGGAGAGAGCCCTCTCCTGTCCTCGTAGGGCTAGCTACGAGGCTGAGCGTGGTTTGATGTTGCCTTGAGTTTTGCCTTCCTCAGCCTGGGGCAAATTCGAGCGCTAACATAGTGGCGACCATAATGGGGAAGAAAATGGTTTGCTGGTTGATGTCATTTGTTTTATAAGCTACAGACGGAGCCTGAAGTTATGCCAGGTAGCCTTCGAAACGCTTTTGATTTGCATTAGCGAAAGTAGATAAACGCTGCTTCAATCAATCTCTGGTCTAGCTTGTAAACGTGACATTTAACTTGTTAATTACCCTAGTACATGTATTAAGTTCAGATCTGATGGTTGATGGTGGACAACGATCAGACACTTGAAAGGCTGAAATCATTCACTTGACGACTTTAAATCATTTTCGAGATCAGATCCAAAGACTCCACTGGAGGATGATCCCGACCAGCAAAAACATGAAAGGACAACATGGACAGATCAGGTATTCAAGTTGGAATTTCATCCAAGACATTTTGTTCTTTGTCATAAATTATTTCTTCTCTTTTCCCAAGAATGTCAAGAAGGCTTTGCAAAGTATATTGTATTTGAGAAGAGATCCTCGGCCTGCAGTTGATTCTTTCCCTTTGAAGATTGTGAATACCAAAGATTTGCATACCTTTGAGCTTGATCAAGACCTTTTTTCCGAATTTTGTGATGACCATCTTCAAATTGATGAATCTCAAGAGACCAAGACTGATTCTATACCTGCTGTACATACCCCTACACTTTGTAAAATTCTAGATCGGTATAAACCTCTTGCTTTACCTTCTTTTCTTCATGCTTTCCCCAAAAATTATGATCTATACTTGCCGAGGTTTGATGGTGAATGTAAGAATGTCAACGCTGAGCAACATGTGCAGAATTTTGCGTCTTTTCTAGATCTTTTTGAAGTTGATAGCGAAGATGTTAGTATAAGGCTTTTTGCTCTTTCTTTGCAAGCTAAAGTGAAGAGTTGGTGCAAAGCCCTGCCTGATGCGAGCATCTCAGATTTCCAGCAGTTCGTCAAAGTTTTTCTCGACAGGTGGATGATCGGGCATAACCTTTTCTTGATTGTAGAAGAGTATAACCAGCTGAAAAGACTACCAGGGGAGACAGTACAACAGTTTTCTGCCATATTTAATCAAGTTTATTATTCAATGCCAGTTGAGATAAGGCCTACTCCTAGATTTGCTCTCTTGCGCTATCCGAATGCCTTTGATCCAGAAATGGAGTTTCAGCTGAGAGAAAGGAATATTGCAACACTTCACGAGATGCAAAACAGTGCAGTAAATGTAGAGGCACATCTGCTGATCTGAAGGGCAAGAATGAAGGAAGAAGTGATGAAAAACATAGATCCGGAAAAATCAACATCTCTAGAGGTGAATCTTGACATTTTGGTAAGTGTAGTAGAAGAGATGATGGACAAGATCAACGCAAGGAATGATTATGATGTTCAAGCTCATGGCGCGCTGATTGAAGAAGAACAAGTTGCTGCTCCAAAACATTTTGTTTCTTATCCTAGTTGTCATAGATCTGATAATTATTGTTTTGTAGATCACCTTGGTGAAGAAAGAACTGTTGATATGACCTGCATGCTTGATGATATGTTTTATACCGATTATTTGCCTCAGTTTGATCAGTATGATGATGATTATGTTCTCCAAAAAGAAGCTAATCTTGCAGACGAATCAGTAGCTAGTTTGTGGGAGGAAGAAGTTCATTTTCAGCAGCTTGAATACAATGTTTAGCCCTCACATATCAACCATGACATTGATGAGGAAAGTGTAGAAAATTGGAAAGTATGTGAAGGATCTTTGCCTTTTTGCTTTGATTCATGTCAGTTCATCAGAGACAACTTCCATGTAATCAGAAATTAGCTATCGACTAGTCTTGATTTGGATCCTCTTGAGCGCGATGAAAACTTTGTTCCAGACTTTTCATATTTAGATTTCCAGCCCTCGAATGCCATTGATTGTCAAGTTGCAGATGAAGACATGGAAGCTAGCACATATGATCAAATGATACAAGAAGGTTCCCTACCTTTCTGTTTTGAATAATTTCAGCTTTTGAAGGGGAATTTGCATAGTACATCTTCAGTGAAGAATGAGCAGCATGTAGGCAATCATGTAATCACATTGGAACCATTAGAAAATGGTTTGCAGCAGTCTTTTCACGTTTTTCATGATCCAATAGCTGATGTTTTGGATGAGGTTTGCAGTCAAAGTCTTTCTTCATTGACTACATGTGAGCTTGAAACGTGTATTGATACAAACTTGATCCGGCAGCCGATTTCTTTCTCATTTTCAGCAGAGGTCTCGTCACAAGGCTCAGATCAAAGTTTGAATTCATGGTATGAGGAAACGAGAAGTAATCCATTAGATGAGCTAAGTTCCAGTGTGCTTGAATTTCAAGATCCTTATGCAGTGTTTTTGGAGGTGGATAGAGAATTCATATCATTCTACGGATCTGTTTCCAAGTTGTCATGGGAGTTTCCTTTCAGTAGTTCTCTCTTGTTGTTCATAAGTGAGCACTTGCGGAGAATTCGAACAACAAACGGGATACTTACTTGGTTGCATTGGTTGTTTCATTTCACTTGATCAGGTGATGAATGAAACTGTTAGAGTAGGTTTTGATGAATAAGCTCCACTTTGAGCATCATTTCCAGTTTGTCGGTTGTGTTTAAGTATTGAGTCAGTTTTTAGTTAAGTGAGAGTCAATTTGTGTCATCCGAGTCATCAGTTTTCAGTCATGCATTTTAGTTTGAGTTTTTGACTCCATAGCCCAATGGACGGAGGCATTGTCTGCTCTCCCAAAGCTCTGCGGTTCTTGGCACCTCCAAGGAGCTACCATCCCCATTGGAGCCAATGTTAGAGTCGGTCTAGTTATCCCTCCATTAGAGATCAAAGCTCTTTTTAGCATTTCATGTTTAGGTGTCCCATCAGTTTCGATTAGTTGCATTTCGTTAGGCATGCCATAACTCTGACGGAATGGTTGTGTTACTCATTCCCCTCGTGCTTGGCACTGCTGGTTCAGGTCTATTCATAAAAACAAGTCTTCAAAGGTCATGTACAGTCCTGTTTCAAATTTCTGGGTCATAACAATGGTTCTTGGTCATTAGGTCTTGGGTTTGAGTCAGTCTTGTTTTGCAAAGTCTAAGAAGACCAGAAGGCCAGAGGGATGTCCTCGATAGGTGGTTACTTCAATAATTTTTATCATTATATAGATGAATTATAACTTTTTTTCAAAACTCTGTTTTGAAGATAAGTAGTCATCTCATTTTTGTAAAAATCTTCAAAAATTTCAGTTCTTGAAACGTCCAAGCGCAGCCTTGGTCTCCTTTGCCAAAGCATATCACAGCTATCCCTGCAAAGAATTGCAAAGAAAATCATTATTTCAACCAAATTTAAGGAGGAAACCAAAAAGGTCAGAAGCCTATTAATTTTGAAAAAGTGTCAACAACCAAACATAAGAAAATGGGTTTTGGGTTAAGCAAAAATCAACAAGGAGTCTATATGAAGATATTTCTCCTCATTTGCAACCCATTCCACATTCCAAGAGAAAAGAGCATTGTCCTCAGGCGATTTTGTGAGTTTGTGAGCAAATTGGGCCGTTTCCAGGGTGCGCGGCGCATCAGGTTGGGCGCGCGGCGCATCAGTAACGCGCGGCACATCAGGCGACAGATTCTAGTGCTATCTTACACGCACGCGACACATTAGGAGCGCGCGGCACGTTGGGTGAGGCGCGCGGCGCATTGAAGTTTATGCCCAGACTTTGTCCAAAACACACTCAAACACCTCTTCTCACGCATCAAATTACAGGTAGGCTTTTATCCACGGCTCATTCTTGGTTTTGAAGGTTTATGTAAAGAAATTATGCTATATTTTCCATGAAAAAACCAAGTGTAAAAACCCTCCTTGTCCATTAATTTGCTGTAAGGATTTAAATGCCAAGATTGCTGTAGGGTTTGCAAAAATAAATGTTGCCAAGGTTTTCCTATTTCCTTTGTTTCCCATCCCCTATATTCACCAATATTTTCCCCAATAATTCCTCATAGAACCCTACACTATCCTCCCTCAAATCCTAACCCCTCCCTTCTACTACAAACATATATTCCCTACCTCATCCCAAACCCTAAAACTTCAAGATTTCCATGCCCCTTCCCTTCCCTAAATTCCTTGTTTTATTTCCATTTTCCCCATTTCCCTAATGTTTTCCCTTTCTTAACAATTCCCTTGTATATTTTTGTCCCCTTGGTCACAACATTTTGAGAAAAAGAACAGTCTACAAGCAATTGAGCACACAGTTTACACATCAGCATATATATATTCCAGCTATCTTGTCTTCAAAAACATGTCAGAGACCGAGTCAAGCTATGAGCAGGATTATGATGCGGCTGAGAAAGGCCAACAGAGACAATGCATTATTAAAACACATGGCTATGCATTACAAGGCCCGGAACCTAGTTTGCAAGGCACGAATTAGGAGTCTTAAGGCAAAATTGAAGAAAGCGGTCAAAATGCAAAAAAGACAAAAGGAGCTTGATCATCTTCGGATTTTGGTTGAAGCCTCTTTGGATAAGCATGGTACTTGATTGGGGATCCCCAGCCCAAATTTCAACAAGTTTGGAGAAAATTTTGTCAATTTTGAAATTTTTGGTTAAAAAACAGGTTTTTTGGCTCAACGCGTAGCGCGCCGCACGCGACCCATAAGATTGGGAGGTCCAAATCACAAATGGTTTGCATTTTTGGATTTGTCATGATGAAATATACCTGCTCAGCTATTTCCAAGGAATTTCATCAAGGTTTGGGTCCCCAAAAGGTCAAAAAACATGCAAAAAATGACCTCACTGCCCCTTTTTGGACACACAGGAAGCAGCCTTGGGAGAATGCACTTTTGGAGGGGCAAATGGACATCAAATTGGAAAATTCCACTTGGGTTAGAAAGTAGACATCCAGGGATTTCCAACAAGCCAACTTGAGCTCAATTTGGATGCCGGGAAGTGCCCCAAATGCAGGTGGAAAGGCGCGCGGCGCATAGGGCTCAGGCACGCGGCACATCAGGGTTTTTTGGCAGAATTTTCATCTTCATGTCAGGAAACGTAGCCAGTTTGACCAGTTTTGACTTGTGATGTTATTTTTCACTCCTCTTGATGTAATTAATGAAACATGATGTAATTTTGACACTTTATTACTTGTTCTAGAAGATTCATTCACTAGAAAGTGAAAATTAAATGAATGAATCAGTTTCCTACCTTATAGAGGCAAGTTGCTTTGACTGCCTAGATTGTAGTGCTTTGTTTAGAATTGGTTGAAACAGCTCCTAGGATGATGAGCTCAACCCCTAGAGGCAAGGGAATGAGTTATCTTGCCTATATTATGTATTTTCTTAGTCATTTTCAGGGTTGGACTCTTGGGGGAAAAGGTTTGGAGACTCTATTGTACATTTTACTTCAGCATTTTGGCAAAGGAAAGACCAGGGTTTTGCAGCACTGTTTGGAATTCATGTGGCTTTATGTCTTGATGGTGTGCTTCTTTCAGTACTTGTTTGTGTGTATCATTTTCCTTCTCTCATCTTCTGCAATTGAACAAATGAAGTGTTAAGGTAGAATTCATAATCTGTAATGCTCTGCCTTTAAGTTTGTTTGATCTCATATGTTTTCATCTGTTTAAGGAGAACTCTTGAGGTTTTCTTGCTCTCCTTAGCTCCTCACTTGTCTGATCTATTCACCTCATTGCTTTTAAGGCATCAAAACAATTGCCTACCTTGCTCCAATCAGATCTCTGCAGAAACTGTGTCTCATCCCCGCACCCAAAATTGCTTTTCCCTTTGATTCAACAAAAACCCCAAAAAATCACCTTTAAACCTCTGCACTTAATACCTAGCCTAAGATTAGTTACAATTTCAGTCATCTCGAGCCTCATTGATCATATTTTTCTGAGATTGACCCGGAGAGAGCCCTCTCCTGTCCTCGTAGGGCTAGCTACGAGGCTGAGCGTGGTTTGATGTTGCCTTGAGTTTTGCCTTCCTCAACCTGGGGAAAATTCGAGCGCTAACAGTCTCGACATACTTCCTCTGGTTTAACCAGAGCTTCCCCTTTTCCCAATCTCTTTTAATTTCCATGCCCAAAATATAGTTTGCAGCACAAAGATCTTTCATGTTGAATTTGGAGGACGATTGGGTCTTCAAATCCTGGATAATTTCTTTGTCATTTCCAACCAGCAACATATCATCCACATACAAGACCAGCTAAATAACACAGTCACCAATTAATTTAAAATACACATAGTGATCTGCTTTGCTTTTGGTGAAGCCAAGTCCCTGTATAAATGTATCAAATTTCTAATACCACATCCTTGGTGACTGCTTTAACCCATACAAAGAATTTTTTAACTTGCATACTAGTTCTTTCTTACCCTTCACTACAAGGCCTTTAGGTTAATTCATGTAGATCTCCACTTCTAGATCCCTGTGAAGAAATGTTTTTTTCACATCCATATGTTCTACCTCAAAACCAAAAGCAGCAACAACAAATAAAAGTAATCTAATAGAAGCTACCTTGGCCACAGGAGAAAAAATATCACCAAAATCAATTCTCAGCACCTAGGAATAACCTTTTGCTATGAACTGAGCTTTGTATTTCTACACCTTTCCTTCTGCATTTGTCTTCTTCTTGAACACCCATTTTCTGCCAATGGGTTTCCTTCCAACCAGCAACTCCACCAGATCCCAAGCCTCATTTTTGTGCAAAGGTTCCATTTCATCAACCATGGCCTCTTTCCAGAGTTTACCATCCTCTGAATCTACTGCTTCCTTCACAGTTTTGGGATCATAATCAGTAATAGATAAAGAAAAAATTGAACAGAAAGTAGATGGACTATACCTTTCTGGTTGCCTTCTTTCTCGAACTAATCTTTTCACAACTGGAGTTTGTGGCTCTTCATCTTCTGATTCCTCTTCTACTGTAGAGTCTGATTCTTCTTCCTTTAGCTCAAACTCTATCTTCTCAGACTCCTTTGGTTGAAATTCATGTTTAATAACATATTTCACCTCTCTAAACACCACATCTCGGTTGTACACAACCTTCCTTGTGATTGGGTTCCAAAGTTTATAACCCTTTAAACCATCCTTTTACCCAATAAAGATGCACTTTTCAGATTTACTATCCAAATTTGTTCTTTTATCCTTTGGAACATGTACATATGCATCACATCCAAATATCCTTAGATGAGAAAGAGAGGGTTTCTTACCAGTCCATACCTCTTGTGGAGTCTTATCCTCCAACGCTGATGAAGGTGATCTGTTGACTAGGTAACATGTAGTCTCCACTGCCTCTACCTAGAATTCTTGTCCTAACCCGACACCACTGAGCATGCTTCTTTCCCTTTCCATCAACGTCTTGTTCATTCTTTCTGCAACTCCATTTTTCTCAGGTGTGTATGGAGTAGTATTCTGCCATGCTATACCACACTTCTTACAAAATTCTTCAAATTCCTTCTTGCAAAACTCTCCACTATTATCTGTCCTCAGCACCTTTATCTTCTTCTCTGTCTGGTTTTCCACTAGAGCCTTAAATTCTTTAAACCTGTCAAAGACTTTAGATTTCTTCTTAAGGAAATATATCCATGTATTCCTTGAGAAGTCATCTATAAATGATACATAGTACACAGACTTACCCAGTAATGGAACCTTCTGTTGAAGCCCCAAAAATCGGGTCTACAACAAGGGGGATACACGCTCGGTCCGGACCTTGGTTGGCAGCTCCTTATCCGTTTGGTATAGCGGGTCCGACTGGGGATATGGGACCAGTTTCCCAATCTATGAGTGTGTGTGTGTGTAGAATTTGATGTTCCTGGTCTAAAAGTTCCTAATTAAGATATTCTAATTCTAATTTTAATCTAATTCTATGCTATTGTAATCTAATAAGCAGCAACATCTAAGTCTATTCTAACCCGGGATGTAATTCTTCTATTATGCAATCTAAAAAGATTTCAAATAACAACTGGTAATAAAGATCATTCAGCTATTATAAGAAAAGAAATCAATAAGGATGAACCACTTCGCATAAAAATTTAGACGAAACAGTTGTGAAAAACATATCGCATAATGAGATATTCATACATTAAGCATAAATAAATGGCTATCACCGTACAAAAGTGCCAAATGATAACTCAGGCATTCATGCAATAATACATAAACAACTAAAAACTATATATCACTTTAACACATAAGCAGAAATGGTCAAGAGATAAAAGTACCATTTATGACTAGTCCTACTCATAAGCTTCAAGCGACAATGATTTATCTCTCCTTGCTCTAACATCCACTAAGAGTACAGAAGTGCAACATCAGTAGCAGACATCAAATGCAAACATCAACAAATCTTGTTCCATTCATTCACCAAAACCTCCTCTGAGGGTGCAAAAGTGCATGTTCTGAGGACAAGTTTTTGATAAATTTCTGGACCCTTCTCTAAATGCATGAGAAGGGTTTAAATACTACTAACTAAATAACTTAATTACACAGATTCAGGATACGGTTTAAATGACCGCCCTTTTTCTAAGCAAAAATAAAACAAAACTATTTCTAAAAATTAAATCTAATATCTAATTGTTTTTGCATTTGCTCCTTAATGTTTCAAGCATTCAATATTTGCCTGGGTAGAGTCGGCTGACTATCTTCCGCTTTTGGTTGAGCTAAGCAAACAGAATTGGTAAGAGCTGGCACCATCTTCTCAGCAAAATCGATGATATACTCGAGAGTCATCCTCTGACTATGTGGCCTTATTGCGTATGCCCAGTAATAATCTCAGGTCAACTTGGTTAACCCTTTGGATTGCTTCTGCCTTTTCTTCAGCTTTCTATTTCCAGTTTGTTTTTTACCATTGCTTTCTTGCACTTTTCGGGCTTACAGGTGATTGAGTAGTTAGAGGCTTTCCTTCCCGAAGAATTTTCTCAGCGAATCGCGCATCAGAAACTGCCTCCTTTCTTTGATCCGGGCTTCTCTGATGCGTTTTTCTCCTTTTGCGCCTCTTCATCTTTATCGAGTATAAAGCTTCAAAATTTGTAAAAATAATGACCTTGTGAGCTCTTGACCCTGAGCATTAAACTGCCTATTGATATCAACATCGTTCAGTACTCATTCAACCATGGTTGTATAGGAAAGATCTGTAATGGATGGCTCAGCAGCATCCTGTGAATCTGCGGCTCTGTTGCATGCGATATCTGTTTATGAGGGAATTTTTTCTCTGTCTTTGAACATTGGAGCTCTACCCTTTTTCCTCATAGCTCCCTGCACATTGCTTTGTGTAACTTTTGTTTTTCATTCTTGCAGTTCACAGGTGAGGAGAGAGTAATGATAATAAATAACGACAGGAAAGCTTTAAATGCTATGGATATGCAAAAACATGCCACCTGACGTGAACTGGCTCTTCGAACAACACAAAACCATATTTTATTAACAACTGGCATATAATACATTAATTATCATTAAAGCACGTAACCAGTTCTTAGTTTAGGGAAAATTTTTTCTTGAATATTGAGCCAGGGAAATCTGCGATGGAATGTTTCTGCGATCTGCATCGCAGTATCGCATTTCACTGTATCGTATTACCGCAATTTTATCGTCTATCGCAAGGTTGCTTGATCGCGCTATCGCAAGATCACAGATCGCTTAATCGTTAAATCGTTATGTGTCTTTTATGCAATTTTGCGAGATGCGATATCGCATATCGGCGATTTTTTAAGGTTTTCCAACGTGAGTTTTTCTTAATGCATGCGATGCGATGGAGTTCGCGTCACAATCTCGCATTTCATCATTTTTACTCATAAGGAAATACCCTATCTTTCTCTGCGCGATGCGATATTTCTTAAGGAGTGACATATATGAGCACTAATTGATTTTTTGAATTTTTTGACTTAGGGTCCCCACTTACATAGTGTTATTGCTAATACTAAATAAGGAGGGGGTTGTTGGTGGCCACAACACCTTCATAGATCCAGACACTTCACTGTGCACAAGCTCTAATATCTGTTTCACCCTCTTACCACCAGAGGGGAAACTCACCCGATTCTTCTTCCCATATACACAATTTTTACAGAAATCAAAATCCAGAGAGCTATTAGTCATACCTTCTACCATAACTTTACCATGAAGTATTATAAGGCTCTTCTCTCTAATATGTCCAAGCCTTTGATGCCATAGCATGGTCTTTTCTCCAAAGACCACTAGATTTTCTGCCCCACTTTCAGGAACCACAAAACTGTTGCACCCATCAACAACAGTGCTACCTTGCAGCGTGTACAAAGTTCCAATCCAAACTCCTCGCATCAATACCAATGCTCCTCAAACCATCTTGCAGGTATCCTTCTCGAACACTGTTTTTCCACCTTCATCATCTAGTTTGCTTATAGAAATCAGATTTCTGGCTAATGCAGGAATATGTAGAACACTCGGAAGCGTTCTAATCCTTCCACCTTGAAAATTCAACTTAAATTTTCTGCGACCAATGATTTTATCCTTCCTGTCATCCCCTAAGAAGACATCAACACCATCATATTTTTCATACTCGCAAAACCACTCTCTATGGGGAGTGAAGTGAAAGGATGCACCTGAGTCAATCAACCATGCCTCATGATCTACATGTGTACTTGAAGAAGCCAAGTACACATCCTCACCTTCATTTGAGGTGGTTTTCACCTATGCAGAAGGAGCATCATCAAATCCCTTTCCTTTGTCAGGAGCTTTAGATTTACAGTCCCTTTTGTAGTGCCCTTCCTTTATGCATTTCTAGCACACCTTTACAGGTTTTCCTGGAGATTTAGATCTCCCTCTAGATTTAGATCTCCCACTTGATGACTTATTTTTGTTTCTGTTCTAGGACCTTCCTCGTACAGACAAGGCATCACCATTCTGGCTCTCCATATTTTTTTGTCTCATCTCTTCCGTCAGTAAGGATGAGACTATTTCATCAAACTGCAAGGCAGTTGCATTGCTACCTATTGCAATAACTAGACTATCCCATGAATTTGGTAGAGAACACAAAAAAATGATGCACTTATCTTCATCTAAAATTTTAATATCAACAGATAATAATTGACTTGCCATAGTATTAAATGCGTTCAGATGCTCTGTCACTGAGTATCCATCTTTCATCCTCAGGTTATACAACTTTTTCTGTAGGAACAATTTATTCACCAGAGACTTAGATTGGTACAAAGTCCCTAACTTGTCCCACAAAGCCTTAGCCGTAGCTTCCCCTGATACATTCAGTAATACTGAATTTGAGACACACAATCGTATTGTGCTCTTTGCCTTCTAATCCAACTTCTTCCATTCTTCATCGGACACTCCCATTGGTTTAGTACCTGGATATACCACGATCCACTGATCCTTATCCACCAACAGATCCTCCATCTTGAGTTTCCACAACTCAAAACTTTGACCATTAAATTTCTTGATCTCTATATTTCCACTGCTCGCCATATTCTTTCACCACCAGAATTGATCCCATACATCTCCCACTGAAAAGGGTCTACCACAGGCCCGAGCGAAACCCCTCAGTAACAAAGGTGTCCCCTTGAAGCCAAAACTTCTCTAATACCAAATGTAGGTTTTAACCCTGTACAAAAATTACCTGCATACGAATTCTAAAACAGAAAATAAACAAAGGTAAGAGCATACCACATAAAACAAATATACACAGATATTTTCCCTTGGATCCCAAAACCGGGAATACCAGATTGATTTTTCATTATGTTCCTTTCAATGTTACAATACATATATATACATGCCGAAGCATCCAATACCATGAATCGAAAACCATCGCCCAAAAACCATGTGCGAAAACCATGCACAAAACCATAGGAAGGTCCACCCACCTAATATAGTAAATGCCTCTAGTCTAAGAGATTTTAACTCTTTTTACACTAGACTGCTACCATTTATCCTAAACCATGTACATCATCCCTTTCCCTCTAAATATGGAATGATGAACTTAATGTTGTAGGTTGCTTCTTAGTGACAGTAATGTTAGGAATAATATCACAAAGAAATAAAATCTAAATGAATGCAAAAATAAAACATAGAATGAAATAATACAAATGAGACACCAATATACATGGTTCAAGGGAGAGACTGTTCAGTTCATCTCCCGATGACTGTTCATATTATTTATTTATCTATTTACATTATATTCACCCAATCCTGATGATTAGGTGTCACAATTCCCCCCCTTAATCTGAAGGGATGTTGGTGAGTCCAAGCATCATTTTGAATCGTTCAAGCTTTTCTCTTCTAAGCGCTTTGGTGAAGATGTCTACAATTTGCTCATTAGTGGAACAATGACAGAGATGGATTGTTTTGGCCTCAACATGATGTCAAATAAGATGATATTTAGTATTGATGTGCTTCGTTTGATCATGGAACTTTAGGTTCTTGGCCAACTTTATTGCAGAGGTATTGTCAATCATGAGTGGAGTTGATTGTACTTGTTTTACCTACAAATATTCAAGAATTTTCTTGAGCCACACAATTTCTTTTGTTGCTTCAGCTGCTGCCACGTATTCTGCTTCTGTTGTGGAATCTGCTGGAACTGATTGTTTGCGTGATCTCCAGGAGATAGCTCCTGATCCAAGACTCATAGCATATCCTGAAGTAGATACCCCAGTTTCTTTGTCTCCATCGAAGTCTGAATCAGAGTATCCAGTCAAGCTGAATTCGTCCACCCGTGTATACTTGATTCCAAAGTCTTGAGTTCCCTTCAAGTACCTTAGAACTCTTTTTGTAGTAGACCAATGTCCCTCACAAGGCTTTTGCATAAACCTGGAGAGGATTCCAACAACAAACGAAATGTCTGGTCTGGTAGTAGTTAGGTAGTTGAGACTTCCTACAAGCTGTCTATACTTTGTTGCATCCTCAAATTATTTTCCTTCAATAGATGTAAGCTTTAAGTTTTGTTCCATTGGAGTAGTAAGAGGATTGCATTCTGTCATGCCAAACCTGTTCAACAGATCTCCAATGTATTTTTTTTGAGAAAGAAAAATGGACTTCGGATGTTGGGTTACTTCAATGCCAAGATAGTAATGAATATAGCCCAAATCAGTCATTTCAAAACTTTTCCCCAATTCCTTCTTTATGGATGCAATGTAGCTTTCATTGTTCCCTGTCATCAAAAGATCATCTACATATACCACAAGATATACAATTGTTTTGCCAACTTTCTTGACAAATAAAGTTGCATCATCTAGATCATAATGTTTGAAATTGAGTTTCAGAAGATGCTTAGTTAGTTTTTCATATCAGGCTCGTGGTGCTTGTTTGAGGCCATACAAGGACTTCACCAGTTTGCATACTTTATGTTCATGTCCTTTCATAGAAAATCCTTCAGGCTGGGACATAAAAACATTCTCTTTTAGATCTCCATTCAAGAAAGCAGTTTTTACATCCATTTGATGGACTTTCCAACCATTCTGAGCTGCTAGGGCAAAGAGTGTCCGAATGATAGCCCATTTTGCTATGGGGGAAAAAGTCTCTTCATAATCAACCCCTTCCTTCTGTGCAAAACCTTTTACCACAAGCCTGGCTTTGTGCTTTTCAAGTGAGCCATCAGCTTTATACTTGTTCTTGTAGACCCACTTGTAGCCAATTGGTTTGGTTCCTAATGGAGGATCAACCAACTTCGAAGTGCCATTCTTTATGAGGGAATCATACTCCTTTTGCATCGCTTCTTTCCATTCATCATGAGAAGCAGCTTCTTTGAAGGAAGTTGGTTCAAAATATGTAGACAAGTTCAATTCACATTCATAAGAAACATCCATACCAACAGGTGAATTAGAGTCATCTACATCACCTCCATTTTGTCGGTTTGAATTTCTAGTTCCTATCTTTCCAACCTCATCAGGATGAACACTTTCAAGTGTCTTTTTCAGATGGTCCAGGCTACTCCACTGATTGAGTTGGGACTAAATCAAGATTGAGTCTCCCAATTCTGTCAATCACATCACTTAAAGCATCATCCATTGTTGGAGTTTCATGCAGGGGAGAGTGTTCTTTAGAAGAAGATTCCACATGTTGATCTAGTATAGGAATCCCCCCTTCAAGATGTGGAATCTGACTATCAAATTCAATGATTTTGCTTTTGCGAATCTATCCAAGCGATCAAGTTGCACTCAACAACATTGTCAATTTTGGATGATTCAAGAAAAATTACATCTCTAGGTACAACAAACTTTTTATTTACTTCATCATAGAGACGGTATGCTTTGGAGGTGTTTGAATACCCCAGGAAGATACACTTACGACTTCTAGCACCAAGTTTGTTTCTATGTACCTTTGGTATCAAGGCATAATAGGTGGAACCAAAGACCCTAAGATGCTTTACCGAAGGAACATGCACATACCACATTTCATATGGAGTCTTGTTTCTAATAGCATTAGATGGACATCTATTCTTTATATATGCAGCACATTGAAAAACATCAGCCCAAAACATTATCTTTACATTTTCGAAGAAAAGCATGGATCGTACCATATTTAAGATTGTCCTATTCATTCTTTCAGCTACACCATGCTGTTGGGGATTATAAGGCACAATTGTTTGATGTTTGATCCCATGTTGGTGAAGATAGTTTTCAAATTCATTTGATGTGTACTCTTTTCCATTATCAGTGCGAATAGACCCAATATGAGATTTTGCATCATTTTCAATCCATTTATGAAAATTCTTGAATGTTTGAAAAGCATCAGATTTGTTCTTCAATAAACAAACCCAACACATTCTGGTGTAGTCATCAATAAATGTCATGATATATTTATTTCCATTTGCAGAAGGAACAAGCATTGGACCACATAAATCTGAATGAATGAGTTCCAGTTTTCTATGTGCTCTTGAATGTGAATCATGAAAAGACTGTTTGCTATGCTTTCCTAGAATGCAAGCATCACATTGCTTAAGTTTCCTAGGAATTGTAGGCAAACCAACAACACCATTTTTCTTCAACAAGCAGAGGTTGTCATAGTTCAAATGTCCAAATCTAGCATGCCATAATAAACTTGATGGAAGTGTACCTTCTTCATGATGAGAATTGTATGAGAAATGTTGTGCACGAGCAGAGGTTCCTTACAGCTTGAGAAGTCTTTCTTCTTCTATTCCCCTCATGACAAGTGAGTGGTCAAATTCTTTTCTTACCTCAAGCTTTCCATCAAACATATGAATGGAGTGACCTTTCTGGCAGATGTGGACCAAGGATAGCAAGTTTCTCTTGAGTTGTGGGAGATATAGAACATGATGCAGAAGAAAGTCTGGAAGACTAGGCAGTTTAAGCCTGATTGTGCCAAGCCCTGATGGCTTGATTTTTTATTGGTCTGCAAAGTATACTGCTCCATCAACATTGTCAGTAAATTCTTCAAAAAAATATTTTCTATTAGTCATGTGGCAGGTTGCTCCTGAATCAAGCAACCAATCATTTTTCCAAGAAGCAAGTGAAGCATTAAATAAATCATCATTTACTCCAATATTACATTGCGCCACAACATAGTGAGCGGATTCAATTGCTTTACCTTTGTTTGTATCATCAGTTTTACCTTTTTGTTGGTTTCTTTGCTGCTCAATTTTGTCCCATGGTAGCTTGCATGTAGATGCATCATGTGATCCATTTCTTTTGCAGCGTATGCAGTGCAAATCTACCTTTTCTCCTTGAGAGTCTCTGCCACCCCTACCTCTGAAATCTCTTCTACCTCTTCCTCTGGAAGAATCTTGAGCATGATTATTCTCTCTGTGTGCAAGAAGAGTTGTCTTCTTTTCCAAACCCTTCACTTTTCCAACAAACTTCTCCATCATAAAAAATTGAATTGAGCCCAAAAATAATTACAGTATTCGTAGCAAAACACTAATAATAATTTGCTATGACTTTCCAAAAAATGGAATCAACTGCAATCATGCAATATATATTTCACATATTATACCATGGCATGTCATCATAAAACAAACAACATAAGCCCTAATGCCATCACCACATATCTTTCACTATCATTCAGTTGGAAAGCATCGGTCTATTTACTATAGCTCAAAGGGTATAGATACTTGTTGTAGTCATAGTTATCCACCAACCATTAAAATAAAACACGGCAATTAGAAGACGAATTGCAGTGACTCCTTGCCGTTCTTTACCAATTCCATGCCACGTCTCTCCAAAACACTACTACTGGTGTTGCAGAACTCAGACTGGGCAAACCGGTGGCAACGATCAACATATGGGTAGCGTTCAAGACTGTAATACAACTTAAATACAATAGACCTTTTAATATATATAGCCAACATCCAAAATAGTCAACGCATGGAGTATCGTACAGTTCAACGCATGGAGCAGCGTACGTATGGCATTTGGAAAAAAAAAATTCAAGGTAAATACCAGCTTTATATGCCAAAACAAACTTCAGAAATCGTTGAGACGACCGTTATATGCCAAAACAACGTTATATGTCAAAACAACGTTATATTTCAAAACAACGTTATATGTCAACCAGTGTTAATACAATGCCAAAACAAACTTCAGAAATCGTTGAGACCAGCGTTATATGCCAAAACAATGTTATATGTCAACCAGTGTTAATACAATGCCAAAACAGTGTTATAATACCAGCGTTCTTCAAAACAAGAGCAGCAGCATTCTCCAACGGAGCAGCGTTCTGTAAATACTTAAAATGAAGCAGTTCTCAGTGGCCTGGAAACAGGCTCTTCAACCAGTCTGTCCATGGTGCTGGCGGATCTTCATGTCTCTCGTGCCACTCGTGTTTGTGTTCATCTGAGTCTAGGAACAACCACTGGCCATGGTCTGGAAAGTCTGGTCTTCCAACAATACGTTCGAATGCCCTCTCTCGCGGTTGGAACCCGAATTTCTCATTCTCCGCTCGGGGACGGACTTCCTTAGGGAAACTTCTGAAAGAAGAAACAGACTCTTCTTCAGAAGAGGGGAAGAAGGAGGGCCATGAGAATTGTGGACAGAAAGCTCAGTAGGCAGACTCCACAGGGGCAGAGGACAGAGAGCAGTAGGCAGAAGGGAGTTACAACTATTTTGGGAGCTGGCTTTGATACCATGTCAGACCACGCAGTAACTCCTCAACCAAAAATTGATTCATATGTTATTCCTTCAGGTAGGTCTTCATTATATACATGAGGGAGAGACTGTTTAGTTCATCTCCCGATGACTGTTCATATTATTTATTTATTTATTTACATTATATTCACCCAATCCTGATGATTAGGTGTCAACAATTCCATCCAAAAAAATGAAGGGATTACAACCTACAACACATCCACTCCAACCTCCTCTTCCTTCTCTCAATTACAATGTTATCTAAATAATACACACTTGCAATACATTTTCCTCATAAAAAGAGGGTATTCTTATAGGTAAAAACCCTAATATAACATCTACTAGTAGATATATGACTTAATGATGAATGGTTCAGATTGACAATAATATTACAATATTTTAAAAGGAAAATTTTCCATACATTTCTCTTTTTGGGGTGCTTCCCTTGAACCCCCACCAAGGGGAGCTACAAAGATTTGTCTCCACCCCATGGACCCTGTTGGCTTAAGGGCACCTGGCCCAAGTTCAAAGTTAATCATTCCAATAAAAAAACCCTAAATTCTGGTCCTTTCGGCAATAACCTGCATAGTGCAGGCTGCAGTCTCACCCGAAGCAGTATTGGGGGATGCTAGAACCATGTGTCTTCATCCAGAAACCATGTGATAGGTAGCCTGCAATCCTTGTAGCTCAGATCTGTCTTCATGTAGATCTATGTCTTCCTATGGTGCACTACTGCAACTACATGAAAACGGCCCTCAAACCTTCGCGAAGGTCTGCGATTAGACTTTACAAACCCAAAAGAATTAGACTTACAACTTTCGCGTAGTAAATACTAACCCTAGATCTACCTCCATGCATATCTACTCGATTCAAACATAGATCATACATATTTGGCTAATTTTTACAGATCCATTTGGGCACATCAACCCTGACTTACAGATCAATACTATTAGGGCCCATCAAACCCTAATTTAGTTGTTACATGCCCTAAAGAAGTCAACCATCAGAATGCCTAGCTTCCTAAGAAGTTCTATGACTAAAATCATCCAAAAATTGTCTCTAAGAGGATCAGCGCAGGTAGATACACTACCAGGGTGCACTGTAGTGCAACCCAGTACACTACCAGGGTGCACTGTAGTGCAACCCAGTACACTACCAGGGTGCACTACAGTGCAGCCTAGTACACTACCAGGGTGCGCTGGGCAAATTTGAGCGAAATCTGCATTGAGGTTTGGAATATTCTTATCCATAGGATGCCTCTAGAAGTTTCCCAAGGCTATCCACTCCTTTGCGCTCGAAATTGGATGAGGGAGGGAGTTAAGGAACATCAATCCCTTTATCCCTTCCTCCATGGAACTAAATCCTAAGTTTGGGAGGGCATTCATTATCACCATTTATGGCATAATTTCCTTCATTCACCTATAAAAAGACCACTCATATAAGTGATTAGGGGCTGGAAATCATTGAATTATAGGGAGATGCTATTAGTATGAGACTTGAGTTGGTTTCAAGTATTGTAATGATGTCAAAATGTCTTGCTTGTTATGAAGAGAGGATGGGATTGAATTGGAGGAGTGGCACTGAATCAAGCAAATTGGGTTATAACTCTTCCTTTTACTAATAAAGTGTTAATTTTTTTTTCCATATGTTTGTATTGTTCATTGATGCTTTCATATGTGTATTATGAACTTGATTCCATTCTATGTTTAATCAATAGATCATTATCATATGCTCTGATTAGTTTTTGTCTTCTGTCTGTGTGCAGGTACTTTTCAAGCAGATTAAGTATGGAAAGGAGCGACAAAATTGGTCAAGGGAGATAAGGAGTAAGTGAAAGCTACATGTATGCTTCGTTACTGTCTTATTTAATTGATTGGTTATATAAAAAGTAGAGAATGCTTTGCACTGTTGTTCTAGACTTAGCTACTAGTCTAGGGGTTTAAGTGTTTATCCGTAGACACTACAACTTCCCAAAACAAATTGGTGACCATACTGGGGACTGATTATTCATCTTAGTAGCTTATTAGCCTCTTAAGACACCTTGACATACTTTAATTGTTGTAATTCAGCCTTTTGCATTGAATTTTGGTCAAAATTTGAGGTTAGATGATTCTTGAGTGGCCTCACAGGAATCAGCGCAGGCTAGCCTTAGAGAGAGTGTGCTGTAATGCACCTTCCAGTTAGAGACAATGCATTACAGTGAAGTTACTCCCTCTTTGGCCTACGCTGATCTTCCTAGGGTCAGATTCCCACCCTTGGAATTATTTTTTTTTGCCAAAATTCTTTTGATTGCTTGTTTGCTGATTGTAAATGGATGTCATGTCTCTGAAAATAGTTTTTAATCTCCTTAGCTGGCCCTAGTTAGACTAGGATTGATAAATGTTTCTTATGTATTTACTTTGTCATTTTCAATCTATAGTCGAAAGTTATTTTTTTTGGTTGATTGATCTTTGTCGAAAGAAAGTGTCATAAAATCGTCTTTTCCTTCGAAAATTGAATTGTCGTAAAGTCTTCATTCATGAAAGATCGATTGATTGATGGGTGCATATGATTAATATTTTCATTGAAAATGTCGTAATTCCTCATTTCTTTGAAAATGAAAGTGTCGTAAAGTCTTCCTTTCGTTGAAAAGAAATTGTTGCAAAATTGTCATTTTTATGAAAAGAGTTTATTGATCGATTGTGCATTAGTTTTCCTTTTAGTTCATTCACATTAAGGGAAATAAAAAAGAAATACATGCATGTTGCATTGAAAAAGTTTGTGAATGCTTGAAGAGAGTAGCTAGGGAAACTGCATTTAGATTGTGCTCTTTGCTCTTTGATCAAAAGAAATCTGATTGCTCTATCCCTAAGTAGCTAGGATTTTCATCATTAAATTGAATGGAAAGAATGCTTATCATGGTAGTTTCATTCCTAGGAATTTCAGAATACATCACGTGGTGAACTTGAAAGGAAAATTCCTAAGCAAGATCAACTTAAAATAAACATCAATTTACCTAATGGAGCATTGTCATTAACACAAACATTTAGTGGTTCTAGGTTAGAGACGTGTTCCGACGTCATAAAACAAAGTAGTTGTCGCTAACTTGTTTTCAATACATCCTGAGTGTGATACCTCATTCCACGTACGTGAGTATATCGTAGCTCGCCCACGTACCTTCAGGTATATAGGGTGGTGTTACAGTACGTAAAGAATATGGGAATGCTCTCACTGTGCGGTTTTGCATTAGACAATGCTTATATGGTTTGGGCCTCCACGTTTTCGGGTATATATGGGAGGACAACGCTAGGTTGCTATCCATCCTTAGGTAACCAAGTCGGCCGCCTTGTACACTATGATACACTGAACACAACATTCGGGGAGATTTCCTGCCCATACTTCTTGGTTCGCTAGGAGGTATTCTGCAGTTCACAATTGCTTGGTAAACCTTTTGCCTAGATTATCCCTCTTTTGTTTTGTTATGTTACTTTGATTAAAATAAAATTAATTGACCGCGGATAAAATCCTCCATACTCGCTCCTTAGTTGATCTTAGGTTGAGACATATGGCGATAAATCTGGAGTCCACCGATCAAGGAATTCCTTGTGATTGGAATGCTAGTCCTTTTCCTTCTTTCAAAAATATTGGTGCTCCTTATATGGCTACATTGTCCCTTCCAGGACTTACCATTGGCTTGCCAGTATGGTTGTTTTCAACCTCCTTGGTTCAAAATTTCGTGATTTATCCGCAATCGCGTACACCTCCAACTTGAAAAAATCAACCTCCAGTTGATCCTAAGGTTGACCCTTTGCCTTCTTCCTCGGTTGTTTCCTCCTCCCATTCTTCCTCTTCGCCTGGTGAAAGTATTGGTACTAGTAACCAGGTGGCTAAGAAGAAGAAGAAGAAGCAAATTCAATAGAGGGGCAACCAAGCAACCATTGCTTTGAATGCAACATTTGATGAGAAACCATTCGTCAAGCCTCACAAAGTTCGATATCCATGCAAACTTTGTGTGGGAGACCATATTCTTCGAAATTGTCCTGATATTCCTAAGATGTTAGAATAATGGTATTCCTGTTCACATCATCCTGTGTCATCAAATTCTTGAGATCATGTTGGTGACACACCATCAACTAGTGGTAGTAAAGTTCAAGGAAATAAGGGTAAAGTTAAGTTCCCTTGTAGGTTATGTGAAGGGAATCATCCCATTCACCTTTGTCCCTATCTGGATGAAGCCAAAAGAGTGTTGGATAATTGTCCTGCTTCACCGCAACGACTTCCATCTGGTTACAAGAAAATCTCCCTAAATCCTTCACTAGTTGATGAATTGACGGTCCAAAAATCAACCGTCAGTCAAACCCACTCTCTCTGAAAGTCAATCCTATGAGTCTATACCCAACCCAAATCAACAGGTCGAGGTAACAGTTGATCCGATTTCACCTTCAGCTAATCGTACCTTTCCTGAAGAGAGTGAATATGATACCACTCAAGTTCTTTTTATTTCTTCAGATTCTAATGTGCTTCGGGGCAGTCCTCCTGTTCCATCAAGATAGGAGGAAAATATTCCAGTTCTCGTAACTCAAGGGGTTAATTCTCCCATTTCTATGGTACCCCCTCCAAGTAGTCTAGTCACTTCCTTTGATTGGAACCGATTGGCTGGATTCCGTCTTCCTTCTTATGTGCCTTTCCAGATCATAGTACAGGTTTGTAATATGATTGTATCTGGCACTATTATAGATGAAGGTGCATCAGTGAGTATCCTTTCCTCAACTGCTTGGCAAGCCCTCGGTTCGCCACCGCTTGTGCTTATTACCTAGAATCTATTGGCATTTAACAGAGGAACCACTCAACCATTAGGGATCCTCCCTCAGTTACCTATTACTTTGGGAGGAAAAATCGTTTATCTAAATGTGATGGTAGTCCCAAGCCCTTTAGATTATAATTTACTTCTTGGGCGCGACTATGTTTATGACATGGGAGCTATTGTTTCAACACTCTTTCGAGTGATTTGTTTCCTGCATGAAAGTAAAATTGTCACTGTTGACCAACGTTCATTTCCCGGTCCAAATATGGCTTCCAGTCAACCATCTTCCCTAAATGGTCCTTTTGTGCTAATGGTATCATCCCCGCCACGGGTTAATTATGTTTCAACTTGTTCCATAACTACATCAACTGATGATCATTTCAGTGATGTTGTACATCATGTACTGGGGGCATTGGAACCAGATCTCTCCTTCATGACCTCTTATGATTTGTGAAACTAGGAGTATGAGGATAGTTGTTTTACTGTGTCAACCTCGTTAAAAAATGAAACAGGTCCATGGGGATAGTTCTTTTACTATGTCAGCCTCGTTAAAAAATGAAACATGTTCATGAGGATAGTTCCTGGTCTTGTGTCAACCTCGTTAAAAAATGAAACATGGAGTCTGAGTAGAGTTCCTTGTCTTGTGTCAAGCTCATTAAAAAATGAAACAAGGTCCCCTGGAGAAAAGTTCCAAGTCGAGTCTTTGATTAGATCTTGTAGAATCCTAGTCGAGTCTTTCACTTGATCTCATAAACGAACCTTCATTCCATCCACCTAATAGCCACGAGTAGTCTACATAGGTGAATGTAATGAAGCTTGGGGGGCATGCACCTAATGGTAAAGTTAAGTTTCCCTGTAGGTTATGTGAAGGCAATCACCCCATTCAACTTTGTCCCTATCTGGACGAAGCCAAAAAGGTGTTGGATGACCGTCCTGCTTCACCGTAGTGACTTCCATCTGGTTATAGGAGACTCTCCCTTTCATCACGCTGGGGGCATGTAAACCAATCTCAAGCATAGTTCTTTGTTTCAAGCTTGTGTAAAAATGAAACTAAATTCAAGCATAGTTCTTCATTTTAAGCTTGTATAAAAATGAAACTGAATCCAAGCATAGTTCTTCGTTTCAAGCTTGTGTAAATGTGAAACTGAATCCAAGCATAGTTTCCTATGGTTCAAGCTTGTGTAAAAATGAACCCATTTCCATTTAACCCTCGTGATTGCCATTCTATCAGCCTTTTTTGTCATATGAGCCTTGGTTGTTTTCATCCCATCGCCACCATCCCTTTGGCCGATCATACGCTTTCACTTGGTTGTTTTACCCTTTTTTAGGAACAGTTGCAATGAGTGGTCTTATTAGCCAGCCTCTTCACATCAATCAACATGTTTTGAGAAGTTACAACATCACCGAAACCAGATGCTATCCTAGACACCACTCATTCCTCAAAATGGAGTCCTCTTTAAGCTCTTTTCAGACTCTCTAAACATGAAAAGATTATCGAGTGCTTGTCCTTTCCAGCTCGTTAATGGATTGGAAATGATATTTCTCTTGTATTATTTTACGCTTATTCGGAATTGAGAGATTAATCTACGAAAAAGAAATTTTGGAGTTACCTCTTCGTCCCTTTTCAAACTTTCTAAACATGAAAACGACTGAGTTATATTTGTCGTTAAACTTGTTAAAAACATCAAATAACGACAAACTTGTCCATCTAGACAAGACCGAGTTTCACCTTCACTAGACTCGTTAAAACATCAAATAGCGATGGATTCACCCGAAGGGTGGAATTATACAACAAGCATATGTTATCCTCCTCAAGCTTGATAAAAATAAAGAGGTATTGCTCAACAATGAATGGGGAAAATTGGAAAAAGGGGAAAAAACTTTATGGTATCAAGTCGCTCTTGAACATGACACTTTCACCTCATCACCGTGACTATGTGGGTTGGGTCATTCAACTTGATGGTTATCACACCATTGGTCTATCATACCATCTATTACTTTGTTTTGGGTCAATGCTACCAATTCATCTTCGTGTCGCCGACATGTTCAAGAGAAGTCATTCAATTCAAACTTCATCCTTTTCAATACTGCAAACCTTCATTTTCATGACCGCCATTCCTGAACCTTCTGTTGTCAGTCGATTTTTCATCTCCAAAATCATTTACCTCATTTCGTGTCATTGATGTGGGATACATCAAGGCCCTCCTGCGACAAGTCGCTTCTTGTCGACATCAGCACATTATCCAAGAAGTTGACTTAGAAACACCCCTTCAGTACCTTGAGGCTTGCATACATCAATGGCAGGTTTCTCGCTTCCGGCGATAGGTTGACATCATTGGCCTTCGACCAAAAGACTTTGTATGGTGTTCAACATCAAATCATTTATTCACACCATGTGAAATGTATTATAGTACCTTAAGGGTCATTATCATTATCGATGATTCCTCTCGCATTTGTTAACAACTTACATCATTGGCTGGTAATCAGATGATGTCTTCCCATGTTCAAATTTAGGTCATCTATTCACATGGTTAGACTTGTACTTGAGCGAAATATTGAATGAGATTGAAGACCCCGGAACTAGTTTCATCCATCCGAGCTGCGATATTTTCAGGAGTACTAAATCAAACGTAAAATGGCCTTACATTCATGGTCATCCATTCATGGGTCTATATCTGTAGACGACTATATCTGTACATGTAATGAAAGTTTATAAGCTGAGCATGGGTATGCCTTCCCTCAGCAAGTTCATGAGAAAAAATCAAATTATCATGATATATGTATTGTAATCGATGCAGGTCACCTTCTGCTTCAAAACCTCTTCTCCACATGATAAATAATTTCACTCGACATACATATTTACGACTTCATGCTTTAGGGGGCAACTGTTACAAATCCATTTGGGCACATCAACCCCGACTTACAGATCAGTACTATTAGGGCCCATCAAACCCTAATTCAATTTTTACATGCCCTAAAGAAGTTAACCATCAGAATGCCTAGCTTCCCAAGAATTTCTATGACTAAAATCATCCAAAAATTGTCTCTAAGAGGATTAGCGCAGGTAGATACACTACCAGGGTGCGCTGCAGTTCAGCCTAGTACACTACCAGGGTGCACTGCAAGGTAGCCCAATACACTATTAGGGTGCGCTAGGAAAATTTGAGCGAAATCTGCATTGAGGTTTGGAATATTCTTATCCATGGATGCCTCTAGAAGTTTCCTAAGGCTATCCACTCCTTTGGGCTCAAAATTGGATGAGGGAGGGAGTTAAGGAACATCAATCCCTTTATCCCTTCCTCCATGGAACTAAATCCTAAGTTTGGGAGGGCATTCATTATCACCATTTATGGCATAACGTCCTTCATTCACCTATAAAAATACCACTTATCTAGGTGATCAGGGGCTGGAAATCATTCAATTATAGGGAGATGTTGTTAGTATGAGACTCGAGTTGGTTTCAATTATTATAATGATGTAAAAATGTCTTACTTGTTATGAGGAGAGGATGGGATTGAACTAGAGGAATGGCACTGAATCAAGCAAATTGGGTTGTAACTCTTCCTCTTACTAATAAAATGTTAAAAGCTTTTTCCATATGTTTGTATTGTTCATTGATGCTTTCATACGTGTATTATGAACTTGATTCCATTCTATGTTTAATCAATAGGTCATTATCATATGATTTGATTGGCTTTTGTCTTCTGTCTGTGTGTAGGTACTTTTCAAGCGGATTAAGTACGGAAAGGAGGGACAAAATTGGTCAAGGGAGATAATAAGTAAGTGAAAGCTATAGGTAGGCTTCGTTATTGTCTTATTTAAGCGATTGGTTATATAAAAAGTAGAGAATGCTTTGCACTGTTGTTCTAGACTTAGCTACTAGTCTAGGGGTTTAAGTGTTTATCCGTAGACACTAAACTTCCCAAAACACTAATACCTTTGCGAAACCAGATCATTACTTATTTCATGCATATAGATTGAGGTTTAAAACATTCACGCATCAATTACACTTTATTCCACATGAAAAATATCATTAAGAAATAATGCATAACTTGAACATAAATAAGAATAAGACACAAATGCAAGATATTTGTTCCCAAAATCAATCTTTATTATATTCAGCATTCAGATTAGAGACTTTTTCCACCCTACACACCCAACTGCAGGGGCCTATGCACTTAGTTGTAGACTTGCCAAGGTCTCCATGCACTCAGCTTCAGGAGCTTTCCCCTTTCTCCAAGTACAGGAAAATAGAGTTTTCCTACCTTAGCACTTACCCAAAACAATAATATTTTATCTTAGTTACCTTCTCTAGACTCACTATGACTCAATTATTTATAGCCTTTCTATTACAATACCATGGCCTGCGACCTATGGGTGAGTCGCAAAACCAAACTATCATTTACCCATACAAGGGGCTAAAGCCCCTTTGACTCCTACTTAGCTGTGCACTTCGCTTCCACATTTCACAGAGACTTTACATTCTTTAAAAAATTCTTCTAAAAAATTGGTTAAATTAACCCAAAATTGGCCCTAGGGACCCTATCCCAACAGGCCGCCAACACAAATATGGTGACTCACCCTCGATTCACTCGGCTGACACCTCGATCTTATTGCGGAGGTCACTGAACCCAACCTGCAATGCTGTTACATCAACAAAATCCTGTACCACGACCCACTGCACTTCTTCTACTAGATTTTCTATTGTCGGTCCTTGTACTACCAAGCGCATCGTTCTTTGTGTCTGCTGAAGTGTATTTAACTTTTCCTAGGTTGACAGAGTAAGATGATTGGCTTCCTTTGTCCATGGTTGTATTTTGGCCTTGAGAAGGGCCTCTTTCCTTTGTAGCTCTTCAATATGTGAATGCGACTATTTACCTTCCTGCAATCGAGTGAGTCATTGGACTGGCACCAAAGTGCGTGCAGTCGCCCTAAATTCATCAAACCTTCACTGTGTCTCCCAAATATTTATGGTAAGCTTCTACAGGTTTGGATCCTCCTATAGAGTTGTCCATAACTACATGGCCTAATCAAATATCATCCTGCAGTCTGTGACTATTGTATCCAAAGTGCCCATGCTTTACTTGATAACTACTCCGTGCTGCTCCCGGACCTCTGACAGAGTGGTTGGCTGTAATTTCAGTTGTAGCTTTGAGATCTTCATCTGTAATTCAAACATGACTTTTCCTATCTCATCCTTGGATGCGTGGACCACAACAACCTATTTCTTGATTTTTGTTGTAGCTGTGACATCCTCCGGAATGTTTAAATTTGGCACTAAATTGCATGCCTATGTTATGGTTGTTTCCAGGCTTTGACTTCACGCTTGTAGCTCTTCCTTTTATTTCAGAACCTAAGCCTTCACAACAAACATCTACTCATTGTTTACCTTGAATTCACTGATCACTTCAAGCACGCACTGCTCTCTGGTCCTAAGCTCATCCGAAACCCCCTAATGAAGTGCAGGGAGAGTCTGAAGTTGCAACACGACTAAGTTCACCCCAATTTCTTTGATTGCGCTAAAAAAACACGGTCTTCCTCTAATTCCACGTGAATTAATCCTTCTGGTAAGGATATGAATCTAAGGTATAGAGTCCATTCTAGCTCCAAAACCTTCTCGCTCCATTGCGCCAGGCTCTCTTGCACCCCACTCACTTGCCCAATGCTCGCTTGAATCAACCTGTTTGGATCTGCAGCTCGCGTAGATCCTTCTAGATGCTCCCTAGTGTCTACATGTACTACTTTAAATTGTTGCCACAACTCTGTTGTGGTGTCTCTTAATTTGTCTACAATCTCATCTAGATCCCCTTTTGTGAGGATCATCAGGTCAATGCGTGCTTGTTTATCGGATTTTTGCTTGTTCCATGGTCCGAAAATTTTCTCCTTACTGCACTTATTCAATGTGAAGGGAGTGCTCTGCTCCTCTCCACTATCTTCACCCTGCTCTGAAAGTTCTTGCTCTTCGGTATGCTGGGAAGCCGATGCTTTGACTTCCTCTGTGTCAGTGCGCTCTGTCTCAGCATGCTCTTTTGTAGTGTGCTCTTCTTCAGCAATTTCCTTAACAACAACTTCTTCTTTCTCTGCTGAGCCAATGCTCGCACTGCTTTTTGTGCTGCTTCTTTTTGATTCTTCCTAATTTTCATCTACACAGCAAAGATTTCTCCACCCTTACTAGTACCTGCACCAATGTCCATGGGTTCACATCACTTCACTGGCCAACTCCTTGCAATTTCCTGTAGATCTGTTTCTGAGATGAAGTATGGAAGCTTGTCTGATATATGTTTAGGGTCCTTCCTCGCCCTAATTGATACATTATGAAAATAGGACTTGAACTCCGCGAAGGCCCTCAAATGCTCAAACAAGGTTGGAGACAAACTTGGCCGCTGAATGATTACTGTGTGGAGATCCATTTCAACTATTATCCAAAAAATCTTCGATTCCTTGATCCTCTCCAGATCCTTTGTCACCCACAATGAAGCGAACTTCACTGCCTCTCGTAAATCTTCTGCTTGCGGAGGAAACTGACTATCCTTCTGTAATCACCATGCTACTAAGATAAGTAACAACATGAGTCAGGCATAATGAAAGGGCTTACTATCCTCCTGTGCTTCGAGGCAGTTCGCGAGGAATTCCTTACATAAATATTGTGCCTAGTTATATTGTACTCCCATTGTGCATTGGGCAACCAATGATACTACTAGTGTAGGAACTTCGCCAGCACACCATTTCCTCAAAATTTTTCCAGCTAGAATTTGGGCAGAAAACTGCACTGCCTGGTATTGAATGGAGTGGATAGAGTATCCGTGCGACTTCTTGATCAATCCAAATTCAGCTTTCATCTTATTTATTAGTACCTTTTCTCCATTTTTCCCTCCAAACTCCTTGGCAGGGTCCACCCCTTTATAGGGTAGCTTCATAATCCTATGGATGAGCATATCCGTGATAGGGATGGGTTCACCGAGCCATAAGCACCCATCATGCACCAGCATGAGCAGTTGGTGCACACACACAATGTTGATAATTGACCAGTGAAAATGTGGTACTGTTGATGGTGCTGGACCTGCCAACATGTCAAGGGGATCTCCCTGATAAGAAGTCACAATTAGACCTTAGACTGTTTGGTGTAGGAGTCCTAGTAGTGGGTCATAAGGTAATGCCTTAACAACGATGTCGCACAGAGGAAAGTAAGATAACTCTATCAGTAGCAAGGGTGTGACTGATGCAGTGAGTCAAAGAAGGTGTATGAAAGGTTCTAACACATAAAGGGGAGATGAAGGTGAAGGTGAGTTCCATGTTGAAAGGAATCAGTCCCAACTCAGCTAGGAACACACAACACAAAAGGACATGCATAACTTCCGACGAAGCAGTCCACTCAGATGCCACAATCACAACATACAAGGTAAGATAACACGTACAACACTCACGAATCAGTCCGAGACAAGTGCAATGGTCGTTACAGCAAGGTTCATGTGAAAGATTTGTCTGGTGTCCGATAGAGCAGTCGACACGAACGAGACAACATTAACAACATATACAAAACATTAATAACAAGATTCATATAATTGCATACAAATTAGTTCATACACAAATATGTAAGTTAAACAACATATATCATTAAGGCAATCAGAGCGGTCCAACTACAATAAAAACATATGCATGAAAATGTGTTGGCTCTTATTATATAAAGAAGTGTAAGTCACAATCATACAATACATCCATGTAAACCTACTAGCCCTAACAGTGGAATGTTACAGCCACATCCTCCTACTCCTCCAAAGAGACGAACTAGCTCTGTGTAGTGGAGAAGCCAAGGCGTGTTACAATACTGTCCAAAATTTATCCAAGATAGTATTATCAGAAGCTTGGATGACCAAAAGCCTCTACAATGAGTTATGAGGGACTATTTATAGCAAAGGGTGGGGTGACCCTTGACATTCCCCTTTGTGACAGTCCAACTACCCTCATGACTCTTCACCTACTCTATGACTGTTACATCCAACCATTGACACTTGACTTACACTTGACATGACTCAACATTACAATGCACATGTACTCATGTGAGACAACATGGCTTGAGCAAGCCTTGCAAGACATCACTGACACTCGGTCCGCTGTGATGAGACCAACTCTTTCACATGCTTGTGATGGTGAAGGTGGTGAGCTAATGCCAAGCTTGGTTGTCCGTGATGGTGCTCATGCACCTTATGGTGACATCTTGCTAAAGCGAACTCTTGCCTCTGTTACAACCGGTGCATGGTTTTGCGCCTTCATCCAACTCGTCTACTAACATGCACATGGTCTTATTGGGTACGATTGAACCGGAAACACACTGATGCATAGTGTCCATGCTGATCTTCAAGTGTGTGTTGGTGGTCATGCACATCAACATTCCGATGCACATGTTCAACCCCAGTTGGACTTGCTTCTTGTCTTCGCCTTGGTGAGTGTGTTGAATGGGTTAGATTGCATGCGTGCACTCAATGACATGCATGCTGTTGAATCCCTTGCATGCGATCAACAACACTACTCACCATGTCTGCTCTGTGTCAGCTACTGGGATGGATCCTTAGCTTGTATGGGCACAGTTTCATCTGTGAGTTCATGTTGCGCCCATTGCTATTCCTGTTCCTGTTGCAACTCATTTCTCTGTCTGTGCAGCTTCATGTTCTTTGTGAGTTGCTGCTTCAGCACATGCAACTCCTTCTTTGTTCCATCTTATGACTTCGCGCGATCTTCATGCCGTGCCATCACTTCATAGCCGGAGTCTCCAAAGTTACTTTCATCATCAATGGACCTGCTTGAGCTTGCAACCTTGTTCCACCTCTATGTTGTCAACAACCCTCCTCTTGCATTCGTTGCATTTGGTATGATGTATTCAACTTATGTTCATGATATTGTTTGCTGTGATGATGCTGCAGTCATATCTTGATGTCCTTGTTTACGAACAACTTGATGTCTTCGTGGGTAGGCAAGTCCATGGACACTTGATCGACTGCACCCCCAAGTGTGCTATGAATGGTGTCTTTGTCTCTGCTCTCCTGGAAACCATTATACATGTACTGGTGAGAGGTAGATGAACACCTGAGATACTGGAGACATGGAAACACTCATGGCAAGAAATTTGTTAGTCGAAAACCAAAATGAACATGAGAAATGACTTGCAACATACCTGGGTGCATGATCATGAAGGTTGCACAATTTCAGCCGGGAGGTCGGGACACCGATCGCCAAGACTGTACAAGGCACAATCTAGGCTATTGGGAGACTTGCTGACTGCTGGAACTGCGTAATGCACAGTCTAGTCTGGCTGCTGACTGCTGGGATTGCACAATGTGTAATTCTAGTTAGGAAGGACTGCTGGCCTAGGGACAAATTTGTGCAATTTCTTGGGCCAAGCAGCCACTATCCTCGAGAAATGTGCAAAACAATCCTGGAGGCCAATGCTGGGTAGGAATGCGCAAATATAGAGAGGAAGGCGAGCCTTCCTTCCCCAGATTGCACAATGCATCCTTGGTGAAGGTAGAGTCTGGGCCAAGGTTGGCCCGACTCGCAGACGGGCAACTGAAAGCAACTAAGATAGTAAATGCATGGAAACACTAAGTGATAGCAGAAGTGATTGACAGTGCATGCAAAACATGAATGAAAGATTCATAAAATAGATCAACATGCATGTGGGTGAGGTAGTTCGCCGGTTGGGGGAACGTCCATGAAAAACAGTTTCATGTATGTGACAACAATGAGATAGCAAAAAAAACTGAAACAGAGTTAGAAAAGCTAGTATTTATGTAAACGACAGCAAGCGTTCAAATAAATCAAGCAAATAGTACTCCCAAAAGCGAAAACACAAAAAGCGATAGAAATGCAGCACAAGGCATGGGAAGCGGGCTTACCCCAAAACAACTGAGCTGAATGTGCCGACTGCTCCTAGATGTGATGTGGGATGTCAGAGCTGCAAGGTTGATGTGAGGAATGATCTCTGCAACGTCCGGTTGATGATTTTTGATAACATCGAGGTTGTGATGCGCATGCCACGAATCTAGGGTAAGCGACACTTGGTGGGAGGTTTTGGAATTTATCCTTGCATGTAACCTCCAACTACTAAACGTAGATCCATGAAAAAAGGGATGCCTTTGCATGCTGCTTGGAAGAAGCAACCCACGCATGCAAGTCTATTTTGCTCAGTCCTGGAGGGAACCGGTCAACCCAGCTGCACATGCAAGAGACTGCTCGACTGCTAGAGAAAATGTGCATTTCTCGCTGGGAGCTAGGCTGGCTTCCCAGGAGATTTGCACAATTTCTAGGAAGAGCAGCTGACTACTACCTAGATTTGCACAAATTCTGGGCTGAGCAGCCTTGTTGGGGAAATTTGAGCAAATCCTGTTGGGAGTGTTGGCAGGTAGGATTGCGCAATCCTAGAGCCCAGAAGGCTGCCAGAGAGGATTGCGAAATTTCTGGAGGGAAGGCTGGCTGCCCTCCAGAAATGTGCAATTTTCAAGGGGAAGCTACTCAGCCTGTAGGTGGACCAAGTCCGGGTGAACAACCTATGAGGGGAATGGATCAAGCTGTGACCGACAGACTGCCTTTGTGCAAGAAAGACATTGAATCTTGTGAACTTAACAAAGCAAGGAAATCTTTTGTGAAGGTTGGAAGGGAGGCTCCAAAATGAGGCTAAGGAAAATATTTGGAGGGTGGTTGTAGCTGCTACAACACTTGGTGACACATTGGTAGAACTCCAGCTCTTTGAATGGACCTTGTTTGTGAAAAGCAAGTCTAACACCTCAATAAGTATAGCTCAGTTTTCAGATCATCTTGGTTTCACACTAACTTGATTGTAAGATGTAGCATTTGCCAAACCCTTGGTCGATTGACACACATTCCAAGCCAAGGCACCATAGTTGTTTCGATTGGGGTTGAGGGGTATATAGGTGCACACGTAGTATAGTCGTCAGAGTCTTAGTTTCATCTCTGGTGTTGCTCCATTGCCAGCAGGCCTGGACAATACCCCGGTGGAGTCACTTAGGAACACAAGCACGGCTCCGATGCCAGCAAGCTTGGTTAGTACCCCGACAGAGTTACTTGCATCACCTCACTTCACAGGAAGCCTTTCTCTTCTTTCGCCTTATTCATTTTTCATTTTTGACTTTTCATTTTTTTGATTCTTCACTATGCATAACACTTATTCATTTCAGAGGCGGAAGAGGGATCCTGACTTATTGAGAGCATAAGAGGTTATTTCAGTAGAGAAGTAGTTTATTGTATCTCTGACGTGCCTATGAAGGTTTTCCCCCTTACCTTACTCTACTTTACTGAGCTGACAAGGGTTAACCCAAAAACAATCGACTAGAGAAGCTGACATTAGTTAGCATGCAAGCGTTTTGTTTACACCAAGGTTCACTTCGAACAATACGTATTTTCCTTCAATGTATCATGGACTAAAAGTAACAATCTCATCATACAGAGGCAAGATGATAGATAACCAAGTAGCGATAGCTGTACAAGCCCTCTTATACTTTACCCAGCTTGCTTCAAGAGTCATACCTGGTTTCATGCAAAACTGACCTATGAACAAAACAAGCGAACGAACTAACAATCAACAAAGCAAAGCAAGAGCAAAAGTAAAAATGAAAGTGAAGCAAGTAAACAAACAAACAAGCAAACAAAGCACGTAAGTAAACAAGCATGCAAGAAAACAACTAAAAGAAAACACTACTCCTACTCCTACACTAACGGTACATGGGCTTGATCATGTGAAGAGATACTTCCAATGCAGCCACCGATGCATTGGTAGACCCATGTTCGTGAAGGTTTGGTCTGTGAGCAACCTAGTTGTGCGAACCAATAATCAAGAAAGATATAACAATGAAGACAACCACACTTCATGATTCAAAGTTCCCACGAGACATAAGAGAGTGCATTTGCGTTATGGGAAGTGCGCTGACTTATCATGGTGCCGTGTGACACTACGTGCAATGTTGAAGCATAAGCACACTCTTGACTGTGACATGCAAGCAAACGAAAGAAACAAAGATAAATTGTGTCGCGCATAAGTGCTTGCAATGTAAGATTCCTCCAATGCATGAGTAATGGGATTGTGTAGTTCGAGTGGAGGAAGTAAAATATGAGTGTTAGATTGATCTTGAGTGCATACATATGAGTTATTAGGAGACTTGAGTGTTTCAACAATTTCCTGATTGGAAGCAAAACCAACCTTAGGACAATGAGGGCCTGACATAACCATCATCTCGGGCTCAAGTGCCTCAACGGTCTGTGGGGTTTCGACTTCGTTGATAGATGGATTTTTGTAGACTAAAGGCTTAGATGGATTAAAAATGAGTGAATCAACATCGTGATCAGATGATGAGGTGAAGAGATCACGACAACCAAGATCAGAAAATTCAGGATGTTGGTCAGCACCCTCATGGTTTTTAGGAATCACATAGAGGGGTAGATGAGGAGGAAGGATGTTCACCCTCTGCGTTCCAAAAAAAGCAGATGGAAGATCAAGTGGATTTCCAATGAATGATTGGTCCTCTCCATTGTTGTATGATGGGCTAACATACGGTGTGTCCTGCGAAATATCAACAATGGGTGCAGCCGTGGATGAAGACGCACATGTGAAATCATGGATGGTAGGTTCACCAATGATGTTAGGAAAGAATGGAGGGGGCTTGTATGGAAGGGAGTCATCCTTCGCTGAGTGTTTATGTTCAAGCTCCCACTCATACTCTTCATGAATGAAAACACATCTTGGTTTTGCAACACCAACTCCATCAGTGGGTTGTCCCTCATTCACAACAAGTGAAGAGTCCAGAATGGACGAACACAAGACACCATCATTCGGAGGAACACCCAGGTGCGAAGACGGAGGTCATAGAAAAGAATGCATATGAGGAATTGAAGGAATCACAACCAAATATGCATGGAAATTGAGGGAAGTGATGTTGGGAGGGTGTGAAGGATGAATAGGTGTGTGAGAATGATCCTCAACATCACTGGGCAGTGGTGGAGCTGTTGAATAAGAGGAAGGTGGACAATCAATTGAGACAGTGCCCACTTCCACATGAGATTCTGAAGCTCCATCAATGAAGAATGTTGAGTGAGGCCTGATCTCAAACTTTCTCTTGGGACGTGAAGATTTCTTAAGGCAGTACTTGAACCAGTCCCAAAGATAAGCAAATTTCATCTAGCTCCTCAGAGCTTCAAACTGCGAGTCACGGCAACACTGCCAAAATCAATAACGGATTCATGCGGAGCCCTCCGTTGCTGTAATAGTTTCCGGTCAAGATGGTCTCAATCAAAATGATAGAATGTGTCTTCAATAATATCACATAAGTGCTCAAATGAGTGCACGGTGTTAGCCGGTAGGCTGAGTACCCAACAAAATGGAGATTTGTGAAGTGTGTATGCAAGCAGCAAACTGACCTGTTCATCAGAAAACTCATCTTCCTCATGAATCATGGGAAGAAATTTATGTAAGTGCTCAGGCCAAGCTACTTCGCCTTCACCATCATACGTGTGAGTGGACAATAGATCGAAAAGCTTCCCCGATATGGAGACATCTTCACGATTCAAAAAACACCTCAGGGGAAGAAGAGTGCAAGAATCCATGAAATATATGCAAAGGTTCAAAACTGGATAAGAGGACACAACTTGTCATTAGGCCCTCCTTCTAGCGTGAGAAATGTTGATGGTGTTGGACTCGCCAGGATGTCAAGGGGATCTCCCCTGTAAGAAGTCCCAATTAAACCTCAGACCGTTTGGTGTAGGAGTCCTAGCAGTGGGTCGTAAGGTAATGCCTTGACCGCGATGTCGCACAGAGGCAAGTAAGATAACTCTGTCAGTAGCAAGGGTGTGACTGATGTAGTGAGTCAAAGAAGGTGTATGAGAGGTTCTAACACATACAGGGGAGATGAAGGTGAAGGTGAGTTCCAGGTTGAAAGGGATCAGTCCCAACTCGGCTAGGAACACACAACACAAAAGGACATGCACAGCTTCCAATGGAGAAGTCCACTCGGATGCAACAGTCACAACATACAAGGTGAGATAACACGTAAAAAACTCACAGATTAGTCTGAGATGAGTGCAATGGTTGTTACAACAAGGTTCATGTGAAAGATCTATCTGGTGTCCGACAGAGCAGTCGACACGGACTAGACAACATTGACAACATATACAACACATTAACAACAACATTCATATAATTGCATACAAATCAGTTCATACACAAATACGTAAGTTAAACAACATATATCATTAAGGCAACCAGAGCAGTCCAACTACAATAACAACATATGCATGAAAATGTGCTGGCTCTTATTATATAAAGAAGTGTAAGTCACAATCATACAATACATCCATGTAAACCTGCTAGCCCCAACAATGGAATGTTATAGCCACATCTGCCTGCTCCTCCAAAGAGATGAACTAGCTCCGTGCAGTGGAGAAACCAAGGCGCGTTACAATACTGTCCAAGTTTTATCCAAGATAGTCTTATCAGAAGCTTGGCTGACCAAAAGCCTCTACAATGAGTTATGAGGGAATATTTATAGCAAAGGGTGGGGTGACCCTTGACATTTCTCTCTGTGACAGTTCAATTACCCTCATGACTCTTCACTTACTCTATGACTATTACATCCAACCATTGACACTTGACTTACACTTGACATGACTCAACATTACAATGCACATGTACTCATATGAGACAACATGGCTTGAGCAAGCCTTGCAAGATATCACTGGCACTCGATCTGCTGTGATGAGACTAACTCTCTGACATGCTTGTGATGGTGAAGGTGGTGAGTTGATGCCAAGCTTGGTTGTCCATGATGGTGCAAATGCACCTCATGGTGACATCTTGTTGAAGCGAACTATTGCCTCTGTTACAACCGGTGCATGGTTCAGCCCCTTCATCCAACTTGTCTGCTAACATGTGCATGGTCTTCTTAGGTATGGTTGAACTGGAAACACACTGATGCATAGTGTCCATGCTGATCTTCAAGTGTGTAATGGTGGTCATGCACATCAACTTGCCGAAGTACATGTTTAGCTCCAGTTGGACTTGCTTCTTGTCTTCGCCTTAGTGAGTGTGTTGAATGGGTTGGATTGCATGTGTGTGCTCAACGACATACATGCTATTGAATCCCTTGCATGTGATCAACAAAACTGCTCACCATGTCTGCTCCGTGTCAGCTGCTGGGATGGATCCTTAGCTTGTACGGGTGCAGTTTAATCCGTGAGAGCATGTTGCGCCCACTGCAGTTACTATTCCTGTTGCAACTCATTTGTCTATCTGTGCAGCTTCATGTTCTTCCTAAGTTGCTTCTTCAACACATGCAACTCCTTCTTTGTTCCATATTATGCCTTCACGTGATCTTCATGTCACGCCGTCACTTCATAGCCAGAGTCTCCAAAGTTGCTTTCATCATCAATGGACCTGCTTGAGCTTGCAACCTTGTTCCACCTCCGTGTTGTCAACAACCATCCTCTTGAATTCGTTGCATTTGGTATGTTGTCTTCAGCTACTGTTCATGATGCTGCTCACTGTGATGTTGCTGTTGTCATATCTTGATGTCCTTGTCTACGAACAACTTGATGTCTTCGTGGGTAGGCAAGTCCATGGACACTTGATTGACTACATCCCTAAGTGTGCTCTGAACAGTGTCTTTGTCTCTGCTCTCTTGGAAACCATTGTACCTGTACTACTCAGAGGCAAGTCACCACCTGGGATACCTGGAGACATGGCAACACTCATGGAAAGCAATTTGTCAGTCAAAAACCAAAATAAACATGAGAACTGACTTGCAACATACCTGGGTGCATGATCATGAAGGTTGCACAATTTCGGCCGGGAGGTCGAGAGATCGATTGCCAAGAATGCACAAGGCACAGTCTGGGCTATTGGGAGACTGGTTGACTATTGGAATTGTGCAATGCATAGTCCAGTTTAGTTGCTGACTACTAGGATTGCGTAATACACAATTCCAGTTGGGAAGGACTGCTGGCCTAGGGACATATTTGCGTAATTTCTTGGGCCAAGCAGTGATTGCCCTTTAGAAATGTGCAAAATAGTCCCGAAGGCTAGTGTTGGGTAGGAATGCACAAATATGGAGAGGAAGCTGAGCCTTCCTTCCCCAGATTACGCAATGTAGCCTTCGTGAAGGCAGAGTTCGGGCCAAGGTTGGCGCGACTCGCCAACAGGAAACTGAAAACAACTAAGACATTAAATGCATGGCGACACTAAGTGATAGCAGAAGTGATTGACAGTGCATGCAAAACATGAATGAAATATTCAACAAATAGATCAACATGCATGTGGGTGAGGCAGTTTTCCGATTGGGCGAACGTCCGTGCAAAACATTTTCATGCATGCGACAACAGTGAGATAACAATGAAAAATGAAACAAAGCTAGGAAAAGCTAGTATATATGTAAATGAAAAAAAGAATTTAAAGAAATCAAGCAAACAATACTCCCACTAGTGAAAACACAAAAAGCGACAAAAATGCAGCACAAGGCATGGGAAGCGAGCTTACCTCAAAACAACTGAGTTGAATGTGTCGACTACTCCTAGATGTGATGTGGGATGTCAGAGATGCAAGGTTGATGTGAGGAATGAGCTTTGCAGCATCTGGTTGATGAGTTTTGATAACATCGAGGTTGTGACGCCGCATGCGCATGCCACAAATTTAGGGGAAGCGACAAGTGGTGGGAGGTTTCAGAATTGCTCCTTGCATGTAACCTCCATTTGCTAAACATAGACCCCTTAAACAAGGGATTCCTTTGCATTCTACCTTGGGAGACATAACCAATGCATGCAAGTCTATTTTGGTCTGTCTCGGAGGGAACCAGTCAACTCAGCTGCACATGCAAGAGAATGCTCGACTGTTAGAGAAAAATTGTTAGGAAACCAACTCACTAAAAGATAGAAAAGATAGATCAACGCCTTAGAATTCAGCCTCTTCGAGGGGGTAACCTCCTTTACATTACACAAATGAACAATTCTTGGATGATACAAATGACTAAACCTCCCTTCTATATATAGGAGTCTAAGGGGTCACAATATAATCAAATCGACCTAAAAGTAATAACATAATGGTACAACAATAAAAATAGTGGGTTTCTATGGGGCACACTAATAACAATATGGGGACAATAGGGGCACAAAAATAACAATAAGGGATAAAATGACAATAGTAATGGGGGAATCACTAGTATTATAGAGACCTAACATGCCCCTCTCCTTTCGAAAAGCATTGTCCTCAACGCTTGAGTAGTTTTGGATTCTTCTATATAAAATTCTCATCCTCCCATGTGGAATCTTCAGCGGCTAAGTTCTTCCACATGATGAGATACTCCGAAATTGGTCGATTTTGTAGCTGTCGAGTTCTTGTTTCTGTGTCTGCTTCTGGTTCCAATATGATTTTTCCTTCCTCGTCAAGTTCCAGCAATATTGTTTGAACTGGGAGATTGTCACCTATAACCTTCTTTAAACACGAAACATGGAAAACTGGGTGCACTCGGGAAGCTGCAGGAAGCTCCAATTTGTATGCCATAGTACCAATTTTTTGCAACACCTTATATGGACCATAATACTTTGGTGATAATTTATTATCCTTCTTAGCTTGCTTGAGGGACATTTTTTTATATGGTTGTATCCGTAGGAATACCCAATCACCTACATCAAAACTTCTTTCGCTGTTATGTTGATCTGCCTATTGTTTCATTCTATTCTACACCAAAGTGAGGTTATCCTTTAAGTGTTGGAGAACTTGTTGTTGATGCTCGATGTGGTGTTCCACTGCTTGAACCTTAGAATTTTCTCTTAAATATGATGTGATGGATGGTGGATGATATCCATAAAGTGCCATAAATGGGGTCATTTTTGCTGCAGTATGGAAGGAAGTGTTATACCACCATTCAGCCAGAGGCAACCATTTGACCCATTGTGTATGTTTATCATATACAAAGCAACGAAGATATCCTTCCAAACATTTATTTACTATCTCAGTTTTCCCATTAGATTGAGGATGATAAGATGAGCTATGAGCTAACTGAGTACTGAGACAAGAAAATAATTTTTTCCAAAAATTTCCAGTGAAAATGGGATCTTTGTCGCTTACAATAATCTTTGGGTTTCCATGTAGCTTTTGAATTGTTTCCATAAATGCAGTAGAAATTGTACTGGTTTTAAATGGATGAGATAATGCACAAAAGTGTGCATACTTGGTAAGTCTATCGACTACCACCATGATGACAATATTTCCTTCGGAATTGGGTAAACCTGTGATAAAATCCATTGAAACCTCCTCCCAACATTGGCTTGGAATGGATAAAGGTTGTAATAGACCTGGGGTCTTAATTGTTTCAACTTTATTTTGTTGGCAAACCAAACATTTCGCCACAAACTTTTGAATATATGATTTAAGGCCATCCCAAAAAAATTCCTTCTTAACCTTGTGATAAGTTTTTAAAAATCCCGAGTGCCCTCCTAAAGGAGAAGTGTGAAATTCCATAAGAATCTGTTGTTTGATTTGGGAATTCTTACATAGGTATAAGCGATCTTTGTACCATAACAATTCATTTTTATAGCTAAATGTATCAGATGTACTTGGATCTTGTTGTAAATTTTGAATGAGTGCCCACACTTCTTCATCATTCTTCCATTCATCCATTGCTTCGTTTATCCAATCTGGTTGGATAATAGAAATGGCGCACAACAATGCTTCCACATCCTCATCCTTTCTTGAGAGTGCACCTGCCACAACATTTTTCTTCCCTTTTTTGTAGATGATTTCAAAGTGATAACCCAACATCTTTGTGACCAATTTTTGTTGTTGTTCAGAGGATAATCTTTGTTCTAAAAAGTATTTAAGACTATCATGATCCTTTTTTACCTTGAAGTGTCTTCCCATTAGGTAGGGTCGCCATTTCTTAAGTGCATGTAGTATTGCCAACATTTCCTTCTCATAAATAGCTCTGCGTAAATACTTTCCTTTGATTGGATGACTTTCGAAAGCAATGGGTCTTTCATCTTGCATTAAAACAACGCCAATTCCATTTCCTGAAGCATCAAATTCCACAGTAAAGGTTTTTGTGAAGTCCGGTGTAGCTAAGACTGATGCTTGGCACATTGCCTCTTTAAGATGTTTGAAGGCATTTGTTGCTTTTGGAGTCCATGAAAATGCATCATTATTCAATAATGTTGTTAGAGGTGCTGCTATTCTCCCATAATTCTTAACAAACTTGCTATAATACCCTGTCAACCCGAGAAGTCCTCGCAGATTCTTTATGGATGTGGGGATTTTCCATTCCTTAATGGCTTTAATTTTTCTAGGGTCTACCTTAACACCTTCATGAGATACAATATGACCCAAATATTCCACCTCTTGTACTCCAAAGAAACATTTGGAGCTTTTTGCATATAATTGTTTCTCCTTCAATAGTTTGAGCACTCTGTCAACATGTTCAACATGATCCTTCCAAGACTTGTTGTAGATTAGTATATCATCAAATAATACTAACACAAATTTTCTAAGGAAGGGTTTGAAAATGGAATTCATCAAACCTCGAAATGTAGAAGGTGCATTGGTAAGGCCAAAAGGCGTGACCAAAAATTAATAATGACCCTCATGAGTTCCAAAAGTTGTTTTCAGAATGTCTTCGGTCTTCATTCTGATTTTATGATATCCTGAACGAAGATCCAACTTGGTATAGTAAATTGATCCATGCAATTCATCAAGTAATTCATCAATGACAGGAATGGGAAATTTATCTTTAATAGTGAGCTTGTTGAGCTCCCGATAATCCAAACACATGCGCCATGATCCATTCTTATTGTGCACCAATACTATTGGAGCAGAGAAAGAATTCTGACTAGGTTGAATTATACCAACTTCTAGCATTTCTGCAACCATACGTTCAATTTCACTCTTTTGGGAATAAGGATATCTGTATGGCCTAATGTTTGGAGGAAGACTTCCTGGAATCAGATGAATAGCATGATCATGATCACGAATAGGTGGGAGGCCTTTGGGAGTCTCAAATACCTTGGAATGATTGTCCAAGACTTTTTGGAGATATGGAGAAATAGATGATTTCGATGTGGGAACCTCTAGCGAACATAATTGTGAAATTACACCTCGTTGTTCCTTCTTTAGAAACTTTGTCATACCATTAGAGATGATTATCTTTCCCAGTTTCCCTGCAATACCCCTTAATTCAACTTCCTTTCCTTCCACACAAAATTTCATGAAAAGTTCTTGAAAATTAAAAGCTATTGTACCCAAGGATTGTAGCCATTGGACTCCTAGTACAACATCAACACCACCCATTGGAATGGAAAGCATTGGGCTATTCAATACATATTCTCCCATGGATAGCTTGATCTTATGGCACATTCTAGAGAAATTTATGGTTCCTCCACTTGCAACCATCACTTGACACTCTTGTGCTAGATATAGGAAGCAATTCAATTCCTTGGCTATCTTACAATGAAAAAAATTATGGGCACTTCCCAAATCAATCAACACTATTACCTTTTTCTTCTTGATATGTCATTCTATCTTGATAGTTTGAGGAGTGGTAATACCAGCAAATGCATTACAATATATGGTTGGATTCATTTCTTCTTTATCTAGGGCTTGTGCCTAGAGTATATCCTCTTCTTTTGACATTTCTTGTTCCTTTTCTTCCTCCTCTTCACAATCTATGTAGAATAATTTCTTCTCATCACACTTATGACCTTTAGTGTATTTTCTATCACAACTGTAACAAATCCCTTTTCATCTTTTTTCTTCCAATTGTTGTGGTGTCAACCTTTCAGGTTGTGGAAGGCTATGGGCAACAACACTTCCATATTTATAGTTGTGAGTGGTAGGCTTCCTGGTTGCCATAATTTTTCTTTCCATTTTTCTTGCTAACCTGAATGCCTTCTCCAATGAATCAGGTTCCCAAAGGTGAACCTCATGTTGGATATTATCCTTTAAAGTCCCTATGAACACATCAATCCTATGCTCCTTTGGAATATCTTTTACCCTTATGTTCAATTTTTGGAAGTCCTCAATGTGCTCCATCATTGAACCCTTTTGTTTGAGATTTATCAATTGGCTAAAAAAGGTGTTGCTTTTTGTATCCTCATAATGTGCTATCATTTATTCCATAAAAATTGCCCAAGTGACAATTTGTTTACGAGAGCAAAGCCATCGATACCATACAAACTGATTTGGTTCCAAATATAAAGTTGCAATACGTACCTTTTGTGTGTTTTGCACATTATGGAGATCGAAAAATTGCTCCATTTGTAGTATCCATGTTCCAGGATCCTTGCAATCAAAATTCCTCATATCAATTTTTAGAACATGGTGGGTCTTCAATCCAACATTAGAGTCTATGAAATCATGATTAACATTTCTTTTGTTCTCATCATGAGTTTCCTTTACTACCCTTTCACCATTAGTAACCATTTCATATAGCAACTTATTCAAATTTATATTCAATTCTTCCATCTTAGCATCCATGCCATCCATATTAACTTGCATTCCATTCATATTAGCTTCCACGCCATTCATCTTGGCTTCAATTACCTTTTTTGAGAGTGAAATTTAATGTACTTGGTCTTGTAATTTTGATATATCATGTTGCATTTCTTCCTCTTCTTCACGAGTCATGCTAGAGCTTTCAGGTTTCTTACTAGGTTTTTCCATTTTCTTTCTTCGGGGCATCAATTAATGCTAATAATTCTTCACTATTCCCTTTGAGTTCCTTCAAACTATTTTTTTAAATCAATCTTATGCAAAATTAAAAAAAAAAAAATACACACCTTTTTTCACTTTATAAGAGCTCGATATTGAATATGTTGTATCTTTGTAACTGTGGATATCGAATATCTGAAATCATGTTGTGCAGTAGCCCTTTCAGTCCTTTTTCTAACCCTGCAAGTCTGATCAAGATTGGATTCTCCAAGGAAGAGTTATGCCAAATCTCCCACGGTGACCTGATTATAGACTAGTTCAGTAGAGCAAACTTGTACAAAGTGCCACGTGTCACTGTTTCGACCTTAGTACCTGAAAATGATATACAAAAATATACAGGCCATCCTCTTTCTGAAACTTCTTACGAAATTTCAATCTAATGCTCAAAACAAACGTTATGATAATTTTCCCTAGGTCACTTTTTTGGAATGTAATTCGGGAGTTTGCAAGACCCTAACATCCTTAGATCATATCTTCGAACATATAGCGAGAAAAGCTCTAAAATTTAGACCCAAAGTTCAAAACGATTTTGGCTCAAATGGGGTTTTTTTGTAGCTTCTGAAACATCACATCAAAAAAGTTATAGAGAAAATGCCACGATGACTTGTTTGGAGCAATGAAACCCTAGAATCTAAACCTATGATACCAAATGTTAGGAAACTAGCTCACAAAAAGATAGAAAAGATAGATCAATGCCTTAGAATTCAGCCTCTTCGAGGGGGAAACCTCCTTTACATTACACAAATGAACAATTCTTGGATGATACAAATTACTAAACCTCCCTTCTATATATAGGAGTCTAAGGGGTCACAATATAATCAAGCTGACCTAACAATAATAACATAAGGGCACAACAATAACAATAGTGGGTTTCTATGGGGCACACTAATAACAATATGGTGACAATAGGGGTACAATAATAACAATAAGGGATACAATGAAAATAGTAATGAGGGAATCACTAGTATTATAGGGACCTAACAAAAATGTGCATTTCTGGCTGGGAGTTGGGCTGGCTACCCAAGAGATTTGCACAATTTCTGGGTAGAGCAGCTCACTGTTGTCCAGATTTGCGCAAATACTAGGCTGAGCAGCCTTGCTAGGGAAATTTGCACAAATCCTGCTGGGAGTGTTGGCAGGCAGGATTGCGCAATCTTGGAGCCCAACAGTCTTCCAGAGACGATTGCGTAATTTCTAGAGGGAAGGCTGGTTGCCCTCTAGAAATGCACAATTTTCAAGGGGAAGTTTCTCAGCCTACAGCTAGATCAAGTCCAGGTGAACAACCTATGAAGGGAATGGATCAAGCTGTGATTGACAGGCTGCCTTTGTGCAAGAAAGACACTGAAGCTTGTGAACTTGACGAAGCAAGTCAAGCTGTTGTGAAGGTTGGAAGGGAGGCTCCAAAACGAGGCCAAGGCAAAATTTGGAGGGTGGTTGTAGCCACTACAACAGGTATGTAATGCATGTGCAGCAACCTAGCCTGCTCAACTCCTCTGACCCATTTCATGGGTCCACGTAAAACTGGTTTCTTCATAATATATTTTTGTCATATACCTATGGGTAGCTAAGTGAGGGAATTTCTCATGGTCCGTGAGATCCCAATCCTCCATCTTCAGCACCAGAATGCGCTCTAAGACCGCGCCTTCAAATACGACCTATTCTGGTAATAGGGGCATCGAGACCATAAATTTTCCTGAATCCGGGTCTTTGGTTACTTTTGTCTTCCCTTTCCATAGAGGGATATACTCTGGGAGCCATGTGATAGGCTCACCCTCCTCAACATCTAACTCCTCCACTCCATCACAGAATTCTTCTTCCTCCAAGTCCATGATTTTCTCTGGCTGCTTATCCTTCTTCTCCTTTTGTTGAACCTCCAAGTTCTTCCTCGGTGAATGTCTCACCGGTACAGGTTTCTTCTTCTTCTCCTTAGTAGCCGATTTCTTCAGCCTAGGCAACCTTAGCGCCATAGGCACGGTGGGTGCAACTTCCATAGATACGACTTCAGGGCCTTCTGCTTGAGAAACAATGGCTTCAGAACTGACTGGAGTAGACATTTGTGTGAGAATAATCCTTTGGTTAATTTCAAGCAGTGCTACGAATGTCAGACTGGAAACTAAGTCCTCCCAAACCTTGTAATTCATACAACGAGAACAAGAGGGCTCATACGCAGTCATCAAAATGCAAAGTGTTCTTCAGCGGATCAACATGCCCAATTTATGGGAGGTTTTGAATTCAAATCCGACGTTCCCTCCATTTTCTGATCATAATTGCGTCTTTGGCATTAGACCTCCAAATATTTTCACCATAAATGGCTCCTACCCACTACTCTTAACGGGGTGCTTTCCATCATATCATGAATAGTGACGTCAACGACTATTTTTAGGCCCATCTGCGTGGTACCATCTGTTATCGGGAAAACTAGTGTCCATTCAGAGCTATTAGTCCCACTAAGACGGGTAGCTATCTTATAAACAAACAGATTAAAGTTACTTGTGTTTTCCTTTATGAGAGATAGATGAGAGAGAAGCAGAGAGCACCAACCTCAGTCTTTCGCTAGTCTCCTTGCTTGTTTCCTCTCTCCTTTGATAGAGCTTTCGCCACTCCTTTCTTGCTTGTCCCGCTTCAAAGAAAACATGTAGAGTCAAGGAAGAAAAATACCATCAAAGCATAGAGATCTATAACCATAAATAATGTAGGATTAGATGTACATCAACCATATAAATGCATACACAAACAAGATTCAGAGATATACAAGCATATGGAGGAAAACTCAAATAACTTTATTGATAGAAGTAGTAGAAGAGAGGATTACAACCAGGCCGTCTGATCCAACATCATCCGCCTAGCATGAAAGCCCTCTTCACCTCATACAAAGCAAGATCACCCAACAATGTCTTCAAAGAGAAACCAACAACACTTCCTTGCAAATTACAAAATTCCAGCCTTTGGATCTCTAGGATGAGGGATCCATATATAGATGTTTACAGGAGAGTGAGTCAGCTTTTGGGATTTTGATTAGTGTCATTTCACTGATAATTCTTGCTTCCACTTGGAGATTTCAAATATCTTACTCATCCCTGGGAAAATTTAGAGAGGAAAGTGTCATATGAGCAGTTTCTAGAAGATTCTCTGGGTTTCCACCTAGCAAACTGCTTCTGCCATTTGTCTGCTCTCGCTCATCACACCCTACAGAAGGGCTTTCTAGTATGCATCGCACCCCCCGTGTGTAATAGGTGAGATGCATCGCACCCTATGCATGGAGCAGTCTGTATGGTCCTGTTTTGACCAGTTCTGAGTAGTTTTTCATGGAGAACTTCTGGGAGATGATGTAATCAGCTGACCTTGTTCCTTTAGGGTATGAAATAACACTTTTAGGGGTTTAGAAGCCCTTGGTTTATGGACATATGTGATTGGGGTTGCAGTGCCCAAATATTTCTATAACAGTTGCCCCCTAAAGCAAGAGGTCATAAATCCTTTTGATGTCGGGTGAAATGCTTTATAATGATGATCCAAGGTTTTTCGAAGTGGAAGGTGACCTGTAATAAGATACAATACAATACAATATCTTCATAATATTTTCATGATCTAGCTGAGGCGGGCATTCCCATGCTTATCTTTATAAATTCATACTCATGTACATAAGACAGACAATCATCTGATGATTTTGGTAGAGCCATCATCTTTTTAGTTTAGATGATTATCTGTGCAGCTGTGATGTAAAATTGATATCTTTATTTTCCTGAATATATCGCAGCCCAGATGGATGAAAATAGATTTGGGGTCTTCAAACTCATTCAATCTTCCTCTAAAGTACAAGTCAATCCATGTGAAAAGAAGTCCTGATGTCGAACATGGAAAGACATCGCTTGATTATGTTGTAGATCTGATCCAAAAGATATATGATAACAAAAATAACCCAAGAATAATAAGATCCAAATATAGATAGAAATGCTTCTTTATTATCAAACCCTTAAGGTAGGGCAACACCATACATTCACTCCTTAAGGAAGGAGAACACTCCACAAGCCATATGCCTGTTCATACAAGAATACTTCACTCTTCATCTTCATATCTCTCCATGTGGAGTCTCTAGCCTCTATATAGGCCTCATACATACAATACCATGTACCATTACCATGGTTTCCTCATACCATCAACTAATACCATGGGCCCCTTACATTATTATTAACTACTTGTGGTCCCTTACATGACATGGGTTAACCACCTTATTTATTACTATGGCCCATCCCATTATTACATTATTACCTTGGGTACCTCCCTTGGTACCCCATATTATCCCCCCTAGGTACATAACATTCCACCCCCTAAACATGTTTCGTCCCCGAAACATGGGAAGAACACAAATAATAAGATCTACTCAAAAGAGTAGTCCACTGATACCATGCACGTGCATCTAGCCATCCAAGAGAAAGGTGAACCCTCGATCTCGCTGGTGCCTCGCTCGCTTGAGATGGAAGTTGACCGTGGCAGCTCTTCTGTGTTGATGTGTAGTAGGTGGATTGTATCTCCTTTCTATCCGTCATGTGACTACTTGGTTTCCATCTTGATGGTTGTCTTGCGGGGTGATGTGGGTGATGATATGTTGAAGTTTTAACCCACGATGGCTTTTGTTTGACTTCACCCTGCTGTGGTGCCTGTTGTGGTGTCTTCTTTTTCAAGATGACTTCAACCACTGAGCCCTCCTCTGATGTATCATCACCTGTAACCTTTTCTTCTGCCGCCTCTGTTTGTGTTTGATTGTCGATCATCAAAGGCTCATCATCTGATATGTCAGTCCCTTGAACCTCTTCTGCTTCAGCCTCCATGTGCTCTACCTGTTTATGGATGGAAATATCTTGTAATGTAATTTTCTTCTTTTTATACCATAGCTTCAAGAATTTCTTCTGCACATTAATATTGATAGTACCCACGGATTCCATCCAAGGATATCCCAAAACAACATCCATGTTATCCATATCTGAAGCATAAAAATCACCATGAAACACATACTTATCCATAGAAAGCTTCAAATCCTTATAAATTTGAACATCCTTATCATCAACCTGTGTATTTTCAATTTGTTTTGCTGGGACTTGCAATTTTTTTGCCAAGTTGACATTTATGAGATTTTGCTTGCAACTCGGATTTATAGACACAATGATTTTCTCCTTCTGAATCAATCCATGAACCTGTAATAAGGATATACTAGTAGGAAATAGACCCACATGTTTCGCCTTATCTTGTTTTCTAGCATGAGACCATCTGTCTAAAAGTAATTTTTCAAATTCTGCATCTGAGAGTTTGTTCAACTGTTTGTTATCAAGTGAGAAATTCCATTTTTGAGCCTCGCCTCTCATATTAAACAGCAATTGAAGCTTCCAAAATATCCCATATGTGGACTTGTATCTTTGTATGCATTCTTCAATAGTAGGACCATCATCTTTTCCTGTAAAATATAGAGTCACCATGAAGAAAAAATTCACTTACTTGGAGAAAATTTGCAATTGTCACAGTTTCGTCAATATTGCTCAGAATCTCTATTATAACCTGTTTTTGGAAATGGAGCAACCATTTTTCATCTACCCATGTGATAGAAATCTTGATTCAGACACTGGAATTACAGATCTGCGCTGCTACTTTCCCGCCGTCACCCAAAATTTCTGCAAAAAGAGCTGATTTTAAATCAGCGATATCTCCCTCATCCGGACTCCGATTCGACTGATTTTTTTTTTGAAATTAGGTGTTTTTTCACAAAGATTCCAGATCTACAATTAGATCTTGCAGATCTTGCACCAGGACTTCTAGATCTGCGCCGCAAACTCGCTGCCCTGAAAATTGTCTGCAACCCCACTGATTTTTAAATCAGCGATATCTCCTCCATCCGGACTCCGATTCGACCGATTTTTTTTTTGAAATCGGGTGTTTTTTCCCAAAGAATACAGATCTGCAATTAAATTCTGCAGATCTGGCACCAAAACGTACAGATATGATCTGCAAAGTCGCCGCCCCCTAAACCCTGCAAAAAAAAAAAAAAAAAAATCTCCACTTTTGTGCCCAAGAAAGTGCTCTGATACCAATTGTTGTAGCTCTGATACCAATTGTTGTAGCTATGATACCAATTGCTGTAGATCTAACCCTTTAGCTTCCTTGGTTTCCTTCTTTCCTGTAAAAATAAAATCTTTGCTAGGCTGTGTGTCTGTCTGTGTGTGCTTATCCACAAGATTTGATTTACGTTCAAAGCGCTCTAGAAGAGCTTTTTTGAAGGCATCCCAAGTCAAAAACTCTCCCTTGTAACGTTGATGCTCGTGCCACCATTTGCATATGTCACAGTCGAAATACATTTTTCCCCTGATCAACTGTCTCTCATAATCATAGATGTATTGCGATTTGAAATATTCCTCCATTTTTTCTAGCCATTTAACTGGATGAGAGCCATCAAATATATACAAGTCCCTCGAACTCCGATCTAGGCCCGCCATCACAAAAATATTGGTGAAAAATTGAAATGGTCACAGAAAGTGCTCTGATACCAATTGTTGTAGCTCTGATACCAATTGTTGTAGCTCCGATACCACTTGTTGTAGCTCTGATCCAAAAATATAAGATAATAGCAATAACCCAATAATAACAAGATCAAAATATAGATAAATGCTTCTTTATTGATCAAACCCTTAAGGTAGGGCAACACCATACATTCACTCCTTAAGGAAGGAGAACACTCCACAAGCCATATGCTTGTTCATACGAGAATACTTCACTTCATCTTCATATCCTCCATGTGGAGTCTCTAGCCCTTATATAGGCCTCATACATACAATACCATGCATCATTACCATGGTTACCTCATACCATCAACTAATACCATGGGCCCCTTACATTATTATTAACTACTTGTGGTCCCTTACATGACATGGGTTAACCACCTTATTTATTACTATGGCCCATCCCATTATTACATTATTACCTTGGGTACCTCCCTTGGTACCCCATATTATCCCCCCTAAGTACATAACAGATTACCAGCCAATGATGTACGCTGTTAACAGGCGCGAGAGGAATCACCGATAATAATGATGACCCTCAAGGTAATGCAGTACAATTCACGTGGTGTGAATACATGAGTTGATGTCGAAAACCACGTAAAATCTTTCAGTCGAAGGCCATTGATGTAAAACTGTCGCCGGAAGTGAGAAACTTGCCATTGAGGCATGCAAGCTTCAAGGTACTAAAAGGGTTGTTCCTAAGTTGACTTCTTGGATAACGAGTTGATGTCGACAAGAAGTGACCCGTCGTAGGAGGGCCTTAATGAATCCCACATCCACGACATGGAACGGAGCAAATGATTTTGTGGAGGTGAAAACGATCTGATGATACAAGGTTCAGGGTGGCGGTCATGAAAAAATGGAGAGTGAAGGTATTGCAGTGGATGAGACGTTGGCTAGGTTGGTGAATTCTCTGAGCGACTTCTCTTGAACATACCAGCGACACTGAAATGGATTGGTAGCGTTAACCCCAAGGTGGATGGTATGGTGGACCAATGGTGATATGACTGGCGAATGGAATAATCCAACCCAACTCAATCATGGTGACAGAGTGAAAGTGTCATGTTCAAGAGCGACCTGCTACCAATGAAGCTATTCAAGTTTTCTTCCCTTTTTCCCCAGTCATTGCTGACCAGTACCTCTTTATTTTTGTCAAGCTTGAGGAGGATAACATATGCTTGTTCTATAATTTTCCCTTCGGGCAAACCCGTCGCTATGTTTTAACGAGCCTAGCGATAGTGAAACTTGCTCTTGTCTGCATGGACAAGTTTGTCGCTATTGTTTTAACGAGTTTAATGACAAAGATAACTCGGTCCTTTTCAATTTTAGAGAGTCTAAAAAGGGACGTAAAGGCAACTCCAGTGGTACTTTTTCATAATGTAATCCCTTTAGTTTGAAAAAGTGTAAAATAATACGAAAGGGATGACTTTTCGATAGTTTTAACGAGCTGAACAAGACAAGCGCTCGATCTTTTTGTGTAATAATCCCTCAGGTCCAAAAAGATTAAAATCTAGAGGAGGGATGGCACTTCCGGTCACTTTAACGAGCTGGATAGGCCAATTGCTTGGTAATCTTTCATATTTTACGAGTCAGATGAAAAGAGCTTAAAGGAGACTCGTTTTTTGAGGAATGAGTGATGTTTTTGGATAGCAACTGGTTCCAGGTAAGGTTTGGAACTTTTCAATCATGACAGTGTAAAGAAGGTGGCTAATAGAATCACTCGTCGCAGCTGTTCCTCAAAAGGGTAAACAATCAAATGGAGGCGTATGATCGGCTAAAAAAGAGTGGAGGTGATGGTAAGAACACGACCAAGGTTCAAAAGCTGATAGTCATGCGATCAAAATGGTTATTTACTGGAGGTGGGGTTCATTTTTTAATGAGCTTGAACTCTATGGAAACACTTGCTCATTGCTAGGTTTATTTTTTGACGAGCTTGAACTTTGTGTAAAACTGCTCATGGCGAGGTTTATTTTTTAACGAGCTTGAACTTTGCGTAAAACTACTTGTGGCGAGGTTTATTTTTTAATGAGCTTGAACTTTGCATAAAACTGCTCGTGGCGAGGTTTATTTTTTAACGAGCTTGAACTTTGCGTAAAACTGCTCGTGATAACAGTCGGAGACGTTGATTTCACCATTAACACTATGTTCTTTTGACAGTCGTGCTGCCTATTCAATTACTCCATCAAATTGATTAGAAATGTGAATACATGCTTGAAAAAATGAGTTAAACAACCATATTTTACTCGAACTATGTGAATAGTAACATAAAAATAGTTTTTACCTCTCATTTTTACCATTTCATTCAAATTTGGGAGTTTTTGAGCTCTGGAGGTGTTTTCCCCTTTGATTTTCACCATTTGATTCCAGGAGATTCTATGAACTATTTTTGGTGCTGTCTGGACCAGGTAGGAGCTAACCCTGAGCTCTTGCATTCTATCCTTTTCTGATTTTGAGCATGCTTTCCTGTTCTTCTGGGCCTCTGGGGTTTGAACAATTCATTCTCTACCCATCACACCCAATGTACATCAAAAGGTGTGATGCATACTGAGTTGGCCATTGGCCAGTCAGGATGCATCTCACCCAGTACACAGCTGGGGTGCGATGGGCACAAAAGGGAAAGTTTATGCACTATTTTTTCATGGAAATTTTTCCTGTTTTTGCCTGAATCAGGACCCTAATCCTTCTCTTGTTTGTTTTCCATAGATTCATTGGATCAAGATGGTCATTACATGGTGTGAACGCAAGCATGAAGAAGAGGACATGGTTGCTTTACATGATCCGGGTACGGTGACTGCTTTGCGGAACTGTGGTTTGCTCAAATTCTTCTGCATATCTAGCATGAGGCAACAAATCAATTTGTTGCAATATTTTCTCGATGCATGGGATCCTACCAACCAAGTGTTCTATATTTGAGGTAAATCCATCCCTTTGACAGTTGAGGATATCTACTTCTTGACCGGTTTATCGAGGCATGGTGCCCCTCTCTCACTATCAAGATCCGCCCGTGGAGGTGAATCTGTGAGGGATTATATTCGTCAATTTTGTAGAGATGGATCTCAGCCGAGCAGGGACAACAAGATCAATATTCGAGATGTCATTGATTGGTCCTTGAGGACTATCTTATTCACCTTTGCTGGATTGGCTGGTAGTGTGGCTCTTTATTTGGCCAACAAGTCTTATACACAGTATGTTCTGGAATGCCTTGAACCAAAGGTATTCAACTAGTGTGATGCAATACTTTTGGTTATAAAAGAATAGCTCACCAAGGTGAAGAACAGAAGATCTAAGAACTTTGGTTATGGTTATATTCTCATCACCTTTGCCTTGGAGAAGATCCCACTGATGCAACCACAATACATTTCACTCGGACCATCAGTACCGACGAAACCACGGATGCAGAGATGGGTTGATCTTATGGCCAGACATGCTAGTCAATCATAGATTTCATTCTCTGATGCCTTATTTGAGTGGTTCAACCATCAGGAGATGGTCTTTGCTGAGTATCCATATGCTGGGATGGATTTCCAGGGTGACCCAGTTTTGGTGCCGCTGACTGGCGAGCAGTGGGGTGTTATAGGTAAATGATCTGACCATATCCATGTTTATTGTTTTTATAATGTTCTTATGTCTTTTAAATGCTAGCAAGACTAATCAAACTCATATATTCATGCATATATTGGACCCGTGTGACCAGCAGTGTGCCCGAGGGTAGCAGCTGCCATTCCAGCAAGAGAGGCTGTAGGGAGGGCTGTCCTCCGCGATCTGGATGTAGCCAAGACCCTTGCAGTATTACAAGATCATATCAAGGGTCTCACCCTTGGTATCCAAGATGCGAGGACCGATGAGCTACCTCTGAGATTACAGCGCCATACTATTGGTGTGCCGAGTCGATGGACTAGGCTCTTACGTATGATCGCACAGGCGGTGACTTTTTATCACCAACACCATTAGTCTAGGGTGCTTCTCTGCATTTTTGAGTTTTTGGGTCACGTGACCAATTTTTTCTTGGACATAGAACATCTTTGATAAACTATAAATAGTTATATATATATATATATATATATATATATATATATATATATATATATATTGATTTTTAGAGCTTTATTTTGGTTAAGTTATATGATCCTGATGCAAATGTTGATTGAAATGCTTTCTTTTATAAATGCTGCAAATGTCTATCTAACAAATAAATTGCTAATGAATCAGTTAATGTGTTTAAGTTTCTGGAAATGTGTTGATATCGAATAGAATCAAATTGCCTTTCCAAAATCCTGACCCTTAGGGACATACGATAGATAGCTGGATTCCGAACAGAATATATGCCAGTAAGCTGTAGGATGACAAGTTGTGAGTCTAGCCTAACAAAAAGTCGGCGTATGCCACTTGCGATGGCGTCAGAGAGAAGTTCTATCAATGCACTATGCTCAGCGACGTTGTTCATTGATCAACCAATACGTACTCCTCTGAAACTCATTAACTCGTCGCTTGGATCAAAAATGGCCTAGGCCGCAGAAGATAGGTTCCGCGCACTACGACTAGCTTCGTCGGCATATCCAACGAATGATTCCAATAGGTTCGACATCTGCAAAAAATGCAAGAATGGATTACCTAACCAAAAAGATCACTCTTGATGAAAAAAAAAATGTAACAAAAGCATATAAAGAGGTTACTACACCTAGTCAAGCATAGCAACGCTTAAGGTACAACCCGTTTCGGGGTTGCGCTAGTGGAATTCCATCCTAATCTACTAGCTCGTAGGCTCCTTTTGCTAACACTCTTTAACAATGTAGGGACCCATCCACAAATATTGGAAGTTACTTGCTCCCAATTTATCGGATTCCTGATCGTAAAGCAAGACCAGGTCACCTTTTGATAAGACACAAGGTTTGACATTTTTTTCAAACTGCGGCTTAACTTGTTTCTTAAGGGCTTCATTAGCCAAGGTGGCATCACGACGGGTTTCATCCAATTGGATTAGTTCTAAGAAACGAGCCTCTTCCTTTGAAGTTCCGGGGAGAAGGTCGATTGCGAGCTTAAGAGATGAAATCTCACATTGAATTGGTAAGATGGCTTCTAGGCCATACACCAGCTGAAAGGGTGTAAAACCGGTCGGATTTCTTACCGAGGTTCTGTACACCCACAAGGCTGAGTACATGAATAAGTGCCAACTCCATTTGTGGACTCCAATCATCCTTTGTAGCATGCGCTTTAGGACTTTGTTGATGGCCTCAACTTGTCCGTTGGTTTGCGGATAATACGGAGTAGAACTGTCGTGGGAAAATCCTAATTTGGTAGCTAATTTGACCATCATGTGATTGCGAAAATGTGATCCATGATTTGTGACTATAGCCTGTGGAACACTGAACCTAAAGACTACATGATTAAAAAAGAAAAAAGCAGCCATTTCGTCGCTGTTGTTTAATGTAGGCATAGCCTCGGCCCATTTCGTAAAATATTCAACTGCGACTATGATATACCCATGCCCCCTGGCCGAGGTGGGGTTACATGTCATGAAATCTATGCCCCATTTGGTGAATGGCCCAACAACAACTACTGGTTGCAAAGGTGTGGGTGGTGTTCTGGTTTTGCAGTTGAATATTTGACAAGCACTGCAACTTCTGACTATGGTTATGCAATCTTTGAACATTGTTGGCCAAAAGTAGCCCGCTTGTAAAATCTTTTGCGCCATAGCATAACCAGATTGATGCCCCCCACACGTGCTTGAATGACAATCATTTAGGAATTTTTCAGCCTCCTCATGGGTGAGGCACCTTCGCAGAACTGTATCGATACCGCGATGGTAAAGCATATCACCAACAATCATGTAGCCTTTTGCTTGGTATCGAGTACTTCTTTGTTCAGAGTGAGAGGTATTAGGCCTATATGTTTGGGTTTGGAGATAGATGATTATATCTCTGTACCACGGATCGCTTAATGATATGAGAAACAAATATTCATCCACGATTGTTGCTTTGGATGTTCAATCGTTGGACGATGATGGGAGATTGCATAATAACTCCGCGAAAACTAGAGATTTCTTTGATTTGGACTTTACAAATTCTAGATCAAACTCTTGCAAAATAGCTATCCATTTTGAATATTTTCCCCCAAGTAACTAACACGATAGAATGTAATTCATTGGGTTGCAATCTGATAAAATGGTAGTTTTGCGAAAGAGGATATAGTGTCGAAATTTCTGTACTGCTTGAACAGCTGCGAGAGCCAGCTTTTCAACATAGGAGTATTTGCTTTCTGTATCATTTAAGTTTCGTCTTAAATAATAGATAGGATGTTCGATTCCATTTTCTTCTTGAACTAAAACCATTGCGATGGTTGTATCTGCTGCAGCTAGATACAGGTTAAAGTCCTTTTGATAATCTGGAGCGTACATTATTGATGCTTTTGTTACAGATTCCTTTAGAGCATCAAAGGAAGCTTGCACAACTTGATGCTAGTTGAAGGGTACTTCTTTTTTCAAAATACGCGTATAACCTTTAGCAAGTTCGGCGTAATTTGGAATGAATCTCCTCAGAAAGTTCGCTTTCCCTTGGAGTTTCTGCATCTGAAGCAAATTTGAAGGTGGAGGCGTATCGATGATTGCCTGAACCTTACATGGGTCGAGTCGAATTCCCTCCTTAGAAACTATGAATCCAAGTAAACGACCAGAACCGACAAAAAAAACACACTTGCGTGGATTGAGTCGAATCTTTTAGTGTCGGCAACGTAGAAATATGGCTCTCAAATGCAGCGGATGATCAGTCCGCTTTCTCAAATGAGCCAGAAGATCATCGAGATATGGTTGAACGATGTTTTTGATGTCATGGAAGGCATAATTCATAGCCCTCTGAAAGGTTGCCCCTGCATTCTTTAAACCGAAAGGTAATTTTCGGTATGCGAATGTGCCCCACGGATATATAAATGCAGTCTTCGACTGGTCTTGTGGGCGGATATTTATTTGATTATACCTAGAAAATCCATCCATAAATGAAAAGATTTCGCATCCGGTGCATTCATCAATTATCTGGTCGATGAAGGGTGTAGGGTAGTTGTCCTTTGGACAAGCTTGATTTACATCCTTGTAATCAACGCACACTCTAATCGTTCCTTGCTTTTTCATCACAGGAACAATATTCAATACCCAATCAGTTAGTGGAACTGGGTAAATAAAACCAACATGTAAAAGTTTTTCAACTTCTGCCTTGATGGCAGCGGCTTTCTTCGGGTGCACCTGCCGAAGCCGTTGTCGTACCGGTTTGACTTCTGGATACATCTTGATTTCGTGTTCAACTATGCTCAAGTCAATGCTTGGCATTTCTTTGTATGCCCATGCAAAGACATCTCTGAATTCGTGAAAGAGAGCGTAATATATTTCCAGTTCTGAAGAAGAACAAGATTTGCCGACATGAATATTCTCTACAACATTAGGTTTGATCGAGATATTTATGGCGATAGTTTCTTCAATATTGGACAAATTTCGCTCGGAATCCACTGTATTTATAGTATTTTATAGAATATAAAAAACTGAAGGATGATCAAGGTTGCTAGAATAATCTTCGTTGTAATCCGGAAGATGGGAACGATGGTGGTAATCTTTACATGGTGCCTCTCCTATCATCATCGACTGAATAATTCCTTCGTCTGTAGAATGTACATGCGACCAAGGATTTGAAGAGGTGCCATATTCCTTTGACCTATCTACCTAGACACTCGATGAGTGTTGATTTCGTTTTGCCGCCCAGGCTGAGAAAATTGATTGCTACAAAATCTCTATTGGGCTTGGAGGCAAAACCTATTGATGATCCATGCGAACAAAATGTTTGGAAATGTTCTGAATGGAAGATATCATATTGCAGGTTCCTACTGTTGCCACTTCAGCCAGATTACTCAGAGGCGGTAGGGAAAACGTACCCATCAAGGTAGGGTCTTTCAGTAGGCCTACTCCGACATTTTGAAGTGAATGAGAGCTTCCATGGATCATTGGAATGCTTCCTGTAACTTGTGAACTGTTGGGAAGAAAGGTTTGTTGATCAACGATCGTAATTCCTCCATGGAAAGGAAATGCAACTTTTCTAAAGTAAGTTGATACAACAACGGCCATGGCATAAATCCAGGGCCTTCCTAGTAAGATATTGTAATTGAGGTTTCCATCGATAACTTCAATGTCAATGTCTATTGTTTCCCCCCCCAGTTCAACTTGTAAGTTACTTAAAATCCCGTATAGGGTGGATGCTCATCCATCGAATGCTTTTAATGTCATTGATGATCTTGACGAGGGTGGTGATCCTAAAGTTTTCTAGTAACTCATTGACATAATGCAGGTAGATGCCCCCTCATCAATAATTGTTCGATGAATAGTTTTGTTGAGGGCTTTCACTTGGATGAGGAAAGCAAGTTGAGTTGGTAACTGAGGTTCAAATCCTTTATGATTAAAGGCCACAAGATTGGAATCCATTGGGTCAATCCCACCTATCGCTGATAATAGAGCCAACTTTTGGGAGGGGCACTTTTGCAGTACTTCAAGTGTCGACATAGCGGACGACGATTGGGCCAGATCCTCTACTATATTATAATTCTGTGCTGCTCAGGCACGAGGATTAAACATCAATTTGTGTACTACTCCCTTTGGCAGCTTTATTGTTACCTCAGGAATGATGGGTGGCACAACTTCTGTTGAAGTTGTTGTTGAACTACTAGGTTGATCTGCAACCTTGTTGTTCAACAGCTGCGGATTCCCGTAATCTTTATTCCTTGTCGATATCAAAGCATCATTTTGCTGTTTCGAAATGGACAACATAAGCACTTGGGATGGGGAAGCATTGTCGCTAGCCACCAGATTGGTTTCTGGGTTTGGAAACGGGTTAGTTAATACCGCTGAAGTTCTTGAATTCTTAAATATTTTCTTAACTTCAGCGTTATATGGAAAATCTCTCATCCAATGGTCCTCATTGCATATGAGACATGGCTGATTAGGTTTCTTTTGCCCAGAAGGGTTTGCAGAAGATTTTTCAGGAGACGAATCATCCTGTTTTTTCCTTTTGCTTTTCCCTTTCTTCTTGCCCCCTGGCTGCTTCGGTTCTTTGCCTTTGTCAGTTGACATGGCATTAACCTCCGAGGAAAGAAGTTTGTCATTTGTATTTTTACCGGAAAACGTACGGGCTTTCTTAGATGCAGCCTTTGCGGTTTTCGTGTTGATTGTGCCTATCACGCCATCACTGGCATGAGAGTCTTTGCTTGATTTAGGAGGAGGAACGGAAAACTATGGTCTGGGAGCATAAGGAATTTTGTCATAGAGCATACCAAACTGAGTATAAATACAGTCTATAGATTACACACGAGTAATGACTTGCTCTTCAGTGACAACTCCCCCCTTAGCCACATCTTCTGTAATAGAAGGTAACAATGACTTAATAAACCATTCAGCTAGCAGCTAATCAGGAACATATGTTTTTACCATTCGACGACGACGTCGCCACTCATGAATATGATCAGATATGTGGGTGGCTATCATTTGCTTAAAATTGTTAAGAAGCTCTGTTCCTATTTCGTACCTTATGGGTAACTGAGAATGGGTTAAAAAGGTTGTGGCAAGGGTACTGAAGTTATCGAATGAAGCTCTAGGCAATTCGATGTACCATTTTGCCACTGGACCAGTTAAAGTTCGCTGAAAAAGGCAAAGCCTAATTGAATCATCGTTGAGAGTGTTAGACGAACACCACAGATGAAAAGTCATCACATGATTCGACGGATCTTCACTCGGATTTCCATTGAATTTAGGAATATCTGACGAAAGTTTATGAGGAATTGCCAGCCACCAAGGGGCGTAAGCAATTGGATAATTTTTTAGCTGATTTAGATCTAGTAATTCCAACGTTGCGACGAAGGGAAATTGTTGATTCAGGTTTGGTGAAGCATACCCAGGATAAGATGGGATCGCCTGAGCAGTGGGTCTTTGCATACTAACATAATGTATTTGATGTTGATAACTTTGATAAGGTTGATGGGAATAACCATTATGATATGATTGATGGTGACCGTTTTGAATATACGGTTACCCATTACCCGCAAAGCTTTGTTGCTCAGGTCCTCGGTAAGCTTGCTGGAATTGCGGTTGTTGATATTGCACTAGCCATGGTTGTGAAACCATTTGTTGCTATCCAATACTGGATGTTTGACCAAGATGATGGGTGATAGTACCCGTTTGAGCCTGAGTCGTTTCAGTTAAGGAGCCACTAATCGGCGATTGTGGTTGAGTTGTTGAGACAAGAGGCTGTTGTATTACGACCTGAGAGACTTGAGGTTAACATACAATAGGCAGCACTTGTACTTGCGACACCATTACAATAGCTGGTACATGTAGATTTGGTTGCATTGAATATACAACTCTTGGCTGTTGAGGCAGTATTGGTACCCAACTACTGGATGCAATTCCAGCTTGACCCGAATTTTGTTGTGAACTCTCATATGGTTGTTCTCCTGGAGGGAACAATGAAAAGGCATACTACCCCCCATATGGTGGCAATCCATTGTTCAAAGGAAAAATTGGTCCTTGTAGACTGGACTGCCCAAATTGATACTGTTGAGGAGGATCAATTTGCTGAGACTCAACATAAGAAATTCCAGATATTATTCCGGACGAACAAACGAGAACAGACCATACTGTCGAAACAGTCCCTGGGTGGACTCCATCTAGCGGTTGAGAGCTAGTTGGGACAGATGGTACACCAACGAACATTGTTGGAGTAGTGGCAGGAAGTTCTGCTACTGCTGTATCAGATGACAAAGTCCTAGATGTCAATGGTTGTTTAGACATATTGAGTCTATCTAAAATAATTCCTAACGATTCTACAAGAACTTGCGATGAAGGTTGACTATCTTCTGAATTAGAAGGATATAGGTGGATCCCAGTTCCAAAATGTAATGGGATACTGGATGAAAGATCCTACACAATCTCTTCTATCGCAATCATTCCAGGTGGAAGAGGCAGACCGTCAGGTCCGTAAAATATTTCTGGTGCCGAAGAAGGTGCACACTCTGCAGCGACAGATGTTGGAGGGTTAACACTTTCCGAATCAGTCCTAGATGGAATTGGTTCAAGAATAGATGTGTTTACCGTTACAGTAGGATCAGTTCTAGTGCCCTCTTGTAACTGTGGAACTTCTTCTGTAGAGGCAGGGATACCAGAAATAGTTGGAGTAACTAGAGTTTCTAAGGATGTTGAAACACAAGTTTCAAACAAACTATGAGACTTTGATCCAGTTAAACGAGATCGCTTGGCCTGGAATGGTTTCGTTTCTGGAGTCAAAGACGGTTGACTCGTTAGTCTCCGCGAATGACGGGGTTTTGATTGACTTTCTTCCATGATTGCAGATTACTTGATCAACTCAAAATAAAAAGGGGAAAATGTTATTCCGAATTAAATGAATTTTATGACGCTTTGACACAACTTGCTTTTTCAATTTTTAAGAGTCGAGAAAAAGCTAAAGATGACTCTAGTCACCTTCGATTTTTAATGAGCCTGAAGTGACAAGTGCTCAGATGGACCTTTTCTTTTAAGGAGTCTGAAAAGGAATGAAAGTGACTACTCTGGAAATCTAGACAGAGGGGATTACCAAACCAATCGCAAAACTACAGAGTAATTTTTATGTTACGACAGTCAATCTTCTCGAATGCTGTGTTTAGTGCATTGCGATCGATAGGGCGGCAGACACGGCTTCCTAAGGATAAAGGATGTAGCCTATTGTGGTATCCCAATATATACTCGATGGTACGTGGGAGCACAAGTCTATACTGGCACTTGTCATCTCAAAGAGGAGGAATCACCCAACCTACGATGAAAGCAATAGTTACCAGGCTTTACAACTCTAGAATACATCTCTAGCCTAGACTTCTAAATGTTGTGCGTTAGGTTCCAAAGCGTTATTGAAGTTTATTTTACAGTTGATCTTTCTTAAGACGTTTTCCTTTAAGGTTCACCTTCTGATGTAGATATACAATTCCTAAATGTGCAATCTAAGATGATAAACAATCGTTTACTTTCTTTTTGCAATGAAAATCCTAGCTACTAAGGAAAGATAGATGAAATTCTTTCAACATAGAGCAGAGAGCACACACTAGATGCACTTTTCCTAAATCAACTTTAGCATGCAGTCTTAATGCAAATGCACATGTATGTATTGTTTTTCAGTTTCCTTAATGTGAGAATGATAAAAAGAAAACAAAGTATAGATCTGAACTATTCTCTTTCAAAGCGACAGTACTAACAATTTTCTTTTCAAAAAAGTGAAAGTAGGGTCAAGACGACACTTTGCGATTTTGAATTTAAACTACTTTCGACACTTGAAATACTAATGATTCAAATCAAATACAATGGAAAAAGTGTAATCGACTATCTAAAATAGGAATGCTTTGTGACACTCTTTTTCTTGACTGAAAACGACACTTGCGACACTTTCAAATCAAAAGATGACAGTTCGATTAAGCTACTATTTGCAAAGGAGAACTGTAAATGATGAAAAATACATTAAAAAACATTCACAATTCCTTCTGATGGAGGCTGAATAATGCAAAGGAATATGGTTTCAACAGAGATATACTGATCACAGACAACAAAACTACTGAATAAAGCTGAAGACAATGAAGAAAAAACCAAAATCTGGAGGTAGAAACAGTCTTAGTCAATCATCGCACCTGTAACACAGGGAAACAGGGATGCATCTCACCTGCAACACATGGGAGGTGTGATGCATCTAGGTTGCCAAGAAGAGACAGTGCGATGGACCAGGGACAAGACTGTGCTTGGTTTTCACTCACAGTTTGCAGCTAAGTTTAGGGGTTTAAGCTTAGCTAATGATAGTCAGTAAACACAAAGTATAGGGGCTGATCTAATGAGGTTATTTGAGCTACCACCAGGGCACTTAGGATGTTTGCAAGCTAGATGTTCAGTTCATAAACCAACCCGGAGATTGACTGAAGCAATGTTGATCTACTTTGCAGTTGCATAGAAAAAGCAGTTCGAAGGCTAGCTGGCTTGACTTCAGGTTCCGTCTGTGGTTTTTAAAGCAAACAAAAGTAACAAAACAAACAAACTATTCGTTCCCCAGTGGAGTCACCATTTTGTTATCGGGAAAACTAGTGTCCATTCAGAGCTGCTAGTCCCACTAAGACGGGTAGCTATCTTAGAAACAAACAGATTAAAGTTACTTGTGTTTTCCTTTATGAGAGATAGATGAGAGAGAAGCAAAGAGCACCAACCTTAGTCTTTCGCTAGTCTCCTTGCTTGTTTCCTCTCTCCTTTGATAGAGCTTTCACCACTCCTTTCAAAGAACACCTGTAGAGTCGAGGCAGCAAAATACCATCAAATCATAGAGATCTATAACCATAAATAATGTAGGATCAGATGTACATCAACCATATAAATGCATACACAAACACGATTCATAGATATACAAGCATATGGAGGAAAACTCAAATAGCTTTATTGATAGAAGTAGTAGAAGAGAGGATTACAACCAGGCTGTTTGATCCAGCATCATCCTCCCAGCATGAAATCCCTCTTCACCTCATACAAAGCAAGATCACCCAACAATGTCTTCAAAGAGAAACCAACAACACTTCCTTGAAAATTACTAAAATTCTAGCCTTTGGATCTCTAGGATGAGGGATCCATATATAGATGCTTACAGGAGAGTGAGTCAGCTTCTGGGATTTTGATTAGTGTCATTTCACTGATATTTCTTGGTTCCACTTGAAGATTTCAGATCTCTTACTCATCCCTGGGCGAATTCAGAGAGGCAAGTGTCATATGAGCAGTTTCTAGAAGATTCTCTAGGTTTCCACCTAGGAAACTACTTTTTCCATTTGTCTGCTCTCGCTCATCGCACCCTACAGAAGGGCTTTCCAGTATGCATCGCACTCCCCATGTGTAATAGGTGAGATGCATCACACCCTATGCATGGAGCAGTCTGTATGGTCCTGTTTTGACCAGTTCTGAGTAGTTTTTCATGGAGAACTTCTGGGAGATGATGTAATCAGCTGACCTTGTTCCTTTATGGTATGAAAAAACACTTTTAGGGGTTTATAAGCCCTTGGTTTATGGACATATGTGATTGGGGTTGCAGTGCCCAAATATGTCTATAACACCATCCTCCATGGCGCATCTCATCCAGTGCATCTTCCCTTGTCGCACTCCTTTATTCCATCGCACAACCTCCCTACTATTGTTTTCGCCTCTTCAGGCAGCGTAGTTTATAGTCCTCCAATCCCTTGCAATTTCCTGGATTACTAAGATTGTCCTGCTACCATGTAGTCATTGCGTAGTGGCAGGATCCCATGTATACAGCTTTAGCCTACTTCCATTCACTTTCCCAAGGAATGGCTCCCCATCTAGCTTCGTGAGCTGAACTATGCCACCATCTGCGATCTCCTTAACAACATATGGCCCCAACTAGAGCATTTGAAATTTCCCTGGAAATTTTTCGAACTTGCTGTCATATAGCAGCACTAGATTTTCCAACTTGAAAGTGTGCAACTTAATATGCCTATCGTGCCATGCTTTCTTGCATTCCTTTTACACTTGCTGGTGAAAGTCTACAAGAAAGCGGTCCTCTTCTAACTCCATTAGTTGCGTAAGCCGTTCCTCCAAGGTCTCGTGATCTACCATCTCTGTCAAAGCTGCAATACGTAGACTTGGCACAATATAATCCATAGGAATCACCGCTTCAATCCCATATACCAACCTAAATGGTGTTTGTCTTGTCAAATTCTTGCAAGTCGTCCTGTATGCCCATATTACTGTAGGTACACGCATGTCCCAATCATTCCTTTGCACGTTGCAGACCTTTGTCAATGCATTCTCCAATATCTTGTTAAACTCTTCGACCGTTCCATTTGCTTGTGGGTGATAGGGTGTGCTCTTTTGATGATAGACCTGGAATTCCTCAAGTATCATGCTAATCATCTCATTCAAGAAATGTGTACCCCTATCACTCATCAACATCTTAGGGCATCCAAACCATGTTAAGACATTCAAAAAAAAACTTTGCAACGTTGGCAGTTGTACAATCCTTTACTGGCCGTGCTTTCGCCCATATGGTTGAATACTCTATTGCAGTAATGATATATTGCGCACCCGTCTTCTTTCCTGGTGGTTGTATTGGAACTATGAAATCCATAACCCACTTATCAGATACCTACAACAAAACCTGAGGATTTAAAGGAAATTCATCTCTTTGCGAAGGCTTTCTCGTCCTTTGGCAAGCATCACACGCCTTGTAGTACACCTTAGAATCCTTATGTAATGTTGGCCATCATAACCTAGTGTGTAAAATCTTCTGCGTGGTTGCTTTTCCTTTGTAGTGTCCTCCTACCACTCCTCCATGTTCTTAGGAGAGGATACTAGCGTGTTCAAACTATGGAACATGCCTTCGTAATATTTCATTTGTTCCCATATTATACAAGTGACCTGCAATCATTGAAAAATCTGTGGAGCGGACTACTAATTCCTTCTTTTTCTGAGTAGAATATCCTTTCGAAGCTTTACCCATGGTTAAAAACTGAATGATATTAGCAAAATGGTCATCCGTGACGCGCATCGCAAAGAGTTGCGCATCCGACAGTCCTTCCTCCAGACTATTTGGTTCTTTGCCCATTTCAATCCTTGACAGATGGTCTGGTCTTGCATTCAGCCTTCCAGGCTTCACAATCACTTCAAAGTCATATTATTGAAACAACAGTAACCATCGAAAGATCTTCCCCCCAACATATGCTTATTGACCAGGTACTTCAACGTGGAGTGATATGTATACATTTTAAAGTGTCCACCCAACAAATAATGCCTAAATTTTTGCAGCGCGTAGACCATCGCCAACCCTTCGCACTCTATAGTGGAGTAATTCTTCTCAGCCTTTGATAAATTTCTGCTTGTGAAGGCTATCGGATGATCAATTTCTCCTTCACCCATCTATGTTAATACCACACCTAGCACAATGCAAGAGGCATCTACATGCACATGGAATTCTTTCTTCTAGTTTGGAAACACCAAAATAGGCGCAATTACCATATTTTCCTTCAGGACATCCAGACTGCACCGAAAGTCTTCATCCCAACAAAACATCACATCTTTCTTCAATAATTTTTCCGTCGGCACAGTTATATGAACATATGCCTTGATAAACTTTATGTAATATACAGTGTGACCCAATTTTGTGCACAACTGTTTTACATTCTTAGGAGCTTCCAGATTCACAATCACAACGATCTTCATAGGGTTTACCATCAATCCTTGCTTACACACGATGTGACTGAGAAAAATTCCAAAGGGTACACAGAATATGCACTTCTTCAAATTCATCAAGATCAGATACCTTCGACATGTATCCAGCATAAGGTGCAGGCTCGCAACATGGTGCTTTACCAACCCAAACATAGTCAAATCATAAAAATAAACCTCCAAAAATGTATGGATAAATTCCTTCAACTCTGCGATTACTACTCTTGAGACAATTGCAGGCGCGTTCTTCAATCTGAATGGCATTACGGTATACTGAAGCACCCTACTCTGTTGTGAAGGTTGTCTTGCTTCAATCTTTCGGCGCGATCTTTATTTGATGGTATCTCGAAAATCCATCAGTAAACGAATAAGCCTCCTTTCTACCAACATTCTCTAATACTTTATCTATAAATGGTGTTGGGAACAGATCATGCACACATCCTTCATTCAACCTTCTTAGATCTACGCATATCCTGATTTCTCCTTTTTGTTTCTTCTCTTGAACCACCATTGGGATTACCCAATGAGATTCCTCTGCTGGTTCAATAATACCGGCATCCAACATCTTATCCAATGCTTGGCACACCTTTTCTTTATACTTTGGATTTAGACGATAAGGTCTCTGCTTGACAGGCTTCACATCTGGTTTCAACATAATCTTCATAACACTCAAATCTCCGACGATCCCCTTCAAATGTGAAAACATTGTTGGGAAGAGATCCTGGTATTCACGCAATAGTTCACCTTATCGACTGTATCTTTGTCCCAATAGTATCCTATCTTCGCGAACTTAGGCTCTGCTTTAGATCCAATGTTTACTTGTCTAGTTTTCAAAGGTTCTAATATATCCAGGTTCATATCTTTCGGTCCTTTGACTACGCGCTATCCTTCTGTCTCTGGAATGTTAATATTCCGTGGGTCTTCTTCTTCCTCTTCAACAATCACATTGTAATACTCCAGTGCATGGTGTAGCTGTGTACTCTAATCCGGCTGAGCCCATTCTACCAGTTCCTTAGGTGTTATGAAGATAACTACTTTTATCTCCTGGAGCGCTTCATCAATGCACTTAAACCCATCCTCAAAGCTAAAATTTAATAAGAAACTCCCCCTTAATATGTCCCATTTAGTTGTCCCATGGCAAAGCTTCGTCTCCAAATACTAGTTCATTGGGATTGTATCTAAGGTATGACAGAAAATGTGCACCCATTTTGGTTGTGGTTCTATTCCCTAGGCCTTAGTCCATCATGCCAAATGATTGTGCGGATAATCCTTCCCACTGTATTTTTCTGTCATCTGAGTATTAGCATATCCAAACCTTAATTTCATCATTCTTCTGTATTCCTTCCATCTAGTGAAGCTCTCCTTGTGTGTACCCAACCAATGGGCAGGTGTAGTGCGCAGTGCCAATTCCAGAGCTTGGAAGCGATTTTCTTCCGGTACTTCCCTTTCGAATTCATTTGAAAACATATCCACATCAGTCAAATCATCATAATGCAATAGCTTCCTTACCTCAATTGTGACACACCGTAGTGATTTAGTCATCATATTGCAATGGAGCGTAGATACTTCATGCAACCCATTCTACCAGTGTTCGAGCTCTTCATCTAAGTCTGAGGTGCAAGAACTGTCCTTGTCCCATGCAATTCATCCATCGGCTGTAGGATTGATAAAATATTTTTTTCACATTGTGATATTGTATATTTGATCCAAGTCATCATCAATTTCCACAAAGTCGTGGATAGGTTCAATATAACGCGCTCCTTCAGCAGGGTCTAGTGGTACTACAACCTTGAGCGACTTTCTTTCAAACGTCATCTTCCGCTTCTTCAAGCTGATTACCACGTCCATATCAAAATCCTAGTCAATTCCTAGTAGCGCGGGGTATGGGTTACTATCACCCACTATTTTAATGACTTCAAAGTCAACCAGTGCACTTGCGCCCTCAATTTCCACCGTTACGCCATATAAGCACCCCATCGGAATAATCTTCTATTGATTTTCCATGCACAGTTGAATAGGAGACCACTGCAATGCAGGTCTCCCCATCCTTTCCCATGTCTACTTGGGTAGAAACTTTGCATCAAATCCCAAGTCCAAGATTACTTGGTCCATTTCATATTCTCCTATTTGCGTAGTCAACCTCATCTCACGGCCCGTTCACTTCTTATGCTTACCAATTTTCCTCACAGTACACTGTTTAGTAGGAGTCTTTTATTTATTTGCGCACTTGTCGATTAATTCTTGCAACCCTTCTACTGCCTTCTTATTTACAATAACTTCATACAGGTCTTCAGAAACGTAGCTAGTGCCGAAGGATCTACCTCTTGTGTCATACTAGTTTCCCGCATTTTCCCCTGACTTCTTGAGGTGGAGGCCTCAATGAAGTTCTTCTTTACTTCCATGAAGGTCTCTTTAGCATGATTAAGGTCAAAGTCTATTTATTTCTTGGTATTCTTGCACACCCATTTGTTAGCCTTAGGTTACTTGCCTTTATCTGCACCAGTGGCCATACCGCTTCTTGTTACTATATTTATGCTCTGATCTTCTTCACGGGGCTCTGACCTCATCATTTGAATGTTTTATGTAGGTTGCTAGGGTTGCACCTTCTTTCCTTACATCTTTGCCATAAGGACCAAACATTCCTCTATCATGTGGTCAAACTGTCAACAATACTGACATGATGGATGTACAGGGTTTGTACAATCTCGTGCTAAGCGCCCTGCTTTTCCACAGTTATAAAAGATTACTTTCCTGCGCCCTTAACTAGTTCCGCCCCCTCTTCCTCATCCTCAGCATTGGAATCCTCTTGCGTTGATACTGCACCCTGATCTTGAGGTCGGTTCTCTACATGCATTTGGTAGGTAGGAGTTCTATCCATCATCATCTCATAACTTCTACAATGGTGTTCATCATGTCCCACCGACTTACAGAAATTGCAAAACAACTGCTCAGGGGTCTGTACAAACTTTTGTAGTAAATGGAAATTATTATTTGCATGTTGTCCTGTAACCTAATAGATAGCACACCACAACGCAACTCCCATGCCCGACCCAACAATATTATCTGGTTTTAGGGGAACAAGCCCTCCCCCCATAATATAGTTCTTATAAACCGGGCAATGGTCCTTATCATGTCCATGACTCTTGCACTTCAAACACTAGACTTCAGTGCATGCCTCTATTTGCGATTCCTTTCCATTCTTCAGGCTCTGCAACTCCAAGTTCCATCTAGCTGTGAGTGAATCTGATGCACTCCAAGGTTCGTATCTTGTATGGGTGAGGCATCCGACCTCATCGCAATTTCTAAGGCTTCAGCCTGCGTTGCTATCTTTTGTTGTGATAGAGGCACTCTCAAGTGCGGCAAGAGCGACGCTATATACCAGTCACTATGATGGGAATCTATAATCACCATACTGGCCTGTATGATCAGACATTTCAACCTTTGATCGAAATCCCAAGGTGTCTCATATACCTTTTGTCGAATTTCTTTAAACTCAGTCACTGACTGCGCATATGACATAGGCTTTCTAAACTCCTTGTTCAGAGCTTGCTGGGTCTCTGCCAATGCCACGGTGGGGTTATTATTGCAGTACTTGATGTACCATGTTAATGCTCGATCCTGTAAGGCTGTGACCAACTGCGGTTTCTTGATGTTATCATCCGTAATCTGTTGTACCATCCACACAGCTCCTGCGACAAACCAGAATAGTTCAGGATCTTCACTCCCTAGTCCTTTAAAAATCAACATTTTCATCGCATTCTCCATGTTGAATGGTGGTAGTGGAGGTGGAGGAGGTGAAGGTGTAGGTGTATGAGGAGAAGGTGGAGGTGGAGGTGGAGGTGGAGTGGATGGATGAGGTATCCTTGGGATACCCTGTGTAATTAATTGAGCTACACTTCGCGGTGTAGTCAACACCGTCCCTTCATTGTCATTTGAAGGGGGTTCAAAGAGAAGACTATAATTTGAGCTTGATCCTTCGTTTCTTCTAATGAACCTCCCACTTCATGTAGCCCAAAACATCAAGGTAACTACATTACCCTCTTTTCACATAACAATATTTTAATCCAAGTATTCAATGATTTCAAGTACTTACCTCACGATCCCTTAAAAATCCTTCGTTCCACTTCGCTATAGTTGATATTTCTATCGATCGCGAACTTAGTCACAAAACTTCCAAGAGTGTGATCAATCTAATGATCCACAGCCTGCACGATATTACTTCCTGATGCCTGTAGACATCACACCAGTTTAGGAGTCCACACTATAGGGCCGTCAAGCCTCCACGTTCCTTAACTGTCAGCCAATTTAGACAACCACTCATGTAGTTCATCAGGGAAGAAACAAAAGAATGCATCAGTTTCATCTGTGTACAAAAATATCTGCAATCACTGCTCCTTTGATAATTTAGGTCTCCTATTCTCTTGAGCCACGAATGCATGTACGTTTTTTTCAATCCACTTCTCAATCTATTTCTTTGTAGGAAACCATTTATCACACATCTCTTAGATAGATCCTAGTCCCAGCAACGGAACCATTTGTTGGCTTAAGGGGGCTTGACCCAAGTTTAGAGTTAATCGCGCCAACCAATAAAACCCTAACTGCTGGCCCTTTCGGCAACAACCTGCATAGCGCAGGCTGTAGTCTCACTGGAAGTAGTATTCAGGGATACTAGAACTAGGTTTCTACATCCGGAGACCGTGTGATAGGTAGCCTGCAATCCTTGTAGCTTGAATATGCCTTCGAGTAGATCTATGTCTTCCTATGGTCCGCTACTGCAACTCTATGAAAATGGCCTCAGACCTTTGCGAAGGTCTGCGAATAGACATTACAGACCCAAAAGAAGCAGACTGACAACTCTCATGTAGTATATACTAACCCTAGATTTGCCTCCATGCAGATCTACCCGATTCGAACAAAGATCATAAAGATTTGGTTAATACCTTCATGAAACCAGATCATTACTTATTTCATGCATATAGACTGAGGTTTTAACATATTCGCACAACAATTACACTTTATTCCACAGAAAACAAATCATTAAGAAATAATGCATAACTTGAACAAAAATAAGAATAAGACACAGATGCAAGATATTTGTTCCCAAAATTAGTCTTTATTATATTCAACGTTCATATTACAGACTTTTTCCACCCCGCGCACCCAACTGCAGGGGCGCACACACTTAGCTGTGGACTTGCCAAGGTCTCCGTGCAATCAACTGTAGGAGCCTTTCCCTTTCGCCAAGTACAGGAAAACAAATCTTTCCTGCCTTAGAACTTGCCCAAAACAATAATCTTCTATCTTAGTTACCTTCTCTAGACTCGCTATGACTCAATTATTTATAGCCTTTCTATTACAATACCATGGATCATGGCCTATGGGTGAGTCTCAAAACTGACCTATCACTTACCCATACAAGGGGCTAAAGCCCCTTTGACTCCTACTTAGTTGCGAGCTCCATTTTCACATTTCGCGGAGACTTTACATTCTTTACAAAATTCTTCTAAAAAATTGGTTAAACTAACACAAAATTGACCCTAGGGACCCTATCCCAACATACCCATAAAAAATAATAGTAGTGGGTAAAATCCACCTTCATCTTCCATCAAGAATTGGGGTCTAAATGTGGCTAAAAACAAGACCTCTAAATTAGGAATATAATCAAGCTCCACAACCAAAAAGTAAGTAGTAAATTGTTATTGATAGATGAGGATTACTCCCTCTAGACCAAGAGCTATCTTGACACCTAAAGTAGGTCTCATGTGCCTTGGCCTAGTTCCTAAGCATCCAGGAACATCTCAAGGAACAACATGTACAGGTATACATCATACAAAGGGAATGGCCAATGTTGACCATGATAAAATATGTTTGATTATTGACCATCATGAATATTGTTAACAGATGCAATGGGACCCACCATTGATAAAAATGAGCCCCAAGGCACCTAATACAATTATAAGAATGTGAATATATGATATGATGGCAAACACTCATAGAATCAATTGATTAGGATTCAATGAGGTGCACCCACTTTCAATCACAAAGAATCCTGCTGGTGATCAATACACGCTCCATGGTACTAGCTAGTTTCTAGATCCCTCTTCTAGATACGTAGATGATGTTAATAAGATATTTGTTTAAGGAGGGCCCTAATGTATCACCCATTAATAGACTTTAAACATACGTTGAAATAAGTTGTGAAGAGATAGAAACACCAAGAACAACTTATATAAGTATGACAAACACACAATGTCAACAAGATTGCAAATAACCATTGTAGGATTACTTCCCTTGAACATATAACATCACATACTAATGACCTGATAGAATTGATTCAAGGGTACCATTGATATAGTGTGGAAACAAAAAAATCATTGAAGCACTCTCCATAATGAATGGAAGAGCAATCAACTAGAGGAGTATATGACTCATATTGATGGTAAAAAACTAAGCAAGTTATGGTCGCACTGTAATACAACAACACAAACATGTTCCATGTTCAAGGGAAATGTGATTGAATATTTCCATTCTTTAGAAGAAATATCCAAGACAGTTCACCCCCACTCCTTTTGTATTTTTTCTGTTTTTGATGTCTCCTTCATGCTTTTAGGAGCATGAAAAACAAATAAAAGTATGCTTGATATGTGTCTTTTTTAGGGTTTAATGAGAATGGAAAAAATTTAAAATCACATTAAATAAGTGTATTTTTAATGGTTTCATACACATAAAAAAGGCTTTAAAGTAATATTGTATGGAGAGAATGAGTAGGACAATGACATGCATATGCAATCCAAGTGTCTGTAACCAAGCTATGGAAAGTGAATGTAAAATGGTGTTGGCAAGTAAAGTCCTCTCATCATCACAGTTTTATCCATGGGTAAAAATGGTTGCTAAATGGAAGCAAGCTAATGCAAATAGAAAAATTTCAAGAGTGATAGAAATATTTGTAAGCAAGATCAATGCGAAAAATAGCATAGGAGTAGGCACTAGGACATAATCCATGATATCAATGTGAAACAAAAGAGAAATTTAAAAATGATGGGAACCCACTCTAGATATAACTATAAGAAAAGATTAAGAGATATGGATGAGGCTTAAATTTTATTCATGGTGTGTCTAAAGGATTTTTTTTTTGGGTCTATGAATAAACATATCATGGGCATAAATGGAAATCAAGGTGCTAATCTAGGGTGCTCATTGAGGGTAGGCATCACTGCACAAGTTATGACATTTGAATGAGAAGGGATAATGTCACAACCTGACAATATTGAACCCAAGAAAAAGTTATGACACATTGACTATTAATAAATCAAAAAAGCAGGGAAAAACCTATCCCTAAATTCTAGTTAACAACACACACCTTGTGATTTAATGGATGTCATTATAGAAAAATGCCATCTCGTCCTCTAATTAAAAAAAACCCATAAATATTATACCCATAGTTAAATCACATACTAAAATATCATAAGAGAAATAATGAATCATAAGTAATGAATGGCATTTACCTCTTGAAACTTCTAGTGTAGATTGCAAGAGATTACATCAACACAATTCCATTTCATCTGGACTAAGTAAGAACAAGACTATGTTTTTGATTTTTTGAATTTTACAATTTTTTGGTTTTTTTGTACATGTTGTACTATCTAGGCATATACACATGAATCATCTCTTATGACTTCTAATGATGTGATTGAAAATCCATGATTTATGTACATCCATGTTTGTATACACATGTAACCTTTTGTTCCTGTCATTGGTGTGCCTATGACAAGAGGCAAGGGGATTTTGCTGACATATGAAAATAAAATACCAAACATGATAAGTAGGGGAAAAAATAAACTTCATGTAAAATGGCATGCATTCACACCAAAAGCTAAAATACTTAATATATGAAGCGCAACATAGTTTGATAGATAACACAATATAAATCCCATTATAAGGCTTAAGCCAAGGAACTCATGGGCCATTTTTGGCATCATATGGAACACCATGTTGATACCCTTCCACACAAAATTGAGTTTCCATTTTCTTAAAGTTTCTTGATTGTAGTGAGAAACCACAATGGAGTCATTATCAAGAACTATGTGAGAAAAATAATGGTGAGTGGTCTCATGAGCTATCATAACTTCTTGAAAGTGGAATTCAAGGCATATATTAGGTACTAGGAACTCATCTCCAATATATTATAGGTGGAAGATCAGTGGCAAGTTAAAAAAAGAAATCCAAGACTAGATTTTTTCTAGGGGTAGCACTTCATTGGATGAATTAGAAAACCCCCCCTATCATGAATCAAGATTTTGTATGCCAAGCTCCAACCCTTTAAATTTGGAAAAAAAAGATCCTCGATGAGGCATATCCTCCCTTGGATTATCAATTGAATTTGTGATCTCTAGGATGGCCTTATCTGAAGGCATCTCAATATCTAGGAACTCATATGAAGTCTATGGGGTGATAAACCATGTGGGAAAAGGGTGTTGATTATATTAGATATGAGGATGGAGTTTTTGACCAACATTAGTAAATTCCTAACCAAATGTTTGGACAATGTCCCTAGAAAGAAAACAGGATCATGTTGATAGGGTTGAATGTACTACTTATATTCTTATGGGGATCTCTCTGGTATGATGGCCCAATTAGAATTCACACCATTTGGGATGAGGATCCCATCCAGATAATTTTCCCAATTGTTGTGTCAAATTTAGATTTTGGCCAAATGGGATATGAAAGGGATACCCAAATAAATCCCTTGATGGAATGTAAATGAAATTATTTTTATTTAAAATACCTTAAACGAATTTATAGAAAGAATGTTACAATAGATTTATAAATGAGCATTAACATTAAATAAATAATGATAGTTGCCTTTAATAAAGATACAATGAGATAAAAGTATACTAGCTATTAATTGTAAAGTAGTTTGCAATCAAAACGACAATTAAAGCATGTAAAAATCAACAAATAATTCCTAGAAATATAGAAGTTTTTAGTTAATAAAATAGTTCATTAACCCGCAACAAGTGACCAACAATTACATAATAAAAAAAAAAAATAACATTCTTACAACATTTGATAACACATGATAGAAAATTCTTGTCATGACCCTAAGGGATTTCGAGTATAAGTGTTGAAACATCCAATTCCAATTCACAAAATATCTTTAAGAAACCTAAATGTGGGAGTGCATAAAGCCGGAACTTAATCCTCAAGGTAGTTACAATATTCTCCCTCTCTGTAGGTTTTAACCCCGTACAAGAACTACTTACATACGAATTCTTAAACACAGAAAATAAACAATGCGAGAGCATAACACATAAAACACATATACATAGAGATTTCCCTAGATCCCAAAACCGGGACTACCAGCTTGTTTTTTCATTATGTTCCTTTCAATGTTATAATACATATTTATACATGCCGAAGCATCCAATACCGTGGACCGAAAACCATCGCATCTAAAAAACATGTGCGAAAATCATGCACAAAACCATAGGTGTGTCCGCCCAACCTAACATAGGGTCCAAAACCAAAATTTTCTGTGTCGTTGCCCTGGACCCCATAAAGTGGGGTTATGGGTACACCTCAAACCCCCTGTGACCTCCCCCCCTCTAACCCCCGGTTAACTATGTGGGCTAGTCGTGGAAAGAATATAACACAACCCAACATTCTCCCACTTGTTGTTTTCTTTCCAGAGGGGGCCACAAGAGAGCTTAGTCATTTTTCCAGCCCTGAAATGCCCATTGTCTCTCTACACCAAGAGAACTTCTTAGAGCTCACAGATTTTTTCAATGCGTTTGCAGTATTCTTCAAAGTGTCCACCTTTACCAGCAACACCTTTTTTTCTTCTATCATATCCCTCACAAAGTGATACTTAACATCAATGTGCTTTGTCTTTGAATGATATGCGGAGTTCTTTGCCAAGAAAATTGCACTTTGGCTGTCACAGTCTATCCTTATAGCTCCATGTATTAACCCCATATTTTAACACAATCTCTGCAACCAAACTTCTTCCTTGCTTGCATGAGTGGCTGCCATGTATTCTGCCTCTGTAGTTGATAGTGCCACTACAGATTGTTTCTTACTCATCCAACTGACTGCACCTCCAAATAGGTTAAACACATACCCACTTGTAGATCTTCTTTGATCCAGATCTCCAACCCAGTCTGCATAAAATAAGCCACGAATATCCAACACTTTGTCCAATCCTGGTCTTCCTTGGTACCACAAACCATAATGCTAGTGCCACGCAAATACTTGAAAACCCGCTTCATTGTTGTCCAATGTTCCTTTCCTAGTTTTGATATAAACCTACTCAATACTCCCACTGCATGTGCAATGTCTGGTCTAGTACAGACCATTGCATACATCAGGCTACCAACTGCACTTGCATATGGAAAACGGGACATGTCCTCTAACTCTTCTTGTGTCTTGGGACACTGTTCAGCAGATAACTTTACACCTACATGAATAGGTACCTTCACCGGTTTACTATCCTGCATATTAAATCTCTGCAATATTGTCTCGACATACTTCCTCTGGTTTAACCAGAGCTTCCTCTTTGCCCGATCTCTTTCAATTTCCATGCCCAAAATATAGTTTGCAGCACCAAGATCTTTCATGTTGAATTTGGAGGACAATTGGGTCTTCAAATCCTGGATAATTTCTTTGTCATTTCCAACCAGCAACATATCATCCACATACAAGACCAGATAAATAACACGGTCACCAATTAATTTAAAACCTACATAGTGATCTACTTTGCTTCTAGTGAAGCCAAGTCCCTGTATAAATGTATCAAATTTCTGATACCACATCCTTGGTGACTGTTTTAACCCATATAGAGACTTCTTTAACTTGCATACCAGTTCTTTCTTACCATTCACCGCAAAGCCTTTAGGTTGCTTCATGTAGATTTCCTCTTCTAAATTCCCGTGAAGAAATGTTGTCTTCACATCCATCTGTTCTACCTCAAAATCAAAAGCAACAGAAACATATAAAGTAATCTAATAGAAGTTACCTTGGCAACAAGAGAAAAAATATCACCAAAATCAATTCCCATCACCTGGGAATAACCTTTTGCTACCAACTGAGCTTTATATTTCTCCACCTTTCCTTCTGCATTTGTCTTCTTCTTGAACACCCATTTTCTGCCAATGGGTTTCCTTCCAGCCGGTAACTCCACCAGATCCCAAGCCTCATTTTTGTGCAAAGACATAATTTCATCAACCATGGCCTCTTTCCAGAGTTGTCCATCCTCTGAATCTACTCCTTCCTTCACAGTTCTGGGATCATTGTCAGTGATACATAAAGCAAAATTTGAACAGAAAGAAGATGGACTATAACTTTCTGGCTGCCTTCTTTCTCGAATTGATCTTCTCAGACCCGGAGTTTGTGGCTCTTCATCTTCTGATTCCTCCTCTGTTGTAGAGTCTGATTCTTCCTCCTTTAGCTCAAACTCTATCTTCTCAGGTTCCTTTGGTTGGACTTCATGTTTAATAACATTTTTCACCTCTCTGAACACCACATCTCAGCTGTACACAACCTTCCTTGTTGCTGGGTTCCAAAGCTTATAACCCTTTAAACCATCCTTATACCCAATAAAGATGCACTTTTCAGATTTACTATCCAACTTGGTTCATTTCTCCTTTGGAAGATGTACATATGCATCACATCCAAATACGCTTAGATGTGAAAGAGAGGGTTTCTTACCAGTCCATACCTCTTGTGGAGTTTTATCCTCCAACGCTAATGAAGGTGATCTATTGACCAGGTAACATGCTGTCTCCACTGCCTCTGCCTAGAATTCTTATCCTAACCTGGCACCACTGAGCATGCTTCTTGCCCTTTCCATCAACGTCTTGTTCATTCTTTCTGCAACTCCATTTTTCTGAGGTGTATATGGAGTAGTCTTCTGCTGTGCTATACATAGAAAATTTTAGGGGCGAATGTTCGCCCTTTGGCGAAATTAAGGGGTTTTAAATTTTTAGTGGGCGAATATTTTGTATCATAGTACATTTTTACAAATCACCTCAAATAGCCCACCTTATTTAAGGGAGAGGATAAAAAAGGTAAATTTAGCCCTTGAAATTAGGAGTTACAACCTTCCATTCGCCCATTTTCAAGAATAGATTTTATTTAAGTGAATCCATTCACCCATTTTCAAGAATAGGTTTTATTTAAGTGAATCCTATGGGCCAAAGGCCCAAATACCATATTTATAAAAGAGGTATGGTAAATTAATAAAAATATAAATAAATGAGAGGTATGGTAAATAAATAAAACATTTTTTATATTTACTCCATAAGTCACCTTATATACATGCAAGGGTGTAAACAAATAAAAATATAAGTAAAGTGGAGGTATGGTAAATAAATAAAACGTCTTTTTATACTTACTCAAAAAGTATGGTAAATAAATAAAAATATAAATAAACTAGACGCATGGTAAATAAATAAAACCTCTTTTTATATTTAGTCCATAACCCTCGTTCTATTTATGAAGGCTCAAGAAAGAGGTTTTATTTAAGTGAATCCTATGGGCCAAATACCATATTTGTAAAAGAGGTATGGTAAATTAATAAAAATATAAATAAACAAGAGGTATGATAAACAAATAAAACATTTTTTTATATTTACTCCATAAGTCACCTTATATTTACGAACACTCAAAAAATGCGTTATATTTAGGTGAAACCTATGGGAAAAATACTATGGGACAAATACCATGGACTAGATTGGTATTAATACCATGAAAAAAAACATTATTAACCCTAATATTAGTATTAATAAAAATAAAAATGGCACATGGTATTGACCCATGGTATTCACCAAAATGGCACATGGTATTGACCCATGGTATTCACCTGGAATGTAGCCTATTTAAATGGGGGAATTAAACCAGCATAGATCCATCTTTACTCTGGATCTACTAACCCCCGAGAGGTATCAAATATCATGATATGCAAACTAGGATAGAGTGAAAAAATATTTGATCCGATCAAGAGTAAAAATGGATGTTGTAATTTATGGATGTTGTAATTTAATGTATGTTAAACATTTGAGCTTGGTTAAAATAAAAAATAAAATAAAAATCAACTATTAATTTTATTAATTTTTATAAATTACTAATAGTAATTTTTAAGCTCTAGGTTTATGATAACCCATGGTAATACCGTGGTATTCATGTGAGCATAGACTATTTAAAGGTGAAATTCTATCATCTTAGATCCATCTTAATTCTGGGTCTACCAAGTGCTCAAAGGGATAAATAGATTTCATCCCGCTAAGAGTGGTAGATGTGGAGTTAAGATGGATATAGGTTGGTTTTTATGATAATGAAGATATTAAATAGACTTAGGAAATTATATTGTAAAAACTGGTTAAAGCATAGACATTGGACAAGTATATTTGTATACTTCTGTTTTAAACTCAAACAAATCCAGGGCTAAAAGGAATGGATTGATTGCACTAGTCATCCTTCTATAACTTTCCAACATATGCTGGAGTAAACAGATTGTAATTTGGGTAATTTTTCTAATTGCAGACAGGAACATACTTATGTATTGGTAGGGTGGTTACGAGGTCCCTAGAAGTGATGAATTTGAATTTTTCTTTGTTTTATATATAGTATTAGGTTTTTTCTCATGCTTTCTGTGAATGGCACGGGTGAATTTTATCCTACACCCACTAGGTTATCGATATGTAATTTCGGTAATTTTGATTTCAAAAGATATTTTAAAGAAATGCAATGATTTCATTTGTGTATTCAATAAACACAAGATTTTATAATTGAGTAAAATATTCGCCATGTTTGGTGAGAGATTCGCCAAAAAATTATATATACGTATCATATTATTGATAAAATCGCCTTCCATTTTTCCTATATACCATGGAGATTCGCCCATTTATTATACATGTAAATTTAGGGGGGGTTCTTAAAATTTTCCCTGGTGCTATACCACACTTCTTATAGAATTCTTCAAATTCCTTACTGCAAAACTCTCCACTGTTATCTGTCCTCAACACCTTTATCTTCTTCTCTGTCTGGTTTTCCACCAGAGCCTTAAATTCTTTAAACCTATCAAAGACTTCAGATTTCTTCTTAAGGAAATATATCCATGTATTCCTTGAGAAGTCATCTATAAATGATACATAGTACACAGACTTAACTAGTGATGGAACCTTCATAGGTCCAAACACATCACTGTGCACAAGCTCTAATATCTGTTTCGCCCTCTTACCACCAGAGGGGAAACTCACCCGATTCTGCTTCCCATATACACAATTTTCACAGAAATCAAAATCCAGAGAGCTATTACTCATACCTTCTACCATACCTTTACCATGAAGTATTCGAAGGCCCTTCTCTCCAATATGTCCAAGCCTTTGATGCCACAACATGGTCTTCTCTCCAGAGACCACTAGATTTTCTTCTCCACTTTTAGGAACCACAGAACTGTTGCACCCATCAACAACAATGCTCCCTTGTAGCTTGTACAAAGTTCCAATCCAAACTCCCCACATCAATATCAGTGCTCCCCGAACCATCTTGCAGGTATCTTTCTCGAACACTGTCTTTACACCTGCATCATCCAGCTTGCTTACAGAAATCAGATTTCTAGCCAATGTAGGAATATGTAGAACACCCAGAAGTGTTCTAACCCTTCCACCTGGCAACTTCAAATTTACTTTTCTACGACCAATGATTCTAGCCTTCCTATCATCCCCTAAGAAGAGATCACCACCATCGTATTTCTCATACTCGTAGAACCACTCTCTATGGGGAGTGAAGTGAAAGGATGCACTTGAGTCAATCAACCATGCCTCATGATCTACATTTGTACTTGAAGAAGCCAAGTACACATCCCCACCTTCATCTGAGGTGGTTTTCACCTCTGCAGAAGGAGCATCATCAGATCCCTTTCCTTTATCAGGAGATTTAAATTTACAGTCCCTTTTGTAGTGCCATTCCTTTTCGCATTTCCAGCACACCACCTTTATAGGTTTTCCTCGAGATTTAGATCTCCCTATAGATTTAGATCTCCCACTCAATGACTTATTTTTGTTTCTGTTCTGGGACCGTCTTCGTACAGACAAGACATCACCATTCTGGCTCTCCATATTTTTTCGTCTCATCTCCTCCATCAGCAAGGATGAGACTATTTCATCAAACTGCAAGGTAGTTGCATTACTACCTATTGCAATAACTAGACTATACCATGAATTTGGTAGAGAACACAATAAACTGATGCACTTATCTTCATCTGAAATTTTAATATCAACAGATGCTAACTGACTTACCACAATATTAAATGTGTTCAGATGCTTTGTCACTGAGTCTCCATCTTTCATCCTCAGGTTATATAGCTTTTTCCATAGGAACAATTTATTCACCAGAGACTTAGACTGGTACAAAGTCCCTAACTTGTCCCATAAAGCCTTCACCGTAGCTTCCCCTGATACATTCAACAATACTAAATCTGAGACACACAATCATATTGTGCTCTTTGTCTTTTGATCCAACTTATTCCATTCTTCATCGGACACTCCCGTTGGTTTAGTACCCAGATCTACCATGATCCGCTGATATTTATCCACCAACAAATCTTGCATCTTGAGTTTCCATAACTCAAAACTCTGACCATTAAATTTCTCGATCTCTATCTTTCCACTGCTCGCCATCTTCTTTCGCCACCAGAATTGATCTCGCAGATCTCCCACTGACAGGGTCTACCACAGGCCCGAGCGAAAACCCCTCAGCAACAAAGGTGTCCCCTTGAAGCCAAAATAGCTCTAATGCCGAATGTAGGATTTAACCCTGTACAGAAATTACCTGCATACGAATTCTTAAACACAGAAAATAAACAATGCGAGAGGATAACACATAAAACACATATACCCAGAGATTTTCCCCTGGATCCCAAAACTGGGACTACCAGCTTGATTTTTCATTATGTTCCTTTCAATGTTATAATATATATTTATACATGCTGAAGCATCCAATACCATGGACCGAAAACCATTGCATCCAAAAAACATGTGAGAAAATCATGCACAAAACCATAGGTGGGTCCGCCCAACCTAACATAGGGTCCAAAACCAAAATTTTTCGGGCCGCTGCCCCGGACCCCATAAAGTGGGGTTATGGGTACACCTCAAACCCCCTGTGACCTCCCCCCCTCTAACCCCTGGTTAACTACGTGGGCTAGTCGTGGAAAGAATATAACACAACCCAACACCCTCATGAGTGGTCTAGGGGTATAAAAGCTAGAATTCCTCTATCTCCAACCTAGAGGGTATATTTATACAAAATGAGGTGACTTTTCACCTTCCACGACTCTTCACCTACCCTCAAGCCTAATTTATAATTTACTTTATTTTCAAATTTTATTTCCTTTTACATAATTACATTGAAATTCAAAATAAATAACAATAAACATTTATTATGAATTTAACTCCAAATAGGCAAGGATTGGATTTCAAGTTGTAACCCTTGGGTCATATGGGAATTCCAAGCCTTGTAGTTTGTTGTAATGGAAAAAACCTTTCTTGAATTTAGCTTCTTCTATGTGAATTCATATGCGAAGGTGTTAGGTACCACTATCTTCATATTGGCGTGAATCCCATGGAATAGTGAAGTAACCATTGTGTGTAACCTTGGGGCCTCCATTAGGTGCTTCTCTAATGATTCTTTTGTTGGTTTTGTATTCTTATCTGTGATAGAAAATTTCCACGCATGTGTCATCTCTTGTATTTCACACTCAACTTCTTGTTCAGGCCTCACTTCTCCATGAGCTATGATGGAGACTGATTAGTGGGCTTTGATTAGCCTTTCCATCATGCTATGGTGTGTTAAGTGCTTATAGTTTTGACCCATCTTTCCCAATATTTTCTTGAGCTTGGATGGCAAGCTTGATATCTACTTTATCTCTTTCCCTACCCAACTCATCTTTCCCTGGAAACGTTTACGGTTAAATTGGGTGTTCTATACTCGACTCATTCATTATATATATGGCTGCTAAGGTGTCCCTCAGTTTCACACATTTTTCCTTAATTGCATTTTGAATTGACATGAGCACGATGACCATCTTTTGGAGTGTTCTAATCTCTTAGTACAATTTCTTTAAAATATCTTCTAATTATTTATTTTCTTCCAAAGTTTCATTTTGATAATCTATGTTTCAAGAGATTGAGGCCAATAGAGCTTGGTTTTCTTTGCACAACCTTTCATTTTCCTAATGTGCCTTTTTAGGCCCTTGTCTAGTTCTTTAACCTTTTCCATTAAATGTTTGATGTTCTTTTCAATGGTTGAGGAAAATGTTGTTCATTATAATGCTATGGCCAACAGATTATCTAGGGTGTTTGACAATATGTTCCTTTTTGTAGTTATCGAGATAGGCTTTGTCAGTTCCCATGCCAGATCTTTTCATCTCTCTTGGATAATCTGGTTGGTACTTCTATCAAATCAGAAGCTTTCCAATTTCAACACTTTATTTTCATCATCAACAGCGATGCCCAATTCTCCAATGGATAAATGACCTCTTGTTAAAGGTGTTGAAACTGAGGCTAATGCATTGATATCCACGTTGGGAAAGTTGTCCCTGCCTACATACTAAGCTTCCTTTTCTCATTTTTCCTTTAACCTAGCCTCACTATAGGCTTTCTTTTCTAATATTTCCCTTCTGAACCTATCTCCCTCTTATTTATTCTTTTCTTCTTCTTCCTTCTTTTCCTATTCACTCTCTTCTCCAAATTTTTGTTATGATTTTTCCTTCTCTTTCTTTTCCCTTTCCTTCTTTAACCATAGGTATTCATTTATTTTCTTTTCCTTTTCCTTTTTTTTTTGCTTCCTTTTCCCTTTCTATTTTTTGGGAAGCCTTATTATCCTTAGCATCCTTCCCTTTGGAAGGTTCCCCTATTGTGGGTTTCACACCATTTGTGTTTTACAAGGCCTCTACAACATTATAGCAATGCTTGATCTTTTCCTTTTCCTCCATAGTTTATGATGAGTAGATCCACTTGTATTTTCACTAGGATCAGTATGTTGTGACCATGCCCCTTGGGTAAAATATGTGGAAATCAATTTCTTTGAATTTGAAACATTCTAAGTTGAAAGGTTATGCCTTTGCATCTTTGGAACTATTTATTCCATACATTCCAACATAGAGGGGATATGTGGGGCATGGCGATTTTTTTATCCACGTTAGCATACGTCCAACTCTCATGGTTACTTGATACACAACCCCCTATAGAATTACCTTTTCGATGACGAATAATGAGAGTTCATGTTGAGGTTTACATGACCCAAAAACCTTAATGTATGTAGAATATGTTGGATAAAACTAGTTGGAGACTTCTTGTAATTTTTCTTTAGTGCAATCCAACATACAAGACGAATCGTAGTCAAATAGAATGTGGAATAGTGGATAAATGAAGCCTTCGACTGTTCTCGTGTATGATTTTATGTGATGAATTTCCCACAACTCTTTACAATAGATGTGCACTAGATGAATGTTGGGGGCGAGTGTCCACCTCCACACCATTACTTTAAAATCACATCTGGTGCATAGATAGTCCAATAAATATGATTCCATAAAAAAATCCAACTACATTTTGGGCCTCTTTCACCTTGGCCTGGATAGATGTTGAAAGGATTTCAGCCTAGTTAAATATACCTCCTTGATGGGCACAAGTATAGCTGAGTGTTACCCAACTCTCGAATAAGTTTGCGGTGCCTTTTCCAAAAAGTATGCAACACATATCTACAACTAGCTGATAAGATTTCCTTATGTTGTCATTGCTTCAACACCCTCCCAAATTTTGTCCTACATCCAAATTTCGGAGCCTACTTTGACTTTACATGTTCTCTTTGTGAGTATTAAGAAGTATTTCATGTGTTTCTCTAAGTGTTCTAGTCCCATTTGCAAGAAAATCAAAGTGTTATCTTCTAGCATGTTGAGTGTCACACAATGCACAAAATCTAGTTGTGGTTGTTTCAAGGGGTAACCTTTGTGTAAATTAGTTGGTATTACCATGTAAACATGTATTGCACTCTTTTCTAAGGTTTTAAGAATTGTCGCACAAGTGTCGCCATGGTCGTTGTAAAGTATATCTTTGGTGTCGCACTTGGTGTCAGTCGTCGCAAGTTGCCGCATTAAAGAAATTATGTTGTTCATGTGTTCAAAGTGTTCCATGTTGTGTTGTAAAGTGATATAAGTGTATGATCATGCTTAGAGTATTGATTTTGACTATCTTCATCTCACTGATCCACCACTTAGTCAAATTGGGAAAACTCCCTGACCAGGCAACTCAGCCTCATCCATCTCTCCTAGAATGCGCATTTTGCAGTCTCAATCCTCAAGCAACAACCTTATCTCTTGGCAATATGCAATGCATAATTTTTGCCTCCTATAACTACATACCGTGTAATATCAGTGCTTAAACCTAGCCCCTAAGCTCTAGAACTATGCAATCCTTCTCTCTAGCCCAATTTTAACTATGCACTGCGCAATCTCAATCCTCAAGATTGAGCCTTGAGCTCTTGAGCTACACAATTGCGTAGTCCCTCGGCCTCCTGTCCTTCCAGAAATGTGCAGTAGGAAAAATCAGTGCTCAAGGCCTCTGCTTGGATCCTTGAACCCCTCAACTATGCAGTTGTCAAGCCCAGTCTAGCATGAATTGTGCATTGCACTGTCTCAAAGCTCTGTCCTCACCCTCGACTACCTGAGTTCCAAAATTGCACAGTTCCTTAGCCTCTCTCTCGGCCTGCAACCCAGTTCCAGCTTAGTCAGCGGATCATCATGCAACACCTTAATCTAGGGGGTTTATCAGACTGATGTCATCTTGTGATGAGTGAATTGCAGTTGCAGGTACTCTATCATGATATGATGGGATGATGATGAAGGAGATGGAAAATAATACCATGTTAGAAGACACCTATGTAGCTACAAGTACAAGTTGATCAACCAAGAAGGAAGCATAGGGATATCATATTGCGACAACAACCTGAGATCAATATAACACAAAAGACTCCTCATCTCTGAGCCACATGGAGGAGAAAGGAAGGACCATGTTACATCTTTCAAAGGACACAAAGAAAGAATCAACAAAGAATGGATTAACATTGCCAGGTCATCATGGAGTCCATGCCAACAGTGTCATGTCATGTTATGTCACGAGTCATCATGTGCCACATTATTTTTTGGATTGTGTAAATTCAAAATGGAAAATGATTGTAAAGTGGAAGTCCAAGAGTCATGTACAGAATATGAAGAGTCATGTAAGAGTCAAAAAGTCATAGGGAAGTCAAATAGTCATGAGGATTGTCCAAGAGTCACAAAGGAGGTGAAGGATCACCCCATTTATTATATATACACCCTCATTATACAAGTGAAGGGATTTTCACCTTGGTTTCTCCCATAAGGAATTAGAGAGACAAGTTAGTACTTTTGGGGAGAAATTAGTGGCTCCAACGCTCCATTGTTGGAGCAAGTGTTCATTGTATTGATGCATATTGGGACTTTTACTTAATATTTGAAGCCTGATGGCCAACACGTCTTCATGCATGGATTATGAATATTTGTAAGACTATTATGTAAATGTTTATGATTTATGTTTTCTTTCACCTATACTAATGTAGTTGAACTATTTTGTTTATTTTAGTGCCTATCATATTGAGAATGTGTTGTAGTGGTTGTAATGATCGTTGCATATATGTGGAGTATTCCACTAGATTTTAGATGAATCTTTCTCATTTGTGTGCATCTCTAGTAGGGTGGTACTATTACCTCTCTCTTAGAGACTCGCTTTCTTCTCCCTTTGTTGTATAGGAAACTTGATGCACTTGCAACCGAACATTCACCAAGTAAACTTGCTTTATTTTCAAAGGCACATATACAATTATCTCTCTTACTGATAACTAAATCCAAGGAAAAAATTTAAGCAGATGGCAGTCAGGCTGTATTCTAGATGGGGCTCCTGCACCAAATGATGTGAGGTCTAATTGGGACCTTATATAAGGGAGACCCCATTTAATGTTGGCAGGTCTAACACTGTCAACATTTATGCCACTAGAAGGAGGGAAGCCAAATTTTTTAAGGCTGATAACTCCACACACCCACATCATTCTTCTTCCGAGCAAGGCAGAAACATTCCCAACACCTCTCCATCTCATATTCCTAAAACAGACGGATCTTCTCAGCCTGACTTGAAACCAACTTGTGAAGTTTCCTATGAGCAGATCTGGAAAATTTGACCTATAGCCCGTCGATTTACGAATGCCATTGGATTAATTACTAAATCACATAATCTTCCTTATTTTCCGAAGAAAAATGAAACTACTCATAGCAAAAAAGTGGTTTCTATAGTGGAAGATTTGGTTTTTTCCACTCTCGAAGAGTTAGTAAAATCTGTAGGTGATGCAAAACATCTAGATCATCTTCCACCTAACAACGAAAGGTACGAGGATAATGTTTTCTTTTGAACGGAATTTTCCACGGGATAGGCGGTCACAGAGAAGATTCCTCATATTTTGAAGAGTAGGAGGAGCACATAAATGAGAACATGGCAGACCAAGATTTGGGCTGGATGTCTCGGGGCCCACTCACTCTTTCGGGTATTTTACATAAGATGCTAAGACACCTGGAAAAGTTGTTAAAGAAATATGATCCTGACAAGTCGATCAAAGAAGAAGACCATTTGGACAACTTCTACCTGCACTTGCAAATGCTCAAGGTAGGTTATGACGATTTTACATATAGACTCTTTCCTTGTACCTTAGTTGGTAGAGTAGTGGTTTGGTATCATTGTCTTCCTGTAAATTTTCAGAATTGGAGGGGGTTTAGAAGGTTATTCCTTGAAAAGTTTGTTGACGTTAAAACCCCAACCAGGTTATTAAAGGAGTTAGGGAATTTAAAGATGGGGAAAAATATAAATTTAAGAATTTTAATCAGACATTCAATTGGATATTGAACATGTTTCCCCAGATATGAAGCCTCATGACTCAATCACGATTCACTATTACACTTCTAACTTATCGACAAGCATTTCATAATTCATAAAGAGAGTTGTGAAAGAAAATTTGGTGTAGAATTTTGAAGAAGCAATCATTGTTGAAAAGGACTTGTGAGTGATTGGAGTCATTGCTAATGATGAATCATATAAATACTCCACGGAGACTGGTAAAAGGTCTCATGCCTCTTCAAACAAGGCCAAGGATAAAGAAGCTAATGATCTTTAAATCTCAATGATGACCATCAAGTCTCTATCCAATGTGTTGGAAAAATTAAAACAAAGGACAAGCAAGAACACTATCAGGAGTAAGCCCCCCAAGTTCAACTTCTTGAGGAGGAACAATAACAACTGTTGACTTAGTGGGTCCTGACCCAGGTTCAGAGGTGATTTAGCCAAGAAAATCCCAGTACTACTGGCCCTTTCGGTAGTAGTCCGCAGAGCGCAGACTGAGGTCTCACCCGAAGTAGTATGGGAGGGTGCTAGAACCAAGTTTCCTCACCCTGGGATGTATGATATGTTGGGATTGGTACGCGGTCCAAACTTCATGCTCACTATGCTACATGCACCAGTGGGAACCTCACAGCCTGCGATGCTGTCTTCGCGCAGTCCTATTCGCAGCATGATCCTTGTTATTTACCCAAGTCTTTCCTAATTATGTACTATTAGTTGAGTACTTAGATTATTATCATATATAAGTATTCTGAAGCATACAAGCATTTACTCAACTTTGCGTAGGAAATAAACAGAGTAAAAGTAATGCATAACAACAGAATAACGATTCAAGACTAGATGAACATAATTAGGATAAATTCTCTTTATTAGCTTTCTGTCCCGATTACAGACTCAACTCCGCCCTACACACTCAGCTGTAGGGGTCCGCGTACTCAGTTGTGGACTCTACTAGGCCTCTGTGCACTCAGCTACAGAGCCTCTACCTACTACTATGACCCAAGACACTTAGAAGCCTACTCTAAGCTTGAACCATTCCTTTGCTACCCACTCTATCATCAACTATATTTACAACTTAGAGCCTCGCACTATTTATACAATCCCATGGTCTGCGGACCATGGGTAGGTCGACATGACTTTTCATTTCATTACATTACTTTAGGGTGTACAACCCTATGACTTAACCTCTACTTTGCGCTCTATGCCCACAATTCGGGGAGTATTTCAAAACCTTTGACCAAAATTTGGGCTTTGAGCCCCAAAACCTGCTGTGGGGGGATTCCATGCCCAACAGGCCCCCAACACAATCATTGTGACTCATCCCAAGTCACTCTACTGGTGCGACGATCTTAGCACGGAGCTCTTCCAACCGATCCTACGTTGCGTGGAGGTCCGCAGCACACTGTTTTGTAGTCTGCTGGATCTGCTCCACTCTTTCGGCCGAAGTCTCGCTGTCAGGGGAAAATCCCTGTCTTAAGGCATGCATCACCTTCATCTGTGCGAGCTTTCCTTTGATGTCTGTAGTGATGAGGAAGGCCTCATCAATCCAAGGCTGGACGCATGCTTTAAGGACTGCCTCTTTCTACTGCGTGACATCCACCTGTTCCTTCAACGCCTTTGCCTACTGTAGCTTCGCAAGTTGTTGGGTCAGGACAACTGTCTGTGCTATTTTTTGCACACTATCATACTGCACTTGAAGGTCATGTGCTTCTATTTCCAGGTGCTGTATATTGGGGTCCTATTGTAATGAAGTGAGGACCGCGAAGGATTCTTCCAACATAGTGGTGTAGTTCTGTACTACCTATCTTATTTCCTCCAGCCCTTTTTGAATAGCGCCAGCGCACTGTTCCCTAAATTCCTGGGGTGTAGAGGGTCGCGCCTTTAATCACAGCTCGATAATCTGAAGGTTGAGGTCCAGTTGTACCCTTGTTGCTTCCTCCTTTGCCTCGCAGAATCCACTGGCTAATTCGTGGATTCGCACTCCAACTGGTAGGTCTGTTGCGATTTCTAGCTCTAGAATGCGGCGACATGCTTCCTCTACCATTTGCTCCAGCTGCTGATTCTGTGCAAGCACTTCATTGTGTTGTAGACTAAACTGCTCAATGTTGATTCTCTATCCGCTGAGCATTTGTACTGCGCGTCCTTCCCTAACGTGGAGTTCTGTTGTCGCTCCATCCTACAGCTGATATAATGTATCCCGCAGAAGGGCATCCAAGTTTAGGCCAAGTCCCTTGATCTTTCCACTGCGGCTCTGCCCTTCTTGCTTTCCGCTGTTAGTGCTCCTTCCGGCAACACTATGGAGTTGGCCATTTTTGCGCGCAATAGCTGTTCTGCTGTTGATGTACCTGCAGCACCGTAGGCAGCTCCTATTCCTTCCTGTGGGACCCACACCTGAAGTTCCTGCAGCTGCGCCCTTACGGCCCCCAACACATTTTGTTGCTCTGTCATAGCTTCCTGGAGCACTTCCCGGGTGACCTTGCGAACTATGTCCCCGATGTCATAGAGGTCACCCTCTGTCAATGTAATTGGTTTGATGTCTAGTTTGGAAGCCTTAGCCTTCTTTCGTGGAACTGACTGCTCCGTGACGTGCAGTTTCTTTAGTTGGGTGGATGTTGTGCTCAGGTCCATGCCTTCTGCTATATCTAGTCCCTGTCCTGTAGACACGTTCTGGACCCCTTCCTCCTGCGTCGCGGTGGCCCCTGTTGCTTGTGTTGTTGCTGCTCTTTCGGTGGCCTTTGCCTGTTCTGCGGCAGCCTTTGGTGCTTCGTGGGCGGCCCTTACCTCCGCAACCGCTTGATCGTTGCACCTCTGCTAGGCCAACTTCGTGACATGCCACTTGGTTGCATCCTTCTGCTTCTGTGCTACTGTTCTATGCCTTTCTACCAGATCCAGGGTGCGCCACTTGGGAGGCCATGATTCAAACATAGAGAAGATGGCGTTGTCAATTGTGATGAAAGGAAGCTTGGTCCAGTTCTGCGCCGGATCCTTATGCGCCTTGATATACACATTGTGCATATCTGCCTTGAAGTTTGCAAAACTCCGCAGACTGTTGTACACTGTGGGGGATAGGCGCGACCTCCTGTTAATCCACATCCACACGCTCGCCTCCATGAGCACCCAGAAGATCTTAGTTTCGCGGATCCTCGTGGTATCCTTCGTAGCCCAGAGCGACGCGTATTTTGTAGCCTCTGGCAAGTCCTGTTCAGTATGAGGGAACATACTGTCCTCAGGTAGTTCCCCTGTCACCAATAAAATAGACAAGAGAAACCATGCAAAGTGGAAGGTATTGCCCTTCTCTTGAGCTTCCTTGTAGTTGGTTAGGAATTCTTTGCAGAGGAACTTGGCCCAGTTGAATTGGACTGCCTCCGCGAGTTGTTCTACCAATGCAACCACCAGCACTGGTACCTCATCTCCGCGACATTTTCTCATCACCTTCCTAGCCAGCAGTTGGGTGGCTATGCATACCCTTTGTCTTTAATGCTACTAATTGCGTAGCCTCTCTTCTTCTTTTCCAATTTGTACTTTTTCTTCATGGCCTCTACGAGCGCCAAATCTCTGCTTTTGTCAACTATCTCCGTAGGGTCCTTTCCATTACAGGGAAGCCAGGAAATCCTATGGATAAGCTCCGTCGTGATGGGAATAGGCTCCTCCGGCCATAAGTACCCATCGTGCATCAAGCAAAGCAGCTGCCCGATGACAAAGATCGTCATAGGTGCATGGTGAAAGTGCGAAATCCATAATAGGTGGAGTAGTCTGACCTTCTCCACACCACGTAGCCATTTCTGCGGCTCTAGTGTGTTAACACCCAGGTTGTTCCCTTTGACTCCCAAGGGAATACGGCCGGGGTAACCACTAACCAATCTTTGGATTACAGCTTCTAGCCCAACTGTAATCAAAGAGGGCTCTCTCTTTATGATTTGTCTCTGTTTTGAGAAGAATTTTAGGCTAGTTATGATGCTCGAGGTTTGTTTTGGACTTGGTTGGGTAATGGTTTCAATCAAGATATATATGTGTTCACTAATATGTTCTAGGCCATTGGGCATGGAGTCAGTGGTCCTTCGGTAGTTTGGTATGCTGTGTTAATACAGTAGTGATGCTGCAGAGCTGGATAACTGTCTGAGAAACAATGTTTTGAAATTGTGATTAAGTGTGATGTGTCCAGTTCATGAAAGGCAGTTAAGAATCTTCCAATAAACTGATATGATAAAGAAGTGAGAGTGTTATTTAGAAGCAGTGAAGAATTTCTAGACAACATTCACATTATAGAATTAATAAAAACATGAGCATTTAAGAATTCATGTCCATAGTTAATTCTAAAGAAAAACATTTACAACAGTAAAAATTGAGCACAAGGTGTAACCAGACAATTCATGCACTATTCTTTTTCTTTACTGCTAGTCAGTGAAACATGAGTATGATTTAATAAACATAGGAAAACAAACAGAGATTGAGGAAAACTTATTATTTCATCAGACAGCACAAGGATTCTGCAACAGCAATTAAGTCATCAGCAAGACATCAAAGTTCCAGGAAATCACTGAGCTGGTCCAGCCCTTTGTATTAGAAAATCTGAAAGTGTACAATAGATTTGCCTCAGAGTGAAAATCACCAACCCCTTATGAGTTGCTAAGGGGGGTATATATACAAATTTACATAAGAAAATATCTAAGAAACGAGTTAATGGCTCATTAATGTTATGCCAACTCCTGGAGCCTTGTAGCTGAGAAATTTAATGCTGTAATAACTCTTCTGTGCTTTAGCTGTCCAAAATAGTCAGAAACTGTTGACTTGGTGGCTGCTGGATTCGGTTGAGGCTACGCTGTCAAAAATATGTGTATCTTCTTATCATTTAGGATAGCTGTCGTTGTCCATGTGATGAGTCATCTTTCAGCTGCCTTTAATGTTGACTTTATTCTGCTGTTTGTCTTTTAGTGACTTGGAGCTGGCAGTGACCGAGCAACTGAGGCTACCGTGGCAAAATTTGAAGCATTGCCTGCTACCAATCCTCCTTTGGCAGCTGATGTCTTCTAATCTTTATTAAGGTCTCGTCGGCCTCTGTATATCTGTAAAAGTTCGGAGGAGTTTCAAAAAGGTGATTTACCTCATTTTCAATAAAAAACAGGCCTTCAAGTTTATCATATAGGCTCTGTCCTATTGGACGCCCTGTTCCCTCAGATGTACTGCCAGATGCAGTGATTTGATTTTCAATATAAGTTTCCATCCTGTTGGTGAATTGATCTCGGGAGATCAGTCTTCCTGCACCACTTAGTAGGCTGGGCAGTCCCTTTGCTTGCAGCACTGCCATCTTGACTCTATATTCCTCCACATCAGCTTGTATCTCATAGCACTTCCTCTCCACAGTTTGTACATAATTTCTGAGAGTTAGTACCTTTTTGGCTGTGAGGACAGCCTCTGTCCTGTTGACAATGCCAATGGCTGCCAGCTCCTCCTTTTCTTGCATGTTCAGGAAATCTATCATTCTGTTTGCCTGTTCAGGTTTGTCTCCCAGTAATGCTTTGGCCCTCTGGATTTCTGTTTGTGCTTGGCCAATTAAATCCATCTGCTCATGTATAGTCTTGATTGACCTCCATTGTTGAGTGATGGATTGGCCAATTTTGGCCCATAGAATCCTTTTTATCTCAGCCATGGCACTCTCCAGATTTAGCTCTTTCTCCAAGGCTTTTATCTTGTCTTTCAGAGCCTTTATTTCTCTGCCTTGCTCTGCTACGGTCACTTTTGATTTATCATACTTGGCATCCAGCTCTGCCAATTTTTCCTTGGCCTTTTTAATCTCATTTGCCTGGAGCTCCATTTCTTTGATGGCCTTAGTCAATTCTTCTACACTTGTGCTGGAATCTGGAGCTGCTGTTGTTGTTGCTGCTTCTGTTGTAAGGGCCACTGCTGCCTCTGTAGTTGTTGCAGTGGTTGAAGTTGTTGGAGGAGCTTGGGATGTAGATTCTCCCTGTTTATCTTGTAAGGCTCCTTCAAGCTCTTTCTCCAGATCGAGGACCTTTTGGTTTAGCTGCATGATGAGGTCCAGTTGCTCATCAACCTACTTTTCTTTTTGTAGCTCTGCTGTTTGAGGGTGCTCTGTGGGCTGCAGCTTTAACCTCTTCTTCAATGCATTGAGGTCATCTTCTTTTTTCTTCATAAGGGCCTTTACACCCTTTGGATCCTTAGGATCATGTCCCAGGTCGATAATAATGTCCTCAAGTGATTTTATTCTGTTATCTTTGGCTAGGGAGGACATTCTCTCAAAATCCAACTGAGTGTTGGTATTTTTGAGTGACTCTTTCAGTTCATGGGCCAAGGTTGCCCTCTCCACCAAGGTTGCATAGACCATTTCTCCAGTCTGTTTGTGGAGTTCAATCTGGTCCATGGGATGGATGTCTTTGGCTAGGACCTCCACCCTTGTCTTCACATAATCTGCTGCTGATTTTGGATGGGGCACTGTAGGCTTGAAATGGCTGAGGATCACTTTCTCCTCTTGAATATCATATACAGACATTAGCCTTTCCTTTTGGGCTGGTGTGGCATTGAGAAATTGTTTATAAACCTCCACCCTCAGCAGGTCATTCTGTGCCTTTATTTTCTTGAAGAAGTCCTTAGTGCCTTTGGGCTTCTTGCTCTGCTGGGAGGGGAAGGACACCTCCAAACCAAGTTGTAATCCTTGCTCCTGCTGAAAGGAGCTTGTACCTGTGTGCTGGCTGCCCTCTCTGCTTTTCCTTGAACTATCAAGGAATTCTTCACTGATGTCTTCTACCTCCGGGGAATCAGCTCTTAGCCTCTTGGTCTGGGGTTGCTGGGAGGATCCACTAGCAGGAGTGGATTCTTCTCTGGCTCTCTTTGTACCCCTGTCCTCTTGTGCTGGGGTTTGCAAAATTGGAGCTTTTGTTGGCTCAGTTTGTGGAGGGGGAGTCTGCTCTTGCTGCTGCTCCGGTTGCTGCCCTTTTGGCTGTTCTTGTTGCTGCCCTTGTTGCTGTTCACTTGAAGGGGCAGACTTTTCTTTCACGGTTTCTTCTTTAGCACCCATTATGCCTTTCCCTTTGTCTGTAGCCGGTGCTGCTGTGGAAGGTGCCTGTGTGGCTGGTGTAGTCCTTGAGGCCGAGGTCCCTTCTCCTGCTGAATAAGGCCGTTTGAAGGGTACCTGCTGCACAGAGTCTAGGTCAAGAGTTTTTTCTAGTTGCTTGACATTCTTTAACATTATCTCTTCTTCAGTTAGTTTTTCAATTAGAGTATCATGCTGCCATTCTTGCTGGTTGGCATATCTTTCAATATGTGGGTATTTACAATGCCTATAACCTAGAAGCCTGTACTTGATTCTTCTAGCAGTGATGAAGCCTTCAGGGTCATAAGGGACCCACCGAAAACTATATGACAGCTTGTATTTGTCTTTGAGGATTAGGTCGGCATCTTCCCATCCTTCTTTCTTATTCATGATGAAGGGGCCCACCTGGTGTTTGAACTTGAGGTGGGCTTTCTTTTTGGAGCTGTGGAAGTGAGAGAGGTCAGACTGAATCAACTGCCTGTAATACTCCAAGTCAAATATCCTCATAGGCACATATTTTGGGAGCCTGTATGGACAGAGCTCACAGCCATAGACTCTGATGACTGTATGATTCTCATATAGGTACCAATCACCTATTTTGTACTTTTTGGAAAGCTGCAGAGCTTTCTGTATCTTAGTTGATATTCTGGGAGGAGGGGACCTCATCAATAGGCAAGAGACAGGGTATACAAATTGGTCAACAAACTCACAATAGGAATAGGGTGAAGTTTGGACTTGGTGATAGACAGATGTCCAGAAGATAACAGATCTTCTTTCCCCTTTATAGTCCAGCTTTTTGATGTAGCATGGAAAAGCCTCGAACTGATAGTACATGAAAAGGTGGTAGATATAGGCCGAGTACTTGAAGACACCCTGTCTGTCTACTTTGCACAGCTGATCATGAATCTTGTTAGCTATGAACTTGGCAAAGTTATATTTGCGGGCAGGGGGTTGGCCTGGGCTGTAAGCAGCTAGCAATACCAGCATTGTTTCATCTACATGCTCACTGGTTCTGTATCCCAGCACATAAGCAATCATGTCTAGTAACAGTCTCCCTACTTCAGTAAAATAGACATCCAAGTAGGGAGGTGGCCCTGCAGGCTGACATTCAGGTTTCACAAATGTCCTGGTGACCTTCTGAATATCCTCACTGGTCATCTTGGCACCAGTGTCCAGCAGATAATTCATAGAAAAGGGGAACAACAGCTCAGTTTGATCAAAGTGGAGCATCTTATTGATAATTTCAGGATTGATGTGAAAGAGGATGCTCCCAGATGGAGACTTAATGGCTCTTTGCTGCACATCATAGTTTTCAGCACATAGGCGAATGATCTCAGGAAAAACATTTACAGAGGGGAGACAGTAGTATGGCAGGTTTGACTCCCATATCCCATATGTATCATGACCATTCAGGTAGTCCTCTCTCAATTGCCTAAAGGTTTGCAGAAAGTCCCTGTTACCCATAAAGTCTTCAATGAGGTAGTCCTTGTCAGCAAGAGGCAAGGACTCCAGGTCTTTATTTGGTGGATTTAATGGAGCAACACTGAGGGCTGAGGATGCAGGAGCAGCCATTATGCAGTTTGAATTTAACTGAGGTGATTACAATGGTTTGCAAGGTTCCTCAAAGATTTGAGTGATAGGCTTAACAGACAATACTTGAAATTCTCCTCAAAGTTGAAAAGGCAGGCTTGGCAGACTTGTTTTTTCTGTTTGCTGGTAAATTCACAGGGATTGTGAATTTAGGATGATTGCAGAGGGTGAGCAGGCTTCAATTTGGTGACATGCAGACTTGGGCCTCCACCCGACAAAAGGGAACAATGCCAGGCAAGTTCGGGGCCGAAATTATAACCTTCGACCGTGAATTATCGTTTTATTACAGAATTGTCGGGGCGAAGGGTAATGCAGGTAGATTTGATGGAAAATTCAGTGACAAACAGTGTGCAGTTTAGGATTTAAATGATTCTTATGGGGAATTCACATAGAAATGGTATGCACAGGGGCAAAACAGGGAATTTGCGGTGAATACCTGGAGAACATGCACGGAACGCCTTCGGGCCAAACGGGGGAGCTTACTGCGGTCGAATTTCCCACTTATAGCGGCCGCAATCTTCAAATTGGATGGTTGGAGGTAATTTCGCGGCAACAGGTCGACAGTAGCAGCGTCTTTTTCGCATGAAAATGACCACAAACGGCTAGTTTGGGCGTTAATAACGACAAATTTGGGCAAAAAGGGTCATTGGCGCTTTTTCCACCAATGACGTCAGCATGACGTCACGGCGGGCCCGGTACGGAGAGTGACGTGGACGCTGACATGGAGGCCAGCGTGGCTGGATGTGGTGGCAGGCGGATGCAGTGGCAGGGCCGCATGGAGGGCCACGGGGCGCGGGGGCGGATGGAGTGGGATGACGTCATATTTGACGTGGGCGCTGACGTGCGGGAGGGGTGGTATCGGGGAGGCGGTAAGCGGTCTCCCCGCACCGCTTTTGGTGATAGGCGGTATCGGGGAGGGGGGCTCCGAACAACCCCAGCGCCTGCCACGCGTCTAGGGTACGGCGCCCAATACCGCCCTTCCCCGGACGTTAAAGGGAGGCAGGTCGGGGAGCGAAATTGACCGCCCACCATTAGATCGGGGCGGCAAAGATCGGACGGCTGGCGGGTACTGCCGTGGGTCACGTAGCTTCTGGGTTGGGTCCCGCCCGACCATAAAAATAATCAATTTAATAATTTGGCGCGGGACTATAGGTTTAAGGGTTTTTATGGGTTTTTTCGGGTTTTTCTGTAGGGAGAAGGGTTTGTAGTGGGTTTGAGCAGAGGTAAAGGGATTTTTTGGGGAATTTTTGAACAGAGGGGAGGTGAGGGCTTAGGATGAGGTTATTACTCCAGCCAGAGGCTAGAGTAATCCCATGACAGGGTTGACCATAGTCCCTGGTGGACTAATGTCTCCCTCCAACAAACTTATTTAGCTATAGTGCTAACAAGGGGGGATATTATACATGTTTTGGGGTTTATACACCATGGTGTTATAATAGTAGGGGGAAAGGGAAACATAGGGGATTTAGATAATAAGAAGTTAGGGGTCAGTATGAGGGGGGGGGAAGGGATGAGAGGGTGAAACAGTAAGTTTATATGAAAACAACTTAGTTTAGAGAGTAGATCAAAATAAAAAGATTTTTAGACAAGAAATGTGGCTCTTAAAGAACCAAGAACCCACATAAGACCTTGAATTCTTTCATGAAAGCAACTGGTGAAGGGATGTTAGTAATGAATGCGAAAGGGGAGAAAGGAAGTTAGACATGCTCCTTTACTTTGTTGCAACATGATGGGGAAAAGGACCTTCTCTATCCACTGATATTCCTTTGAAACAGGTTACCAGACACTCAATTGAAAGGAATGACATTTCTGCAACCCCATCTGCTTACCCATCTACTTGCCTAGCATTTTTTGTTTCTTCATGAAGGGTGCACTTAGACTTGCAGACCCTTATGTGCCTTTTCTTTTCTCTTGGCTTTTCTTTTGATTTTCTATCTAGAACTACCCTTATTGCCTCCAAGGTCCCAGATTAAGCAGTTGGGAACCTTACTCCTCTACCTAAGCTACTGGTCTGCCAAGATTAAACAGTTTGGACAGACCTGTTTCTCTATTCTACAATAGAAATTTAAAACATGGCATGATCCGGATTAGGCTGTTGGACCACCCACCAAAATTTTGTGAACATCAAGCTATATACACACATTGTCTTCTCTTGGAAATATGGGATCTTTGCATCACCAAAGCAGAGCATATTTGGACCTTTTTTGTCAATCATGAAATATGAAACCTATTGGTATAGGTAGCTAACATAGTGCTGTAACTAACCCCTCCTTGCTCTGTTTCATGAGGTTCTCAGTCTCTAAATGTGGGAAATGTTCGTTGTTCGTGAGGTCCCAGTCTTCAAATTTCATTGTGGGCATGCGACCCAGGGCGAGCCCTCAAATAGAATTCCATCTGGGAGGAGCGGGGTTTGGAGTGCGCTCTTAGCAGCATCCAAATCCTTAGGTACCTTAGCTAGGTACCTTAGCTTTCCCTTTCCATGGAGGAACATACTCGGGCAGTTTTGCTGCAGCGCGCACTGGCTGGATGTCTTCTTCCATTTCTTCAGCCGCCTCTATCTCATCTATGAGAGCCCGGAGGTCCTCTTCCTCATCATCTGTCTCAATGTTTACAACCTTGCCCTTTTCTTCCATGGAAAGTTTACCAAACTGCGGATTTCGCAAGGACGTGCAGACTGGTCCCGCTACTTGTTTATCCTTCTAAGGCCTTGGCGTCCGAGGTGATTTCCAAATTTTTGGTGCATCCCCCACCTGCACCATAGGGCTCTGTGCGGCTTCCTTGCTGGTACTCTCTACAAAACCCACACCTCTCTTGGTAGTTTTCATCTTGTTCGAACTGTCTATGGTTGTTCGCGAACTTAGGGGCTCAAATACCGCTTGGCACTTAACACTCTGTGCTCTTCGTAATAGCTCAAATCTCGAACGAACAAGTGTTGTCTCGTGGCTAGCCTTGGGAGTTTTATAGCATCTTTTGAATTTGAATTTGACCGTTCCCCCCACTTTTGATTCATTAATGCATCCTTGGTGGCAGATTGTCCCAAATCTAGCTCTTAATTTGTCTCTTAATTGCATGCAACCCACTTCCTTTTGCCTTAAATTATACATCTCGTCATGAACAGTGACGCCAATGGTTACTTCCTAGTTTACCCGTGCGGCAGTGTAGCCCCCCGTGCCTGGGCGTGAACCTTGTGCCATGCTAACTCTGCGCGCACCTCCCTCATCGCGTAGTTACCAAATAGACTCTTTTAGAGTCCCGCGCTCTCTTTCAACTGTCTGGAACATTGAGATTGTGCTCCCTATGGCTAGTCAGGTAGTCGCACCATCTGTGTGAGACTTCAATTCACCTTCCAGCCTAGTCTGCGGGCACTCCTAAATTACCCTCGCGACAGTCAGCGCCACGCATTCTACCTTATGCAGTGCTCTCCCCTGGTTACTACGGTTGGTAAGGTGCGGACATAGCCATGGTAGTAGAGTCATAAATTCTCGGCGACAATCTTCTAATGCAGTGGTATGGTTGTCTGTATCTTGCATTGTCATCCTTGGTTTATCGACAAGACATGCTTATGCGATCTCGTTTTCAATTTTTTTGATCTCAGTGTCCATCAACATGCTTTTCTTCCTCAATCGTACCAGATCTTCTTCAAGTTCACGAAGTCTAAGGTTCCCTTGCCGAATGGCTTCCTGAATCCTTATATGTTCATCCTTGCGTAGCTATGTGAATCCTTCATCCTGGTCTTCGCGCACTGTCCCAATTGCAGGAGCTATTACGTGGGGGTTCCTTTCTTCCAAAATTATGGTTGTGACTTGGTTCCGCATCTTTGGAATCATCTCCATGCTCAGGGTTTTGCTCATGGTCCTATAGGCCCATCGAACCACTGGCATGTGCAGGTCCCAATCATTTCGTCTCGCCTGGTGAACCTGGTTCAGTACTCTGTGCACCCTATGGAATGCCTCGTCGTGGAGAATTGGTAATGTGCATTGCCTTTCCTATTGCTATGGTTTGTTCTGATTCTCTAGGCTGGGGGTGGTGTGCGCTTGTGCGGACTGTACAACATATGTCTGTACCCATCGGGAAAGGTGGGCGTGCAAGTTATTCCGCCCCAGCTGATTGGATTTCGTTCGAAGCTGGGGTTTTCCAAAACATAGGCGCATCATCCTTCTGCATCCGCACCAGTCTTCAAAAGTTCCTTGATGCGTACCCCACCATCGTGCGGGTGTTGCGCACAGTGCCCACTTCAGTGCATCGAACCACTGCTGTTCTGGTATTGCACTTTCAAATTTGCTTAGAAATTCATCCACCGCTGACAATCCATCATATGTCAGCAACTCCCTTGTCTCTTTTGTTACGCAACACAATCACCTGATCATCATGCTGCAATTAAGTGTTGTTACTTCGTGTAGCCGATTCTACCATCGTTCTACTTCTTCGTCTGAATTTGAAGTGCAGGAGCTTTCGCACTCCCACGAGATTCTCCCATCTACAGTCGGATTCACCCAATCCTAGTCTCATGCAGTTATCTTGTAAATACAATCAAGATCATCATCACTATGATCGTCGCGCATTAGTTCAGTGTAGCGTGCTCCCTCGACTGGATCCAGTGGTATTACTACGCGTAGTGACTTTTTCTCGAAGATCATTTTGTGCTGCTTCATATTTATCACTTCGTTCATATCGGTGGCCTAGTCTAGTCTTAGCAGCGCGGGATAGGGGTTGCTGTCATCGACAATCTCTATTACTTCAAAATCCACCTGCGCGCTCACGCCTTCAATATCAACTGTCACCCCTTGCAATCTTCCCATGGGAAAAATCTTTTATTAGTTCGCCATTCATAACTGAATAGGGGACCATTGTAACATGGGTCTGCCCATGCGTTCCCATGTTTTCTTTGGTAGTACATTCGCGTTCGAACCTAGATCTAGGATTACTTGATCCATTTCGTACTCGCCTATTTGCGCAGTCAACCTCATCTCCCTTCCTGTGCGCAATGCATGCTTCCCTAGTTTCTGGACCACGTGCGGTTCTCCTGACCTCGCGCACCTGGTGATCAGTTCCTGTAGCCCTTTAACTGCCTTATTGTCGCACAATAGTTTCATGCATGTCTCGAGAAAGGTAGTGAGCATTGAAGGATCCATCCTTGGTTCTAGTTGATCCTTACTACCTGAAGTGGAGGCCTCCGTGAAGCTCTTCTTAGCTTCCATGAATATGTCCTTCACGTGTTCTAAGTCAAACGCAGGTTCCTTTGTAGGAGCCTTCTGAACCCAAGCATTTTCTTTTGGCTGCTTCCCTTTATCATCTCCCGTCGCCATACCACTCCTGAGCATCATGTTTACATTTGGGTCTTCTTCATGTGGTTCAAACCTCATTTTTTTGTAAATTTTGGGTCAAAGGGGGCTAGAGTACCCCCATTTCGCGCATCTTCACTATCAGCGAAGGGAAATCTTCTACCGCATGATCAAACTGATTATAGTACCAACATGATATCATAGTCGGGTTCATAAAATCACGGGCATAACTCCTTGGCCCTCTGCAATTGTAATGAATTATTTGTTCGCGACCCCTTCCTGGTCCCATTCCACCTCGACCCTGACCATGCCCTTGAAACCCAACGTGTGCCATTCCTTCATTTGGGTCGAGGGCTCGCGTTTCAGTCTGTACCCTGTAGGTAGGAGTCCAATCCATCATTAGTTCATAGCTTCGGCAGGTGCATTCGTCATGGCCTATCGACCTGCAAAAATTACAAAACAATTGTTGGGACATCTGCGTATACTTCTGCAACAGATGACAATTATCCAAGGTATGTTTTCCTCCTATCTGGCAGATCACACACCATAATGCAGACACCGCACTCGGCCCCACCTCTGCCTCTGGTCTTAATGGCATTGGCCCTCCCCCTGCCAAGTAGTTCGTGAACACTGGACAATGGTCCTTGTCGTGGCCTTAGCCTTTGCATTTTATGCACCATACTTCCTCACGCACCTCCGGCCGAGTTGTCCTATCCTATTTCAAACTTTTCATCTCCAAGCATAGATTTTGCAGTTGCATGTGGATTTTTTGGACTCCCAACCCAAGGTCTTGTATAGGGATCTCATGCAATCTCATTGCCATCTCCAACGCTTCGGCCTGGGTGGAAAGTTTTTGCTGTGAAAGTGTCGTCCTTAAGTGTGGCGTAAGTGAGGCCACAAACCATGCACGATGTTGTGCATCTGTTAACGTCATATCGGCTTCGCGGATCATACTCTTCAGCCTTTAGTCTAGATCCCAGGGGGTCTCACCTGGGAGCATCGCGATCTCCTTAAACTCGATGATTGATTATGTCTCTGATTTTGGCCTGCGATGTTGTCTTCGTGTAGTCCTATTCACAACGTGATCCTTGTTATTTACCCAAGTCTTTCCTAATTATGCACTGTTAGCTGATTACATAGATTATTTTCATATATAAGTATTCTGAACCATACAAGCATTTACTCAACTGCGTGCAGTGAATAAACAGAGTAAAAGTAATACATAACAATAGAATAATGATTCAAGACTAGATGCACAGAATTATGATGAAATTCTCTTTATTAGATTTCTGTCCCAATTACAGACTCGACTCCGCCCTACGCACTTAGCTGCAGGGGTCCACGCACTCAGCTGCAGACTCTACCAGGCCTCTGCGCACTCAGCTGCAGATCCTCTACCTACTACTACGACCCAAGACACTTAGAATTCTACTCTAAGCTCGAACCATTCCTTTGCTACTTTCTCTATCTTCTCCTATCTTTACAACTTAGAGCCTCACTCTATTTATACAATCCCATGGTCCGCGGACCATGGGTAGGCGTACATCACTTTACATTTCATTACATTACTTTAGGGCATACAACCCTATGACTTAACCTCTACTTCGCGGTCCGCGCCCACAATTCGCGGAGTCTTTCAAAACCTTTGACAAAAAATTGGGCTTTGAGCCCCAAAACCTGCTGTGGGGGGATTCCATGCCTAACAGGTGCCCAACACAATCATCATGACTCATCCTGAGTCACTTTGCTGGTGCGGAAATCTTGGCACAGAGCCCTTCCAACCGATCCTGCACTGCGCGGAGGTCTGCAACGCACTGTTCTGTAGTCTTCTGGATCTGCTCCACTCTTTCAGCCGAAGTCTCACTGTCAGGGGAAAATCCCTATCTTAAGGCATCCATTGCCTTCATCTGTGCGAGATCTCCTTCGATGTCTATAGTGATGAGGAAGGCCTCATCAATCCAAGGCTGGATGCGCACTTTAAGGATTGCCTCTTTCTGCCGCGCGGCATCCACCTATTCCTTCAACGCCTTTATTTGCTGTAGCTTCACAAGTCGTTGGGTCAGGACAATTGTCTACACCATTCTGCGCACACTGTTATACTACACTTGAAGCTCTCGCGCCTCCATTTCCAGGTGTTGTATATTGGGGTCCTCCTGTAATGAAGTGAGGACCGCGAAGGATTCTTCTAACATAGCAGTGAAGTTTTGTATTGCCTGTCTTATTTCCTCCAGCCCTTTTTGAATAGCACCAGTGCACTGTTCCCTAACTTCTGGGGGCGTAGAGGACTACGCCTTTAATCGCAACTCGGAAATCTGAAGGTTGAGGTCCAGATGTAGCCTCGTTGCTTCCTCCTTTGCCTCGTGGAATCCACTGGCTAATTTGTGGATTTGCTCTGCTATGGGTAGATTTGCCAGGACAGCCAATTCCGGGATGTTTCAACAAGCATTGTCTACCACCTTCTCCAGTCCTTGAGTCTGCACAACCAGTTCATCACACTACTAGCCGAGCTGTTCCATATTGATCTTTTGTTCGCTCAATATCTGTAGCGTGCAACCTTCTCTGGCACAGAGCTCGGCTGTGACCCCATCCTGTAACTGGTACAGGGTTTCTAGCGGAAGGGCAGCCAAGTTTAAGCCCAGTCCCTTAATCCTGCCCACCACAGCTCGGTCAAATTCGTTCGCTGCTGCTACTGTGCCCTCGGAGAACATGAAATTGTTGGTCATTCAGGCGCACAACATCTGTTCCGCCTCTGATGTATTTGCTACGACATAAGGGGCCATCGTTCCTATTTTTGGGGGTTGCACCTGTAGTTCTTGTAACTGTGATCTTAGTGCCCCCAACACAGTGTTCTACTCTGTCATCACCTCTTGGAGCACGTCCTTAGTGACATCGCGAACTGTTTCACGGATGTCAAAAAGATCACCTTTTTTAAGCGTGATTGGGTTGATAGATGTCTTCGATGCCTTAACCTTCTTAGGCCTTAGCATCCAAGGTGATTTTGGAATTTCCAGGCATCCCCCACCTGCACTATAGGGCTCTGCATGGCTTCCTCGATGGTACTCTCTACAAAACTAACACCTCTCCTGGTAGTTGTCATCTCATTCGAACTATCTGTGGTTGTTCGTGAACCTGGGGGCTCAAATACCACTTGGCGCTCAACACTCTGTGCTCTTCGTAATAGCTCAAATCTCAAATGAACAAGTGTTGTCTCGTGGCTAGCCTTGGGAGTTTTATAGTGTCTTTTGAACTTGAATTTGACCATTCCCCCCACTTCTTAGTCATTAATGCATTCTTGGCTGTAGATCGTCCCAAATCTAGCTCTTAATTCGTGTCTTAATTGCCCGCCGCCTGCTCCCTTTGCCTTAAATTGGACATCTTGTCATGAATAGTGACACCAATGGTCACTTCCAAGCCTACCCGTGTAGTAGTGCAGCCCCCTATGCACGGGCGCGACCCTTGTGACATGTTGATCCTGCGCGCAACCCCCTTATCGCGCAACTCCGACATAGACTCTTTTATAGTCCCGTACTCTCTTTCAACTGCGTGGAGCACTAAGACTGTGCTCCCTACGGCTAGTCAGGTGGTCACGCCACCTGTGCGAAACTTTAATTCACCTTCCAGTCTAGTCTGTGGGCACTCCTCAATTTCCCTCATGACAATCAACGTCATGAGTTCTACCTTATGCAGTGTGCTCCCTTGGTTACTACGGTTTGTAAGGTGCAGTTGCAGACATGGTAGTAGAGTCATAAATTCTCAGTGATAATCTTCTAATGTAGTGGTATGGCTGTCTGCATCTTGCCTTGTTGTCCTTGGTTATCGACGAGACATGCTTGCGAGATCTTGCTTTCCAGTTTTTTGATCTCAATGTCCATCAACATGCTTTTCTTCCTCAATCATACCTGATCTTCTTCGAGTTCGAAAAGTCTAAGGTTCCCTTGCCAAATGGCTTCCTGAATCCTTAGATGTTCATCCTTGTGTAGCCTTGTGATTCCTTCGTCTTGGTCTTTGTGTACTGTCCCCAATGTGGGAGCTATTACGTGTGGATTCCTTTTGGTACTCCCTTTAGAAAATTCGGTTTCTACTCTGTTTTGCACCTTTGGAATCATTTTCATGCTCAAGTTTTTGCATATGGTCCTATAGGCCCATTGAACTGTTGGCACGTGCAGGTCCAAATTAATTCGTCTCGCTTGATGAACTTGGTTCAGTATTCCACACACCCTATGGAATGCCTCACCATGGAGAATTGGTAACACATGTCACCTTTCCTACAACTGTGGCTTGTTCCGATTCTCTAGGCTGGGGTTGGTGTGCACTTGTGCGGATTGTACAGCATATGTGTGTACCCATCAGGAAAGGTGGGCGCGGAAGTTGTTCCACCCCAGCTGATTAGCTTTCGTTCGAAGCTGGGGTTTTCCAAAATGTAGGCGCATCATCCTTCTGCATCTATGCCAGTCTTTAAAATTTCCTTGATGCGTACCCGACCATCGTGTGGGTGTTACGCGCAGTGCCCATTTTAGCGCATCGAATCGCTGCTGTTCTGGTATTGCACTTTCGGATTTGCTCAGAAATTCATCCACCGCTAACAATCCATCATATGTTGGAAACTCCCTTGCCTCTGTTGTTATGCAACGCAATGACCTGATCATCATGTTGCAGTTCAATGTTGTTACTTCGTGCAGCTGATTCTGCCATTGCTCAATCTCTTCGTCTGAATCTGAAGTGCAGGAGCTTTCACGCTCCCACGAAATCCTTTCATCTGTAGTTAGATTCACCCAATCCTCTCCTTGCATAGTTATCTTGTAAATACAGTTGAGATCATCATCACTATCGTCGTCGCGCACTGGTTCAGTGTAACGTGCTCCTTCGGCTGGATCCAATGGCACTACTACGCGTAGTGACTTTTTCTTGAAGATTATTTTGCGCTTCTTCAGATTTATGACTCTGTTCATATCTATAGCCTAGTCTATTCCTAGTAGTGTAGGATAGGGATTTCTGTCATCGACAATCTGTATCACTTCAAAATCTACATGCACGCTCGCGCCTTCAATATCGACTGTCACCCCTTGCAATCTTCCCTTGGGGTAAATATTCTATTGGTTCGCCATTTGTAATTGAATAGGGGACCATTGTAACGCGGGTATGCCCATGCATTCCCATGTTTGCTTTGGTAATACATTCACGTATAAACCCAGATTTAGGATTACCTAATCCATTTCATACTCACCAATCTGTGCAGTCAACCTCATTTCCCTTCCAGTGCGCAATGCATGCTTCCCCAGTTTTTGGACCACGTGCGGTTCTCCTGACCCCGCGCACCTGGTGATTAGTTCTTATAGCCCTTTGACTGCCTTGTTGTCATGCATCAGTTTCATGCATGTCCCTGAAAAGGTAGTGAGAATTGAAGGATCCATCGCTGGTTCTAGTTGATCCTTACTACCTGAAGTGGAGGCCTCCGTGAAGCTCTTCTTAGCTTCTATGAATGTCTCCTTTGTGCGTTCTAGGTCAAACTAAGGTTCCTTTGTAGGAGCCTTGCAAACCCATGTGCTGTCTTCTGGCTGCTTCCCTTTATCATCTCCCGTAGCCATACCACTCTTGAGCATCATGTTTACATTTGGGTCTTCCTTGCGCAGTTCAAACCTCCGCATTTGTAAATTCTATGTTGGAGGGGGCTGGAGTACCCCCTTTTCGCACATCTTCGCTATCAGCGAAGGGAAATCTTCTGCCTCATGATCAAACTGATTACAATACCAACATGATATCCTATTTGGGTTCGTACACTTGCGGGCATAATTCCCCGGCCCTCCGTAATTGTAACAAATTATTTGTCTGTGACCCCTTCCTAGTCCCATTCCACCTCGACCCTGACCGCACCCCTGAAACCCAGTGCGTGCCATCCCTGCATTTGGATTGAGGGCTCACGTTTCGGTCTGCACCCTGTAGGTAGGAGTCTGATCCATCATTAGTTCATAGCTTCGACAAGTGCATTCGTCATGGCCTACCGACCTACAGAAATTACAAAACAATTGCTGGGACATCTGCGTATGCCTCTGCAACAGAAGAAAATTATCCATGGTATGTTTTCCTCCTATTTGGTAGATCATGCACCATAATGCAAACGCCGCGATTAGCCCTGCCTATGCCTCTGGTCTTAATGGAATTGGCCCTTCCCCTGCCAAGTAGTTTGTGAACACTAGACAATGGTCCTTGTCGTGCCCTTGGCCTTTGCATTTTATGCACCATACTTCCTCGCGCACCTCCGACCAAATTGTCTTGTCCTATTTCAAACTTTGCATCTCTAGACATAGATTCTATAGTTATGCATGGATTTGTTGGACTCCCAACCCAGGCTCTTGTATAGGGGTCTCATGCAACCTCATTGCCATTTCCAATGCTTCGGTCTGGGTGGAAATTTTTTGCTATGACAATGCCATTCTTAAGTGTGGCATAAGTGAGGCCACAAACCATGCGCGATGTTGTGCATCTGTTAACTTCATATTGGCTTCACAGATAGTACTCTTCAGCTTTTGGTCCAGATCCCAGGGGGTCTTTCCTGGGAGTATCGCGATCTCCTTAAACCCAATGATTGATTGTGTCTCTGATTTTGGCCTGGTAAATTCCTTGTTCAACATGGTCTGGATCTCTGTAATTCTTGCATTCGGGTGGTCACTATAATGCTTGATATACCACGTTAATGCACGATCCTGCAGTGCACTCACCAACATAGCCTTTTTAATATTATCATCCGTAACGCCCTGTGCTTCCCATATTGCTCTTACCACGAACCATAATTGGTCCGGATCTTCATTTCCTACTCCTCTGAACACCAATAGTTTGATCGTACTCGCCATACTGAACTGCGGTGGTGGAGTGGGTGGAGATGGAGGTGAGGGGGGTGAAATGGGTGGCGATGTGGGTGGAGGTGGTAAATGTGAAAATCTCTATCTTATCAAACTAACCGTGCTTCTCGGAGAAACTTTCGTGAGCTCCTCCTCACTTCCCTGCGAGGGTGAAATTAAGGGAATGTTTTCCAAATCCTCATTACTTCCACTTCTGTAGATCTTTCCGCTTCCCATAGTCCCAAACATTAATTTATTCGCATAACCTGGTTTTCACACAATAGCATCTTAATCCAAGTGTTCAAAGATTTAATATACTTACCTCGTGGTCCCTTGAGAAAACGTCACTCTGGCTCGCTGTAGATGACGGTTGTGTCTACCGTGAACTCAGTAGTAAATCCTCCTATTATTCAATCGAGCCAGTGGTCCACAGCTTGCGCGATCTTATCTTTTGACGCTTCTAGTTTGCGCACTAATTCCGGAGTCCACACTATTGGTTTGTCGAGCCTACACCTTCCTTGGCTATCTGCTAACTTTGCAATCCACTCATACAACTTAGAAGGAAAAGATGCAAAGAAAATTTCGTGGATTTCCGTGTACAAGTAGCACTGCAGCCAATGTTCCTTAGATACTTGCAGATTTCTGTTTTCCTACGCCACGAACTCGTGAATATTCTTGTCCAACCACTCTTCAATTTCTTTCTTCGTAGGATTCCAGTGGCACGACATCATACATCCCTTATGCAGATCTTGGTCCCGGCAACGGAACCATTTGTTGGCTTATTTGGGCCTGACCCAGGTTCAGAGGTGATTTAGCCAAGAAAATCCCGGTACTACTGACCTTTTCGGCAACAGTCCGTGGAGCGCGGACTGAGGTCTCACCCAAAGTAGTATGGGAGGGTGCTAGAACTAGGTTTCCACACCCTGGGGATGTTTGATATGTTGGGATTGGTACGCGGTCCAACCTTCGCGCTTACTATGCTACGCACACCAGTGGGCACCTCGCGGCTTGTGATGCTATCTTTGCGTAGTCCTATTCACAGCGCGATCCTTGTTATTTACCCAAGTCTTTCCTAATTATGTACTGTTAGTTGATTACTTAGATTATTTTCATATATAAGTATTCTAAACCATACAAGCATTTACTCAATTGTGCATTGTAAATAAACAAAGTAAAAGTAATGCATAACAACAGAATAACGATTCAAGACTAGATGCACAAAATTAGGATAACTTCTCTTTATTAGCTTTCTGTCCCTATTACAGACTCAACTCCGCCCTGTGTAGTCAGCTGTAGGGGTCCACGCACTCAGTTGCGGACTCTACTATGCCTTTGCGCACTCAGCTGCAGAGCCTCTACCTACTACTACAACCCAAGGCACTTATAATTCTACTCTAAGCTTGAACCATTCCTTTTCTACTCACTCTATCATCAACTATCTTTACAACTTGGAGCCTCGCTCTATTTATACAATCCATGACTTTACATTTCATTACATTACTGTAGGGCGTACAACCCTATGACTTAACCTCTACTTCGCGCTCCGCACCCGCAATTCACGGAGTCTTTCAAAACCTTTGACCAAAACTTGGGCTTTGAGCTCCAAAACCTGCTATGGGGGGATTCCATGCCCAACAACAATAACAAAAATAATCAACCAGCTAAGTTTTCACAAAGCTTGAATGTCATGTTGAATGTCAAAAGCATGGGCATGGACAAAGATGTTATTTTCATCAAGAATCTCATTCAGAAAATATGTGCCCAAAATGGAACAACAATATGAATGCTCTGGTTGCGCACATCATTGAAAAAATACTTTCAGATGAGTAGATTGAGGAGACAGAAGAAAAGGAAGAATCCATTTTGGCTGAAGAGACTGAGGGCATCAAACACACAGTGAATATTTTCAGTTGTGTGTTCATTGCTGAGAAGAAAAATGATGAAGAACCACCAATGAAGGAGGCCCCATCTCAGAAGAAAAATAGTTGATACAAGTTGATAAATCAAGTTCATGTTCCCGAACAAGAGTTAACGAGACAAAAACTGAAGGAACACGTTTTGATGAAAATATTACCGCCCATCAAACTATCTTAGAACACTCAGGACAAGTTTGGAAATGCCACTACAACAAAGAACACTTATACCAATAGTAAAATCAAGTCTTCCATTCTGGAAGTGTCATATAAAGCCACTCCTCCAGACACTTTGGAAATTCCCGCTTCACTATATTACAATATAGTGGAAGACATGAAGAAATCTCATCCAAATATTTCAATATTTGAACTTACAAGGATAGTAAGCTAGTGGGAACTTCTTTTTCGAACCTTTGCCCAACCTTCATCAAGTGATAATTCTTCTTCTTCGCACAAGGTATCTACTAAGTTCTCTGGTCCCTTGGAATTAGTTGTTAACATTGTAACATTAGAAGCCAATACTGTCTTCCCTCCATTTTTATTGATTTTGGAAATTTTCAATTACAATGTCCATAATTTTCTAGTGGATTCTGGTGCATCCGTGAACGTAATGCCATTCTCTATCGCCAAGAAAATAAATACCAAATGGGATAAAACCAATGAATAGATTATTCAGCTAGACATGTCTCTTGTCCAAGCTATTGGTGAACTCAAGAATGTTCTTATTTTCTTATCATCTAATCATCGAGTTCACTAGTGCTTAAACATAGTGATTGTGGACATCCTAGAATCCTACGACGTATTTCTAAGTAGAGAAAGGTCTAGAAAATTACAAGGGTATTTTTCTACCAATTGGTCACATTTATGGCTTCTGTACAAGTGAAGGAATAACCAAATCCGGGTAGGATCAAAACTTTACATGAAACACACTGTCACACTCTTCGACCGGAAAAATGAGCTTAGATGGTAGAGCAGTTGTTTGGTATCATTGTATTCTTGTAAATTTTTAGAATTGGAGGGGCTTTAAAAGGTTATTCCTTGAAAATTTTGTTGATGTTAAAACCCCAACCATGTTATTAAAGGAGTTAGGGAATTTAAAGATGGGGACAAATATAAATTTAAGAATTTTAATCAGACGTTCAATCAAATATTGAACATGTTTCCCCCAGACACAAAGCCTTATGACTCGATCACGATTTACTATTACACTTCTACCTTGTCGACAAACATTTCATAATTCATAAAGAGAGTTGTGAAAGAAAATTTGGTGCAGAATTTTGAAGAAGAAATCATTGTTGAAAAGGACTTGTGTGCGATTGGAGTCATCGTTAACGATGAATCATCTAAATACTCCAAGGAGACTGGAAAAAGGTCTCATTCCTCTTCAAACAAGGCCAAGGATAAAGAAGCTAATGATATTTAAAGCTTGACTAGGACCATCAAGTCTCTATCCAATGTGTTGGAAAAATTAAAATAAAGAACAAGCAAGGCCACTGTCAGGAGTAAGCCCCCCAAGTTCAACTTCCTGAGGAGGAACAATAAAAAAACAATGGTAATCGGCCAGCTAAGTTTGCACAACACTCTAATGTCATGTTGAATGTCAAAAGCAAGGGCATGGAAAAAAAAAATCTTTTCATCAAGAATATCATTTAGAAAATACGTGCCCACAATGGAACAAAAACATGAATGCTCCGTTTGTGAACATCATTGATACAATACTTTCATATGAGTAGATTGAGGAGATAGAAGAAAAGGAAGAATCCATTGTGGCTGAAGAGACTAAGGGCATCAGATATGTAGTGAATACTTTCAGTTGTGTGTTCACTACTGAGAAGAAAAATGATAAAGAACCACCAATGAATGAGGCCCCATCTCAAAAGCAAAATAGTTGATATGAGTTGATAAATAAAGGTCTTGTTCCTGAACAAGAGTTGACAAGACAAAAAATTAAGGAACACTTGTTGAGGAAAATCATACTGCCCATCAACTTGCCTTAAAATACTCAGGACAAGTCTGGAAATGCCACTACAGCAAAGAACACTTATACCAATAGTAAAATCAATTCTTCCATTCTATAAGTGTCATACAAAGCCACTCCTCCAAACACTTTGGAAATGGCCACTTCACTAGATTAAAATATAGTGGAAGACATGAATAAATCTCGTGCAAAAATTTCAATCTTTGAGCTTACAAGAATAGCAAGCCAGTGGGAACTTCTTGTCTGAGCCTTTGCCCAACCTTCATCAGGTGATAATTCTTCTTCTTCACGCAAGGTATCTAGTAAGTCCTCTGGTTCCCTAGAATTAGTTGTTAACATTTTAACATTAGAAGCCATTACTCTCTTCCCTCCATTTTATTGATTTTGGAATTTTTCATTTACAATGTCCATAATTTTCTAGTTGATTCCGGTGCATCCATGAACGTCATTCCATTCTCTATCACCAAGAAAATCAATACCAAATGGGATAAAACCAATGCATATATTATTTATCTTGATAGGTCTCTTGTCTGAGCTATTGGTGAACTCAAGAATGTTCTTATTCGCTTATCATCTGATCATCGAGTTCACCAGTGCTTAAACATAGTGATTGTGGACATTCGAGAAGCCTACGATGTATTTCTAAGTAGAGAAAGGTATAGAAAATTATAAGGGTATTTTTCTACCGATTGGTCACATTTATGGCTTCTGTACAACTGAAGGAATAACCAAATTGGGATAGAATCAGATATTTACATGAAACACACTGTCACACCCTTCGACAGGAAAACCGAGCTTTTTGCTTTCACAAACTTAATTTTTAGAAATTGCTTTTTGGAAATGAGTCTTGGGTGTTATCTTACTCAGCCCTCACCAGTCCCACTTGACACAAAGTTGGAACTCCTTCCTAGTCCAACTGGCATAAATGACTTATATACAGTAGATACTAGTAGTAATAGTGTAGGACATAGCTCTAGTTTTTCTGATGATTGGAAATTATACTTTGAGGGTTCCTAAGACATAGGAGGGCTCTAGAGCTGGTTGTGTTTTAGTAGACCAAAAACATAGAAAACAACTAATCTCATGCTGCTTGGAATTCACATGCACTAACAACACCATAGAATACGAAGCGCTCATCTTGGGCTTGCAGAAATCCATCAACCTTAAAGTTGGAGTTATTAAAGAAATAGGTGACTATGATATCATCGTGCGTCAGGTAGGAAATATTATACACTATGTGTAACATAATCTTAAAGGTTATCAACAAAAGGTCTGGCATTTAATTTTTCAATTCCAAGCTTTCAATATTGTTTATGTTCCTAGAATACACAATGCGGCTGTTGATGCATTAGAAAATGCTTCTTCTAGGTTGTCACCACTTAAGGCTTGCTTTTCTATTGAACTTCTTTACAATTTTTCCCTGATAAATCCATTGAAAAATATAATCACGACAAAGCGTTGCAATATGCGGCTCAAGCAAGCAAAGAGAATCTCGTGCCTAAGGGCGTGGTGTCACTAGAAGAGTTGTATGACTTGCAGAATTGCTTTTGAGGATCGGTGAACGTGAAAACTCATATTTCAACTCTGTCAGACAAATAAATTAATCTTGGAAAATAAAATGATCTGAAGTTTGCCAATCTCGTTACTTGTTGCATGCCTCAATAGCAGTAAGATTTTATCCACATTTTCAAGAAATACTTACATGTTTTTGCATAGACATACGATGATCTCAAAACTTATGACACGCGAATAATCCAACATGTCATTTGGATTAAATAAGGGGCCAAGGCATTCCAATAGAAGTTCTGTAATGTTCATTTGACGCTTGAGCCTTTAATTCAAAAGGAGTTGAGGAAGTTGTTGTAAGCTCAGAACATCAATAAAGTGTGAAATTCAATGTGGGTTTCCAACTTGGTCCAGTAAAGAAAAATTCTGGAGAAATACGCCTAAGCATAGATTTTCGAAATCTTAATCGCGCCTCAGACAAAGACAATTTCTTGGTGTCGTCAATGGAACAAATTTTACAGACATTATTAGAGTCAACAATGTTTTCTTTTCTTGACGGATTTTTAGGTTCAACTAAGTTCTATTCTTAGAACCTAACAGGCTAGAAACAACTTTTCGAATGAAGTGGGGCATGTTTTCTTTTCGAAGAATGTTGTTAGGGCTTGTCAATGTAGGTTCTACCTTTAAAAATGTGATGGAAATCACATTTTTCGGATTTTTTGGTCAAATCGTATGGTGTATCTGGATGATGTCACGATGTTTTCAAAGAAGAGATCTGACCACTTGCGGCATTTGAAGAAAAATTTTGAGCGATGTCGAAGATAAGGGATATCCCTTAACCCCAAGAAGATAATTTTTGCAGTGTCTGAGGGGAATATCTTGGGCCACATCATTGCAAAGGGTAGGATTAAGGTGGACCCTGAAAGGGTCAAGGATATTACATAAATCCCCTTCCCAATGAATAAGAAATCCATGCATTCCTTCTTGGGGAAGATAAATTTTCTCCACAAGTTCATCTTTGATTATGCTCAGATAGTAAAACCAATGCAGTAGATGGTCAAGAAGAATGAAGTATACACATGGGATAAGAGGGGGAAATATGTATTTTCCCTTATAAAGCAGGCAATCGCAGAAGCACCAACTTTGTACAACCCGAAGTTCAACAAGAATTTCTTTCTCTACACCTTTGCTTATGATACTTCTCTTGTTGTCGTTCTTATGCATAAAGATGATTAGAATAATGAGTGGCCTATATCTTTCATGAGTTCCAAATTGCAAGGACCTAAGCTTAACTACCCCAACATTTATAAACAGGCTTATACAGTCTACAAGGTGGTGAAACACTTTGGACCCTATCTCTTGAAAAATTATTGTATCATATTTGTTCCACACCCAACAATCATATCATTGTTTGTTTAGCAAGAGTTAGGAGAGAGAAGGACGAACTGGATGATTGGTTTTCAAGAGTATGATATTGAATTCAAACTAGTTCACATTATCAAGGGTCATGGTCTGTGCGAGCTAGCAGCAGAAGCATTGAACACACCTGAATATGATTCATCGGGGTGGGAGTAAGAGATTAATATGTATAATGTTGAGCGAGCTACCCCCATTAATACCTCAAGCTCTTGGTACATAGATGTGCAACAATATCTGCAGCATGGTACTTTTCCCTTTCATTTATCCGCTAGAGAATAGGGATTCCAATTTGAAACCCGTGTATTATCAGTTGGTACATGGGGTGCTTTCAGAAAGCACCACAACAGAGTCCTTCTCAGGTGCTCAGAAGCACCAATATTAGAAATGGTTCTACATGATCTCCATGATGAACTGAATAGAGGGAACTTCGCAAGTGATACTATAGTGCATAAAGTCATTCATGCTGGTTTCTATTGGCCCATACTTTTAAAATATTATCATGCATATGTACACAAGTGTCCAATCTGTCAGAAGTGTGTCGGCCAAGAAAATATGTCAGCCACCCCATTGTAGCCTATCATTGTAGAAGAACCATTTCAACAATGGGGCTTAGATTTTATTGATGAGATCTTTCCACACTCATCAAAATAGCATCACTATATTCTTATGGCCACAGATTACTTCACACGGTGAACAGAAGTGGTTCCACTCAAGCAAGTGAATGATTAGGAAGTAATCAACTTCCTTAAGCATAATATCATTACTAGGTTTGGTCTTCTGACTTCACTTTTTTTTAACAATGCAACATCTTTTTCATCATTAAAGTTCCATGATTTTGCATTGGAAAATGGCATTGTATTGAAACATTCAGCTAGATATTACCCGTAGGGAAATGGTCTTATTAAGTCTACTAATAACAACCCTATCTATATTATCAAGAATATTGTTTTCTCTGAACAGAGGAACTGGCACTCCACTTTAGTGAATGCCTTATGGGTTTACCGAGCCATTCCTAAGCCTTCTCTGAATATATCTCCTTACTTCCTGGTATATGGAAAAGAATCCATCCTACCTTCGAACATCTATTTTCCTGCCCGCCAACTTTCACAAGAGTCTCAAGATAAGCCATGCATATTGGTTCACAGTAGGATGGATACCCTCTACAAGCTACAGGAAGAAATATAGAAAGCTAAGGAAAGAATATACCTCCATCATAGTTGTATCAAGAGATGGTTTGAAAGAAATTCTACAGGGAAAAGGGGATTTAGTGTGGGTGACCTAGTCTTGAAGTGGGATAAACCCCACGAAGACAAAGGTAAACACACTAAATTCCAATCCTTGTGGATTGTGTTATCACTCTAAAATTTCCCTAGAGCTGTTATCTTGTGTCAAAATAAATATTAGAGGTAACCACAAATCTACTCTTGAGATCAGGATCTAGCCTTCCTAATGCTCAGAGAGGGCTCTCTCTTTATGATTTAACTTTGTTGAGTTAATTGATTTTAGGCTAGTTATTTAAAATTTGATTGGGTTTTGATTTTGATTTGGTGGTGGAATCATTGACTTAGATAGATAGAGGGATGTCCTTTACCATTGGGTTATGGGATCAAGTGTCAAGAAAACAGGACTGAATCAAGTTTTAAAGATAGTGTTTGCAGGGTAAGGTAGTTGAGTAAATTCATATCTTTTAGGATGGATGGTGAAGTGGTTTTCAATCGGGGTCAAGGAGCAATTAAGGATTCCTCAAACCGGATAATGAGGGAAATGATAGAGTTCAATCAAAACTAGAGAGCAATGAAGGATTCCCTACTCTGCATATCAGAAGAAAACATTAAAATCAATAACTGTTCAAGACAAAGTGTACTTAAACAAATTTTGTAATAATATTCTAGATATTTCATTCAATTTAGATAACATGCAAGTATGTGAAACACTGAAGAAGATAACAAGTTGAAAAACAGAAAATACTTCACTGAAGTGGCCCAGCACATGAATCCTGTAATGCAATGCCTTTATTACCCAGTCTAGTCTGCTGACTTGAAAAGTGGTACAATGAACCTTTAGGTTTCAGATAAATACAACTATAGAAATGTTTAGCAATCCACCTCTAACACTTCAAAAGCAGAAGTATTTCTACAAAATTTACAAACTGTTTAGAATAAATGTTGCCTCTAACAAATAGGACATTTTTAGACTATAGATGAACTAAAAAGCTCTAACTGTTGAATAGTTTTGGTGGAATGTGTTGTGCAAATGTTGTTGTAGTGGAAGTGGGAGCAGGTAGGATGTGGACCCAAATTTGTGGCTGTGCTGGAAGATGAACTATCAGATGCAGATGTATCTCTCTTTTTCTTAGTAATTCACTCAACTACTTGTTGATCCTATGACTTGATAATCTAAGACTTCCCTCACTGATGGCTGATCCTGTGACTGCCCTGTTGTTTTATCATCCATTAGTGTCACAAAATATTTTGGAAAATATATAATAATATTATATATATATATATCTATATATATTTGAATAATATTTCCAAAATATTACTTCCCTCACTGATGGCTGATCCTGTGACTGCCCTGATGTTTTATCATCCATTAGTGTCACAAAATATTTTGGAAAATATATAATATATATATTTGAATAATATTTCCAAAATATTTTAAATGAAATTTATAATTAAAATTCTACAAAACCATGTGCTGTTTCCAATATGTGGTTTGTTTTCTCTTTCCATGAATTCACAAAGCCATGTGTAGTTTTGTTCCTATTACTCCTTCCTCTGTAAATTCACTTTATCTGTATATAAATTCCTTTTACCCTTGTAGAATACCTGGATGGTTTTGCAAAACCATGTGTTAATTTGTATGGTTGGAAGAGTATTTTCACTTTACTCTTTTACTTTTATCTGCAACATGATTTCACTTTAATCTATAAATTGATTTCACCTTAATCTTCTATCATGAAATGCATTTACATGAATTCTATCTTTGCTCTCCTGTACATTAATTTAATGTGAAATTTTCCCTTTTATTTTCTCTGATAAATTCATGGCATCCGTGAATTTTATTTCATGTGTCCCTGTAAAACCATTTTACCTTTGAATCTCATTCCAAAACCTTAGTCTCATAGTCCCTGTAGCTATGTAATTTTATCTCAAGTATGGTTTCACCCGTAGCTCTGAAATATTACTGCATTCTCATATCTTTGTATTTCACTTGAACTTAATCTATCTCTGTATTTCACTTGAACTTAATCCACCCTATATTATCATAAAATTTATAAGATTCAGAACCAAACAGTTAATGGTTTATCGCACCGCTTTTGAGTGGTAGGTGGTATTTTTGTTAATGGTTTATCGCACCGCTTTTGAGTGGTAGGTGGTATTTTTTCAGAGGATGCGATATAACGTGGAGCTTCCACGCAGTAAAAAGATGGGCTGGAAAAACCACTAATATCACGTGCTTTTTGAGTGTTAAGTGTTGGATGAGCTGAGTGCGCCATATGGAATTTTAACCGTTCATTTGTTTTTACGAATCTCGAGGCAAATAAAAATGAAATTTTAACCATTCATTTGTTTTTACGAATCTCGAGGCAAATAAAAATGAAGGGGTTTAATTCTTAGTGCAGGGTGGGCCATTGGTTGACTTTGCAGGGGGAAGAGGTACTATAGGTTTGCGGGGAGAAATTAAAGGGGTAAAAAGAGGGATTATATATATATATATATATATATATATATATATATATATATATATATATATATATATATATATATATATATATATATATATATATATATATATATATATATATATTTATTTATTTATTTTCTACTTTATGGATTTATCTATGTTTTAACCATTACTACCTCTATGTAAATGATTTCTTCTTGCTTTGTGATAATTGTCTTTTCCTTCTGAATAAAGCCTTTGAATACATTTCCTTGCGAATCTTGGAGTAAACAGGTTTTGGAACTAGTATCAAAACTGTTTGTCCAAGCTCCCGTTCTGCTAATCACTTGCAAAATAAAACAATCATTAATAAAGCATAGGTCTGCGGGGAAGGCAATCAATGGCTTTATTGAACTGAGATGTTTGTGGATGGAGTTCGAACTATGGATGGCTCAATTCTGTTTGGAAAAGGCTTTTCATTTATTCATTTTAAATAGAGGTAAGGGAATGGCAGAATTTCATGTTGTAAAAACTTTGTGATTTTTCACTTTGTGTAGGTGCAATTAGATGGTTTACCGCACAACAATGGATGATAGGGCTTCCGAGGATACACAGTGAAGCAGTCAGAGGAGGCTTTCAGGCAGGAGGAGACAGTTGGAGGTCGGCCTCCTGAGGGGGCTGCTGTGGAAGGAATATAAGTTGAAGGAAGAGCGGTATGGTGGATTATCGCATGGATCAAAAGTGGTAAACAATTTTTTGTTGAGGGATACGATATGATGTGGGAGTGCCACGTGGTGAAAAAGGGGGCTAATAAAACTGCCCATATCGTGTTCTTTTTAAGTGTTAAACATCGGGCAGTGGAGAATGCGATATGGATTGTTGATCGTCAGATCTGAGCGGGGAGATTGGACGGTGGATGGAATTCAGGCTCTTCGACAGGTAGTAGGTTTAAAAGAAGTGGAGTCGGGTAAATAAAATGGCAGAGTTAATTAAAGTGGGACCCGACATATTTCAGTCATTTAAAACTATGTAAAAAGTGGGTTTTTGCATGTTTCTAATGAAAAGGTAATTAGTAAAGGGGAATACACTTTTCTAAAGGAAAATGTATTTTTAACTAGAGAAAAGGGTTTTAGTAAGGGAAAATGAGTAAAGTAATGGGAAAAGGCTAAAATGAATGGGAAGGGATAATTTTACAAGGGAAAATGATTTTGGAAGGAAGTTAGTGATATGAAATGAGCCAATTGATGCCCTCCATACTTTTTGAAAACTGCTTCTGCCTACCCATAATTCACCCTAACATTTTTTATTCATTTATTGTTGCATTTGAGCTTGCTGACCCTCTTATTTTTCTTTGATAAGAAAACTATCTAAATATTATAATGTCCAATGGCCCAAATTAAACTAATGAGCACATTTATTATCTACCTAACTAATGATCTGCTAAGATTAGATGGTTTAGTTAGATCTTTATTCACTATCTATCAACATGAAATTTAAAGCATGAATGAATCAAGATTAAACTGTTTGATCATCATGGATTGTGGCATTTTGACAAGCTGCACACAATCTTATTTGCAAAAGGTAAACTAAGAGTAGTGGCATTTGAACGTGCACACTTTCATGATATTTTTTATCTCTTTTTGATGGGGTTCATATTTAATATTCTTTTTTGATCTTTGTTTCTTTTTGTCCTTTGATTTTTATTTTAGGACATACCCTCTTTTAATTTCTTAAATATTGGGAAAAAATTGCAGAAAGAAAAGGTATGTACAATATTACAAGATATACATGGTCAATTCAAAATTATGAACCCTATTATTATAGGAACCTAACAGATCAGATCGTACACTATACATGAGAAGCTTGGCCACCACAGATATCATCTCCAATATTTATAAGTGAAGATTGACTCTCTTCCTATTAATGGACAAGATCTAAAACAATATTTTCAATGATGGTCTAAGGTCGTGCCCTACCCTATGTACATAGTTTTTATTTTCATTTTTTATTTTCAGTCTTTCTTTTCTATATTCCCGTTTATGTAAATAAGCGTTGTGTGTAAACATGTTTTCTAGCTTCTTTGTGTGTGGCTGAATTTAAAAGAGTCTCGTGACACTACAACATTTGGATAATCTTTAGTTCTTCTTCTTCGTTTTGGTTACACTTTTTGGCTGATGATGTTTTAATGGAAAATATGATCCTTGTGCAAGGCGAACTTTGCGTTGAGCCATGATATATGTGTCTATTCTGGAAAACTTACGCCTTCACTTAGTTCTTTATGTTTTGGTGTTTCCACGCTTATCCAATAAAGTAGAGAAGTACAAGGGGAAAACATAAATGAAAAAACTGAAAACAGAGGTCTTATATATGCTTCTCTGAAGGAACGACCTCTTTTGCTCTCAATAACTTGGGATCCCTCTCCTACCTATAGAAAGAATAAGTTCATATGCACAGTCCTATATAAAATACATAAATAAAGGAAAAAAGAAGAGAATGAATTCCTACGTAGGGAGGTGAAGCAAGAAACTCCATTGGGGTACTTTCTAGGTTCGCTGGTAGCAGAGCAATGTTTGTGTTCATGTAGTGACTCTGTCAAGGTACTGTCTAGGTCTACTGGTAGCGGAGCAACACCAGAGATGAAAAACTATACTCTTAAAATCTAAAGCTCATTAAATTTACTACCCTTTCGTAATTCAAAACATTGTGATATTGTTGGTCTTATGTTTGTGTTTGATAGAGAAAGGACAAACGGGACTAAGTTTGTGCACGAGGTGAGTGGGGAAACCAAAGTGATTTGAACGATGAATCAATGCACCCAGAAGAAATAAACCCTTCACAAAAGAATTAACCAAGGGAGAGAAGTTGGAATTCTACCAGTGTATCATCAAGTGTTGTCATTGCTACAACACCCTCCCAAATTTTGCCCTACATCCAAATTTCAGAACCTAATTTGACTTTACATGTTGTTGTCTCAAACATTAATAAGTATTAAATGTCCTTTATCTAAGTGTTCTGGTCCCATTTGCAAGAAAATAAAAGTGTCATCTTCTAGCATGTTGAGTATCACACAATGCACAAAAGCTAGTTGTGGTTGTTTAAAGGGTTAACCTTTGTGTAAATGAGTTGGTCTTACCATGTAAACATGTATTGCACTCATTTCTAAGGTTTCAAGCATTGTGGCACAAGTGTCATCACGGTCGTTGTAAAGTATATATTTGGTGTCGCACTTGATGTCAGCCATTGCAAAGTTGTCGCATTGGGGAAAGTATGTTGTTCATAGTGTTCCATGTTTTTTCGTCAAGTGATCTAAGTGTATGATCATGCTCATAGTATTTATTTTTCTTATCTTCATCTTAGTGATCCAACAGTTAGTCAAATTGGGAAAAATCCATGACCGGGCCACTTAGCCTCATCTAGCTCTCCTGGATAGTACATTGTGTAGTCTCGGTCCTCAAGCAACAACCTTATCTCTTGGAACTACGCAATTCATGATTTATGCCTCCCAGAACTGCGCACTACATAATCTCAGTTCTTAAGCCCAACCCCTGAGTTCTACAACTACACTTTTTTCTCTCCAGCCCAACCTAAACTGTGCACTATGAAATATCAGTCCTCAAGCCTCAGCCTTGAGCTCTTGAGCTACACAATTATGTAGTCCCTTGGCCTCCTGTCCTTCCAAAACTATGCAGTAGGAAAAATTAGTGCTCAATCCCTCTGCCTGGCTCCTTGAACCCCTCGACTACATAGTTGCCAAGCCTAGTACAACTTGATCTATGCATTGTGCAGTCTCAAGGTTCAGTCCTCACCCTTGAACGCCTAAGCTACACAATTGCATAGGTCCTTAGCCTCTCTCTTAGCTTGTAACCCAGCTCCAGCTCAGTGAGTGGATCATCATGCAACACCTTATACTAGGGGGTTTATCAGAATGATTTCCTCTTTTCATGAGTGAATTTTAGTCGTAAGAACTTTATCATGCCATGACAGGATGATAATGAAGGAGATGGAAAAGGAGACCATGTTAGAGGACACCTTTGTAGTTGCAAGTACAAGTTGATCAACCAAGAAGGAAGCAAAGGGATATCAGATTGCAACAATAGATTGAGATCAATATAAAACTAAAGACTCATTATCTCTAAGCCACATGGAGGAGAAAAAAGTGACCATGTTCCATCTTTCAAAAGACACAAAGAAAGTAGCAACAAAGGATGGCTTGATATTGCCATGTCATCATGCAATCCATGTCAGAAGTGTCATGTCATGAGTAATCATGTGCCACATCATTTTGTGGATTATGTAAATTCAAAATGGAAAATGATTATAAGGTGGAGGTCTAAGAGTCATGTGCAAAATATGAAGAGTTATATCAGAGTCAGAAAGTCATAGGGAATTCAAAAAATGATGAGGGTAGTCCAAGAGAAACAAGGGAGGTGAAGGATCACCCCATTTGTTATATATACACCCTAATTATACAAGCAAAAGAATTTTCACTTTGGATTCTCCCACAAGGCATCAGAGAGACAAGTTATTACTTTTGGGGATCAAGTAGTGGCTCCAACGCTCCACTATCAAAGCAAGCGATTTTAGTTGTATTCATACATCTTGGGACTTTACTTAATATTTGAATCTTGATGGCCAACAAATTTTCATGCATGGATTATGAATATTTGTAAGATTGTTCTGTAAATGTTTATGATTCATATTTTCTTTCACCTATACTAAAGTAATTGAGCTATTTCAGTTATTTTAGTGCTTATCATATTGAGAATGTATTATAGTGGTTATAATGATTGTTGCATCTCTGTGGAATATTTCATTGGATGTTAGATGAATCTTTCCTATTTTTGTGTGTCTCTGCTAGGGTGGTACTATTACCTCTCTCTTATAGGCTCACTTTCTTCTCCCTTCGTAGTAGAGAAACCATGATGCACTTGCAACCAAAAATTCACCAGCCACAATTGCTTTCTTGTCGAAGGCACATATGTGATTCTCTCTCTTTCTGAAAGCTAAAGCCAAGGAAAACATTTAAGTAGACGGCAACTGGGTCATACTCTAGATGGGGCTCCTACACCAAACTGTGTTAGGTCTAATTGGTAGCTTATATCGGGTAGATCCCCTTGAAGGTTGGCAGTTCCAACACTGTCAACGCCTTGGTAGCTTTGTTTTATATATCTTGCCAGCCTTGCTCTTGAATATGTTGGGGTCCTGCTGCCAACTATTTAAAATATCTTTGCTTCTCAGGCTTAACTTGTGATACCAACCTATTAAGAGAGCCACACTATTTCTAGGAAGTTTATAATATTCAACAATTCGAGGGTATGTGAGTGCAACTATTCTTGGCCATGATTATCCCTAGTGATCATGTCTCGAGTGTAAATACATTCGATGACCCACTCAATAGTCTCCACACATGGAAACATTGCTAGATGATATGCTACTTTGTTTAGCCATGATATTTTAACATTCTTATAGAAAATTATGTCTTCTTCTCCATCAGCGTATTCTTTCCTTGCAAATAAATGATATATCTCAAACCAAATGATGGACATGGACTTGTCAATGAAGCACCATGTGTCAACATAAGTAGGCACCGAAGCAACGAGGCTTTCCTTTGATCCTTCCTTTGCAATTTCCTTCCCAGGTCTCAATTTTTAGTGGAGTCATGTATCTAGATGTTGAAATTCTCAAATACTGTAGTTCTACCAGACCTGGAAGTTTAGAAATATTCATCATGATAGCTAAGTTAGAAAACAAAAGAATAAATTTGTGCATAGCATAATGAATTTGTGTAGTATGGGGGATTGTAGTGTAACAACCCTTGGTTGAATTTCCATGTACAAAATATAATACCAAGGTCATGGGAAACATATTCCAAGATGAGTGGTGGGAAAAAATCCTAGTGGGTGTTCATTTAAGTTTATTTATGACTAAGGAAATTGGCAAAGGCATTGCCAAAGGAAAAGAGGCATTTATTAGAATTTTATTTACGAGAATAACAGAAAATAGGAGAAATGGAAGATGAAAGGTCACAGATTCTCCTGAGAGGGAAATTAAAGGAAAAATAGAGGAAAATGAAGAAAATAGAGGCCTCAATTAGAAAAAGGATTCTAAGGATTAGTTCATAGCTTTTGACAGTTCAACCTTTTGCTAGTTCAGTTTTGGAGCTCTATCTCTATTCTCTCTCATTGCACACTTAGAAAAACATTGGAGCATTGTTGGAGCATGCTTGAAGCACTCTAGCTTCATTGGATTGGAAAATAAGTCAAAGGAAATCAAGAAAGTGCAAGGGGATAGTGGGATCATCAACTACAACGGGATTGTTTTGTAGGTACCGAGTTGCATGTATGATTTCCTTGCTAGTTTTGGCATGCATGGTATATGCATGTGATTATTTGGTTATGATATGTTTGGCATGGAGGATTTCCTAGATTTACAAATTTTTTTCCTAGCCTTTCCATTTAATAGATAAACATGGTGTTGTGGGTTTTTCCACTTGTTGTTTTTTATTAGTGCTCAGGTTCCTCGTGGCTATGGGTTGACTTACTAGTTCTTGGAGCCTTTGTTGGAAAAATTCTTTGGAAGCCTTGAAACAACTTGGGTTGAGTTACTAGTCCTGAAGTCTTGGTTGGAAAAATCCTCTAGAACCCTTGGTGGGTTGAGTTACTAGTCCTAGAGCCTTGGTTGGAAAAAATCTGTGGAGCCCTACGACAGTTCTGAGTTGAGTTACTAGTCCTGGAGCTGGGTTGGAACAAATTCTCTAGAGCACTGGATGACTTGGGTAGAGACCGTTATGGTTAGTGTTAGTTATTTCCGACTGTGAGGTGGAATCACTGGTTGAGGGTTGAAGTGGTTTGGCCTCTAGAAGCCTTGGTTTGGTTTTGGTTGGTTTATTCCATGAGATCCCACTTTCATGATTGGAATAAGGTGTGGGGGTGATTGGCTGAAATAGAGACTTAGTTCAGCCCAATCTATGGTCAAGTGGTATGTGAAAGTCCCTGACTTGGTTCGATTTTTCAAATGTTAATGAGAGCTCTTTCCTCTAGTATTTCATGAGTAAATTTACTTGTTATTATGTGGCTTTGATGGATGTTTCATTATGGTGTATATGTTGTTCATTTGTTGGTTATATGATGTACATTGGCTATGGATCTTGATGTGTTTTGATTTTTTGATGAATGGTTAATGAATGCATTAGATAATAAATGTTATTACAACTATTATGAGAGGGCATTAGACCTTCTTGATTATTCTCAAATATGTATTAGACATCTATGTTTAATTATGAATTCATGACCTGCAGATTACATGTTCGCCATATGTTTGATGAAATGTATGTCATGGTTATGCCTGGTTAGATCAAGTCCTTGATCAAGTATTGTGTTAGAGGCTTTATCTTTGTGTCATTTGTTTTTTTCGAAAGTCTCATCAAGTTCTAGGCAGTGATCTGGAGTCTAGCCCTCAAAAGGTGGCACTGATGCCATAGTAACAAGCTCAGAACTAAGAAATTGGGACTACAATCACTACCCTGCAGGCTCATGCATGCAACTAGAGGCCTACAGTTTCATGGAAGTAGTGTTTTTCATGTGAATGGGAGTCCAGGTCAACAAAAACGGTGTCCAACTTAAATTTTTGCCACTTAGGGTGGTTACTTAGCCTCTAAGTGTCCTCTAAGTCCTGTAGAATGTTAGTTTGTGGTTGTTAGGTGTATTTGTTGGCCTCACTTACATAAGTGAATCTTGGAAGTTGGGTCATATCTTATTAGATATTCCTCCCATGTTTACCCTGGTAGCCCGACGAAACTGGGTAGATATGGGAGGGGGAATTACATGTAGTGCATTGTGTTGCAAGGAAAGTAATTAGTCTAGGAAGAGGGACTACAATACGATGGGGAAATGTATTGCGATATGGTTATAATGGTGCATCACATCATCTTAACAGGGCTAAGTAAGAGAAATGTTTCATAGTGCAATACTAGGATTTAAGTTGTAAAAGATAATTTCAATATGACATGGCGATGCATCACATTGCAAATTTGTATTGTAGGATGCGTAAAGGAGTTGCATTATGGTGCAATATGGGATCTCAGGCAAACAAATAAACTTTTGATGTAGTGGATTCTTATAGTGTGATGCATACCATGCACTATGAAATGGTGGAGGCATGAATATGGGAAAAGAAGATGCAGTATTGTGCACAATCCCAATGGGGTGGTAAAGGGAAGAAAAAAAATGTTAAGTGGTTGAAGGGGGGAGTAATGATCATGCTTATATGCATATTAGAAGGTGGAAGGTATGGTAGTTGATGGTTGCGCATCAATATGTAATGTTTATAAATTATGGACATAAATAATTGTGAAATTTGGGTGCACAATACATACCTTACATGTGGCACAAACATTACGAATCCTGGTGGCACAGTGCAGATCCAAATGATAGGGAATTGCTAGTAAGGTGCGTAGTGCAAGGAGGTAGAGAGGGATGAAATAAAATACTATGGTCAAAATGAAATGGAGAGGTGGGATATATACAAAAATTTCCCCTGTTTGAGTGCATTTAATGTTTTTTTGTAGATGGATTTGCTATGGAAAACTAGGTTGTAATGATGCAACATGATGGAATACAAGGTTTGCATGCACAATGTTGCAAGGTTGTGATGTGTTGGCTTGTAGAGGTGTGATGTTCCATTGAGTTACTCCAATTTTCTAAGTCTAAGGCTCTTGACCCATGCATATTAAGGGTAGTAAGAACAACTTTGAGGGCTATATTGTATATATGTCTAAGATTTAAGGGGGGCCCTAAAATTTCACTCTTGTCATAAAATATTTAGGGTTGTTGTAGCTGCTACAATAATTGGTGAATCATTGCTAGAACCTCAACATCTTTGGTTTAGCCTTTAGTTATGATAGATCTTAGCATCTTTGGGAAGTATTTATTTTACTCTATGGGTACCACTTCTTCAATTGTTTGATCCCAATTAAGGGTTTTAGTTTCTCTAATAAGTATCTTGGTCTTGGTTCATAATACATTGACTTCAACAAAAGTTAAATACCAAAAATTTTGATGGGGAATGGGGATATTATGAAATTTAGTTTAAAATGGTCATAATTAAGATGTCTTTGGCATTTCTCCACTACTAGAAAGCATCCATAGCCCCGATGGAGTCAGTCAAGGAACACAAGTATTTATTCATTTCCAGCAGGCATCCATATACCCGACAAAGTTAATTGCATGGCCCTTATGTGCGAGAAGACATTTTTTTTTTACAGTATTATTTTGGGTATTTGAGGCTAGGGTGGAGGACAGATCTCGAATTAGCTTTATGAAATATATGATTTGTTCCTTATAGTTTAGAGACTTCAAGATTTTTTGAAACGGGTTTTCTCGCGATTGCACTTTTCTCCCCATCCATTCTCTAACCAATGGGTCAATTCATTCACACACATAATCTATTGATTCAAGACCAATCAAGTTGTAGATATTCTATTAAAGTTTCAGGCTTTACCATCTTAATAGATTTCCCCACAAGTTTAAATTCTTATTTTCCATATTAGCCATGCAAGCTCATATAGGTGTTTAAGAATCAATCAATTGATGGAGATATAATGTTAGCCAACTAATGAACAATTACTATACACCCATTCATAAAATTGTTAGTGCACAGTTTATTTGTTTATATGGATGAGTTATTTATGTACAAAACCCATTTATTTATGTACACAGGTTTCATATTGAAAATAAAAACAAAGAAGCAATGCGACAAAAAAAAAAAAAAATACATGAATTAGAATATGTACAAGGTAAACAACCTAAAGAGATATAATTTAAAATAAGCTCTTAAATCTTGTATATTTGTAGAGAGAGACTCTATCTCCCCATGTAAGTTTTGTAATCGATAAGTTTTGAGGCCAGTTTTCTCATGGATAAGGAGTGGATCGAGCTAAAGAGATAGGAACTTGGAATGCTTGCCCTTGTCTTCATGGGGTTTATTTCATTTCAACACATGGTCGCCTAATTGGAATGTTGATCACTTGCAAACTTTTTATTGAACCACCTCTTGATTCTTTGTTTAAGGATGACAAATTTGTAATAAAATTTTTTCCTTTCCTCCTCAAGCTTAAGCATATTAATTAAACTTTGAATAATTAGGAAAGGCTGACCAAAATAGTCTTGAGAAAGTTGCAATATAGGCAGATAAAGGTTAGGAGGGAGAAATACTTCTTTCCCATATACCAAGAAGTAAGGTGAAGCTCTGAGTGAAGATTTTGGGGTTACTTGGTTGGCCCACACATTGGATTAAGCATTATGCCATTTACGTTGTTGGTCGACTATGATTTTCTTAATGATTTAGACTAAATTGTTGTTTCTTGACTCTGCTAAACCATTTCCTTACAGATAATAATTAGAAGAATGTCGTAAAATGATACCTTTATCTAAAGCAAATTCAAATAATTTTATTGATGAGAAATAGGAAGCATTTAGAAAAAAAGAAAGATGTTGGAACTCCAAACCTGGCAATAATTTGATGTTCAATAAATTGTATTACCACTTGATAATTGACTTTTTTTATCGGTGTGGCTTTGACCCAATGTGTGAAATAATCTTTAGTAGTGAGAATGTATTGATGCTATTTGGAGGAATGCAGAAAAATATCATTCGATAACATTCAAACCTCATTATTTTCTCTCCCCCCTAAACACTTTTGGAATACAAGACCTTTTCTAGCATAAGCACCTACATCTTTGAATAGAGTAGGAAAATATTACCCTGCCTGAATGGTTTTTTGTGTCATGGTGTCACCAACGAGGTGTCATCCAAATGGGTCCATTATGAAGTTCAACTAGAAATTTGTATGCTTCTGATGATTCCAATCATCACAATAAGAATCCATTGTGATGTCTTTTGAAAATAATGTCATTTATCAATTGATATTGGATTTATTCAAGTATGATCACACGATTCTACTTTGTTGATAACTTGAATGGAAGGGTTCCATGCTCCAAATACTACCTTAGTTCTTTATACCAAGATGGTTCAATAGTGGACCAATTCATAGAATCTAAACATACATTTAAATTTCACTATCCCAATCTTCATTGTCTTTTGCTTTGGGATATAAGGATTGTGAAACTAGCTTACACAATCCATGACCTTTAATAGTATGGGCGAGTTTGAACTCAAGGTCATGTTCTTACAATGAATTCATCTAGTTCTCTCTTAATTCTCCCAACTCCTTTTGTACAGATATCGTTTGGACTACTAGATGGGGAGAAATTACTTTGACATGGATTTTTAGGATATAAGGATTGAAGTGTTTCAGTGCTTTAAAAACAACATAGGCATGTTTATCAATGTATGGATATTTTAACTCAAATCCTTGCATGCATGTGTTCATAAAAGATAATGATGTTTGTTTCATTGCTAATCCTTTTGCATTAGTATATTGCAAGAGAGCAATCAGAGGAAAACGTATTTAACATGTATTCTTTATTGAAGTCTAGGTGGTACAAGGTGGGATCCACAACAATAGCTTCCTTGATCTTCATGAAAGCTTCCTTCTCTTCCTAATTCCTTCTAAATACAACATCCATCTTGATCATATCCTACAAATGTCTGACAATTTGCACAAAATCAGATATGAGCTTCCTAAAAAAATTAATTTTTCTCAATAAGGAATGCATATAATGATTTCCCATTAGGATATGGAATCTATATGATAACCTTCACCCTTTTAGGGCTACGGTGATTCCATCTTTGGAAATAATGTTCGCTAAGAGAATATCGTCAAATACTATAAAGATTCTATTCTTGGGGTTCAATGATATCCCATCTATGCATTCAATGTTTAAAAATATTCCCGAGATGGCGTAAGTGATCTAAATGTTTTTTTGAAAACACCGTGACATAATCCAAATATATTGATACACTTTACTTGATCAATCATCTAAATGTTATATACATAACATGTTGAAAAGTAGCCCCAATGTTCACCAATCCGAAAGGCATGTGCCAGTAAGAAAAGGTGTTGGGGCCTTCGTTTAATTTTGAAAAGGTTTTGACCAATTTTGGCTGATCGAAGGACGAGAAGGAAACAGGTGGTTGGCAGAACAAAAGGTTGCGTAAGAGTTGTGGCAAGGTGCTAGCAGAAGGCAAAGGCAGCTGAGGGGGCAGGAAGGTGTAGAAGCAATTGCGGGGAAGAATAGCTAAGTAGGAACTGGAATTCCAGGTAACAGAGAAAGATATAAAAGGAAAAGACTAGAAAAGAAGGGAGGTGGGATTAGCAAAGTTAAGGAGAGGAGAAAAAGGGCTGTGAGAGGAGGTGAAAGGATCCCTAGTTGCGGAAGATGGAGGGAGGGTTGTAGGAGCCTGGGAGACTTGGTCCTTGAAGCTGAACCGAACCAGCGGAACTGAGCCAGGTATTTCCTGTAGTTGTTTGTGGTGAAAGCTGGAGTCATATTGTAATGTTTGTTGTTAAGATTAATATAAAGAATGGCTAAGACCAGTTGCGACTTGTGATGTATCTGGGCCCTGTGTATGATGAATCTTCAAAATTTCGAATGTATTATCAATTTCATGTAATCAGTAGTTCTTAGTTTATCGTGAGTATGCAGTTATCTCTGCTTTATATGTAATTTTTTTCGTACATGTGATCAAATGCAACCCGATTAATACTTCCTCGACTCCATGCTGAACCCTTCTCCCTCTTGGTCACGACACGCCTTGGGTGAGACTCCTTGCCCTTTGGGGTAAGGCGAAAATGTCAGCATTGTCCTAGACTACAACAAACCATTGTTGGCCTTCTGTGCCTGAACCCAGGGTCTTGCCCCTGATGACTCTTTTGAGCCAACAAATGGTTCCATTGTCGAGACCCGAAGGTACGAGAACTGGTTTAGACTATGGTGCCAAGGATATTTAAGAGAAAGATTAGGGATTGGTGGAATCATAAAGCAGAATAGTTTGGGCAGAGTAGGCTACCCGTAGAAATCAACTGATTGACAAGGTGAGAGAGGGGATTTTATATGCTGACGACACTAATGATTAGTATAAAATTGTTTGGTGTAAGTTCCCAGAGGACCTATACAATTGGTTAAGAAGGATGAAGGGACAAAGTTATCCAGGAGGATCGGCAATAGTTCACCGCAGCTGGACTCCGTCAGATATAGTCTTGCTTCAACAGTTGAATAATGATATGACTAGAGCAGTTGATTTTTGGGTAAAGACTACGGTGGAAGGATACATAATTGAGTTTGCCGCTGAGAGTTATCAGTCTTTCTCAAAGGCATAAGCTGTATTCGGCTCGAGACTGAGGGGTAAGTTGATGAGGGAAGTACCAATGTGGATTAATATGTTTATGGTGGAAGAACTAAGAAGGACTGTTGCCTTCGCCCGTCGAGGGATGGCAGCGTGAAACACCAGTACCGGGGGAAGAACGTAGAGGGGGGAATGCTTTCGGTTGAGGGATAGAGATGCTGCTAAAGGGATGGATGTCGAAGAATTGAAGAAAGCGAGAGATGTCAGGGTGCGAAGAAGGGCACTGCTAGCGGATAAGTGGCAGGCGAGAGCGATTCAGACTCTGGGGAAGAAGAGGATGGGGCCCCACCAAGTAGGAGCAGTGAAGGGAAAACCCCGAGTCGAGGAGGAAGGAGAAGAAGGTGCTGGGCAAAGCAAGAGCGATGAAGGAAGATGTAGGAGCCAGGGGAATGAAGACGGACCTTCCCTACAGGTTGCGGAAGGAGGATCACAAGTACATGTTGTGGAAGGGGCATCACAAGGGCAGAGGTTGCATGGGCATGAAGAAGGAAGCAAAGAGGATATGGGCGACGTGATGAGGAGATTATTCAATGAAGGAGAAGCATCTGTTAAGAGTTAGCAGCAATACCCCTAAGACATAGGTAGCATTTCCCTTGATCTTCCCCTGGTACTTTATCACAATACAGAGGAATTTGTTATTAGCTTAGCCAAGGCATTGCAGATATATAGCACACGGGAGAAATACAGAGTTAGTTTCAACATGGGGAGCAGCACAGGAACTAGTAATAGTAGTAATTTAGGACTATAGGGATCCAAGCATCTGGGGAGCAAAGGGTTTGTGTTGATAGCTCCTACCCAAATTAGTATGGTGGGATCTTTTACCAGATATCCTGAATTTGCGGGAAGAGGAAACGAGGATGTGGAGCAACACTGGTATCTCTGCGAAGCTATTTGGAGGTCCCGTCAGACTCCATATAATGTCAGGGCAATAGAATTCCAGACCACGTTGAGAGAAAAGGCTTTGCGCTGGTTTATATAATGGGCGGAGCAAAATCAGAACCCCACAATAAATGATATTAAGAGAGGATTTCTGCAGGAATTCAAGGTACCACAGACGGATCAGCAAGGGCTATCATAACTGTGGGAAATTAAGTAGAAGGAGGGGGAGACGACTTGGGAGCTCATGCAAAGGTTTAAGGATAACTTTGCTAAGTTGAGTTACACTCTGGACCCAAACCACCAGCGGGACTGGTTCATTAAGGGACTCTTGCCTCTGACCAGAACGTCACTAACACAACAAAAGACAGGAACCCTTCAGGATGTGTTGGAACAAGAATCACACATAGAAGCTATGGCGGGATACCCGCATGAATACAGGGGAGATACGAGCCTACAAGATTCGTTGATTTTAGGCCTACAGAACCAGATTGCGACTATGATAGAGAAACTGAAATATCTTCAGCCATTGCGTCTAGCTAGACCCAACGTTTGGTGCACCCACTGCATGGTGGAGGGGAATGTTGCAACGGAATGCCCGAGGTTGCGGGGAATTAATCATCCAGGTGGGTTGCGGGGTCATCAGGGGCCCCACCAACCGTAGGAGTTGTGATGGTCGGAGCATAAGGGGCCTTCCTAGGGAGGAATAATCAAGACTTTTGTGAGATTCGTAGGGCATATGGACACCTACCACAGATGTGCCCCATTCTGCAAAAGTACTCTAATGTCCCTAATAACAATTGCTGTGAGTTTTCCGCATTAATAACACATCACACCAATTAATGCCAAGCGCTGGATGCTCTAGCAGAAAGGCTGGACAGATCCACGTTCAGAATTAATGAATCAAACCGCAGAGGACGAGAAGGAAATGGGCGAGGAGGAAGAATGGGAGGAAGAGGGACCGTAAGGTGTTACAACTGCAACCAGGAAGGGCATGTTGCCAAAGAATTTCTGCTGCCGAGGAGACCATGGTGCTCACAATGTAGAATTAATACCCATGCAATGGAAGTGTTATCACTTAAGAATTTTAATGCCAAAATTTCTCATACTAGCTTGATGGTAAAGATTCGGTGCTAGTCTAAGTTTGAGTTTTTGTTTGCCTTAGAGTCTGAGTCTTAGGAGTCCACTATGCATTCTCATTCACCACTGGTCTCATAATTCACACAATTTCCATGTGTCAGCTCTGTTCAAAGGTTATTATGTGCTACAAAGCTCTTTAGGTAATTTCGTAGTGCATAAGTCAGTTTTAGGTGTTTTCGCAGCGCAACTGTCTAGGTGATTTCGTGCTGATCCATAGAAAATCTCACCCAGCTGTCATATTTATCAGAATCCTCATCATTAGGTCATTAGCTGTCTTGGTATGCACAGGTTGCAAGATTCAAAAAGAAGCAAAGAAAAGAAATACATTTATGAACTCCAAAGTTTTATTATGAAACGGTAGTCAACTTCCAGGAGGTCTCTAAATCAACTGAAAGCCTATTTTGGGAAATGGAAGGAGGTTTTTATTCCTAACAGAATGAACTAGAAAAACCTCCTTCAGTTTTTTCAAATACATTACGATATGAGAGAAATTAATGACCAAAGTTGCGCTACGAAACTGCTGTAGGTGCAGTTTTTCATCTCTTGTTTTACACCTTTTTTTCAAAGACACATTCTGGGCGGTAGGGAAGGTGTTTCAAAAAACCAAGATAGGTTTTTGTTCAGCATGGATTGGTTCACAAAAGCCTCCTTCAGTTTTTCCAAATACGTTTTTTGTGAGAAGTTATGAGCTCTGTCCCAAGCCCTATTTTTCAGCCAGAATAGAAGCTTATATCTCATGTCATCTTCACTTATTGGCAATGCAAGAAAAAGGAAGCAAGGCATCATGATTTAGTTCCAGAAAGGGGTTGGGAAATCAATCTAGATCAACTTCATACAATTGCAGATAGCAACACAGTGGCAATGGTTGTTATCAATCCAAGCAACCCATGTGGCACCACTTTTACCCATGATCATTTGGCTAAGGTTGCAGAGACAGCTAAAAGGTTAGGTTTGTTAATAATCTCAGATGAAGTATATGCTCATATTGTCTTTGGTAAGAAGCCATTCATTCCAATGGGATTCTTTGCATCAATTATACCAGTAATTACTCTTGGGAGCATATCGAAGAAATGGATGGTTCCTGGTTGGCAGATTGGTTGGTTTGTGACATGTGATCCAGATGGTATTCTGAAGAAATCTCAGATAACTGAAGGCATTATTGCAACCCATTTAATTGACTAGGAACTAGATAGGTTTGTTGCTGCAGCTGTCCAGAATCCTATGTGTAATCTCTCATTAATGGTTGGCACAACAGATGATTGGTGTTATGTGGAGGCATATGGAAAGAATGGGGTCTATATATATATTCAGTTTGAAAAGCTCCAAGGCACATGAAAAGAGACATTTCAAGATAGCAAAGGGCTCAAAATGGAAAAAAATTGGTCGAAACTGTGTCGTTTGGAATAACATAGCAGTTTCGTAGAGCGCTACGAAACTGCTGAAGATGATGACTAAAACTCAGCAATTTCATAGCGCGCTACGAAACTGCTGAAGCTAAAACAATCTGATATCAGTCAACCGGTTTTGAGATACAAGCGGGAATTTTGAAAGGGGAATATATACAAGGCATTATCTGAAGCTATCAACATTCAACCATGTAAAGACAGGTGGAGAAAATATGGATTCGAATCCAGCTTTAAATTTTTGTCATAAAGTGAACACACTTACCACAGTTCAAGATATGTCAAAACGGTTTGAAAGAGTTTTTGCCTTTACACATGACAAAGGTGGCCAGCACATCAAGGACGTGGCAATCTGTTCTATTTTGGGTAATCAAATATAAATGGCATGTTTCTTTGGATTCGAACATTTGAGGCAAACCAAAGACGGGTAAAACAGCGGTAGTTTCCTATGTTTCAGGGCAATGGAGAGGATACGACATTAAAGGCCAACAAGCAGCTACAAACACCTACCACAGCCAAACTGAAAGAGAACCAGATGTCATAGAAAGGAATCATCTTAATTATAGCCATCATGCATGTAATATGGAGTTAGAGTCATAGTTGATTTAGATCTCTAAAAACTCCAGTCAACACTTTGTTGTATTTATTAAGTAGTTAGAGTTTAAGAGTTGTTAGTAATAGAAGTAGTTTTCGAATTCCCCTCATGCTGGAGGAGGAATCTCGATCAGTTAGAATAAGAGCTCTATATATAGCTGAAATAGCAATGTAATCAGGGGTTGGAAAATTTTATGGAAAAGCTTGTATTTGGCCTATGTAAGACTCATTTTCAGTAATACATGCTTGACTTTACTTCTCAGGATTCATGAAGGATTTTTTATGTTCAGAATATGTGATGTTGTCCTTTTCTTAATTCTTACAGTGGTATGGATGTATAATCACTCAGAATTCACTGAATGTGCTCTGACTTCCTGTATACATTTATAAACTGTGTGGTCCCATATGAGTTTATGTTCTGAATGTTTAAATGTTGAATGCCCTGACTTCCATGTAGGGTTGAGTTCATTGTTATATTGAGGTGTTGTTGACTCCATAAGCCCAATGGATAGTTTTGTTTAATGTGTTTCCACCATTCATATGTTTTACAGTTGTTCTATAAGAGTTAGTCATCTTATCTTTAATCAAAATCATTAATCCATCAAGAGAGAGCCCTCTCAGGTTGAGGAGGCTAAGCCTCAGCCTAAAGTAGGTTAAAATAGTTACTTAGAGTCAACCTGACCAGCAGCCTATCAGGATCTGATTTTGAGATAACAGGAAGACTGTCCGGAACTCATTACAGGGTAGGAAGAAAGGAGCAGACACAAAGGGGCCAACGTGGTGAATTCTTAACCACAGACTGATGATGGCCTCCCTGTAACCAATATTAATATAGTCACCCGGGGAGGGAAGAAGACAGGGGAGGACCGCTACACAGAGGACCCCCCCTTAATCCTTAAAGTGGTGTCTCCCCAAAAGGTATATTAGCCTGAAAGCCAAAAGAAGTACTATTAGGAAGCAGCTAAACTATTCGAGGGGATGACCGCAGAGAAATATAATAAAAGACCGCAGGATCACATGCCTGATCGCATCCATCAGGTTGGGGAAGGGTTTAAACTGTTCTTGAAAATTATTGAGGATGAAGGCATGCTGAAGGAGTTGCGAAAAAATTTAAAGGCTGTAGTATCCATGGAAGAAGAGGAAGTGGAACGACCACATGCAGATTTTCCAAAGAAGGCTTTTAGGAGAGTGAAACGGAACAAGAGAAGAAGCAGCAAGGAGTTCTGAATTAATGCGCAAGTGGAAGGATTCTAGATAAGGGACACCATGTTAGACTTAGGGTTGGATGTAAATATCCTACGTAGGAAACCTTGGGAGGCAATGGGGAAGCCTCAACTAAAATACTCACCAATTCAACTAAGAATGGAAAATCAGTACTGCATACTACCAATTGGGAGATTGGAGAATGTAGAGGTTGATGTGGCAGGGATGAAGACACACACTGAATTCAAGGTGATTGACATCATGGGGGATAAGGACCCATACTCGACACTCTTAGGGATTGATTGGGCATATGATAACTACACTGTCATAGAACTAAAGAAGGAACTGGTGATTTTCAAAGCAGATGGGCTAAGGGTGATCCAACAGTTGGACCCCTACCAAGGACCAAGGTTTACAGAACTAGCAGCTGACAGGGATGAGCCAGGAGGCTTAGACCAACTATACACGGTCACAGTAGGTAAGAGGGAGGACTACATAAGACCTACGGTCAGAGGATTAGTCAGTTGGAGAAGTATCCAGAGCTTAGAAACCGGTTCTGAAGCTACATGGGATGCATGGTAGTAGGGGGATTACGAATTGACCACTAGATGATGTGCAATGATAAGCCGAGTAAACTGGGGAGAAATGGAGATAGCTGACTATCTGAAGTACCATGGAGTTGAACCGATGGACACCTTCTTAGACATAGTAGGTTGGGAGATGACAGAGGATCAAAGGATCCCCTTTCTCAATATCGGCCTCATGGCAACTCCAGCAAGATGGTGGAAAATGCACTGCAATGCACTAAGAGATTGGACAAGTGTCAAACAAGCCATGAAGGAAAGATTTGCCTGGGATGAAGATCAGCTATAAGATAAGGGAAGATACAGGGGGGATTCAAGTCCCGAGAAGCACATCAAGGATTGCATAATGAATTGGAAGAGCAAGGGAATGCTGGAGGATCGATGGGTACATGCATTTATACATACCCTCGAAACTATCCCTCGATCTTAGTATGTCCAAGAGGAGCTCCGTTGGAAGACAGCAGATTGGGATACCGTGGAGGTACAGTTTGTTAGCAACTTCTCATTTAGAGGCAACGAGGCACAAATGACAGAGGCACTCCAGGTAATAAAAGGGGTTCTATTCACACCAGAGCCATTGGTTGATGGAGGGCCTGACAATTTTTTTTTTGTAGTGTCTGTATGAAATAGAGTCGCCATGATATGTAACCTACAATAGGGTAGATACAGAATCAGAAGATGACGATTTGGAGGGACTGAGACACCTAACCTTTGGGGAAATGGAAGGGGAGAGGGACATCTAGGAGAGCCCCTTAATGAAAGGTGCCCACCTTCTACAAATGAAGCTGAGAAAGAAAAATGTTGGGTCAGAGGATAAGCCCAAGATAGTTTCAGTGGGAGACTACTTGGACAAGCAAGCCACCAAAGAATTTTTCGACCTATTACAAGAATATCAGGACCTATTCCCAACTTCAGTGGCAGAACTAAAGGGAATAAAAGGAAACATTGGGGAAATGAAAATTGTTTTGAGACCGGATGCCCGATCGGTAAAACATAGGCTATATAGATTGAACCCAAGGGTGAAAGAGAAGGTTAAGAAGGAAATTGACAAAATGATGGAAGAAAGAATCATTTTTCTGATGGATGAAGCTGAGTGGATAAGCTCGATAGTTATTCAGAATAAGAAGGATGCAACCGAAATTAGAGTATGTGTCTATTACAGAAGCCTGAACAACTCATGCGTGCATGACCCATTCCCCATGCCCTTTAGTGATGAGGTCCTAGACAATGTTGCGGGGAAAAAATCATATTCATTCACAGATGGGTTTTCAGGTTACCACCAAGTCTAAATAGTTGAAGAAGATAAAAGGAAAACAACATTCACTACGGAGTGGGGGTCATATGCATACAATGTGATTCCATTCAAACTAAATAATGCACTAGTAGTCTTCTCAAGGATCGTCATAGATGCATTCTGAGATTATATTCATAAGTTTCTAGAAGTTTACATGGATGACTGGACGGTTTACAGTCTATTGAAAAAATACACCAGCTTATTAAGAAATGTATCTTCGCAATCCCCTTTGGAAATCTACTAGTACATATCATCTGTAAGGATGGCGTATGTGTAGACCCTACAAAGGTTGCGGCAATTATCCACATGGAACCACCGCACAATGTAAAACAACTAAGAGAAACTCTAGGTCATACGGGGTACTGCAGGCAATTCATCAGGAACTACAGATCCATCACAGCTCCAATGGAAAAATTACTAAAGAAAGCAGAAGAGTTCATTTGGATTGCAGATTGTCAGACAACCCTGAATAACTTAAAGGAAAGACTGGTAAGTGCCCCTATACTGGTGTATCCTGATTGGAACAAAATGTTCCATGTGCACATCGATGTGTCAGGGATAGCGCTGGGAGTGGTCTTAGCACAACTAGGGGAGAAAAACATGGACCATCCAGTGTACTATGCTAGCAGAAAGTTGTCTACTGTGGAAAGAAACTATACAACAACCGAAAGAGAAGCCCTGGCAATGGTTTACTCTCTCCAAAAGTTCAGGCACTATTTACTGGGTGCGCCATTCAAATTCTTTACAAACCATTCTGCGCTCAAATATTTAGTAAACAAGCCAGTACTAAAAGGGAGAATATGCCGATCACTGTTACTGTTCCAGGAATTTACATTTGAGGTAGTTGTAAAGCTGGATAGATTGAATGTGGGACCAGACCACCTGTCGCGGCCGGACACAGGGGAGAATGAAGGAGTAGTGGATGATCGATTGTCCGATGCCGACTTATTCATAATAGAGGCAATCCCAGACCACCTAGAACAGATCGACTCATTTTTAAAAATCGGTCACTGCCCAGTAGGATACACAGCAACATAGAGATGACACTTGGTAGTTAGGGCAGCAGATTACTAGCTGATCGCATGACACCTCTACAAGATGGGCTTAGATCAAATACTGAGGCGTTGTGTCCTTTAGCATGAAAGGAATGATGTCTTATGGCAATGCCATGCAGGGGTCGTAGGAGGTCATGTAGGAGGTAAGGCCACCACAAGAAAGATACTCCACGCAGGACTATGGTGGCCAACTATCCATAAAGATTTTAAAGAATTTGCCAAGACATGCGATATCAGTCAAAGGGCCAGGAAGCCTTCACGATGAAATGAGATGCCTCTACATCCATTCTACATAGTGAAAACCTTTGATAAATGGGTGGTAGACTTCATTGGACCCATTTCTCCACTAGTGAGGAATTCGTGAGCAAGATACATCATAACAACAATAGAATACCTCACAAGGTGGGCAGAAGCGGCACCTGTAAAAGACTGTACAACAGAAACAACAACAAGATTCATATTTGAGAACATCATTTCATGGTTTGGATGCCCAAGGAGCCTCAAAAGTGACTAAGGGACGCATTTCCTGAATGAAACCATTGAGTCTCTGCTGAAGACCTTCATGGTTCAACATAATAAGAGCAGCCTGTACCACCCACAAGCCAATGGTGTAGTAGAAGCATTTAACAAGATACTGGAGAAAGGGCTAACGAAAGTCATATCTGCCAATAGGGACGACTGGGATGAAATCATACCCACAACTCTATGGGCATATAGGACGACAGTAAAAAGATCCTAAGCGAACTCCATTTCAACTTGTATATGGAAGGGAAGCGGTGGTACCAACAGAATTTATACTACCCAGCATGTTCATTTCAGAGGCAACGAGAATGACGGAAAACATTTCCTTATGAGATAGACTAAGCTAGCTGATGGAACTTGACGAAACTCAATTTTTAGTAGAGTTCCATCAATTAGTGGAACAACGAAGGTAAAAATCTTGGAACGATAGGAATATAAAGAGTAAGTCGTTTTAAGTCGGGGAATAGGTACTCCTCTACGACAGCAAGTTCCAGAAGTTCCCAGGGAAATTGTAGATGCATTGGTTGGGTTCGTTTATAGTTACGGAAATCAAAGACTCGAGCTTGGTAAGGCTCGCGCAACTAGATGGAGTCTTACTACATGGATGGGTGAATGGCGCACGCCTGAATCCCTTCCACAACCCATAAAAAAAAAGAGGCAGCGGAATAATAAGGTTGTGTCAAAGTCTTCGCATACCGAAACCCATTTGTGATCGCGGGGGGGGGGTGTACCGTCAGTGGACACACATGTAGTCCTAGTCAACAGAGTCGATGGGGGAGTAGTGTCAGTTGATACACATGTAGTCCTAGTCAGTAGAGTCAGTGGCCACACACGTAATCCTACTCAGCAAAGTACACATAGGCATGCACTTTTTCCAACATTTATGACCACACAGATACCCATCCTGTCTGTCGTACCAGTAGTCATTTCCAAATTAAGTAACTAAATAGGCAACTGTCAAAGTAGGAGCCACAATATCTTTTCCCATTAAGCATAAAGTTAGTTAATAAATAAACCCATCACAGAAAAATAAATACGCCATGCAGCCCACTCTGTAATCATGGTTGTCATGTCCAAGTCGGTTGGCAGTAGCAAGGTATAGCTAGAATGCATGGGAAAATTGAAGGAGGAATTAGTTATTAAGGCCTCATCTATCAGGGAGCATTGTGTTAGGGCCAACTACTTAAGTTGCAAAATAATGAAGGGAATTCCAAAATTCCAATTGTAGACAACATAAGAGTTACAAGTTCACTCTGAAGAACAGGTGCAGCGACAAAGAATTAGGAAACCTTGAGTGAAGATAGTTTATCACAAGAGAAAGGAGATGGCTAAAGGACTAGTATCAATGCCATAGGACACCTTGGATGCATGAATTGAAATGGTTGATAATCTGTATGGCAAGTATGAAAAGGCGAATTTGATAGACAATGAATGCATAGACTATTTCCAGTTCCCGACCATGAAAAGAGAAGTTTACGCGGAGGAATTCCAGAAGGAGGATGTCACCATGACCTCCAGGGTTAGGGAAGACTTTAAGGGAATACAGAGATCGACATTACTCCATCTGAGGAGTCTACCTATGTTCGGTACTCAATTTGCCGTGATGAAGTGTACCAAGCTGTTAGTGAGCAGGATGCATGGAGGGTCAGTGTGGCTGGATAAGGAGTAACCCATCCATGTGGAATCTATTAGTTGGCTCACAAGACTGGCTGAGGGTGGAAATGCAATTAGCACAGTGTTCCAGATAGGGGCTAAGTGGGCAAGAAGTAGACTAAAGACAATATTTATGCCAGATATGGGACTGAGCGGGGCGGGAGAGGAGCGAAGCTAGATATGATTAACAAGGATGATATTAGGTTTTCCTATTACCTCATTGTAGGTAAAACAATGCGACACTTCACAAAGAACAAATTCACCTTGGACACAATCTCAGTTGTGGAACATTGTTGTCGAGGGGAGGTGCTCAACTGGTCAACCTTTGTTCTCAATGAGCTATTTGAAGCATGTGAAGACGTGTACAGAAGGGGTGCTAGGTTCATGTTCAGATATATTTTGATGTCGCTGGCGATGTGGAAATGGAGGCCACCGAAGGAGAGGGAAATGGCACCCATCGTCAAAGGCCAACCAATTGCACTCTGGTATGATCCATGGAAGGCATCAGGAGATCCCAACATGAAAGAGATCAACGAAATAGCCTTCAAAGACTGGTACGAGCAGATGCTAGCCACCATAAGGTCAACAGAGAGGATACCCAAGGCTTTGTTGGACGAATTCTCAGAAGAACTCTGATTTGGTGGCTCCCACGTGCATACTTACCTGATACCACGGTGTTTCCACCCATACATGTTTAAGATGAGACCACAGACGTTTGTCCTAATGATGGAAGCGCTACACAAAGAAGTGGGGTCATGGCCAGGAGTGGCCTGTGAGATAATAGAAGGCAAGCACAAGTACCTCTTTGGAGCATTGAATCTGCAGGGGCAAGGGGGAGATGGGGCGTAGAGTAGCAGGAAGCGACCATCCAAGGAAGAAATCCAGCCAATGGTGCTCCAAATGGAGGAAAAGATGTTCGAACTCAGACAGACAATTGCTAGCTTCGAGTCAGGTGAGAGTAATTATCCTACCCAATTTTAGGACTCCACCATGTTTTCTCCTATCGTAACAATGCCACTGGCCATGAATCTCCAAACGAGAGTAGCCCAAGCTCCCTCCCAGCCCATGGTCCCCAAGCCGAAGAAAAAGCGATTCGTCCACACCCCGCTGTCAAAAAGCAAAAAGTTATTCCACCAGCTAAGATCATCGACCTTACTGTCGAGGTCGAGCAATCAATCATACAACCACCGTAATTGAAGAGATCCCCACCACCACCTTCAATGCATTACTTCAGTCATGGGAGTTGTCTCTGCACACTGCCTCCACCTCCGCGACCTTATCTGAGACCCTTCCGCCTGGCCGACGAAGGACGACTATGGAAGCAGAAGTTCAGTTAGCCGAGCGGACAGAGGGCACCACTCCTACCAATAGGTTGCAACCAATGGAACTTACATCACCGATGCTTGGGTTGGACTGACTAGAAGGGGGAAAACTAGATGCCAATCTATAGGAGGAAAGGGTTGAGCTGTACTTGCCACCTTTCCCTATAAGGCTCACAATCTGCTTGAACCCTAGCATCATTTCACCCACTCCATAGTTCACCCTGCCATCACATCAAGCCCATTCACCCACCTCCCATTCCGACAAATCCATCGCTAGCTTCATACCCCTACAATAGTAATTCCCAAAACCTAGCATAATGCAGGCCGATACGCTCCAACACTGGTCAGTGGCACAATTATTTTCATTTATCTAGCAAGCAACAAATAGGGCCAAAAGGATCCATGAGGACTTGGCCAAGGAACATGAACAACAAACAAGGCAGTTGCAGATAGTGACAGAAGAGCGCGATCACCTGCGCCAAGCAAATGAGGGATTTCAAGCCCATGTTGACCAAGTCACAGAATGATTCAGATCACTATGGCCGACCATCATTGAGGCCGATACCAAAGCACCGGAAGACATGGCTACCTGCATGCTAGTTAGCTGTTACGACTGCATCTAGGCAGCATAATCGCACTTGGCAGCTACCAATGCCGAGATGAAGAGGAAATTAGAGACGGTGAGATCTTCACTACCAGATTTAGTGGCAATTTACGGGAGGACGGTCAAGGGAAAGGTCATGGAACTGGAAGCAAAGAAACAAGCTTTAGACGACACGCTCGCTGATGGATATGCCCTGATGAACAAGGTCCATGACTGGTCTGGGATTCTGGCACCGAAGAACCACTTGGTTTACCCACTCAGAGAGCAAATGCAAACCCTGTTTTCTAGTATGAAAGACTATATAGACCCTGCCCAGCGGCAATAGGTCAACGATCAAATTGACACCCTTTAGGCTCAGGTTGATAGTATTGAGGAGGAGTCCATGAAGATGAAAAATTTAATCAAGGATCTGCAACCACGAGTTCGGATGCAGGTGTTACTTCTGAAGGAGGTGTGTGACTCCAACAGGCAGCAATGGAGCGACCTGCAAATCTAGCGGCCAACCGAACTAGCGTCGCACTCGGCTGAAGAGTTTACTCATACCGCTGATGAAATTCTCAGCTGGTGGGACACAACCACTCAAAATTATACAATGTTCAAGCATCAGATGACGACCTCTGTCTCAGAGTTGGAGCCTTTGTTTGAAATGGGTGAACCTCAAGGGTGAGAAGGTGCAATAGAAACAGATGCCACTCCACAAGCAATGATCGAGGCAAAAGAAGTACTAGTACAATAGGCAGTAGAACCAGCACATGTAATAGTGCAGTCACCACCCGTAGAGCACATGGAAGTACCAGCAGGACCAACAGAGGTCGAAATGACTTGACTCGGGGATGAGTCAAGGAATTGTGGTTGGGGCCTGTTGGGGCATTCGTTTAATTTTGAAAAGGTTTTGACAAATTTTGGCTGACCGAAGGATGAGAAGGAAATGGGTGGTAGAAATGGTTGGTTGGCAGAACAAGTAGTTGCTCAAAACTTGCGGAAAGGTGGCAGAGGAAGGCAAAGAAAACTCAGGGGGCGGGAAGGTGAAAAAGTAGTAGAGGGGAAGAATAGCTGAGTAGGAACTGGAAGTCCAGGTAACAGAGAAGGATATAAAAGGAAAATACTAGAAAATAGGGGAGGTGGGACTAGCGAAGTTAAGGAGAGGAGAAACAGGGATGTGAGAGGAGGTGAAAGGATCACTAGTTGTGACAGATGGAGGTAGGGTTGCAGGAGCCTGGGAGACTTGGTCTTTGACGTTGAACCGAACCCATGGAACTGAGCTAGGTATTTCCTGTAGTTGTTTGCAGTGAATTCCGCAATCATATTGTAATGTTTGTTGTTAAGATTAATAGAAAGAATGGATAAGATCAATTACGACTTGTGATGTATCTGGGCCCTGTGTACGATGAATCTTCAAATTTTCAAATGTATTATCAATTGCATGTAATTGGTAGTTATTAGTTTATCGTGAGTATGTTGTTATCTTTGCTTTATATGTAATGCTTCCGTACATGTGATTGAAAGAAACCCAATTAATACTTCCTCGACTCCATTACTGAACCCTTCTCCCTCTTGGTCGCGACACACCTCGGAGACTCCTTGCCATTTGGGGTAAGGTGAAAATGTCGGTGTTGTCCTAGACTGCAATAGACTATTGTTAGCCTTTTGTGCCTGAACCCAGGGTCTTCCCCTTGATGACTCTTTCGAGCTAACAGAAGGTATCCCATTTGGTTCTAAAAGTCATTTTCAAGCGATACAATTCTAAAACCAAAACTTAATTATATCTTGAAAAACTATCTAATAGAGAAAAAAATTTGGAGCCTAATACTATCTAAAAAATTTGCTCTATATAATATGGTACAAGATAATTATCCTTGTTAGAGGCTCAATTTATATTACGGAAATACACATAGACAAGTTTCCCTTGAATTATTTCTTACAAACACCAAATTAGAGACCCATCTAGAGTGGCCCACCTTGAAGATGATTCATGCATCCAATAATTTGTTTAGCTCTCTCTAGATAAGAGATTCTAGAGTCAGATGCCCTTTTCATAGCTTTTGCTGGAAATTCTTGATACACTCTTTGATGGGAATAACATGTTCAATTATTTGAGTATCATGTGCCTTTATACCATAATAAGTCCAAACAAACACATCTAAATAACTCTTGATTAACTGAATGAATTTTTGTCATTTTTCTCCAATGCAACAAGTACTGAGATTTACATGAAATTTTCTTTTGTATCAAGGTTTATTTGTGCATGCCTCAATGTAGAAATTTGAGTCTTGGTGTTTGGGGACCATTTAAAATTTCTTATCAAATCATACATCTTTTCCACTATGACCACTCCTTTTAGCATCATATTTCCTTTGTGCATATTTGTTTCATCCTATAAATATTTCTCATGCTCATCTTCATCAATAAAGGCATCTTTAAACATGTCCAAATTTGTAATAAATTCTAGGATACGTTCATCATCATTAAACACATGGAAATAAGTCATTTTATCGAGTACAACTAGTTTATAAACTATTTCAAAGAAAATCCACCCCTCAAAGGAGTAAAACAGGATGATGTGTTAACCAAGGTGTCACTTGTAGCATTTCTATAACTAGGGCTTGAGATAGGTTATAAAGATTTAAAATATGAAATAAGTCACCATACCTCTTACTGGTAGTTTTTCAAATGTGGAGATAAACAATGAATAGTTTTTCGTACCTTTCTAGTGATGATTTCAAAATCACTAATGACCTTGATACATTCTACCTACAAATATATTCCCTTATTCAATCCAAATATCAAAGCCTCGTACTCAATTGTATTATTGGTTCAGTCAAATTCCAAGTGACATGAGATAAGAGTTTTGTTACTCATTGGGTCCAACAAGATGCAATCTGCACCAAATCCATCTTGAGTTTTAGAACCACCATAGTAAAGAGTCTAAATATTGTTATTTACAAGAGTATTATTATCTATACTAAGATTATTCATATCTATCATACATTGTTCATTTTCACTAGATGGAATACAAGGAAGGAGCTATGACTATTTATCTGATGGTATTGGTGATTGTTGGGCTATGTAACAACCAAGATATGATTCTAATAAGAAATTTCCCACAATATCTTGAGTGAAACTTATTGGATTGTTATGTCCTTCCAACTCTATAAAGGTGTACTTCATATGAGGTTCACTATCCACCCTCATCTGATTATCCATGGTTGTGTAAGGAAGCCACAAATGGGACCAATTGGTTGCAAAATAACCTTTTAGCTTCTTTAACTAGTCTATTCTTAATAGAAAAACATAGGCCTCAGATATATCCACCACAACAATATCAATAACCTAGTGAACTCTTGGATCTAACGAAAAATGAATAAGCACATCATTTAGTTTACCAATCACTTGCACTTTGGTTTTGTCTAGTCGTATGTTTTTAGCATTTGTTTTCTTTAGGGTCGCATTTATATTATTGAAAAATGACAAAGGAAAAACATTCATTGAAGCAGCTCCTTCTACTAAAAAGTTATGCACATTATGATTGAAAATACCAAACGTAATCAAGAAAGGTGGTGTTTGAGATCTTGAGTGCTCCAATACTTTCCGTGTTAATTACTACCTTATCACAATTTGTGTCCTTTTTTGATACTACATTAGTAGGATTAGGCGATGTTGAACTGGACTTAATCAGTGTAGTGTGTGATTTAAATGTTCTAAGAAACAACCCTCTTTGTTGTGGAAGATTGCATAAATCATAGAGAGTAACATTTATTCTTGTCTTCTTCATGTCCTCAATCACATTGTACTCCATCACATTACCTTTATTTGTGTTGCTTGGAGATGTAGTTGGAGTAGACTTCCCAGTTGATTTGGGTGTTCTTGTACTTTCTTTAGCATTCCTTGTTATGTTCTTTGTTGTTTGAGTGCTTTTAGCTCAAGAAGTGGGATTTTGATTGCTAGTCTGAGGAGGAAGTATTTTCCTAAGCAACTCTTTGACCTTCCCTTGAGGACTAGGGTTAGCCATTGGTACTTTACTTTGCATGTTATAAGATTTAGGAGCTTTATCTGGTTGGGTTTATCCAAGTGAAACTTCTCCAATAGTTTGTGTTTCACAATCAAACACCACATCCCATGCAACATAATTGGTCCTACAGTGGAATCATCATTTGTTGGAGGAGATTCTTCTTATAATGTTTTCTCTATTTTATCTTCAAGGAATTATTGCTCCAACAATGAATTGATTACAAGTGTCATCGAATTTATCCATTGGGAACATGTCTTCTCTAATTGACTAGCTTGATGGTATGAATAAAAGTTATCCATCCCAAGTTCTTCAACATTCAAGTGGACATTTGAGCTTTCGGTTGGTTTAGTATGAGGGTTGTTATTACATTTATGAAATGGTATGAAAGGTTGATTACTTGAGGAACTTTCTTTGTCACTTCTTTTCAATTCTAATACTTCATTGATTAACTTCTTAACCATATTAACCACACTTTCCAAGTATTTCATTCACAACATATTTACTTATGGTTGGTTGGGGTTTCTTCCCACTACTCTTTGATTCTTCTTGTGAGTGATGAACACCAAAAGGGAGCATTTTTTTTCTACTTCCAATACTTGAGTAAATTTCTCTGCCAATGTAGATGAATTTTCCCTTTTAACAAACATTGTTATAGAAGAAACAAGGTTGAATTGTAATATTTTACATTCACTACATCTTGAGGGGCAATCGGATGCTTCCTGGTGTTTGCTACTATCACCCTTTCCTTAATGAATACAGGTGATGTGTGATCATCCAGAAAGTGCTTCCTCCACGCCAGTATAATATTCTTTTGAAACTCATCAAATGATAGATTGTACACATCCATGACTGGATCATCTTCAAGGGGAATAGTATCTCCTTTCTCGCTTAGGACTAGTTCTGATAGTGGAGGTAGTGGATACTGAGATATGACCTCTGGTTCTCTCGACATAAGGTTAGTGTCTTCATTTTATGGCTCTTGTTCCAACTCCATGTCTGTCACTTTGATCAATTCCTCAATATGTTGAGCAAGATCCCAATCCTGCATCTTCTCACCCTCTTCCTCAACTACTGGCTTTTCAGGCTAATCAACCTATATGGGCATTGTTTTCTATTTCGTTGCACATTGCCTTTGTTATTCTTCCTATTTTTTCTTCTCTTCTCCTTCTCTCCTCCTCAATTCTTGTTCCTCCTTCAAATTCTTCTCTTCTCCTGTAGTTTTAGTTCTACTTCCTGCAGCCTCTGTTTTTCTCTCTTCCTTAGCTCTACTCTCTTCATGCACTTCTCCCTCTTCTCTTCCATTATCAAAGTTTCTTTATCCAAGAGAGGATCTTCTTTCATCTTGCAGTTTTTCTCTGTTATGGGTTCTCAAAAATCTTCCTCCTTCCCTTGTCATGTACTAGATTGCTGCCTATTGTTGCTATTGTTGTTTCTTCCGGAGCTATTTTTGTCTATAGAGCTACCTCCAGCTTGTTTATATACTGGTCAGCTCATGGAGTTTGGAGGCATTGTAATAGTACCTCCAAGGGTCCTCCTCTGGGTAATGACATGCCCTGTGGATCCATGGAAAATACACCCTAACATAGTGGTCCTTACAAATACCATGGGGATCATACAGATTAAATTCTTTGGTGTTGAACTCGAATTTTACTATCTTGTTAGCCTCATCATCCAAATCCTTCAATCCCTTAATCTCGTATAATCTGATCCACAAAGGAAGAATGGGCCATGTCACTTTCTTCTTCATATGCAGTCCTGCTAACAGCCTTGTGGAGAGGTGGTATGAAACCTCTTGCATGATTATCTTGTCAGTGGCATACCTTGGTAGAACATGCAGAGGCTTCTCTCTGTCAAACACTCTGATGAAGGTGCTACCTGGTGAGCCATATGGATATGTAATGTTTACTATTACCTCCATTGCTTCTCGGGACATGCAAGGTGGATCTTGCTCAAAGATAAGCTTGTACAACGAGATGATAAAATGGTCAATTAGCCTTGCCATCACTCCTCGATAGCTGCAGTCGGAAAGCAACTTGAAATAGATGTTGATGACATATTTTGGTGTCATGTCCAGCTCATGCTAGGGAACTATTGTTGGGAAAAAATTGCATCCATTAAGTATGTGGACATGTAAAACCTTATTTGCTCATTCTTGGGCAGATTCTGGGTGTTAGTCATATGGATCGTCATCTGATGAGCCAACAAATTTGACTAATTGAATGGCTTCCCATCACTCACCAACTGATCCAGTACAACTACCCAACCTTCAGGAAAGGTTAGGGAAAATTGTAGGGGATAATATTCGCAGGTGCTTTAATTTTCCATGCTTTTTCCAAAAACAAGATTCGCTAATTCCCATTTTTTCCTTAAAATTATTTGCCAAATTTTTACATTACAAAATTATTTTACCTTAAAAATCACCAAAATTTTATATAGACTAATATAAAATCATTGGAAATATAAATTTCTACAAAAATATCACCAAACATTTTACAGTTTTCATATTAGGGACTAGTAAGATTCACCAAGGTTTCTAAACTTTAAGATAAACTTCCATCATTAAAATTTTCCCTGGGAAAGGTTTTTCTGTTTTCTTGACCATATATTCTGTAGGCAAAGATGATCAAGAATTGATAAGCCTTCTTGAGGGACTTTGTATTGTAAACATGATTGGGTGTCTGTATAAAATTTGACGGATCTTTCACCCAACACTTGAAGATATCCCTAGTGTTCACAAAGCTATGGGTGGCATAGAAAAATGAGTCCATATTCTTCACTGGCCGAGGTAAATGATACATCTTCTGAAAATTCTCTGCCTTGAAGGTGGAAAGCTCTATCCCACTCGCATTGCTCAATGTCATAGTTTGTTCATATGTGTGTGAGACAATCCAATTGATAATGTCTCCACATGGGAAGGTGGGGTACCTGCATGCAAACTTATATAGGCATGACTGCTGGATACTAAGATAAACCTATTGGTCCTCTAAATATTCCTTGAAGTTCTTTGCAAAAGTATCTTTGATTTGTTTCCATGTCAGTGTTGAACCCTTCTTAATGAAAAACTACATATCTCTATAAACTGGTAGATCAATTGATATCTGCTCAACTGCTTCCCGAGTACTGCTCTTGATAATTTCATTTGATGCATATCTCTTGGATCCCATGTTAACTATAACTACTAGAGAGATGCTCAACAACTATTGTACTTGTGGGACAGATAGGACACTCGTGGAAAGCAAATTTCAGCTTAAAAACCAAAGAAAATTCAAGACAAGATCAAGCAACAAGTCGGGCTTAGAATGGGAAATATTGCACAATTCTGGCTTACAAAGGTCACTGGATGACTGTGGGAATTGCACATTGGGTAGTCCTAGTAGTAAGTCGGGAATATTGATGACTGGAACTACGCAATGTGTAGTTCAGTCCTGGGCCAAGGTCAGGAGAGACTGCGAATTGTGCAGTCTCAGTGGCCAAGCTAGGAGGCTAGCTCTTGCAAATGCACGGTGTGTAGTTGGATTTAGGCCAGGATAACCTCTACACAATTCCAAAATCCAAGGTAGAGGCCTTAAGCTCCCAAATGCACAGTGCATTCAGTCAATCATGCCTCATGATATACATGTGTACTCGAAGAAGAAGCCAAGTACACATCCCCACCTTCATCTAAGGTGGTCTTTCGTCTTTGCAGAAGGAGCATCGTCAGATCCCTTTCCTTTCTTAGGAGATTTACATCTACTATCCTTTTTGAAGTGCCCTTCCTTTCCACATTTCCAACATACCTTTATAGGTTTTCTTGGATATTTAGATCTCCCTCTAGATTTATATATCCCATTCGTGGACTTTTTTTTTTTAACCATCCTCGTATAGGCAAGGCATATCCATTCTGGCCCTCCATATTTTTCTGTCTCATCTCCGCAAACAACAATGATGTGACTATTTCATCAAACTTCAAGGTAGTCATATTTCTACATATTGCAACAACCAGGCTATCCCATAAATCTAGTAGAGAACACAACAAATTGATGAACTTATCTTCATCTGAAATTTTAATATCAATAGATAAAAATTGGCATACCATAGTATTAAATAGGTTCAAATGCTCTATCACCAAGTCTCAATCCTTCATCCTCAGGTTATGAAATTTTTTTCGTAGGAACAATTTGTTCACCAAAGACTTAGATTGGTACAAAGTCCCTAACTTGTCCCACAAAGCCTTTGTCATAGCTTCCCCTAATACATTTAATAATACTAAATCTCAAACACATAATCATATTGTGCTCTTTTCTTTCTAATCCAACTTCACTCAGTATTCAACTGAAATTATCGTTGGTTTAGTACCCGGATCTACCGCGGTCCACTGATCTTTATCCATGAGCAGATCCTCCATCTTGAGTTTCCACAAATCAAAACTCTAACCATTAAATTTTTGATCTCTATATTTCCACAACTCACCATCTTCTTTCACCACAAGAATCAATCCCGTAGATCTCCCACTGAACAGGGTCTACCACAGGCTCAAGAAAAACCCCTCAACATCAAAGGTGTCCCCTTGAAGTCGAAACAACTCTGATTCCAAATGTAGGTTTTAACCCTATACAGATATTACCTAGAAACAAATTCTTAAAAAACAAAAAATATACAATGTCAAGAATATAAAATAAATACAGATATACATAGAGATTTTCCCCTGGATCCCAAAAATGGGACTACTAGATTGATTTTTCATTATATTCCTTTCAACGTTACAACACACACACATATATATATATACATGCCAAAGAATTCATAAACGCAAATCCATTAACCCTATATTAGAACATAACCGTAGTTCCCTTGACCAAATCTACAAAATACCTTGGACAAAAACCCATCATGCCAAAAACCATGTGCGAAATCCATGCACAAAACCATATGTTGGTCTGCCCACCTAATATAGGGTCAAATTTTTTTTTGGGGCATTTTTGACCCCATTGCACCTAGCGCAATGAAGGGGGGCTAGTCATGGAAAGAATATAACAGACACCCAACACGCAATGCATGCAGTGAAGTGTGAGATCCGAGCAAAGGGGGGCCCAGATTTGCCTAAGGGGATTGTGAAAATCAAGCAGATCTGAAATGGTGGTGAGATGTTGAGTGCAAATCTAACTAAATTTGATGCATGCATGTGAAACAAGTGCAGGAATCAATTAAACTGAAGGAAAACGAAGCATGTGAAGAGAGTCATTGCAACGACGACCGTTGGTGTAAAAACGATAAAACCCATACGACACTTGGGAAAGGCAATCTAAAACTTGAAAAAACACTTCTACAATCTAAAACAAGTTAAAACACTAGTAGTCATTCAAATAGACAAGTGAAACAACACTCTCACAAGCTAAACAACAAAAAGCGACAGAAAAAGCGACAAAAGACTAGAAAACAAAAATCACCCCAAAAGGTGACGATGATTGCACCCAAGGTTCCTTCATCTCCTCAAGAATACTAGAGATACAAGATGGAATGTGAAAATGAGCTCTAGAAGTGTCAATTAAATATATTTGTTCAAGTTAGGGTTTATGATGCGTATGCCAAAAATCAAGGAAAAAGCCACACTTGGCAGAAGTTTCCAAAATAACTCAAGTGCCTCCTTCGGATTGCTAAAAAATAGATCCCTATTTTTAAGGATGATTTTTATTTTTTTTTTTTTTATATTTTAGAAAAAACTATCACGCATTTCCCGGAAATATTGCGTAGTTTTGGGAAGAACTGGGAAACTTTATGGCTCATGCATTGTGCATTTTCTGAGCACAATGGGTTCTATGCAATTTCTGGGCTGAGTGGCTCTCATGTTTGTGCAATTTCCTAGCTCGAGGCTAGTTGGCATCTAGTACTGTGCATTTCCTAAGCTTAAGGCTCACTGGCAATCAAGATTGCCCAATTCTCAACAGCAAGGCCAATTGCCCTCAAGAATTGTGCAGTTCTCTAAGGAAACCCAGGAACTGTCGAAAGACCGAGTCAAGAGATCAACTTGTGGGTTAGAAAGTGAACTAAGTGAGAAAACAAAAGACAATATGAAAATAATAAGGCTCAGTTGAAGAACAAGTACCTGGATCAGTGCAAGATGAGTTGCTATGGTTTAGAAGGGAGGCTCTAAAATGAAGCATAGACAAAATTTTGGAGGGTTTTTGTAGCCACTAAAACACATTCTTAAGGGGATCTCTTCGGTTCGATGTCCCAATTAGACTTCACGCAGTTTGGGATGAGAGTCCCATCTGTATTTTTGGCCCAAGTTCCATCTTATGTTGTGTGAAAGTTATATTTTGGACAAACGGGATATGAGGGATACCCAATCAAATTCCTTGATGGAATGCAAGTGAAATAAACATTATTGAAAATACCTTAAATTAATTTATACAAAGAATGTTATAGAATATTTATAAATGAATATGAACCTTAAAGAAAGAATGATTACAGTCTTTAATTAAGATACATGGAAACAAAATTATACTAGCTATTAATATTAAAGTAGTTTGCAATCAACAACCAACATGAAAGCATGTAAAAATCAACAAGTAATTCCTATAAAGATGGAAGTTTTCAGTTAATAAAATAGTTCATTAACCTGCAACAAGTGAGAAACAATCATATACTATCAAACAACAATAAAGAAAAATATTACAATATTTAATAACACATCATAGAAAATGATTTCCATGGCCCTTAGGGCTTCTGAGTGTTAATGTTGAAACACCCAATGTAAATTCACAAAATATCTTCAAGAAACCCAAAAGTGGGAGTGCATAAAGCTAGAAATTAATCCCCAAGGTAGTTAGAAGCTTCTCCCCCTCAAGAGTGCTCTAAGAGTCCAAAAGCCAGAAGTCCTTTATCTCTAACCTAGAGGGTATATTTATACAAAATGAGGTGACTTTTCACCTTCCATGAATATTCACCTACCCTCATGTTTAATTTCTAATTTTATTTCCTTTTACATAATTACGGATAGCTAACTAAGGACAGCTAAGGCACAAAGCCCTGTTTGGCTAACCCTTCCTATTTAGTGCTTCCCTTCGAACGATGACTACTATATCACTAGCTTTTGGGGACTTGCCTGAGATTTCTTACCGCTATATCTTGGCCCATTTCGAGCAAGGTTCGAGGTCTCTACTTCCGGATAGGTGTTCTCCACCATCTATGCACTTGACTGAAAGGTAAAGCAAGTAAGCATCTAAAGTGCCTTTCCTTTCCTAGCAATGTTGTTTTGGCATAAAAAAGTACATACCACTTCCGTGCACTCTTTAGATATATAGCAAGAAAAAAAATTCCGGCAAAATGCTATTGATTCCAAGAGGACTATAATGAGGATGACGATAGACCAACAAGTCTTTCTAGCAAAGGGGCATAGATGGGTTCCTCCTCTAGGTCTTTCTGGCAAAGCGGCATAGAGGAGGACAAAGACAAGTTTTGGATTTGAATTCGTAAACCTTGGGTCATATGGGAATGCCAAACCTTGTAGTGTACTACAAAGGACACAAACTTTCCTGAAATTAGCTTCTCATTGGTGACTTCATATTTGAAGGTGTTAGGCATCACTATCTTCAAATCGACCTAGATCTTATGAAATAGTGAAGTAAGAATTGTGTCTAACCATGTGGGCTCCACCAGGGGTTTCTCTAATGCTTCTTTCGTTGGTTTTATATTCTTCTCTGTGATAGCTAATTTTCGTGCATGCATTATCTCTTTATTGGCTTAAGGGGGCCTGTCCTAGGTTCAGCGTTAGTTAACCAAACAGATCCCTACACTACTGGCCCTTTCGGCATCAGCCCGCGGAGCGCGGACCAAATTCTCACTCGAAGCAGTATGGGGGGATGCTGGGAACCAAGTTTCTGCACCCTTGAGATGGATGTGATGTTGGTTTATTCTGGCTCTTCTTGCCTTCGTGCAGGTTGTTTAGCCCCTTGTTCCACCCTTCAGTACCTTTGTGAAAGGGTATAATTGGCTTTCACGTAGCCCTAACTTGCGGCATGGGGACCTTCGCGCTGCTAGGGCAACGAACTATGATATCTCCCAAACTAGGCTAAGTGTCTTACTTATCTTATTAACTGATCTTAGTTAGTTTCATGTAAATAGATGTCCTTAATTGCGTTCACTTAACCAACACATTTACATACATTCACACATCCTATAAGCATTATAAGTGAAATTCATACCCAATATAACAGATGCATAAACAGGAAATAAAGATGTAGAAATTATGGAATACTTCTCTTTATTGATAATTCCAGATGATTACAGACTTGACCCATCCTGCGCACTCAGCTGCAAGGGTCCGTGCACTTAGCTGCGGACTTCTAGGCCTCTGCGCACTCAACTGTAGAGCCTTTACCTATGCTACAACCCAAACTTAGACTTCTGCTCTAAATCTATGACTCAATCCTTCATTGATTCTCCCTTTTTTGGTTACTTAGAGCTTAGCTCTATTTATACAATCCCATAGTCCGTGGATAATGGGTAGACCGTTTACAACTGACATTACATTTCCAAAATAAGGGTGAACAACCCTATGACTCTTTAACACCTATGTGCTCTGCGACCACAAAATGCAGAGTATTTACATTTGGGTTACAAACTTTGGCCAAAATATGGGCTTTTAGCCCCAAAACTGCCATTGGGGGATCCTGTGCCTAACAGGCCCCCAACAAAAACATCGTGACTCACCCTCAAGTCACTCTACAGGCACAAAGATCATAGCGTAAAGACCTCCCAGCTCCCTTTGGATCACCGCAACTTCGGCAATGCACTGAGCGGCCGCCTGTTGGACTTCTTCCACTTGCTACTTAGTGACTGCCGCTGAGCTACTACCCTGAATCTTCTGTTGAGTTGCCTACAGTGTCATGAGCTTTCCTTCAATGAAAGATGTGATTGTATAAATCTCATCTATCCATGGTTGTAGGCACACTTTTAAGACCACTTCTTTGTGCCGAGCGACATCCACCTATTCCTTAAGCGCCTGTGCCTCCTGGATCTGTGCAAGCCTCTATGTAAGAGAGATCGTTTGCGTAGTCCCTTTGGCCTCATCATTTTTTTTTTGTAGCTCACACGCCTCTATCTCTAGTTGCTCTACATTCGGCTCCTCCTGCAGAGTGGTTAGGACCTTAGCTTTTCCCTTGCATGGAGGAACATATTCTGGTAACCGGGTAAGAGGGTCCACACCCTAGGTTTTGACTTCCATTTCCAAATCCTCCTCATCCACCAAGATTTCTTCAGATTCTTCCTCTTTTTCCTCTAGATTAATGGCCTTCCCCTTTTCCTGCAAGGTGAGCTTGGTCCTCCGTGGGTTTCTTAGTAAGACGCGCACTGAGATCATAGCCTGCTTATCCTTCTTAGGTCTCAGTGTTTTGGGTGATTTACGGACGTCAACTATCACTCTGGCACTCTCTGGGGCTTCTACTACCACAATTTCCTATGCATCCTCCTCGGTGTCGACATCATTCTATTTAGGAGGTCCTGCGTTTCTTTCAGTAATCTCTCAAACGTTGAACTTTCTCTCAAAGCCTTAAAATTCATAAGGTCCATACACACCTGATAGCGCAAGCACTGAATTTTCAAAATGCTAAGTGTTTTTCGATGGACATCCACCTATGATTTATAGAGCTTTTTGAATTCAAATCCAACTATTCCCCCCACATTCGGCCCATTAGTGATAGATTGGTGGAAGATTTTCAAGAACCTAACCCATAAATTTTGCTTTAAATGCCCGCTGCGAACTCCATTTGGCCTCAAACTGACCATCAAATCGTGAATAGTGACTTTAACGGTCACTTTCCGACAAACCTGCGTGCTAGCACAACTATTTTCATGTTGTCGCGGACCCTGTGACACTCCGCTACTTTGCACAGTCCTGAAATCTTGTAGCTCATCAACCCGAGCAGTGCAATTTATAGTCCCGCACCTCCTTTCAGTTGCTTGGAGCGCTAAGATTGTGCTTCTTTCATTTAGTCACATGGCCAGACCGCCAGTGTATGGCTTCAAGCGACTGCCATTCATGTTTCCTAGGAAGGTTATCCATTGAACTTGACCGGCTGTACCGTGCCTCCGTCGGTAATCTCCTTAATAACATACGGCCCTAACCAGTGCATCGTGAATTTTCGGGAGAATTTATCAAACTTACTATCATACAACAAAACTAGATCGTTTACCTTGCATGTGCGCAGCTTGATGTGTCGATTGTGTCGTGCTTTTTCACACTGCTTCTGGACCTATTAATGAAATCCAGCCAAAAATCGTTCTTCTTCGAGCTCATCCAACTGCATGAGCCTCTCTTCTAGGGCTCCGCAATCTGTCATACCTGTGAGTGTTACTATGCACAGACTAGGCACAATGTATTCCATAGGCCTTGCAATATGCTTTTGAATCCTGATGAAGGGTTGGCCACCACAACCCGGCACATAGAATATTTTGCGCAGTTTCTCTCCCTGCATAATGTCCTCCCATGGCGCCCCCATGAGCGTCTACGAGGATGTTGATTCTTTCAAAATCAGGTGCATGCCTTCGCAATATCTCATCAATCCCCATCGTGTATAGATGCCCAGCAATGACAGAGAAATATTCCGTGCACACCACTAATTCCTTCTTTCACTGGACAGAGTATCCTTTTGGTGCAGATCCTATTGTTAGGAAGTGTATTATATCCTCGAAATGACCATCTGCGACACGCACTACAAATAGCTACACGTCAAGCAATCCTTCTTCCAAGTTAGTATGTTCCTCCCCTATTTTGATGCGCGACAGATGGTCTGGTCCCGCGTTCAATCGTCTAGGCTTCACAACAACTTCAAAATCATACTCTTGGAACAATAAGAGCCATCTGCAGATTCACCCCCCCAACACAGGCTTATTAATCAAATACTTAAGTGTGGAGTGATACATATACATCTTAAAGTGGCCTCCTAGCAAGTAGTGTCGGTACTTCTGGAGCACATACACCATAGCTAGCCCCTCGCATTCAGTGGTAGAATGGTTCTTCTCTATTTTGGCCAACTGCGCATGGGGATCATTTTTCCCATTGTACTTGTCTGTCAGTTGCATCTTAGGCTTCCCAAACCGTGCTCTCATCCTCCTACATTTGCACCAATCATCAAAGCTTCCCTTGTGCGTACCCCACCATCTTGCAGGCGTAGCGCGCAGCGCCCACTCCAAGGCCTGGAAGTGTTGTTTCTCTGGAACCTCCCTTTCAAATGCATCCAAAAAGACATCTATCTCATTTAGACCATCATAAATAGGTAGATTTCTTTCCTTTGAAGACACACAACACAGTGACCGGGTCATCATCTTGTAATTCAACGTAGTTACTTCATGTAACTGATTATGCCAATGTTCTATTTCTTCGTCGGAATCCAAAGTGCAAGAACTCTCACTCTCCCATGTAATCCATCCATCCGTGGTGGGATTCACCCAATCTTGGTCTCGCTCTATTATCTTATAGATGCAGTCCAGACCATCATCACTCTCATAGTTGTGGACTAGTTTCGTATAGCATGATCCTTCAGCAGGATCCAGGGGTATTATTATGCGCAGTGATTTGTTCTTAAAGATCATCTTTTGCTTCTTCAGATTGATTACCCCGTTCATATCAGTAGCCCATTCAATTCCCGGGAGTGCAGAGTAGGGATTACTATCATCCACAATTTCGATTACTTCAAAATCTGCCGGCGTGCTCGCTCCTTCAATATCCACGGTCACTCCCTGCAGTTGACCCATGGGTATGATTTTATGCTGATTCACCATCCTTAGCTGAATCGGAGATGATTGCAGTGCAGGTCTCCCCATTCACTCCAAAGTCTACTTTGGTAGGACATTCGCATCTGACCCTAGGTCCAAAATGACCTGATCCATTTCATACTCTCCTATTTGCACAGTTAGTCTCATTTCTCGTCCCGTCCTTGTCTTATGCTTGCCAATATTTTGGACTACGAACAGTTCACCTGGCATGGTTCCAGCACATCCATTGATGAGTTCTTGTAGCCCTTTCACGACCTTACTGTCGCAAAGTAACTTCATACAAGTTTCCAGTAAAGTTGTGAGCATAGAGGGGTCCATCTCAGGCTCAGGCTTATCCTTGCTTCCCAAAGTGGAGGCCTCAACAAAAATCTTCTTAGCTATCATGAAGGCTTCCTGAGCGCTCTCCAAATCAAACTCAGCCTATTTCGCTAGGGCCTTGCGAACCCATGTACCATTTTTCTTGTTATTTCCCCTTGTCATCTCCCGTCGCGATTCCACTCCGGAGCACTATATTTACGTTCGGATCTTCCTTGCGCATCTCAGACCTCATCATTTGCAGGTTCTGAGTCGGGGGAGGTGGTAGCGCTCCTTTGTCAAGTATCCTATATATTAGCATAGGATAGTCTTCTGTTTCAGGATCAAACAATGTGTAATACTTACACGACAGACGTGTTGGATTAGTGTAATCGTGGGCATAGTGTCCTGGTCCTCTGCAATTGTAGCAAATCAACTATCCTCAACCTCTACTAGGTCCTCTTGTGCCCCTAAAATCTTGTCCACGCTATCCCTGCATTCGAGTCAAGGGGTCGCGTTTCGGCCTGAACCCTCTAGGCGGGAGTTCTATCCATCATCAATTCATAGCTCCTACAAGTACGCTCATCATGTCCTACCGACCTACAAAAGTTGTAGAACAACTACTGTGGTGCTTGCACATACTTCTGTAACAAGTGGTAGTTATCTGTGGCATGTTTTCCGGCTACCTAACAGATAGCGCACCATAAAGTAGGCGCCGCACTAGGTCCTGCTTGAGCTTTCGACCTTAAAGGCATCATTCCTCCTCTTGCAAGGTAATTTGTAAAGATCAGGCAGTGGTCTTTGTCATGACCTTGACTCTTGCATTTCAAACACCATACCTCTTCGCATACCTCTGGCTGAACCGTCCTGTCCTACTTTAGACTTTGCATCTCAAGGCACAAATTCTTCAGCTACACATGGATCTGTTGGACTCCTAGATTAGGATCCTACATTGAAGTCTCATGTAGTCTCATGGCAATCTCCAAGGCCTCTGCCTGAGTTGTTATCTTTTGTTGTGACAACACACTCCTTAAGTGTGGTAGTAGCGAAGCCACAAACCACTCGCAATGTTGTCCATCTGTCAAATTCATGTTGGCTTCACGGATCATACATTTCAGCCTCTGATCTAGTTCCCAAGGCGTCTTGCCTGGTTGCATCGCGATCTCTTTGAATCCCACAATCGACTGTGCTTCAGATTTAGGCCTGCTAAATTCCCTATTTAGTGCTGCTTGGATGTCCGCTACTCTAGCATTCAGGTTATCGTTGGAGTACTTAATATACCAGGTTAGCGCGCGATCTTGCAGAGTGCTAACCAGTGTCGCTTTCTTTATATGGTCATCTATAACACCTTGAGCTTCCCATATAGCCCTCACAATGAACTAGAATTGGTTCGAGTCCTCATTTCCCAAGCCTTTGAACAAAGGCAACTTCACTGTATTTGCCATACTGAATCACGGTGGAGGTGGAGGTGGTACAGGTGAAGTTGGAGGCGATGGTGGTGAAGTCAGAGGTGGTGTGGGTGGAGGTGGTATTCGCGGGAATCCTTGTCTTATCAAATGAATAGCACTTCGTGGAGAGACCTTCGCGATCCCTTCTTCGTCCCCTCATGGAGGTGAAGTCAAGGGACTATGCTCTAGACCCTTATTTCCTTCGTTTCTGTAAAATTTTCCACTTCGCATAGTCCCAAACATCAGGGTAGATGCATAACCCATTTGTCACACAACAACATATTAATCCAAGTATTCAAAGATTTTACATACCTACCTCGCGGTCCTTTGAAAAAGCGTCGCTCTGTCTTGCTATAGTTGACTGAGGTGTCGACCGCGAATTCAGTCACGAATCCTCCTATGATGCAATTGAGCTAATGATCGACAGCATGGGCGATCTTATCCTCTGATGCTTCCAACCTTCACACTAGCTCTGGGGTCCACACAATAGGACCGTCAAGTTTCCACCTTCCTTGACTATATGCTAGCTTCAGTAGGAAATGAGGTGAAAAAGATTTTATGGATCTCCGTATACATGTATTTTTCTAGCCACTGTTATTTTAATAGTCGTGGGTTTCTGTTCTCTTGTGCTATGAACTCGTGGATCCTTCTGTCCAACCAGCCTTCAATTTTTTTCTTAGTTGGATTCTAGTGATACGACATCACACATCTCTTATGTAGATTCCAGTCTTGGCAACAGAACCATTTGTTGGCTTGAGGGGGCCTGACCCAGGTTCAGCGTTAGTTAGCCAAACAAATACCTACACTACTGGCCCTTTTGGCATCAGCCCATGGAGCGCATACTGAAGTCTCACTTGAAGTAGTATGGGGGGATGCTGGAACCAAGTTTTTGCACCCTTGAGATGGATGTGATGTCAGTTTATTATGGCTATACCTGCCTTCACGCAGGTTGCTTAGCCCTTTGTTCCACCCTTCAGTACCTTCATGAAAGGGACCGTTGCGTTGCCAGGGCAGCGAACTGCGATATTTCCCAAACTAGGCTAAGTGTCTTACTTATCTTATTAACTGATCTTAGTTAGCTTCGCGTAAACAGATGTTCTTAATTGCGTTCACTTAACCAACACATTTACATACATTTGCGCATCCTATAAGTATAATAAGTGAAATTCATACCCAATATAACAGATGCATAAACAAGAAATAAAGATGCAGAAATTATGGAATACTTCTCTTTATTTATAATTCCAGATGATTATAGACTCGACTTGCCCTGCGCACTCAGCTACAGACTTCTAGGCCTTTGCGCACTCAGCTGTAAAGCCTCTACCTACGCTACAACCCAAACTTAGACTTATGTTCTAAAGCTATGATTCAATCCTTCATTGATTCTCCCTTTTTTGATTACTTAGAGCTTAGCTATATTTATACAATCCCATGGTCCGCGGACCATGGGTAGATCTTTTACAGCCAACATTACATTTCCAAAATAAGGGCGGACAACCTTATGACTCTTTAACACCTACGTATTCCGCAACCATAAAATGCGGAGTCTTTACATTTGGGTTACAAAATTTGACCAAAATATGGGCTTTTAGCCCCAAAACTGCCCTTGGGGGATCCCGCGCCCAACACTCTTGTATCTCACACTCAATTTCTTGTTCAAACCTCATTTCTCCTCGTGCTCTGATGGAGACTAATATTTGGGCTTTTCATCATGCTATTGTGTTGTTGATAAGTTCTTATAGTTTTTACCACATCTTTCTGGAGCTCTTCTTGAACTAGAATGGAAAGCTTGATCTATGCTTTATCTCTTTCGCTGCCCAATTCATTTTTCCATGAAAAAGTCTCTAGTAAAGTTGGGTGTTTTGTACTCCACTCATGCATTATATCAAAGGCTGCTAAGATGTCCTTTAGTTGCACACATTTTTCCCTGCATTTTTAACTGATATGAGAATGAAAACCATCTTTTTGAGTGTTCTAAGCTTTCTGCACAACTGCTTTACAATATCTTCTAATAATTTATCTGCTTCCAAATTTGTATTTTGATAATATCTTTCACAAGAGATCGAGTACAATAGAGCTTTGTTTCTCTTTATGCAACCTTTCATTTTTCTGATGTCCCTTTTTAGGCTCTTGTATAGTTCTTTAACCTTTTCAATTAAATGTTCAATGTTCTTTTCCATGGTTGAGGAAAAGTTTTTTCCGATTGGGGCTATGGCCAACGTATTGTCTAGGGTGTTTGAAACTATGTTCCTTTTCTATAGGGTGAATGCACGAAGATCGGTTACACTTTTTGGCCAAATATGGTGATGAAATTTCAAGGTTTTCCTCTTTTATCAAATTGCAAACCTCAAAATTCATATAAGCATTGTGAATTTTGATTCATAATAAAATGACAATATCATTGTGGAGAATTATGTTTTTTCCCTAATGATATTTTTTGAAAAGAATTAGTGTTGTGTGTTCACGTAGCATAACTTAGTCTAAAATGTGTAATTTTTAAAAATATATATATGAGCATGATCTACACAGAGAAAATTAACTTTTTCATATTAAAAAAATATTTTTATGCAAAAATTATATTTTTTATTATTTTCAAAGTTGGTGAAGTAATATTTCAATTGCATTTTGGAGACACATGTGTTCACGTAATATTTTTTTCAACTCTTTAAATAAATTTAAAAATGAATAATACCCTTTTGAATAGGACCCTTAAACGAAGATAGTGGTATTTTTTGAACTTTTTTCATTGTGTATATTTTATATTATTGATTTTTTATTCACTCCCTTTGAAACTGTCCAAAAAAATTTCAAGTGTTATGTTTAAAAGAAATTATATGAAAAATATCATATGAATTCAAAAGTGTCAAATTCATATGCCATTGGATAGAGGATTCTTTCATGAATCCAACATGATCAACTTTGCCACTTAAGGACAAATTCTTCCCTAAATCCACTAGGGTACAAAATGGGGTTGCAGAGAAATCTGCATAAGGGGTGTAAAATTTTGATTTTTAGGACCTTAGGAGCTCGATGAAGCGCTTCAAACGCTCGATTGAGTGCTTGAATTCAAAATTAAAATTTCTCGATTGAGCATTAAGCAAATCCTTGATTGAGTCGTATAGGTGGTTAAACAACGACTCAATTAGGCCAATAGCTCGATTAAGCCTCTACTATCAACCCAAAAAAAGTAATTAGCCTTTAAATTTGAATGTAGAGAAAAAAACAATAAACAAATGTTCATTCATAGAGAAATATCAAAGTGTGAAAATTACACAAGGATTCACAACAAACATGGGGAATTGGAGATTTGGATCTAGAAAAAGAAACAAATTTCCATCCAGAGAGGAAATGTGAGAAAAAGATAGAGAAAGGATGAGAAAAAGACACCAAACATTGGGAGAACAAGAAATTCATGCTTGAATACAGGTAATTCAAATTTTCTCACTTCTCATATTACTTGCTCCATATTGTATACATTAGGAAATATTATTGAAAAGCAGAGACAAATGGAGAATAAAACAATAAAACTAACATAAAATAAGCATTGAAATTAATACCATCTAGTTAAAAAATGAGATGTAACAACATCTAAAGAAAACTACTTGAAACCATGTAAATTATTGAAAACCACTTGAAACCGTGCAAATTATTGAAAACCACTTGAAACCATGCAAATTATTGAAAACTACTTGAAACCATTGTTTATTGGAATTTTCTAAAACCACTTGAATTCATGCAAATTATGAAACACCTTCAAATTGTAAGGGTTTAGGATAACCCACAAAACATAAGGATGTGATTTAACCAAGGAAAACCACTGGGACATAATTACCATATATTATTTACATGAATTACAATTCATGGAAATTTATTTACAAGATGGATTAGCAAAAATGGTTGTCATATAGGTGCTCCAAAACATATAAACATTAGTTTGATTAATGTTTGATATCCTTGTAGGAATTAAAAGAGAGAAAATGTGTCAAGATCTAGGAGCAAGAATATCCCTACTTCCAATGTGCATGAACTAAGAAGACATTCTTTGTTAAAAATATATAATAACATTAATTTTTTGTGACATTCATCATCATATATAACATTTAATGGTTCCTTGAATCCTAAATTATGATACCTACCTTCGAAAACCTCACAAGTTTCTTCTTTCAATGCTCACGTGAAGGTTATGATAATTTTTTAAAGAGAATAAGTTTTTTAAAGACATACAAAGTGTAGTGTAGATTCGTTTGCACAAAAAGGAGCGTATTATTGCATATACTTATAATGCTCCATGGAAGGATCATGTGAATAATTAATATTAAATTCATAAATAATAAATGCAAAAGAAATAAATTAGCATGCAATTATTGATGATATGATAGAAATGTTTACAATGTTAATCTTCTTAGATTGTGGCAATCTAATGTCGATTAAATTAATCTAGTTGTTTCTCAACATGTAATTGTGAAATATATTGCAAAATATGGGTCAAAAGTAAAAAAGAGGAGTTCCTTATTTTAAACTTTTTCAATATTTGATGAAAATAATTGAAAACATAAAATACATTGGATATCCATCTTTGCACATGCATAAAAACTGTTCCTTGTAGAAACATATAGTTTTTTAAATCCTCTTACCCCTCCTTATGCCCTACTTGATTGTTGTGCTAAATTTTCCATGTACATTCTCTAAAAAAAACACTCAAATAATTTGTGCCCCTCTTCACCACAAATGATAACAATGTACATTCATTGTTGATAAGACCTTGAAGCATCTTCCTTGTTCTCTAAATCCACTAAAACCTCTATCTCTTGATTTCTTTTTGTTTCCTTATCAACAATTTCATTGTCCTTCTCATACTTCTCATCCCACATTTCTTCCACTTTTTATTTGGAATTGTGAAATTCTCTATAGTTATGATAAGTTCTTCCTTTAAGAAAGTTCTTCTTACTATTGTTTTATGGTAATTTTAGTTACACGTTTTAAAACGCTAAATGATATGGTGCTTCTAATGAAGAAAAACTTTTCCAACTAATTTGATTTTGTATAGTAGGCTTTCAAATATTAACATACTTAAAAACTAGTTGAATAGGTTCCTTATTGTATCATGGAGTGTGTATTTATGTATTGTATGGTTTTTTAGTCACAATTTATCTTATATTTGATTAAATTTGTATAAATTTATAGATATAGATTTTGTTTTCTCTCATGAAATAAACTTGGCCCTTCAATTTGGTAATCACTAGCTTGATTTTTCAAGAATATCCCATTCTCTCAAATTCAAAAGATTCGCCATATCATTAAGTTCTTTAAGTAATAATTCCCTCTAAAATATGTATTTAGAAGTTTCCTATATAAGAATTTAAACTTAATTTCTATTAGTCTTTAGTTCAACAACCTTGCAAATTATTATACAAATGAGTAGATTTAAATAATTGAAATGTTTGGTAAATGAGATATATGAACAAAAATATAATATCATCCTTGTTACAGTAGGGATCACTTTTAGTTTGGGATTTATATAGTCTTTTGAAGAAATAAAAAATTGTTTCTAAGAAGAAGTAAATTTGAAAAAGGTCTTGAAATGCTTCACTTGGTAAATGTGACTTGTTGTGAAACCAAACAAAGCTTCAAACCTAGATTCACTAGTAAATTTTGGGGTTATATCTAACAATAGATCACCTTTATCACACACCCTTCAATCCCATGCCCAAATGATTTTAAGTTTTTTCATTTCTTAAACATGTGTTGGGTAGAGAGTGAAGAGAGATTATTTCTTGTGGGACTAGATTACATAGGAAATAGGTATATATTGACAAGTTACTTTCCAATTTCTCTAATTTTATTCTTGACAACTATTATTTTTAGATTAATTTTCTCTTTCCTTATGTTCTCACAATCCCTTTTAATTGGCATTGGATTTTAATTTAAATGTTTTGTGAATGATATGTATGAATAAAAATATAACTTGATCTTTGTAGTAGAAATCACTTTTAGTTTAGGATTTATATAATCTCTTGAAGAAACGAAAAATTCTTGCTAAGAAGAATTAATTTTGAAAAAAGTCAAATGCTTCACTTTGTAAATGGAGAAATGGAGGTAGATATATTAAAAATATATATATTTATGAATTTATTTTTTTACATTATTTTTTTTGTTTGTCAAGTTGTTTTTGATCCTCCAGGCTTGACATGTCGCTTGAGGAGCTGCGACCCATGTGCATCTAAGCCGTTAAAGTCACTTGGGGATCACACTCGGCCTGGGCCACACCAGTCCTTAGCTAACTAGATTTCTTTAACATGTCTCCTCCCCCTAGCACAGGGCACAACCACCCCCCGTGAGGTTTGATCCTGGTTTGCCTTGAGGATGAGGCCCATCCTCAATCAGTTGTGCTAGTGGCAATTGACTTATTTTTTTACATTGTTAAATGAATAAAACAATTCCAATTTTTTTTAGTAGTATGTTACATTTTCTTGAAGATTTTGATCAAATACAATAATTTTCTATAAAGAATAATAAAATATAAATTAACAAGATTGAATTATGATATTGGAAAAATTATAAAATAAATTATTTTAAAAAAAGTGACAATATTGTATTTTATAAATCGTTTATAAAAATAAAGTTAACCACACATTATAACTATATAATACATATTTCAAATGACAAATTTTAAACACTTAAATTATAATATATCATTAAAATTTATATATAGTTAATTAATTTTTTTTCCAACATAAATTTATGATTTAACATAAAAGATAAAATTGTTTTTATCATTAAAAATTATATATAAATGGATTAATTTTTCATTATTAGTTCATAGGATCATCTTTAAAATGCAAAATATAAATTTTTAAGTGTGCAAATATTTTACAAATTGCATATCTTCAACTAATTTGCAAATTTATTATCCTTTACATGGGGGTTCCACTATTGGGTGTTCTCAATTGTGGCATCGCTTGAAGTTAAATCATGATTTATGCATAAACAACAAAATTTAGTTATTTATTCAATTTAGTTCGTAATGGAAATTTAATGTTTCCCAAAGCACTATTTTTTCATCTCCCTATTTTATGCACGCATATATCATGATTTGGAAAAGTAATTGGCCCATTATTCAACCATTATTCCAAGAGTAATTTTTATTTTAAAGGCTAAAAGTATAGCTCTTTTCAAATCTTAGCCTAAAACGACTTATCCCATTGCAACGAAAACATAAAAATCAACCATCAAAATGAAGTATCCCCTTTTAATAAGGTATTAAAATTGCAACATTTTTTTAACTATGGTATATCAAATGATAACAATAAATAATATCATGGCAATATCACTGTATAATTTTAAAATTCAACATTGATTTCTAATATATATTTTTTTACTTTTAATCAAAATATCAGTACTTATAGACTAAATGAAACATAAATTATTTCTCTATGTTATTGTTGCATCACTTTATAATTTAAAAATTCAGCATTAATTTCTAATATTTTTTTTCACTTTTAATCAAAATATCAATACTCGTAGATTGAATGAAATAAAAATTATTTCTCTAAGTTATTGTTGCATTGTGGATATTCTAAACAAATGAATTCATCATAATTAAAACATATAATCCAACAAACATAAAAATTACTCATAACTTCATGTAAGATCATATGGAAGTTAAAATATTTATTTCAAGTTACCATGCAAACATCATTTACATAAAATGTCTTAAAAAATTATTCAAAATCACCCATATGTTCTGGCACACCATTAGAATCTACAACATTTTTAGATGAATGACTAGATGTAGATGAAGCTGACCCATATTCTTCTCTTTCATCAACTAGTGCCCCATATGAGTCAACATGCTTTCCCACCATTTCAAGTTTCAAAAGTCTTCTATATCTACAACTATGGTTCAACAAACTCCCATATTAACATTGTTTCTTATGGTAGCAACCTCTTCAGAATATCTATGGTTCCGAAGCAAAGAGTTCCTGTCTTTATTAAATTGAAGTCATAAACAAGTATGTCAACATCCTCAATTTTAAGAGGTTTTTGTGGCGACGATTTATATTTGTACCCTTTATTTTTGTCTTTATACCAATTATTTATCAACTACCATCTCTAGCTTGTACACACCATTGAATGGGTGTGTATTTTTAGCATACAAATTTACTTCAACACATGTAACATCTTCATTTTATTTAATGACCTTTATAACATTGGTAAACCAGAATGGTTAGCTATGTGGATCTTCATCTGCTAACGTTGTGATCATGCAACCCTCCTTACAGAACATGTGTAAAGGTATTCCATGGCTTCACATTGTGCATGTAATCTTCTAGAACCATTATACATTTCTCTTTCCTCTTCCTGTGAAGAATTAAAATACCTTGAGGTTGTTGTTCAACAATGTTTCTTTCCTCATGTTTATTTGGCACATTTTTTGGACAAATAAATGGATTCTTCAAAAGTATATATTCATTTCTTGATCTTGAAATGATATCACTTTGATTATTGAAAAAAGACTCCCACCGAATAGAATAAAAAATATCAAAGTAATCATATATATATCTAATATATTTTTTAATTTCTTCCAAGCATTCATAATAAGTTATATCTCTCTTATTCCTTCATAAATTATGGATTTCAATGGCTATTGTAATAAAAATATATTTGATGCAATTATTGGTTGATCTGGAATGAACTTCAAAAAATCCAAACCTAATGATGACCCATGTTCTACAGTAGTTGAATACTTCTTACCCCATATAATTGTTTTCCCATCAATTTTTTTTTATACGAAATTCATGTTGGAAGCTAATGTCATTAAGTTGTTCAATGCATTTCTCCTCACGATGCGATCCCAGAATAAACCTTCACATGTCAATAGTTTCTTACAACACATGAAAAGTAGGCTCTCAAATGTATGATTTCTTAATACATTCAATTAATGATAGAAGATTCCCAACATCCTTCTTCCTCAATGTTACTGAAAAATGATTGAACATCTGATCAATATGGTCATGAGTGTGCCCAACAAGAAGGAAACCAACCTTTACCTTTTGAAAATTTCTCAATTCAACAAGCATGTTTAGATATCCAAAAACAATTTTATTTTTGTTATCACTAAAAGTGTTTTCCAATTGTAGATACAAAACTTCAAGAAGATTACCAAACCAATGAGAAAGAACATCATGAATTATGTTTATGGTCAGATTTGCATCATTGTTAATATTTGGAGCTGTGAAGTGAACCCTTGGCGGCATTTTCCGATTAAAGACCATATGACTGACCAAGTGAAACTGAATAAAATTTTCCTCCTGTAAATTTTTTGGTGTGCGGACAAAATGTGGTAGAAGTTTTTTCTTCTAGTCCATATCATCAATTATCAAACTCAAATATTAATTTGGATTATCATAACACTTCTTTCGATGCTTATACAACATTTTTCTTTCACTTATTTGTTTATTATGATTCTCTTCAGGTGCTTTTACAATGTGATTTTCACATAACATAAACGAAACCTATTAATAAATAAAGTTTCATAGTTGATAACTATATAAATTTTAAAAATAATGTTATGAATGCATACCTCTTTTTTCCCCTTGACATTTATCCCTTTTTTATTTAAGAGAAGCACATGCATTGCAAACCCCCATCCTTGTCTTCTTAGGAATACAAACATTGTTGAATTATTTCCTCCATATCTTCACAAAATATTGATATGTAATAAAATTACCATCTCCTTCAACACGTTCTACATATTCTTTGTATAAGTTGTAGATTTCTAATCTTGAGAAATTATCTGGAATATGTATTTTGTCTGTATTTGGCATACACTCTCCATGATTTGAAAAAAATTCTTACATCCATGACATTGCAGTATTTACTAATGGCCTAAACTCTCGTCTATGATGTAGTTCTGAATAAAATGTGGGATCTTTTTCCAATTTTTCTTGGATTCTTGATAGACAAAAATCACCAATTTAATGAAACATTTTGAAAGCCTTTCTACAAAGAAATAAAGTCCCAATATGATAATCATAACCTACCAATGTAGATTGCATGTACCCCAGTAGATATGAAGTTTCCATTATTTTATTCATTGGCAAATATCTCTTCCTTTTATGCAATGCAAACTTGAAATTCATATGTTTCAAGCAATCATTTTGACAACTTTCGCTTGAAATCATATCACTAATAAAACTTCTTCCGTGAGATATTCTTCCCTACCCGTTGTATAACTGGAATATCTTGGATTGATATGAAAAGGTATACACCTACTCCTAGATAATATATCTGATGACAACGTCTCCATCATTTCATCATCCTCTTTATAAGTAGTTTCATCATCATTAGGAGGAATATTATCGCCACTATGATCATTCAAAACATGGTTAGGAAATTCATCACCATCATTGCTCGGAAAATATTCATTACCATCCTTACCTGCAGGAAATTCTTCACTACCATCATCTGTGATTTTGAAATACTAACTCAAAAGATATTCTTCACCATCTTCATGCGTGTTTTTGAAATCCTCACTCAGAGGAATTTCATCATAATTATTTCTATCTTTCAAATCATTGCTTGGAGGAAATTCATCATCACCGTGAGTGCTTTTGAAATCCTGACTTAGAGAAAATGCATTATTCACATTTGTGCCTCTAAAATTATCATTTGGAAGAAATTATTTATTCTCCCCTTCGTCAATTATGCTCTCATAATCCTTAGGATTAGGACTAAGTGGAAGATATGACTTTCTATTCATAGTAAAATTATCATTTGCAGAAAATTCTTCATCCTCCCCTTCGTTAGTGGTGCTTTCATAATCCTTAGGATTATGACTAAGTGGAAAATGTGACTCTCTATTTACTAGAAATTCTCCATCCTCCCCTTCATCAGTGGTGCTCTCATAATCCTTAGGATTATTACTAAGTGGAAAATTTGACTTTCTATTTACTGGAAATTCTTCATCCTGCCCTTCATCAGTATTGCTCTCATAGTCCTTATGATTAGGACTAACTAGAAAATTTGACTCTCTATTTACTTGAAATTCTTCATCATGTTCTTCATTAGTGTTTCTCTCATAGTCCTTAGGATTAGGACTAAGTGGAAATTTGACTCTCTATCTATTGGAAATTCTTCATCCTTCCCTTTGTCAGTGTTGCTCTCATAGTTCTGAGGATTAAGACTAAGTAGAAAATTTGACTCTCTATGTTCCAGGTGGATATTTGTGGCCACCCTCCTATTCCACCTAGATTTCCAGTTGTTTTCATAATTTTCCTTTTTTATAGTAACATTTACTATTTTTAGCAGTTTTCGGGTCTTGAACTTCCAGAAATACTTTTACCCCCTAAACGACATTTTTTTTAGGTATGCAGTAGGCCCATTTGCTTAGGAAAGCACTACGGAAAATCCTATAGTACTCAGAGAGATGTTTCCAATGAGGTATCATACATGCCAAACAGAGATAATATGACCAAGTTACGACCTCGGGAAGTTGGCTACCCAACTAACCCCAACGAGGCCCACAAACTCTTGGTGTTCCATCTCTTGGGGTTAGGGTTTTGGTTGTTTAGGGTTATCCCTTGTTGTTTTTTAACAAAAAGTCCCTTGAGCCTCATTGTAACACAATTCAAAGGCATGTAGCTGCCACATCTCTTCTCATAGATAAGCTACATAGTCTGAGCTAGTTTATTTCCATTTCTGTATGTAAGCATTATTCAGTTCTTTGATATTAATGAAATGAAGTTCTATTTTTGTTGCATCTTTGTTTTTATGTATATATTTGTATTTTTGTGTGTTCTTACATAAGTTTGGATCAATGGTATTAGAGCAGTCGACTCTTTCTCTGTTTTTCTTTTCATGTCCCCAACGAGGTCAGAGTATAAGGAGTTAGGGTTCAAACTAGTTGAATCTTTGCAGGACCAACCTCGCTAACCTCAATGGCATCCCATAGTTGAAGAAAATAGAGATGAGGGGGTAGGAGATCCTTTCAAAATATTACTCGAGGAAGCGCTCGAATGAAAAAGGAACATGGTGATGGATAAATTTTCCTATATCCTTCGGCGGCTACCCACAGGAAATGCATCTTCATCCAACAACCACTTTGGAGGTGCTAGTCCTTTTAAGGTACAAGTTAAATTTGGCATTCCCATATTTGAAGGTCATATAGATGTAGATTTCATAGATAGATGGTTAAATCTGTTGGAATGATATTTTTCATTTCATGACTTTTCCAATCGGGAAAATATTACTTTGCACACCTCAAAGTCACCCCACATATCAAGAACTAGTGGCAAACCTACTGTGAACAAAAGGACAAGAGGGAATCCTCATTGTTTTCAGTTGTACCCACTTGGAACTTTTTTTGAGACGCCATGAAGGAAAAATATTACCCTGTCGGGAGCTATGAAGATAAATAAATAAAACAAATGATTTTGTGATAGGGAAGGGACCAAGTTGTGCCGAAGTTCACAAATGTTTTCCATACCCTTCGCAAAAAGCTGGTTATCAAGGATTCTAAGTGGAATTTGGTACTCAAGTACCACAACTGTCTACACAAGTACATCCAGGACAAGATGTATCTCCTGTACATCTACTTGCTTGGCACTACCTATTGATATGTTGTCAAGATCGAGTATAAATTTAAAGATAAGAAGTGATACTTTGGATTTGTGAATTTGAAGCAAGGAAAAGGCACCCCCCAAAATGCAAAACAAAGTACAAATCCAAGGCGGGGTGACCCAGGACAACCCACCTAAGCTGCAAGCAAAGAACAACACCACGAAGAAAAAGAAGGACACGGGGAAATGGTGTGAGTTCCATTAGAGCCCCACTCACAACACAAGTGAGTTCTGAGAAAAGAAATCACTGGTGGTCAAGCTAAAGTCTTCCTAATCATATGCATGTTCCAACTCTAAGTCAGAAACCGACAAGGGGAATGACAAAGGGAAGCATATTATCATTCTAGAGCCTAGTGCCATTGTTGCCACCACCAAGATTCAGAAGGATGAGCTTGAAGATCCAAAGGAGGGGGAGCAGTTATTCCACTCAGAGATGTGGGTGAAGGGTTCTTTGTTGTAGTTCATTGTTGACAACGGGAGCCAAAAGAACCTCATTTCACAAGAGGTCATGAAGTAGTTGGGCCTACCTACCACACCACACCCAAATTCATACACCATTGGACCCGCAGTCAGACGCCATTGGGTGGCTTCACCAAGGGTGATATTTTTGCGTAAGCCAACAGTGTCTCCTTCCCTACAGCATCAAGCCCTTCAAAGATGAGGTACTGTGTGATGTTGCTCCTCTTGAAGTTTGTGATGTATTACTAGGCCATCCATACTTAAGGAAGCGACATGTTGTATATGATTCTAGGCCTCACACTATTATTATTACTTTGGGAAATAAGTGTACAAGATACAAGAGGTAGCACCACCTACCTCCATTTCTTTGATCACTATGAAGCAATGCAGTATGATCATTTCCCAGACCAGGAAATTTGTTTTCCTTATGATTTTCTCTCAGGGAAAGAAGAAGATTGTGTCCACAGCCTCTAGACAGGGCTCCTCTTCATGAGAGCAATAGATGGACAAGGTTGTGGAGGAGTATAGGAACATCTTCACCTCACCCAGAGGGGTACCTATACACTATCAGGTCAAGCACTCCATCGATCTGACCCCAGGCGCACTGCTACCCAATGGACCAATCTATCAACGCTCTATTTTTTATAACGATGAAATCAAGAGTCAAATTCAGGAAATGTATCAGAAAGGGCACATCAGGCCAAGTTCATCACCTTGTGGGAGCCCGAACGTGTTGGTACAAAAGAAATATGGGACCTGGAGGCTCTCTATTGACTATCGAGCATTGAAAAATATCACTATTTGGAATAGGTATCCAATCCCACATATTGATGACCTTCTATACTAGTTCAAGGGGACCAAATATTTCAAAAAGATTGACTTGAATTTCTGTTATCACCAGGTGTCGATCAAACCCTCTCATGTGTGGAAGACTCCCTTCAAATCCAAGTAGAGCCTTCTCGAATGGCTAGTCATGCGTTTCGGGTTAACTAATGCTCCCACAGCCTTAATGAGGTTGATTGATGAAATATTTTGACCCTCCACCGACTCATTTGTGGTGGTGTATTTGGATGAAATTTTGATCTTCAACTAAAGTTGGGAAGAGCACCTCCACCATATTCGACAGGTCCTCCAAACCCTGCGTTAACACAAGAAATGTGCCAATCTAGAGAAATGCACTTTTGGTATGACCCAAGTTCAATATCTATGGTACATCATTGATGAGTGGGGTGTGCATGTGGACCTACACAAGATACAAGCCATTCAAGATTGGCCAACCCCAACCACTCTAACAGACCTTTGCAACTTTTTGGATCTTGCAAACTTCTACCACAGTTTCTTGTTGGGGTTCTCTCATATCACTTGGCCTTTGAGTCAAGTCACCAAGGCAGGAGTGAAAGCAAAGTTCCTTTTGTTTGAATTCCATTAGAAGGTGTTTGCTGAGTTGAAGCACTTCCTCTGCTATGCATGAGTGGTCACATTATCAGACCTACAACAACCATTTGAGATCGAGACAAATGCCTCTGGTTATGTTATTGATGCAGTTCTTACTCAATAGGGCCATCCAGTGACATATTACAGCGAGACACTATCAGACACATTTCGAAAGTATCCCACCTATGACAAAGAGGTGTATTCGATTACCCAGGCCTACCAAAAATGGAATCATTAAATTCTAGGGAAGGAAATGGTCATCCACACAGACCACCTACCCCTGTAGTTCATATAGACACAAGGGAAGTTGCAGAATGATCACCATCATAAATTCTCCACATACCCGCAACAATTCCATTTGAACATTAAGTACAAGAAGGGCAGCACCAATAATGTTGTAAACTGCCTCAGTCGAATGCCAGTCATGGCGCTGACCACTTTGCTCGACTCTTGTGGAAACGAGATTGTGGGGTGGTTGCATCTTTACAAGAGCGGTCCAGAATTTTGCAACATATACTAGATGGTCCTTGAAGGCAAGAAAGTTCCAAATTTTCACCTCCAAGATGCGATCTTATGCCACCTGGTACATATCTATGTTCCTTCAAGTGAGTGTGCTAAGATGATTTGGGATGTGCACTATAGTTGGTTCACTGGACATTTTGGGGCAGATAAAATAGTGGCAGTATTGTAGAAGTATTTTGATTGGCCGAACCTTTGACATGATGTTAGGAAGTACATCAAATCTTGCACTTCGTGTGTCATTGCCAAATCGTCCCTCAAGAAGAAATGCCTATATACTCCTCTGCATACTCCTAGTCGACCTTGGGAATCCATCTCCATGGATTATATGTCGGTCCTTCCTTTTACTAAGCGTGGAAACGACTATGTTTTAGTGTTCATCGATAGGTTCTCTAAGATGGCCATTCGGGCGACCTGCAAGAAGAGTATCACAGAAGAAGCCACTGTTAAGCTCTTCTTTGAACTAGTGTGGGTACATTTTTGGATCCCACAGTCCATTATCTCAGATTGGGAAAGCAGGTTCCTATGTACATTTTGGTCAAGTCTCTAGTCGATGTTGGATACAAGCTCACTAAGTCCATGGTTTTCCACCCTCAAACTGATGGCCAAATAGAGGTCATCAATAGGATGATCGTAAACATTGTGTGCATGTACAACTGGAAGCATCCACGCACATGGGATGAAAGCCTCCCTTATGTCAATCAAAGATACAACAGAGCTATCCATAGCTCAACTGGACATAGCCCCTTTCAAGTGGGATTAGGATTCCAACCACTGTGCACCATTGATATGGCCATACCATTTGCAGTTACTCAGGAAGATTCAGCTCGTGTCCAGTCTAAAGTTGAAAGGGCTAACAAATTCATTGAGCGCATTCAACACATCCACTAGCAGATCCATGACATATTAGACAAAGCCAATGCTAAGTACAAGCAACAACATGATTAACATCAGGTGTCACACAAGTTCCAGGTGGGTGAAAATTTTTGGCTACATCTATAGAAGGAACGCCTCATTAGGCCCCACCGCAAGCTTCACCCACTCTGATATGGACCATACACCATCACCAAGGATATAGGGGGTAATGCCTTCGAGCTCAACATTTCACCATTTTGTTGGGATAAGGTCCCTAGGGTCATATTTTGGGGTTATTTAACCCAAGTTTTGTATAAAAATTTTTAAAATATGTAAAGTATTTGCGAAATTTGGATGCAGAGTGTAAAGGTATTTAGGAGTCAAAGGGATCTTAGCCCCTTGTTTGGATAAGAAAATACGTTAGTTTTTAGACTCACCCATGGTCCGAGGACCATGGTATTGTATTGAGAATGCTATAAATATTTCAGTCATAGCGAGTCTAGAAGTAAGTAAGAAATTTAAGGAAAGATAGACACAGTTTTGCATGAGTGATAAGGCAGGAAGGCTTTGCTTCCTATACTTAGGCAAGAAGGGGAAGGCTCCTACAACTGAGTGCACAGGGGGCCTTGGTAAGTCCGCAGCTGAGTGCACGAACCCCTGGAGCTGAGTGCCCACGCTAGAAGAGTCTGTAATATGAACATTGAAGATAAATAAGACTAATTTTGAAGAATTATTGTGCATTTCTGTTGATTCTATTTATGTTATATTCTGTCACTCAATGATGTGTTTTCAAGAAAAAATGTATGAATACTGCATGAAACTGCTGAATCTATTTTATTTATGCATGCTTTAAGTAATTATCTGTGTTCATGAAGTTAAGGGTTGATTCTGCTATTTTTCTAATGAATTGGATAGATCCGCGCGAAATTAGCTCTAGGGTTATTTATTAATGCGCGAAAGTAGGTAATTTTCTTGTTTAAGGTCCGCAAAAACTGATCGCAGAACTTAATGAAGGTCTTGAAGCTAGATTAACTGATTTATAGTAACGATCTCCAAAAGGACACTAGTCTACACGAAGGCAGATCTGAGCTATAGGATCCTTAGAACCACTTATCACATGTCCCTAGATGTAGAAACCTGGTTCTAGCATCCCCCAATACTGCTTCGAGTGAGACTGTAGCCTGCGCTATGCGGGTTGTTGCTGAAAGGGCTAGCAGTTAGGGTTTTGTTGGTTGGCGTGGACAACTTTGAACCTGGGTCAGGCCCCCTTAAGCCAACAAATGGTTCTATTTCCAAGACCGGGATCTATCTGATAGATCTGTGATAAATGGTTTCCTACAAATAAAGATGTTGATAAGTGGATTGATAAAAAATCGCATGCGTTCACAGCTCAGAAGAATAGGAGCCCTAAATTATACAAGAAGAAGTGGTTGCATATATTTTTGTACATGGATGAGACCGAAGCGTTCTTTTGCTTCTTACCTGAAGAACTATATGAGTGGTTGTCTAAATTAGCTGATAGTCAAGGGACGTAGAGGTTCGAAGGCCCTATAGTGTGTACTCCTGAATTGGTGTGATGCTTAGAAGCATCAGAAAGAAATATCACACAAGTTGTGGACCATTGGATTGATCGCACATTGGGAAGCTTTGTGACTTATTTCGCGATTGACAGGAACATTAGCTATAGCAAAGTAGAACAAATAATTTTTAAAGGACTGCGAGGTAAGTATTTGAACTCACTGAAGACTTGGATTAAAATGTTGTTATGTGAAAAGAGGGTTATGCAGTTACCTTGATGTTTGGGGCTATGTGAAGTGGGAGATTCTTTAGAAGAAATGAAGGATCTAGCCTAGAATATAGTCCGCTCATTGAACCCCCTTCAAGCGACGATGAAGGGACAGTGTTGATTATGCCACGAAGTGCGGCTCAGTTAATTACATAGAGTATTATGAGGATATATCATCCATCCACTCCACCTCCACCTCCACCTCCGCCTCATACACATACGCCTTCACCACCTCCACCTCCACCCCACCATTCAATATGGAAAACGCGATGAAGATACCGATTTTTAAAGGAACAGGGATTGAAGATTCAGAATAGTTTTGGTTTGTCACATACATTGTTTGGACAACACAGCAGATTACGAACAATACTATTAAGAAAGTTCAATTAGTTACAGCCTTACAGGACCGCACATTAACCTAGTATATCAAGCATTGAATTGATAACCCCATTGTGTCATTGGAAAATACCAGCTAGCTTTGAAAAGGGAGTTCATTAAGCTTAAATTAGAGGCGCGGTCAGTAATTGAATTTAAGGAAATCTGAGAGAAGGTCAATGAGATACCTTGGGACTTTGATCAGAGGTTGAAATGCCTAATTAAGCAGGCTAATATGAAAATATCATAAATCAAAAGCATGAATAGATTGTAGCATCGCTCTTGCCACATTTAAGAATACCTCGGTTGCAGCAGAAAATAACAACGCAATAAAAACCCTTGGAGATCGCGATGAGGCTAGATGCATCACTTATTCAAGATATGAACCTTGGAGTGCAACAGATTCATTCACAACTAGAAATCCTGCATTTGGAGTTGCAGATCTTGAAGATAGGAAGGGAAGCTCAGCTAGGGGTGTGTGCTGAGATCTAGTGTCAGAAGTGTTTGAGTCATGGACACGATAAGGACCATTTCCCTGTCTTTAAGAATTATATTATAAGGGGGGGGGGGGTGCTATACCCCTGAAACCAGATAATAATGTTGGGACGAGTGTGGGAGCTACGTTGTGGTGTGATATTTGTCAAGTTACAGGACAACATGCTACTGATAACTGCCATCTATTGCAAAAGTTTGTACAGACCCTCATAAGTTATTTTGCAATTTTTGTAAGTCTGTAGGACACGATGAATTCCATTGTAGGCGTTATGAGCTGATGATGAATAAAACCCCTACCTACGGAATGTAGGTAGAGATCTCGCCTTAGGATCAAGGTGTAGGAACAACACGTGAAGGATTTTAAGGCTGAGGATGAGTAAGAGGCGTTGGACCAGGTCGAGGGTGTGGGCAGGTAATCTGCTATAACTGCGGTGAAGCAAGGGACTTCGCGCAATATTGTACAAACCCCACGTATCCCTCATCTTAATATTGTCAAAAATTTGACCATGTCATAGAGGAATGTCTGGTCCTTATGGAAAATATGCAAGAGAAGAAGGTACAACCCTAGTAGCCTATGCAAAACATTCAGATGATGAGGGCTGAGCCTCGCAAAGAGGATCAGAACATAAATATTATATTGAGAAGTGGTATGATAATTGGTGCAGATAAAGGTAAGAAACTTGAGGAAGACAGTTGGGTGCACAAGGATGCTGAGAAGGATGTCGCTTTTGATCTCAGTCAAGCTAAAGAGACTTTCATGGAAGCCAAGAAGAACTTCATTGAGGCCTCCACCTCAGGAAGTCAAGAAAAACTACCAAAGACTAATGTGACGCAAGAAGTATATCCTTCAATTCTCACTACCTTTATGAGGACTTGTATGAAGCTTTTGTGTGATCAGAAAGTATATGAAGGATTGCAAGACTTAATAGACAAATGCACCAATAAGGAAAAGACTCCTACGGAGCAACGCATAGTCAGAAAGATTGGTAAACATAAGGCAGGAATGAGACACGAGATGAGGCTAACTACGCAGATAGGTGATTATGAAATGGACCAAGTAATCTTGGATCTGGGGTCTAATGTGAATGTATTTCCAAAGCAGACATGGGAAAAGTTGGGGAATGGGATGCTTATATGGTGTAACAATGGATATTGAGGGTGCGAGTGCATTGTTTGACTTTGACGTCATTGAGATAGTGGATGATACTAACCCATACCCCGCGCTGCCTAGAATTGACTGGGCTATTGATATAAATGGGGTAATAAACTTGAAGAAATGGAAGATGTCCTTTTAGAAGAAGTCTTTCAGGGTTATAGTGCCATTAGACCCTGCAGAAGGAGCACATTATACTGAACCAATTGTGACTATGTGGAAAGTGATGATGACTTAGATCAGATATACAAGATAACAACATGAGAGGAGGATCAGGTCAATCCTACAACCGATGGACAAATTGCGTGGGACAGGGATAACTCCTACGCCTTAGATTCATATGAAGAGCTTGAACTCTGGCAGAATAGGCTGCATGAAGTATCTACACTCTGTTGCAACATGATGATGATTCGAACTTGATCCAAGAAGAGTTATCAGAGAACCATGACTGTATCAGGTCGGGACAGACTTTAAAGAATTAAGAGCAACGATCAAAAGCACCTATAAATAGTGGCAGTTAGCAGCCAGCTTGGAACGATGAGACCTCAGTCAAAGTGCGCTGACCGAGGCCCATGGAGACTCTGCAGGAGGCAAAACTAGCCCCTGGGAAGCCTAGATCGGGAAAAGGAGGCAGTTTTTGATGCGCGATTAGTGCTATCGTGCATTGTTGGGAAAAAACCCTCAAGAAGGTGAGGCCCTGAGCGCTCAGTTGCATGGGAGCCAGGAAAACCATGGGGAAAAAGGCTAAAGGCTAAGGCGAGACTTGTGCTCCAAAAACCGGCTGTATTTATCAGCGGCACCCTTGGGCGATAAGCAATTTTTGTGAAATTGGAGCAATTCCACTCAGTGCCCGACACGTGGCAAGTGGAGGAGAGAGAAAATCACCGCTCATCGCATGCTAACGGTCGAGCAAGTCAACCACATGAAATGAGCAAATGGAATTGGATCTGGGGGATCCAAATCTAACGACTAAGATCATGCCCAATGGGAAAGCCAGAATCAACAGGGGATTAAGCTGCAATCTATAAGAATTTGACGTATGATTTGACCGCCAAGGTGGCAGATGACTCATTCCATGACGTCACTGAAAAACCGAACTGATGAAGCAAGCTGGCGCAGTCGTAGGAGGACAAGTGGCCACTCCCTGTGAGCCTGATGATGATGCTGAGACAAGGAACTCCAAGCGAAGCTGCAGCAGGCGATCTGAAGGAAGTGGAAGGGGAATCGAATAGCCATGAGATTGAATGGCTTTAAATCCATGCATAGAGAAAGTAGAAGACACCAAACACCGGAAGATAGAAGACAGAGAAAGAGAAGAAAGGAAAGAAGACAAAGAAAACGAAGAAAAGAGAGTGAAGCAAAAATAAGACAGAAAGAAGACAGAGGGCCAAGCTGACCAAAGGTATCATCGGGCACTAGAGAGCTTGAGAGATTCAAGCCATCCCTAAGAGGATCTGTCAGGACTGAGCACCACACTGGGCTCCTTCCATTAAAGACTAGAGAGGTCGAAGAGCTAGTGAGGAAAAGGGTATGTGCACTCTACTGGCTAGGGGAATCCAAGAACCACCCTGCTAAGCAAATTCTATTTTAGGAGACTCACATTGAGCTCCTTCATTGTAATTCTCTGCTTCAAGACACAATAAAAAAAGGCCACCACTGAGAGCTGGATCGAAGATGTAGCCCTGGAGGATGGGTGAACTCCTTATTAATTTCTTGTGTTCTTGTATTTGCTTACTGTATTTCTCTACCGTTTTCCATTTCAAGTGTCTGTGTATTTGTAATCTGATCAATCTGTTGCCTAAATAACATAGACACACACTAGCACAGATTCTGTAATACCTTCATTTAATAAATCTTTAACTGAGATCACTCATAAGGTGATTTTCAGATCAAGTGGTATCAGAGCTCAAGGCTGTAAGGTTAGACAAGCTTATGTTGGTTTTGCTGTTGAATGCTCACTAGATCAAAGCTCAAATTAGGAGAAGGAGAGTTGGTCCAAACTAATCCTAAAATTGGGAGAGTCTATCCTTGGAAGACAATGTTATAGGAAGGTTCTATGGGGCCAGACCCTCAATTCATAGAAAGTTTCCTAGCCATAAAGTCCATGGTAGAAGAAATGTATAGGGACTTTAGAAAACATAAGGATGAGGACTCATCAGGCTTTAAACAAGAAAAAGAAGAAGATGAGTCTCACTTCCATGACCACTCCAAAGGAAAAGGGAAAGAGGAAAGCTTCCTCACCCCTCCTAATAGTCTTGTGCATAACAAGAAGGCATATTTAATCAAGCTAGATGTTAAATTTGATTTGCCTATAGATGATGGAGAATTAAATGCTGAGAAGTTGGACAATTGGATTAGACAAATTGATGTTTATTGCAGAGTACAAAACATTGATTCAGACAAGAGCAAAATTTAGCTATCAAGCCTATGCCTAGGAGGCATTGCCCTGGTTTGGTGGGAAGGCAAAACCCAAGCTGACATGAAAAGAAATGGTAAGACCATCTCTGTCTGGAGTGAATTTGTTTTTGCAATCAAAAAACAATTCTATCCATTGGTCTACATGCAACAAGCCATGATGAGTTGGCAAACTCTTCGGCAATTGAAAGGGAAAAGTGTGCAAGGGTACACTCAAGAATTTAGAAAGGGAGCATTGATTCTAGGAATCTCGTTAGACTCACCAGAGACTCCGTTGAGGTAAATTGGTGGTCTACATAGCTACATGAAGCATACCATCCTCATGTTTAATCCCACTAGTATAGATGAGGTATCTGTACTAGATACTCATCTAGAAGTTAGAGGAAAGAATGGAAATCCAAAAGTTGCGGGACCATGCCAACCCATTGTAAGCAAGAGAAAGGAGAAAAGAAAGCAGAAGTGGAAAGCAAGGAAGGCTAGCACTGCACAGAACAGCAAAGCTTCATGCACTGACTATAAAAAGGATGGGCATGATGATGAGTATTGTTGGATTCTGCATCCAGAGCTGAGACCTAAGAAGTTTGAGGACAAGAAGAATAACACTGTTGCAGCTATTCAGAAAGATTTGGGGTCAGACTCGAGAGATGAAACAACCATTGCAGCCACAGGTATAAAAGGTAAGAATTCTGAAGCATCTACTAGTAATTCCGCTCAATCTGTTATTGATGAAGAGAATGAGAGAAAAAGACATGAGCTTTTCCATATTCAAGTTGTTTCCAAATATCAAAAGATTGATACTTTGTTTGATAGTGGCTCACAAGTAAATTTAATTTCTGAAGCAACTGTAAAGAAATTGGGATTAGCAACTACACCTCACAAGAAACCATACCCATTAGGATGGTTGAATGATAAGGCACAACTACAAGTGACTAGACAGTGCAAACTCAAGTTTTCTTTTGGGTCAACATTTGTAGATGATGTTGAGTTAGACATAATTCCTTTGGACATATGTAGAATTGTTTTAGGAAGTCCTTACTTGTATGATAGGAAATATATTTTCTATAGAGCTGAGAACAAGTATCTACTTGTTAAAGATGGAATCGAATACTTTGTAAGAGCTCATAAGCTCAAGAATAATTATACTCTCATAAATTCAGGACAGATGAAAAGAATGATAAATTCATGCATACAATTCTTACTGATGGTTGTAAAGGAAAAGAAACCTAATAAAACCAATGTATTTGAGGGTTGTAATGCTAAATAGCAAGCTGATATAGAAAAGGTTGTTTCAGAGTATGATATCTTGTTTCAAGAACCTAAAGGTCTACCACCCAAAAAGGAAATGGTACATGATATTGTTTTGCAGCATGATGCTCCATTGCCTAACATTGGAATGTACAGGTTGTCTGCTTTAGAGAATGCTGAAATCAAGAAGTAGGTGCAGGAGTTGCTCGAGAAGGGGTTCATCAGGCTTAGCACATCACCATGTGGGTCACCAATCGTTTTGGTGAGAAAGAAAGATGGCTTGTGGAGAATGTGCATTGACTACCGAGCATTGAATAAGATAACAATAAAAAATTGTTATCCCCTTCCTCGCATAGATGATCTTTTAGATCAATTGAAGGAAGTTGTTTATTTCACCAAGCTAGACTTGCACATTGGATACCATCAGGTCAGACTTGTAGAACAAGATGCATGGAAGACTGCTTTCAAAATAAAGCAGGGATTGTATGAGTGGCTGGTTATGCCTTTTGGCTTAAATAATGCTCCTGCTACTTTCATGAGATTAATGAATAATGTACTAAGACCTTTTCTTGATGATTTTGTTATTGTGTATTTGGATGACATTCTGATTTTTAGTAAAATGTGGGAAGAGCACTTAAGGCATGTTAAGCAGACATTAGATGTTTTGAAAAGAGAAAAACTTCATGTTAAAACTCTCAAATGTGAATTTGGCAAAACATCTCTAAATTATGAAGATAGATCCCTCTAAAGTGGCATTCATTGTAAACTGGCCTAAACCCAAGTCTGTTATAGAAGTGAGGAGCTTCTTAGGAGCATCAAAATATTGGAGGAAGTTCATTTCTAACTTTTCCTCAATTGCAAATCCCTTACATGCTTTAACAGGATTGAACAAGGTGTTTCAGTGGGGAGGCAAACATCAGAAAGCATTCGACACCTTGAAAGAAAAGATTAGTACAACACCTGTACTAGCACTGCCTGATCTGCCAAGACCATTTGAGATCCAAACAGATGCCAGTGACTATGCCATGGGAGCAGTGTTGACACAGCACAGTAAACCCATATGTTATCATTCTTAGACTTTTAATCCTGCAGTAGTTAACTATCCTACATATGATAAAGAATTGTATGCATTAGTTCAAAGTGTGAAAAAGGTGGAAACATTACTTAATGGGTAAAGAGACAGTAATACATACTGATCATCAACCACTTCAATATCTACACTCCCAAACTAAGTTGCAGCAATCAAGACACTGCAGATGGATGGGTTTTCTACAACAGTTTCATTTAGTTATCAGATATAAAAAGGGCATACATAATAAAGTTGCAGACATGTTATCTAGACCCATTATAAATGCATCTACTATACTTAAGCATAATTTTGTGCTGCATGAAAGCTACATTGAACAATGCGCTCAAGATATAGACTTTAAAGATGTATATGCAACTTTGAGTCAAGGCAGAAGAGTAGAAGAATTGGATTACCATGTCAAGGACTGACTCTTATACCATTGTGGGAAACTCTACATTCCACAAACTGAGAGAATAAGGATAATAGAGAAGCACACACTTCTCTGATATCAGGTCACTTTGGGGTAAGTAAAACAGTTGCATGGCTACAAAGATTTTGTTATTGGCCAAAAATAAATGAGATAGTTTCTAGATATGTAATAGGGTGTACTATGTGTGCTAAAAGCAAGCCCAGCAACAGAAAACTAGGCTTGTACACTCCATTACTAGTACCTTCTCACCCTTGGGAAAGTGTTTCCATGGATTTTGTTGGAGGACTGCCTAAATCTAGGAAAGGTCATGATTATTTATATGTTGTTGTGGATAGGTTTAGCAAAATGTGTATTTTTGTAATAAACAGATTACAACTGAACAGACTGCAAAATTGTTCTTTGAACATGTATGGGTTCATTTTGGATTACCCACTTCTATTGTATCTGATCGAGACACCTGATTTGTGGGGAGGTTTTGGTCAAGTTTGTGGGAATTTATGGACACCAAACTAAAGAAAAGCACAACTTTTCATCCACAAACTGATGGCTAGACAGAAGTCGTTAACATGACAGTGATCTTGTTACTCAAATGATATTGCAGCAAACATCCTAAGCTTTGGGATGAGCATTTGTGTTATGTGCAACATGCTTACAACAAAGCAAAACATTTTTCTACAGAGAGATCTCCTTTTGAGACCTATTTTGGTTTCACACCAAGGTCTCCTTTGGATTCTGTCTTTGGTAAAGATACCACAGTTGAGGGATACAGTGATGTGGACAAGGAAACTAGGTTCATTGAACAAATCTAGGAGATCCACCAGGCAGTAGAGGAACAATTGGAAAAGAGCCAAGTCAATTACAAGGCTAGGCATGACAAGCATCAGATGGAGCATAGTTTCCAAGTTGGTGACCAGGTCTGGCTGTATATTAGCAAGGACAGGATGCAAGGTGAAGGTAAGAAGCTAAAGCCTATCAGGTATGGACCCTTTTTCGCCTTGATCTACCAGCTTACATGCACATCTACTTAGTCATAAATGCAGATTACTTGAGATTGTTTGAACCCTTTCTGATTGGGGATCCTAAAGAGCAAAGTCAATTGCCTTCTATTGATGACTTGCTACCTGAATATCTTAAAGAAATTGGAGGAAGACACAGTGCTAGAAAGGAAGGTGAGGACGACGTGTAGGGGAGATGTTGAGTACCTCAGGATTGGACTCAAAGGTTCAAAGCCGAGTAGTGCAAAGTGGATTGAGATTGGACAAGTGAGAAAATAGTACCCTCACTTAGTCAATGCTTGAAAACCAACTTTTGGTGGTCCAAAAGCTTTTTCAGTGGGAAGGTCGTGATCCAAATTGGATCCTAGAAGAGTTATTAGAAAACCATGACTATATCACGTTGGGACAGACTTTAAAGAATTAAGAGTAGTGATCAAAAGCACCTCTAAATAGTGGCAGTTAGCAGCCAGCGTGGAATGATGAGGACTTCGCTCAAAGCGCGCTGACTGAGGCCCATGGAGACTGTGCAAGAGGCGAAACTAGCCCCTGGGAAGCTCAAATCAGGAAAAGGAGGCAATTAATTGCACATCTCTGGGCAAAACCCCTCGAGAAGGAGAGGCCCTGAGCGCTCGGTCACATGGGAGCCGAGAAAACCGTGGGGAAAAAGGCTAAAGGCTAAGGCGGGACCCGCACTCCAAAAACCAGCAGTGTTTATTGGGGGCACCCTTGGGTGGTAAGAAGTTTTGGCGAAAACGGAGCAATTCCACTCAGCGCCTGAAGCGTGGCAAGAAGAGGAGAGAGAAAACCGCCGCTCATCACGCGTTAATGGTTGAGCAAGTCAACCACATGAAATGAGCGAATGGTGTCAGATCTGAGGGATTGAGATCTAACGGCTGAGATCATGCCCGATGGGAAAGTTGGAATCGACAGGGGATTAAGCCGCGATCTATAAGAATTTGACGTCCGATTTAACCGCCAAGGTGGCAGATGACTCATTCCACGATGTAACTGAAAAAACCGAACCGACGAAGCAAGGTGGCACAGTCGTAGGAGGACAAGTGGCCACTCCCTGTGAGCCTGATGATGACGCTGAGATAGGGAACTCCAAGCGAAGCTGCAGCAAGTGATCCGATGGAAGTGGAAGGGGAATCGAATAGCCATGAGATAGAATGGATTTAAAGCCATGCACAAAGAAAGCATAAGACACCGAACACCGGAAGACAAAAGACGGAGAAATAGAAGAAAGGAAAGAACACAGAGAAAATGAAGAAAAGACAGTGAAGCAAAAAGAAAGTAGAAACAAGACAGAGGGCTGAGCTGACCAAAGGCAGCGTCGGGCACCAGAGATCTTGAGAGATTCAAGCCATCTCTGAGAGGATATATTAGGACTGAGTACCACACTGGGCTCCTTCCATTAAAGACCAGAGAGGTCGAAGAGCTGGTGAGGAAAAGAGTCTGTGCACTCTAGTGGCTTGGGGAATCCAAGAACCACCCTCCCAAGAAAATTCTATTTCAGGAGACTCACATTGAGCTCCTTCATTGTAATTCTCTACTTCAAGACACAATAAAAGAAGGCCACCATTGAGAGCTGGACTAGAGATGTAGCCCTGGAGGATAGGGTGAACTCCTTATTAATTTCTTCTGTTCTTGTATTTGCTTACTGTATTTCTCTATTGTTTTCCATTTCAAGTGTCTATGTATTTGCAATCTGATCGATCCGTTGCCTAAATAACATATACACACACTAGCACAAAGTTTGTAATATCTTCATTTAATAAATCTTTAACTGAGATCACTCATAGGGTGATTTTCATATTAGATGACCAAGTCACTAAGGTGTGTCTCGGCTAAGGTAAGAAATATTCCGCATTACGATGGTTTGACTGATTTGGAACTATTTTAGATGAATTTGAAAGGAAGTATTGGAAGAACATCGATTCCAGGCACTGGAATTGGCACTACGCCTGCCCATTGGTGGGGTACGCACAAAGAGAGCTTTGTTGGATGGAGAGAATGCATAAGGATGATGACGTTAAGGTTCGGTTATGTTAATACTAGAATGACATAAAAGTATAGTGGGAAGGATGATCCATGCAATCATTTAGCACAATGGACTAAGGCCCGAGGAACATAATGATAACCGAAATGGGTGCATATATTCTGTCATACGCTAGATACAATTGTTACTGGGAATAGTGTCTATGCAGAACTGCTAATCCCACTAAGGCTGGTAGCTACCTTAGAAACAAACAAACAAAAACTACTTTCGTTTTTCTTTATGAACATAGAAAATTTTAGGGGCGAATGTTCGCCCTTTGGCGAAATTAAGGGGTTTTAAATTTTTAGTGGGCAAATATTTCGTATCATAGTACATTTTTACAAATCACCTCAAATAGCCCACCTTATTTTAAGGGAGAGGGTAAAAAAGGTAAATCTAGCCCTTGAAATTAGGAGTTACAACCTTCCATTCGCCCATTTTCAAGAATGGGTTTTATTTAAGTGAATGCATTCGCCCATTTTCAAGAATAGGTTTTATTTAAGTGAATCCTATGGGCCAAAGGCCCCAATACCATATTTATAAAAGAGTTATGGTAAATTAATAAAAATATAAATAAATGAGAGGTATGGTAAATAAATAAAACATTTTTTATATTTACTCCATAAGTCACGTTATATACATGCAAGGGTGTAAACAAATAAAAATATAAGTAAAGTGGAGGTATGGTAAATAAATAAAACGTCTTTTTATACTTACTCAAAAGGTATGGTAAATAAATAAAAATATAAATAAACTAGACGCATGGTAAATAAATAAAACCTCTTTTTATATTTAGTCCATAACCCTCGTTCTATTTATGAAGGCTCAAGAAAGATGTTTTATTTAAGTGAATCCTATGGGCCAAATACCATATTTGCAAAAGAGGTATGGTAAATTAATAAAAATATAAATAAACGAGAGGTATGGTAAACAAATAAAACATTTTTTTATATTTACTCCATAAGTCACCTTATATTTATGAACACTAAAAAAATGTGTTATATTTAGGTGAAACCTATGGGCAAAATACTATGGCACAAATACCATGGACTAGATTGTTATTAATACCATGCAAAAAAACATTATTAACCCTAATATTAGTATTAATAAAAATAAAAATGGCACATGGTATTGACCCATGGTTTTCACCAAAATGGCACATGGTATTGACCCATGGTATTCACCTGGAATGTAGCCTATTTAAATGGGGGAATTAAACCAGCATAGATCCATCTTTACTCTGGATCTACTAACCCCCGAGAGGTATCAAATATCATGATATGCAAACTAGCATAGAGTGAAAAAATATTTGATCCGATCAAGAGTAAAAATGGATGTTGTAATTTAATGTATGTCAAACATTTTAGCTTGGGTAAAATAGAAAATCAAATAAAAATCAACTATTAATTTTATTAATTTTTATAAATTACTAATAGTAATTTTTAAGCTCCAGGTTTATGATAACCCATGGTATTGACCCATGGTAATACCATGGTATTCATGTGAGCATAGACTATTTAAAGGGGAAATTCTATCATCTTAGATCCATCTTAATTCTGGGTCTACCAAGTGCTCAAAGGGATAAATAGATTTCATCCCCCTAAGAGTGGTAGATGTGGAGTTAAGATGGATATAGGTTGGTTTTCATGATAATGAAGATATTAAATAGACTTAGGAAATTATATTGTAAAAACCTCTTAAGGTGAATGGTTAAAGCATAGACATTGGACAAGTATATTTGTATACTTCTGTTTTAAACTTAAACAAATCCAGGCCTAAAAGGAATGGATTGATTGCACTAGTCATCCTTCTATAACTTTCCAACATATGCGAGTAAACAGATTGTAATTTGTGTAATTTTTCTAATTGCAAACAAGAACATACTTGTGTATTGGCAGGGTGGTTACAAGGTCCCTAGAAGTGATGAATTTGAATTTTTCTTGGTTTTATATATAGTATTAGGTTTTTTCTCATGCTTTCTGTGAATGGCAAGGGTGAATTTTATCCTGCACCCACTAGGTTGTGATATGTAATTTCGGTAATTTTGATTTCAAAAGATATTTTAAAGAAATGCAATGATTTCATTTGTGTATTCAGTAAACACAAGATTTTATAATTGAGTAAAATATTCGCCATGCCTGGTGAGAGATTCGCCAAAAAATTATATATACATATCATATTATTGATAAAATCGCATTCCATTTTTCCTATATACCATGGAGATTCGCCCATTTATTATACATGTAAATTTAGTGGGGGTTCTTAAAATTTTCCCTGTTTATGAAAGATAGATGAGAGAAGAATAAAGGAGACCAACCTCTGTCTTGCGCTTGGTTCCTTGCTTAATTCCTCTCTCTTCTGATAGTCCTTTGCTACTTGTTTTCATACCCAGCTTCACAGAGTACCTGTAGAATCAAAGCAGCATAACACTATACGAGAACATGGATCTATTATCATAAGCAATACAGGATCAGATGTATATTAACCACACAAATGCATAAAACATCAATCACACAAGTGTATGGAGGAAAACTTGAATAGTTTTATTGATAATCAAGAAAGAGCCAAGAGAATTACAACCAATTGTTTTGACCCAGCATCATCTTCTCAGCAAGTAAGCCCTTCTTCACCTCATGAAAAGCTTAGATCACCCAACACTATGATGTTGCCTCAAGAAACCAACAACAATTCCTTACAAGATGCAAAATTCCAGCCTCTAACCTCTGGATCTCTAGGATGAGAGATCTATATATAGATATTTGCAGAGGTGTGAGTAAGCTCTGGGTTTTTGATTAGTGTCTACTCTTTGATAGTTCTTGATTCCACTTGGAGATCTCATTGATCTCTTACTCATCCTTGGGCGATTCTGAGAGGCAAGTGTCACAGGAGAAGTTTCTGGAAGATTCCATGATTATCCACCTCGCAAACTGTCTCCACCACTTGTCTTTTCTCATCCATCGCACCCCATAGAAGGGCTTTTGAAATGAAACGCACTTCCTGTGTGTGCAAGGTGAGATGCATCGCACCCTGGCCATGGATCAAGTGAAATGATCCAGTTTTGACCAGTTCTGAGTAGTTTTTCATGGAGAACTTCTGGGAGATGATGTAATCAGCTGACCTTGTTCTTTTAGGGGTTGGAACAACACCTTTAGGGACTAAGGAGCCCTTAGTTTATGGACATTTATGATTGGGGTTGCAGTGCCCAAAAATGTCTATAACAGTTGCCCCCTAAAGCATGAGGTCATTAATCTTTTGATGTCGGGTGAAATGCTTTATCATGAGGATCCGAAGTTTTTTTCAAGCTGGAAGGAGACCTGTAATAAGATACAATACAATACATTATCTTCATAATATTTTCATGATCTAGCTGAGGCGGGCATTCCCATGCTCAGCTTTATAAATTCATTTTCCATGTACATGAGACAGACAATCGTCTGAGCGTAGACTGATGATTCTGGTAGAGCCACCATCCCTTAGATTGGATGATTATCTGTGTAGCAATGATGTACATTTGATGACTTTATTTTCCTGAATATATATCGCAGCCCGGATGGATGAAACTAGATCTGGGGTCTTCAATCTCGTTCGATCTTCACTCAAAGTACAAGTCGATCCATGTGAGAGATGTTCTGGAGTCGAACATGGAAAGACATCGCCTGATTACCAACCAATGATGTAAGCCGTTAACAGGCACGAGAGGAATCACCGATAATGATGATGACCCTCAAGGTACTACAGTACAATTCACGTGGTGTGAATAAAGGACTTGGCGTCGAACACCACGCAAAATCTTTCGGTCAAAAGCCATTGATGTAAACCTGTCGCCGGAAGTGAGAAAATTGCCATTGAGGCATGCAAGCTTCAAAGTACTAGAAGGGTTGTTCCTAGATCGACTTCTTGGATAATGAGTTGATGTTGAAAAGAAGCGATCCGTCATAGGAGGGCCTTAGTGAATCCCACATCAATGACATGGAACGGAGCAAATGATTTTAATGGAGGTGAAAATGATCTGATGATATAAGGTTCAGGGTGGCGGTCATGAAAGAATGGAGCGTAAATGTATTGCAGTGGGTGAGACACAGGTGAATTCTCTGAGCGACTTCTCTTGAACATATCGGCGACACTGACATGATGGATTGGTAGCATTACCCCAAATGTGGATGGTGTGACGGAACCATGGTGATGTGACCAGTGAATGGAACAACCCAACCCGACTTGGATGCGGAGTGAAAGTGTCATGTTCAAGAGCGACTTTCTACCAACAAAGTTTCTTCGAGTTTCCTTCCCAATTTTTCCCCAGTCATTGCTGACCAACACCTCTTTATTTTTGTCAAGCTTGAGGAGGATAACATATGCTTGTTCTATAATTTTCCCTTCGGGCAAACCCATCGCTATGTTTTAACGAGCCTAGTGATAGTGAAACTCGTTCTTGTCTGTTATGGACAAGTTTGTCGCTATTAGGTTTTAACGAGTTTATCGACAAAGATAACTCGGTCCTTTTCAATTTTAGAGAGTCTGAAAAGGGACGTAAAGAAAACTCCAAAAATTTTCATCATCTAATCCCTTAAGTCCGAAAAAGTATAAAATAATACAAAAGGAATGAATTTTTGGTACTTTTAATGAGCCGAACAAAACAAGCGCTCGATCTTTTTGTGTAATAATCCCTCAAGTCCAAAAAGATTAAAATCTAAAGGAGGGATAGCACTTCTAGTCCCTTTAACGAGCTGGAGAGGCCAATGGCTCGGAAATCTTTTCATATTTTACGAGTCAGTTGAAAAGAGCTTAAAGGAGACTCGTTTTTTTTTTAGGAACGAGTGATAAATTTGGGTAGCAGCTAATTCCAGGTAAGGTTTGGAATTTTCCAATCACGGCAGTGTCACAAGGATGGCTAACAGAATCACTCTTCGCAGTTGTTCCTCAAAAAGGGTAAACAATCAAATGGAGGTGAATGATCGGCCAATACAGAGTGGAGGTGATGATGAGAACATGACCAAGGCTTCAAAGGTTGAAGTAATACATTCACGATGATTATTTCCCAGAAATTGGTTCATTTTTTAATGAGCTTAAACGCTGGGGGAAACACTTGCTCATTGCTTATGTTTATTTTTTAACGAGCTTGAATTCCACGATAAAACTGCTCGATGCGGGTTTATTTTTTAACGAGCTTGAACCCTAGTAACACTGCTCGTGATAAGTTTGCATGCCCCCAACATTATAATGCAAATCGAGGTGCATGCCCCCCAAGCTTCATTGCATTCAACTCAGTGGTTGGAATGAAGGTTTACCTTTGAGATTTGGAAAGGGGATTCGTTTCATTTTTTAATGAGGTTGACACAGTAAAAGAACTATCCTCATGACTCCTTGTTTCATTTTTTAATGAGGTCGACATGAGATAAGAACCATCCTCGAAATCCGCCGTATTTACAGTATTTGATAGAAAATCAAAAACTGATGGATGATTAAGGTTGCTGGAATAATCTTCGTTGTAATCCAGAAGATGGGAGCGATGGTGGTAATCTTCCCATGGTGCCTCTCCTATCATCATTGATTGAATGATTCCTTCGTCTTTAGAATGTAATGCGACCAAGGATCAGAAGAGGTGCCATATTCCTTAGACCTATCTATCCAAACACTCGATGAGCATTGATTTGGGTTTTCCCCCCAAGCCAAGAAAATTGATTGCTACAATATTTCTAAAATGGCAATGATCCATGCTGACAAAATGTTTAGGAATCTTCTGAATCCATTAGATATAGAAGATTTCATATTGCAGGTTTCCATTGTGGCCACTTCCACCAAATTACTTGGAGGCGGTAGGGAAAAAGTACCCATTAAGGTAGGGTCTTTTAGGAGGCCTACTCCAATATTTTGAAGGGAATGATTGCTTCCATGGATCATTGGAATGCTTCCCGTAACTTGCGAACTATTGGGGAGGAAAGTTTGTTGATCGATGATTGTAATCCCTCCTTGAAAGGGAAATGAAATCTTCCTAAAATAGGTCGACACAACAGCAGCCATAGCATATATCCGTGGTCTTCCCAGTAGGATGTTGTAATCGAGGTTTCCGTCGATTACTTCGACATCTATTTCTATTGTTTTTCCTCCTAGTTCCACTTGCAAGTTACTTAGAATACCATACGGGGTATACGTTCGTCCGTTGAATGCTTTTAATGTTGTCGAAGATCGTGACAAGGTTGGAGATCCTAAAGTTTTCCAACAACTCATCGACATAATGCATGTAGATGCTCCCTCATCAATAATTGTTCGATGAACAGTTTTTTTGAGGGCTTTCACTTGAATGAGGAAAGCTAGTTGAGCTGGTAACTGAGGATCATATCCTTTATGATTAAAGGACACAAGATTAGAATCCTTTGGGTCTACCCCACCGATAGCTGATAATAATGCCTGCTTTTGGGATGGGCAATTTTGCAGTACCTCAAGTGTCGACATAGCGGATGGCGATTGGGCCAGATCTTCCACTATATTATAATGCTGCACCGCTCTGGAGCAAGGATTAAATGTCAACTTGTGTACTACTCCCTTTGGTGGTTTTATTGTCAGTTCAGGAATCATGGGTGGCGCAACTTCTGTCGAAGTTGTTGTCGAACTACTAGGTTGATCTTTATCCTTGTTGTTCGACAGCTATGGATTCCCATAATCTTTATTCCTTGTCGATATCAAAGCATCATTTTGTTGTTCCGAAACCGACAACATCAGCACTTGAGACAGGGAAGCATTTCCACAGTCAACCATATTTGTTCCTGGATTTGGAAACATATCAGTTAATACTGCTGAGGTTTTTGAATTCTTGCAGAATTTTTTAAGCTTAACTTTAAATGGACAGTTTTTCGTCCAATGATCCTCATCACATATTATGCATGGATTTCTTGGTTTCCTATCTCCAGGAGGGTTTGCAGAAGATTTTTCAGGTGATGATTCCTCCTGTTTCTTCTTCTTCCCTTTGTTTTTCTTCTTGCCTCTTGGTTTCTTGGTTTCTTTTCCATTATCTTTCGAGATGGCATTTACTTCCGAGGCGAGAAGTTCTTCCTTCGCATTTTGACTGGAAATCTTACGGGTCTTTTTAGATGTAGCCTTTGTCGATTTTGTGTCTATTGCGCCAATCACGCCATCGCCAGCATGAGAGTCATTGTTCGATTTAGGAGGGGGGGGATCGAAAATTCCGATCTGGGAACGTCAGGGATTTTATCGTAGAGCGTGCCAGACTGAGTATAAATCAAGTCTAAATATTGCGCACGAGAAATAACTTGCTCTTCGGTGACGACTCCTCCTTTTGCCACATCTTCTGTAATGGAAGGTAAAAAAGATTTAATAAACCATTCAGCTAAAAGCTTATCAGGAACATACGTTTTTACCATTCTACGATGACGTCGCCACTCATGAATATGATCAGATATGTGAGTGGCCGTTGTTTGCTTGAAATTGGTAAGAATTTTTGTTCCCGTTTCGTACCTTATCGGTAACTCAAAATGGGTTAAAAAGGTTGTGGCTAGGGTACTGAAGTTGTCAAACGAAGCTCTAGGAAATTCGATATACCATTTTGCTGCTGGACCAGTTAACGTCCTCTGAAAAAGGTGAAGCCTAATCGAATCATTGTTTAGGGTGTTTGATGAACACCACAGATGAAAGGTCATCACATGATTCGACAGATCTTCACCCAGATTTCCATTAAATTTAGGAATATCTGACAGAAGTTTATGCGGAATCGCTGGCCACCAAGGGGCGTAAGCGATTGGATCGTTTGTTAACCGATTTAGATCCGGTAACTCTAAAGTCACCACGAAGGGTAACTGTTGATTCAGGTTAGGTGAAGCATACCCAGGATAAGATGGAATTGCCTGAGCAGTTGGTCTTTGCATACCAGCATAATGCATTTGATGTTGGTAACTTTGGTAAGGTTGATGGGCATAACCATTATAGAATGGTTGATTTTGACCGTTTTGAATATACAGCTGCCCACTATTTGCAAAGATTTGTTGCTCAGATCCTTGGTATACTTGTTGGAATTGCGGTTGTTGGTATTGCACCAGCCATGGTTGCGAAGCCATGTTTTGTTGTCCAATACTGACCGTTTGACCAAGATGTGGGATAATTGTACCCATTTGGGCCTGTGTCATTCCACTAGTTGGCGATTGTGGTTGAGTCGCAGGGCCAAGAGGCTGTTGCATTACAACCTGAGAAACCTGAGGTTGGCATACAACAGGCAGCGCTTGTACTTGCGACACTGTCACAATAGCCGGCGTAGTTGGTATATTTGACATAGGTAAACATTGTTGCATTGAATACACAACTCTTGGTTGTTGAGGTAGTATCGGCACCCAACCGCTAGATGTAATTCCAGCATAACCTGAATTTTGTTGTGAACTCCCGTATGGTTGTCCTCCCGGAGGAGACAATGAAAGGGTATATTGCCCCCCATACGACGGTAATCCAATACTTAAAGGAATTGTTTGCCCTTGAGGACCGGACTGCCCAAATTGACACCCTGAAGGATCAATTTGCTGAGACTCAACATAAGAGTTTCTGGATACTATTCCGGATGAACAAACAGGAACGGACCATACTGTCGAAATAGCCCCTGAGTGGGCCCCTTCTAGCGATTGAGAACTAGTTGGGACAGATGGTATACTGGAGAACATTGTTGGAGTGACAGCAGGAAGTTTTGCCGTCGCTGTGTCGGACGACACAGTCCTAGATGTTGACGGTTGTTTAGACATTTCTAGTCTATCCAAAAGATTGCCTAGCGATTCTACAGGAGCTTCCGATGGCGGTAGACTAATTTCTGATGAAGAAGGATACAGAGTGATCCCGACTCCAAATTGCGATGGAGTACTAGATGGAGGATCCTCCACAATCTCTTCTATAGCAATCAGACCAAGTGGAAGAGGTAGATCGTCTGGTTTGTAAAATATTTCTGATGCCGAAGAAGGTATGGAATCTGCAGCGATAGATGCTCGGGGAATAACACCCTCCGAATCAGTTGTAGATGGAACTGGTTTAGTAACACAAGTGTTTACCCTCACACTAGGATCAGTGCTACTGTCCTTCGGTGGCTGCTGAGCTTCTTCTGTAAAGGCAGGGATACAAGAAATGCTTGGAGTAACCGTAGTCTCTAATGCTGTTGGAACACTTGTTCTAACTTTACAAGGGGATTTGGAACCAGTTAAACGAGTTCGCTTTGTCCGTAACAGTTTCGATTCCGGAGACAAAGATGGTTGACTCGTAAGCCTCCGCGAACGACGGGATTTCAATTGACTTTCTTCCACGATTGCGGATTACTCGATCAACTAAAAATCAAAGGGGAAGTATGTTTCTGGATTAGATGAATTTTAGACGCTTTGACACAACTTGTTTTTTCAATTTTTAAGAGTCGAGAAAAAACAAAAGATGACTCTAGTCGCCTTCGATATTTAATGAGCCTGAAGTGACAAGTGCTCAGATGGACCTTTTCCGTTAAGGAGTTTAAAAAGGAACGAAAGGGACTACTCTGGAAATCTAGACAGAGGGATTACCAAACCAAGCACAAAACTGCAAAATACTTTTTACGGTATGGCAATCAATCTTCCCGAATGCTGTGTTCAGTGCATTGCGATCGATAGGGCGACAGACACGGCTTCCTATGGATAAAGGATAAAGCCTATTGTGGTCTCCCAAAATATACTCGACGGTATGTGGGAGCACAAGTCCGTACTGGCACTTATCATCTCAAAGTGGAGGAATCACCCAACCAATAGTGAAAACAACAGTTACCATGCTTTACGACACCGGAATACGTCTATAGCCTAGACTTCGAGATGTTGTGCGTTAGGTTCCAAAGCGTTTTTAGATTCATTAAATTTATTATAGTTGATCTTGCTTAAGAAATTTGCCTTTCAGGTTCACCGCGTGATGTAGATGTACAATTCCTAAAATGAAATCTAAGATGATACACAGTCGTTTAGTCTTCTTTTTGCAAATGAAAATCCTAGCTACTAAGGAAAGAGAGATGGCGTTCTTTCAACAAAGAGCAAAGAGCACACACTATATGCACTGTCCTAAATCAAACCAACAAACAGTCTAAATGCAAATGCACGTGCATGTATTTTTTTCAGCCTTCTTAATGTGTGAATGATAAAAAGAAAGCTAATGCGCAAATCTAAATTATTTTTCAAAGCGACAATTACTAACAAGCTTCTTTTCAAAACAAAATGAGGACACTGACAACACTTTGCGATTTGGAATTGAAAACTTGCTTTCGACACTAGAAAAACTACTAATTTAGATCAAATACAATAGTAACAGGGTAATCGACTATCAAGAACAACCAGATTCTCTTCTATGACTGAAAACGACACTTGTGACACTTTCAAATCAAGAAACGACAGTACATTTACGTTACTTCTTTGTAAAGGAGAATTGAAAATGACTCAAAAAATACATAAAAAAATTTACAGTTCTTTGCACAATGGAGGCGGAATAACAGCAAGAAAAGGGGTTTCAAACAGAGGTGTACTGACTACAGGCAGCAAAACTCCTGAATAGATCTGAAAAGAGTGAACACAGAAACCAAAATTTAGGAACAAGGCCTTGTCTGATCAGCGCACCTGTAACACAGTGAAACTGAAATGCAACGCACCTACTATACTCGGGAAGTGCGCTGAATTTGAAGTTCACAGAACAGACAGTGCGCTGGACCAGGGATGAGACTTTGATTGGATTCCAGGTCACAGTTTGCAGTTCAGTTCAGGGATTTAGGCCAAGCAAGTGGTAATCAGTAAATCAATCACAGGGGTAGATCTAAGGAGGTTACTAGGGCCACCACAAGGGCAATTAGAGAGCTTGTAAATCAATTGTTTAATTCATAAACAAAACTTGGAGATTGAATGAAGAAGCGTTGATCTACTTTGCACTTGCATAGAAAATGGAGTTCGAAGGCTAGCTGGCTTGACTTCAGGCTCCGTCTGTAAGTTTATAAAGTAAAAAAATGTAGATGAACAAACAATCTACTCGTTCCCCAGCGGAGTCGCCATTTTGTTACCGGGAATAGTGTCTATGCAGAACTGCTAATCCCACTAAGGCTGGTAGCTACCTTAGAAACAAACAAACTAAAACTACTTTCGTTTTCCTTTATGAAAGATAGATGAGAGAAGAATAAAGGAGACCAACCTCTGTCTTGCGCTTGGTTCCTTGCTCGATTCCTCTCTCTTCTGATAGTCCTTTGCTACTTATTTTCGTACCCAACTTCACAGAGTACTTGTAGAATCAAAGCAACATAACACTATACGAGAACATGGATCTATTATCATAAGCAATACAGGATCAGATGTATATTAACCACACAAATGCATAAAACATCAATCACACAAGTGTATGGAGGAAAACTTGAATAGTTTTATTGATAATCAAGAAAGAGCCAAGAGAATTACAACCAATTGTTCTGACCCAACATCATCCTCTCAGCAAGTAAGCCCTTCTTCACCTCATGAAAAGCTTAGATCACCCAACACTATGATGTTGCCTCAAGAAACCAACAGCAATTCCTTACAAGATGCAAAATTCCATCCTCTAACCTCTGGATCTCTGGGATGAGAGATCTATATATAGATATTTGCAGAGGTGTGAGTCAGCTTTGGGTTTTTGATTAGTGTCTTCTCTCTGATAGTTCTTGATTCCACTTGGAGATCTCATTGATCTCTTACTCATCCTTGGGCGATTTTGAGAGGCAAGTGTCACAGGAGAAGTCTCTGGAAGATTCCATGATTATCCACCTCGCAAACTGTCTCCGCCACTTGTCTTTTCTTGTCCATCACACCCCATAGAAGGGCTTTTTGAAATGCAACGCACTTCCCGTGTGTACAAGGTGAGATGCATCGCACCCTGGCCATGGAGCAAGTGAAATGATCCAGTTTTGACCAGTTCTGAGTAGTTTTTCATGGAGAACTTCTGGGAGATGATGTAATTAGTTGACCTAGTTCTTTTAGGGGTTGGAACAACACCTTTAGGGACTTAGGAGCCCTTAGTTTATGGACATTTATGATTGGGGTTGCAGTGCCCAAAAATGTCTATAACAACGATTCCAATGAATTGGTATTTGGAAACGAAGCTTCGCCATGGAATGGTTGAATGGGACATTTTAAGGGAGAGTTTTCTATTAACATTTAGCTTTGAGGATGGGTTTGAGAGCATTGATGAGGCACTACAGGCAATTAAAGTAGCTATATTTAGAACACTTAAAGAATCGGTTGAATGGACTCAGCCAGATTGGAGTACAAAGTTGTGCCATGCATTGGAATGCTATAATGTGACTGTCGAAAAAGAGGATGATCTGTAGAATATTACCATTCCTGGAACTGAAGCACAACATAAAGTCAAAGCATCGAAGGTGGCGAACCCAGATATAAAAGAGCCTTTGAAAGCTCGACAGGTAAACATTGGATCTGAAGAAGAACCTAAGTTCGTGAAGATAGGGGACTATTGGGAAGAAGATACAGTTGATAAGGTAGCTAAGTTGCTGCGCAAAGGTGGCTGAGTTGCTGCACAAATACCAGGATTTGTTCCCAATGAAGTTTTCTGACTTGAAGGGGATTGTCGGAGATTTAGGTGTTATGAAGATCACATTGAAACTAGATGTGAAGCCTATTAAGCAGTGGACTTATCAATTGAATCTAAAATATAAGGAGAAGGTGAACTTAGAACTGGATAAAATGATGGAAGCTAGTATTATTGAGCCTGTAGAAGAATTAGATTAGGTAAGCCCAATGGTGGTCCAAGAAAGAAACAGAAGGGCGAGATCCGCATATGCATAGATTTGCGGAAGTTGAATGATGCATGTATACATGATCCGTTTCTGACACCATTTACTGACGAAGTATTAGAGAACATTGGCGGACAGGAGGTGTACTCGTTTACTGATGGTTTTTTGGGATAGCATCAAATAAATATCGTGCCGGAAGATGACAACAAAACAACCTTTGTGACTGAGTTGGGTTGCTTCCAATATATAGTTATGCCATTCGGATTAAAGAATGCACCTGCAATATTTTCTCAGGTAGTGATCGAGTGTTCAAGGATTTTATTCATAAATTCCTGGAGGTATATTTTGATGATTTCACTATGTTTGGGTTGGTAAAGCTCCATGTTATGAGTCTACGCCTCATGTTGGATATATGTCGAAGGTATTAGATCATGGTGAACATGAAAAAGTGTATATTTTGTGTGCCTTTTGGGATTTTTCTTGGCCATGTTGTATGTAAGCAAGGATTGATCGTGGACCCTGCGAAGACCACTATAATTGTGAATTTGGAAGCTTCTAGGAATGTGAAATAGCTATGCGCTACATTGGGGCACACTAGGTACTATAGGAAGTTTATCAAGGTCTATGCCCAGATAACCATGCCAATGGAGAAATTGTTAAAGAAGGATGTGATGTTTTGCTGGGATGAAGATTGTTAGCACACCTTGGATGTCCCAAAGGAGAAAATGGTGAAAACGCCTATTTTGGTGTTTTTGGAATGCAAAAAGGAGTTTCATGTGCATGTTGATGCCTCTCGCAGTGTGCTAGGAGTAGTTTTAACACAAGCCGGTGAGGGAGAGATTAATCATCTGATAGATTTCGTGAGTAGAAAGTTATCCAAAGCTGAGAAGAATTACTCCACCACAGAGCACGAAGGGTTGGTGATGGTCTACGCACTGCAGAGGTTTAGTCATTACATGTTGGGTGGACACTTTAAAATGTATATAGAACACTCTGCACTAAAATACCTAGTCAATAAGCCTGTGTTGGGGGGGAAGATATGTCGATGGTTACTATTTTTCCAGGAGTATGACTTTGAGGTGTTCGTGAAGCCTTGAAGGTTGAATGTAGGCATGGACCATCTATCTATGATTGAAATAGGAGAGGAACCAAGTAGTTTGGAGGAAGGACTACTAGATGTGAAACTCTTTACAGTGTGTCATGGACGATCATTTTTCCGATGTTATTTAGTTCTTAACAATGGGAATAGCTCTAGAAGGTTATTCCACCCAACAAAAGAAGGGGTTAGTAGTTCGCACTGCGGATTTTTCAGTAATTGTGGGCCATTTATATAAGATAGGGTGGATGAAATATTGCGAAGGTATGTTCCAGAGTTTGAACGTGCTAGTATCCTAGCTGAAGCCCATGGAGGAGTGGCAGGAGGTCACTATGCAGGGAAAGCGACCGCACAAAAGATCTTGCGCGTTGGGTTATGGTGGCCAACATTACACAAGGATTCTAAGGCATACTACAAGGCATGTCATGCTTGCTAAAGGACGAATCAGCCTTCCTGAAGGGATGAGTTGCCTTTAAATCCCCATGTTTCATTGCAGGTATTTGAGAAATGGGCCATTGACTTTATAGGTCCCATACAACCACCAGGAAAGAAGACGGGTGCACGATATATCATTACTGCAACTAAGTATTTAACCAGGTGGGCGAAAGCGTAACTAGTGAAGGATTGTATAACAACCATTGTTGCGAAGTTTCTATTTGAGTATGTATTAACAAGGTTTGGTTGTCCTAAGATTTTGATGAGTGATAGGGGTACACATTTCCTGAATGAAATGATTAGCGCGATTTTGGAAGAATTTCAGATGTATCATCAGAAGAGCACACATTTTCCCCCACGGGCGAATGGAATGGTGGAAGCTTTTAATAAAATTTTGGACCATGCATTGAAAAAGGTATGAAACACACAAAGGAATGACTGGGACATGCGCGTACCTATGGTGTTATATTCTTATAGGATGACCTGCAGGAAGTTGATAGGGCAAAAGTCATTTAGGTTGGTCTACGGAATTGAAGCAGTAATGCCCATGGAGTATATTGTGCCAAGTTTATGGATTGCAACCTTGACTAAGCTGGTGGACCGTGATACCTTGCAGGAACAACTTGTGCAAATTATGGAGTTAGAAGAATACCACTTCCTTGTCGGATTTCACTAGCAAGTGCAAAAGGAACGCGAGAAGACATGGCATGACTGACATATTAATCTACGCACGTTCAATGTAGATGATTTGGTGTTGTTGTATGACAAGTTCATGAAGTTTCTAGGAATGTTTCAAATGCATTGGTTAGGCTCGTATCTTATTAAGGAGATAACGGATGGTGGTGCAGTTTAGCTCGTGAAGCCGATTGAAGAACCATTCCCTGGAAAAGTGAACAGAAGTAGGCTGAAGTTGTACACAGGGGATCCTGCCCCTGCGTGATGACTATATGGTAGCAGGAAAGTCTTAGTAATCTGGGCAGTTGCAAGGGATTGTGGGACTATAAACTACATTGCTCGACTAGGTGAAAAACATGGTAGAAAGGTTGCACGATGGATGATAGGGGTGTGACAAGTGGAGCTGCGCTAGATGAGTTGCGCCATGAAGGATGGTGCCATGCATATGTGTCCAAAAGTGTCCGTTGAGGTTACTATTCATGATTTGATGGCCAAAGCTCAGTTAAGAGAAGGGGGTAGGCACTATTTATGGTGAAAATCTTTGGAGATTTGCTGCCAAAGATGCATTTAGTATCAGAATTTGGGGGAAATGATCGGATTTTAATTCAAAACTTCCTATAAATTACACAAGTTGGTCCAATGAAGAATACTTTGCATTCTAAGAGTTGTTTGGGAGTTTTTATGTCTAAAGCTTATGAATCGTGAGTTTTGGGAAGAATTTTTGACGCGCCCCTCTTTTGCAAACTACATTGCAGCAGCCCGGGAGTTATTCATTGAACGAATGCCTGCTACAAACCCCACTGGAGTCGTAAGTTCTGAATCTGCTATGTCTGACATGCTAGGTCCTAAGAGTTCAAGGTTGGAAGCTACAACCCCTGTGCCTATTTCACCGAGGTCGCTGAGGCCAAATCAATCCACCGCAAAAGAAAAGCATTCGGATGCCAAAGAAAAGAAGAAGAAGCCAATGCCGTTGAGAATGTCACCGGGGAAGAATCCAGAGGTACGACAAAAGGAGAAAAAATACAAACAACCAAAGAAAGTGGTTGATTTGGAGGAGGAGGAGGAATACTAGGGTGTAGAGGAATTGGACGCCGAAGAGTTTGAACCTATCTCATGGCTTCCCGAGTATATATCTCTGTGGAAGGGAAGAACCAAAGTTACCAAGGACTCAGATTCCAACAAATTCATAGTTTCGACACCCCTATTGCCTGAACAGGTGGAATTTGAAGGTACTACATTAGCGCACATTCCAGTGCTAAAAATGGAGGATTGGGACCTTGCGAACCATGAGAGGTTCCCACATTTGGCGACCAACAAGTATATGACCAAAATATACTATGAGGAGACTGGGGTTACATGATTAGAGCCCATGAAGTGGGTAAGAGGTGTTGAGTAGGTTGGGCTACTCAACATGCTCTGTGTGTCACATTATCATCGATCAACTATCAATACGGTATGTGTGTTCCAGCTCCTTACACTAGAACACGATGGGTGTCTATGGCTTGGGGAGCCCATCCCAATTACTGACATGTTAATCCATTAGATAATGAAGCTGCCTTACAAAGGAGTGGACCCTGCCAAGGAGTTTGGAGGGAAAAGTGGGGAAAAAGAATTAGCAAATAAGATGAAGACCAAGTATGGGCTTGTTAAGAAGTCACACGGATACTCTATCCACTCTATTTAGGACCATGTGGTGCAGTTCGTTTCTTAGATTCTTGCGGGAAAAATCCTGAGGAAGTGTTGTGTAGATGAGGTTTCGATGCCAATAGTGTCACTAGTAGCCTAGTGCGTGAAAGGGGTGCAATATAACTGGTAAAAATATCTATGCAAGGAGTTCCTCGCAAACTGTCGGGAAGCTTAGGAGGAGAGAAAGTTGTTCCATTATGCATGGCTTTTATTATCTATTTTTTTAGTAGCTTGGAGGTTGCCAGAGGACAGTCAGTTCCCCCCACACAAGGAAGATTTACCCAAGGCAACATGGTTCACCTCGCTGTGGTCTACAAAGGATCTGGCAAGAATCAAGGAGTCAAAAATTTTCTAGATCCTAGTGGAGATGGACCTTCGAATGGTTATCAATCAGAGGCCAAGGTTGTCCCCAACCTTGTTCAAGCAATTAATGGCCTACACAGAGTTCAAGGCTGATTTCCACAATGTGTCAATTAGAGCGCGGAAGGACCCAAAGCACATATGGCACAAGTTTCCCTATTTGGTCTCTGAGATGGATGTGTAGGAGATTGTGGGGTATTGACCAGCATAGTGGTGTGAATCCATGACGCTTGATGTGGGAACAAGAAAAGGTGTAGAGAGCTCTGCTGCACAGAAGCGTAAGGAAGCTTCTTAGAAGGCCTCGCGAGCTCTCGTTGAGCAGAAGAATAAGGAAGTTTCTGCTAAGGCAGCTGTGGAAAAAGAGCAAGTAGAGAAAGAGCGCACTACCAAAGAGTAGGTTGAGAAAGAATGACATGATATAGAAGAAGGTGGAAAATCATCTTCGCAACACACCAATGAGAAAGAGCTATAAGAACCGGAAGGAGGTGGTAGTGAGGAGCAGAGCACATCTTTCACCTTGAAGAGGTGCGAGCAGAAGCAGATAGGTGGACAACAGAAAAAGCAAAAGTTTGATAAGAAAACGCACCTTGACCCGATGGTGCTTACAGAAGGTGATCTTGATGAGATCGGTGACAAAGTTATAGACACAACCACTGTGCTATTGCAGCAATTTGAGCAACAGTGCATGCAGATGCTGGGAAGTGTCCAAAAGGACCTACACAAGCTGCAGATCTAGACTAACAATATTTAGGTGAGCGTCGGGCAAGCAAGTTGGGTGCAGGCGAGCCTGACACAGGGAAGTGGAACAATTGTAAAGTTGGAATGGACTCTGGACCTCAGAGTCATACCCTTACTAGAAGTGTCCATTCACGTAGAGATAGATGAGGATCGCGCTGTGCTCAGCACAGTGAGGGACATGGGGCTGAATTTAGTCATGCTGCCACTCCAAACCCTCCATGCGATGCATCAGGGAGTTTCATATGAGTTGAATATCAGAGATCAGCATGCCCTCACCTTCATAAGTGAGTTTGAGGTCAACAATGAACAGATGTTCATGGAAAAAACTCAGGGGTTAAAGGAAAAGGAGGAGTTGCAGACACGATGTCAGAGCTTGGAGACAGCGATAGAACAAGCCTGCAAAATAATACCCGAATTGAACATACCAGAGGATGTCGAAGCCTCCGCAAAAGTAAGGAAATTGGCTGCTGCAGTACGTGCATCAAAGGAGGAAGTCGGCAGGGTGACTTTTGACTTCCAGATGAAGATAGAAGAGTTGCAGTTGAAGTTGCAGCCAATGACTCCACCAGAGGTTTGGGAGAAACACAAAGAAACAATCAAGGATGGTATGAACACATTGGATAATGCAGTCAATGACTACAAAACTATGTTCGACGCATAAATGGAATTATGGAAAATTCTACAGGAGGACCCGAACCTGTATAAGTTTAACACCAATGTTCGAGAGACACAACGACAATATGATGAGGTCCAAGCAACTGCATGCACTTTGGCATCAGCACAACGACTTGTGAAGCTACAGGAGGGAAAGTAGTTGCAAGCACAGGTTGAAGAATTGCAGAGGAAGGAGGCCCTACTAAAGGCCAGATTACAGCCGTGGCTAGAGGAAGCTTGTCAGCTTACTCTGTCACTTCAGGAAAAGCTAAAGGTGCTACAGTAAACATAGAGGACAATGCACCTAGCAATGGAGGGCCCAGCAACAGAGAAATTGGTCAAAGAAGAACAACAGGCTACATCACATAGTGTTGCTGAAGTTGTAGTGTTATAGGTTGAGCTCAGTGGTCTACACAGCAGATCGAGGTGCCAGCTGAGTGACTCGAGGGCGAGTCACAATCTTTGTGTTGGGGGCCTATTGGGATAGGGTCCCTAGGGTCAATTTTTGGGGTTAGTTAACCCAAGTTTTGTATAAATTTTTGTAAAAGATGTAAAGTCTTCGCGAAATTTGGATGTGGAGCGCACAGGTAGTTAGGAGTCAAAGGGGTCCTAGCCCCTTGTTTGTATAAGAAAATAGGCCGGTTTTGAGACTCACCCATGGTCCGCAGACCATGGTATTGTATTAAGAATGCTATAAATATTTCAGTCATATCGAGTCTAGAAGAAAGTAAGTAAGCTAAGGAAAGATAGAGACTATTTTGGGCGAGTGATAAGGCAGAAAGGATTTGCTTCCTGTACTTAGGCAAGAAGGGGAAGGCTATTGCAGATGAGTGCGTAGGGTAGAAGAGTCTGTAATATGAACATTGAAGATCAATAAAGACTGATTTTGAAGAATTACTGTGCATTTCTGTTGCTTCTGATTATGTTATATTCTATTGCTCAATGATATGTTTTCAAGAAATAATGCATGAAAACTGCGCGAAACTGTTGACTCTATCTTATTTTTGCATGCTTTAAGTAATTATCTATGTTAGTGAATTTAAGGGTTGATCCTGCTATGTTTTCTAATGAATTGGATAAATCTACATGAAATCAGATCTAGGGTTATTTATTGATGCACGAAAGTAGGTAATTTTCTTGTTTAAGTTCCGCAAGAACTTATCGCAGACCTTCGCGAAGGTCTTGAAACCAGATTAACCAAGTTATAGTAATGATTCCTAGAAGGATACCGGTCTACGCGAAGGAAAATCTGGGCTATAGGAGCCTAAGAACCACCTATCACATTTCACTAGATGTAGAAACCTCATTCTAGCATCCCCCAATACTGCTTCAGGTGAGACTGTATCCTGCTTTACGCAGGTTGTTGCCAAAAGGGCCAGCAATTAGGGTTTTTTTGGTTGGTGCGAACAACTCTAAACTTGGGTCAAGGCCCCTTAAGCCAACACATTCCTTTTCCTGCACCCAATATTCAATGTGGACCGCCTTCAGCCATACTTTCCACCATTTTTGGACACATCTGACATTGTATAACAACTCACACCAATGGAGTTAAACCTATACTGCATGAGATAGGGAAAAACTAATCGGGTCATGGAAATATATCAAGAAAACTCGCCAATAGAGGATCAAGCTATATCGAGTTTACAAAGTGGGCCAACTCCTTCACCAGGGACCTGGTTCAATAAAAATTTCCTCGCCTCATGGAGGCTCTACACGTAATGGGGACCATTTCTTCCTAAGGAGGGAGGACTGATCCAAGTGGCTATTGATGTCCACCCACCTATTACACCTAGACCTCTAGTCGATTTCATCAGTTTCCTTGTTTATAGCAAAATTTACTATTTTAAGCTATTTTTTGGGTCTTGAATGTCCAAAGCAATTTTGACCCCCTAAATGATGTTTTTTTAAAATCCACAGTAGGCCCATCATCAAAAGAAATGGCTTGGAACAAATCCCATAGTACTCGAAGAGATATTTCCAACGAGGTATCTTACACGCTAAATGGAGATAATATGACCAAGTTATGACCTCACGAAGTCAGTTTCCCAACTAACCCCAACGGGGCCCACAAACTCTTAGCGTTCCATTTCCTGGGGTTAGCGTTTTGGTTGTTTAGGGATTTCCCTTGTTTTTTAATAATAAAAAGGCTCGTAAGCCTCATTATAACACAGTTCAGTGGCATGTAGCTACCACATCTCTTCTCAGAGATAAGCTAACATTACCTGAGCCAATTCATTTCCATTTCTGTATGTAAGCATATTTTAGTTCTTTGATATTAATGAAATGAAGTTTTATTTCTATTGCATCTCTGTGTTTATGTGTATATATGTATATTGTTGCATTCCTACATAAGTTTGGATCACTCTATTTACTGGAAATTCTTCATCCTGCCCTTCATCAGTGCTACTCTCATAGTCTTCAGGATTACGACTAAGTCAAAATTTTGACTCTCTATTTATTGGAAATTCTTCATCATGCCCTTCATCAGTGTTGCTCTCATAGTATTTAGGATTAGGACTAAGTGTAAAATTTGACTCTTTATTTACAAGAATTTCTTCATCTCGCCCTTCTTTAGTGTTTCTCTCATAGTCCTAAGGATTAGGACTAAGTGGAAAATTTGACTCTCTATTCATAGTGAAAGAATTTCTATTATATTCATGAATATGAATAGAGTTGATATGTGACAAAGATGTTGATGCTTCAGAAAGAGAAACTTCACTACCAGAAGAATCCATGACTTTTAAAAAGAATATGTTGAATGATAAAAATGCGTTGTCTTCCAATGGCAATTTATAGCTTAGAGAATGAAAAATTCCCTCCAAAGTTTCCCCCCAAAAAATTTTGGCGAAATTTTTCGCTCCAAAAATTTCATTTGAAATATTTCCCTCAAAAATTTCCTTCTAAAATTTATTTGAAAACATTCTACTAAAATTGTCTTAAAATTTTTGACCTTACTTTCTATTCAAATTTTCCTTAGTACAAACCTATAATATTACCTATATATTATTTTTCCTTAATTTTAATTTTAATCTTCACTATATATTAACTTTCATTATTACTATTCCTTACATCACATCAAGTCTTTTGGAGGTTTCGTTAAAAAACTTTGACCAATTTTGTGAAGGAGCTACATTTACATTGACAAGACATTCAACGAGAGATTTTCGCATTTCAAAGGTTAGTTTCCATTCTATTTTGACCATTTAAAGAGGAATTTTTGGGAAAATAGCTTGTTTTATGTTGGAAAATCATTTTTTTTTAAATATTTATCCTCAGGGGAAGCTCAGTTCATTAATTCATAATTTAGGAAATCGTTACAACAAGACATACCCAAGTTCAAATCCCCTTGAGGTGACTGGTTTACGCCAAGGAGGACAGGATGTAAATCCCCATAGGTTTACTAGTAGTTATGTGTCAGGCAGGTTGTTAAGTTCCTCTAAGATACTAAAAAAAAACTATTCCTTCAAAATACACACACGCACACACGCGCACACACACACACACATATATTATAAGAAATGGAATTTTTTTTAAAGATTTTTTTGTAACTTCACCCATGCAAGGCTTTCCTGTGGCCTATTGGCACCTTGCTGGGTAAGGAGGTCGATTTTGAGAATCATCCCCCTTGCTTAGAGGTGGTCTTACAGGCCCTGGGCGCACCAAGGAAGCTAGCCCAAAGCCTCTCGACCCCCTCACCCAGCGCGAAGAATCAACCCCCTCGCCAAGTAGGGGGTTGATTTCGAGAATCAGCCCCAACACCCAGCATAGGGCCAGCAAGGCACAGGCGAGCTTGCCTAGGTGTGATTATGGGAATGAGACCCCTCTCCTAGCAGGGGGTTGGCATGTCATGGGGGCACATGGGTAGGTCGTGCAGGGCCTGCCAGCCCCTTCGTTTAGTAGGGGGTCAGTAGGCCCTAAGCAGCTTGCCCAGTGCTTGCTGGCCTCTCCTTGGGTGGCTTGACTAGGCACACCCGCGGCTACTAGCCCCCTCACCCAGTAGGGGGCAGTAGGCTTTGGGTGGCCTATTGGCCCGCCGCTAGGCTAGGGGGTCGATTTCGGTCCAAAGAGGGACCAGCAGGTCCTAAGCGCCCTGCCTAGGGGTTGTCGACCCCTACTGGGCGAGGGGGGCGAATGGCCCTAGGTGTGCCTAGGTAGGTTACCTAGGGCCTATCGTCCCCCTTGCCTGGGTGGGGAGTCAACATGACACAAGTGACCTAAGGCTTGCTGGCCCCTAGCTGGGTGAGGGGAATCAACCCCCTCATGTTATAGCCCTATTTTCCACTCCATTATAGTGACAGAAACCCAATATCAACTTACCTCGGCTGTTTGGCTCAAATGCATCCCTTTTCACCTTTTACTTTACTTACGTGATATTTATCCCATGATAAAAGGGTGGAATTACATGATTGAGTTATTTCTCATAATCAATTTTCCAAAATATTATAATTATCAAATAATAATTATTTCATAATTGACATAATTGAGGAAAAGCTCATAATTGCAAAAAAAGTTTCTAGAGTTTTTCATTCCCAAGGAGATCAACTTGACCCACTTGTGTATCAGTGAGAACATCGGTGGACCGTGGTCCATGATTGTAGAAGTTTCCTAACTTATCAACCCCCTAGCCAACTCATACACAAGTGGGTCAAGTTGATCTCCTTGGCAATGAAAAACTCTAGAAACCTTTTTCGCAATTATGAGCTTTTTCTCAATTATCTCAATTGTGAAATAATTATTATCTCATAATTATAATATTTTGGCAAATTAATTATGAGAAGTAACTAAATCATGTAATTCCACCTTTTTATCATGGGATAAATCTCATATAATTAGAATAAAAGGTGAAAAGGGATGCATTTTAGCCAAACCACTAAGGTAATTTGATATTGGGTTTCTCTCACTATAATGGAGTGGAAAATAAGGTTATAACACATCACATAGCGAGGGCTTGCAAGTCGCAAGCGAGCCTGCCTAGGACCTACTAGCCCCCTCACCCAATGGGGAGCTAGCAGGCCCTCGGTGGCTTGCCCAGGTGCTCCTGTGCCTTTCCGGTCCCCAACACCCTCGCCCAGCGGGGGGTTGGTAGACCCTAGGTGGCCTTCCCATGCACACCAGGGCTTGTGGGCCCCCCGCTGGGTGAGGGGGTGTAGGGCCTGTTAGCCCCCTTCTAGGTGATGGGGTCGATTTCAGGAATCAACTGCCTCGCCCAGTGCAAGCAGGTCGCCCAAGGCTTGCCACCTAGGGCTTGTCGGCCCTGCGCTAGGCGAGGGGGTTGATTCTGGGAATCAGGCCCCTCGCCAAACCGTGGGTCGGAAGTCCCTCGACGTCCTGCCAAGGCACGCCTAGCTCGAGCATGCCTGCCTGTCGCCTTTTTTTAATTTTTTTGTTATATATATATATATATATATATATATATATATATATGCAGGAAAATGGAATCAAGGAAGGTCTCTGTGAATGTTTATGGAACAAGGGCATCAATTACATCATCTAAAGTTGCAATTGGACCATTAAAAAATACTGCCAAAACCGAACTGAGACACATAGTAAAAGTCAAGCAACTACCCCCTCAAATGAATTGAAGATTATTTCAGAATGGAAGATGACATGAGAAATAAATAAAACAAAATTTACATGGAATGTTAAAGATAGAGAAAGTGACGAAGGTGTGCACATATATCTATATGTTGGTATGATTTACAATGGTGGAAGTTATGAGGTGTTGGGAAAAGTACAAGACATATGTTTAGTGTTGAATGGAAAAGATGTTTATGTACTTACAAAAATTCCCAAGTCACATGAGAAGGTTAGATATCGTTTTTCATTAATGAAGTATGACACAGATGAATATTCTACAAAGATGTGTGAACAAATGGTAAGCCACATTGCAAAAAACACTATATGTTTGCTTATTTATATTTGTGTTTTGCATTATTGTAAGTATCATTATATTTTTTATAACTTATTTATTATTGACATATTATATTTTGTTTGATAGGATTTTGTTGAGGGTCTTTCAATTATGTTGGGGGGAATTTATTATATAGAGTAAGATATTACGAATGTTTCTAGATATTTCCACACAAAGACAAAAGAAGCTAGGAGAAAGAAGCAAGGAAAAATATTTCATGAATCTACAAGAGTACATACAAGCGATCAACAAATAATTCCTATAGTGGATCAATCTAGTAAACTTATATATGTTACTTTTGAAGATGTGGAAGCTAAAACTGAAGAATATGTTGCCATTACTGAGAATGAGATTAGAACTATTGTTGAAAAGGAGAAAATCCATAAAATACCAAAACAAAATGCCTAGGAATGTCTCTCTTCCAGTTGATGATGAGGAGATTGCTTATCTAGAATAAAATATGATAACCGATAGGAGGAAGAAATCAAAAGTTGGTCATTCTGAAAAAATCATGGGCAATAGTGAAGATCATAGTGAAATCTCAAAAGGCATCAGGGAAATCATAATACCAGGTGTTTATTTAGAGGATTGCATTATTAAAACAAAACAAAATGTCATTCGAAATCAGTTGATGAAGACAAACTTAATTGATGGTAGTCATACATTTCAACTTAATGTCAGCCAATTCTATAATCCAAATGAAGGACAATCTAAATAT